>CM010938.2:86627763-86945486 GCA_002915635.3 Ambystoma mexicanum | reverse complement strand
TCCCTGGCTCCCTGTCTGTGACTGGCCGAGGACCTTCTGGGCCTAGCATTATTAGGTGCAGGTAGGTTTTTAGGCCCCCCATCTCCAAATCCAAAACGGGGGTGACCTTTACCTCTGCCACCTTGGCAGCAGCAGGGGTGCTGTTGGCTTTGGGGTTTTTCTGGGCATTGCTTTTATTTTCTATGGGCTTCTGCACCTCATAGATCCGGGTAGCCTGTTCAATGACCCAGTCTAAGATCTTTTCTCGTGAAAATCCCTCACGAGCTGGGTCATTATGTATTTGGGCAAGGCATGGAAAAACGTATTAATAAATTCTCTGCTATCCGTGCGCACCCTTCTGTGGTCTGTGCAAAAGCACGTTTCAGTTCTTGCACAAATTCTTGTGGGCCTGATCCTCCCCACATTGCAAATTGTAGGCTGCCTTGCGAGCCTCTTGAGGATTTCTGTGACAGAAAAATGTTTCAAGATGGCCGCCTTATAGGTGGACCATCTTAAATGATTTTGGTCCTCCAGCCCCGCAAAGAAACTGGAGTATTCCGGGGAGAAGGTCCACTTTACATATTGAATACAGCTTTGCTGTCCTTCAAATGAAAGTCTCCATCATTTGCTCATAGAGCTCCAAGTGTTCCCAAACAGAATACTTGGCGTTCTTATGATAAGGCGTGATGACACTCCTGATTGCTTAATCTGTTTAAGGGGTCCTTAAGCAAGGCCCTTTTTGCCTTATTGGCCTTTTTGGTTCGGGTAACCCTGGTCCATTCATCCTCTGACTCAGAAGCACTGCTCCAGAGGTTCCGTCTGATCTTCCAGGTTTTCCCGGATTCTGCGAGCCTGGGAATGGCTGGCAGAATGTGGGGACCTGGTCTCCTGTGTCCTGTACCGTTCAGAGGAGTCTTCAGATCCCTCCTTGCTGCCAGGATTTGATGGGTACCCCCCCACTGACCTAACTGGGCAGAGGTTTTCAGGATGCCCTTAATGGGCCTACTCTCCTGGGGTTCCCCTCAAATTGCACTGTGCTTGGGTGCCCATACCCGGATGCCCGCCCCCCATTCCTGGGTGGTACTGGCCTATGAGCCCCATGCTTCTGGCTGGATAGTAATCTGCCATCCCTGTGGCCCTGTGCTCATGTGCGCCAGGGACATGGGGGTGGCAGAGTCCAGGGACTGGAGAGATAGAAGGCCTCTGGTACTAGGGCTCCTGAGGTTATGCTCAGGAGTTTCTCTTTCCCAGCGAACCTCATCTCTATCCGCCCCTGCTCCCTGTTGCAATGCAAGAGCCTGCGCCTTCAGTTCCTCAGTTAAGGCCTTTAGACTCTATCAGTCTCTCCTGCATCGCTACCTGTTGTTGGAGCCTATCATTGTGCTGAGAGAGAGCCTCATTCTCTCTCTGTGTTTCCTGATTGGTCCTGGAGCACTGGGCCAGTCTTTGCTGCAGGAGGGTTACCTCCTGAGCTGTGTCCCTATTGGCCTGCTCCTTTCTTGCTAGAGCATCCTCCACCCTCCTGGTGTGCTCTAACAAGTTCCTGGTGTTCTTTTTGGAGGTCACCCAGTCCCTGGAGGGCCAGGTGATTTTCTTCCATTTTCCTTTTTAAGTGGCAGACTTCCTGGCCTAAGGTATCCCTTTCCTGACTAAGAGCCTGCATCTGTGCCGCCAGGTCGTCCTTTGCCTTTGGAAGGCACCAGCTTTCTGGCGCTCCTGATCAAACTCTGCCTGGGTATCCAGGTCTTTCAGAATCAGTTTATTGCTCTCTGCCTTCTCCCTATCTAGGTGGCTTTGCAGGGTGACTACCTGCTCAGCACATGCCTATTGAAGTCTAACTGTTGCTCCAGCTTTTCTGGCTCTGCAGTAGGGAGTCCAAACCTTCTTGGTACTCCTTCTGCAAGGCCAGAAATCTGGTATCCTGGTCAGCCTTTTCCTGTTGCAGGATATCCATATCCTCCTTTATTTTAATGATGTACTGCTACTATCATTTTCTGACTCCTGGCTCCTCTGCAGCCTCTGCTCAGAAGAGACCAGGTCAGATTGGACCTTCTCTAACGCCATCTGTTGCCTATTTGCCAGATCTTGGCTTTCAGTACATTTATCCTGCATGTCTCCCATATATAGGTACAGGTATGCTGCTATCCTAACATCTTGTCTTGTTCATCTTAGCTTTAGGAGCCATGTATAGTTCACTCAGGGCCACATGTAAGGGACCCTGATCTCTCCATATATCTGACCCTGTTTCAGTGACCTGTTGCGTGATGGCCTGCAACCAGACCGTCTGGTCCTGGTGAGTCCACTCACCTCTCACAAATAACTTATGTAAGAAGTGCTCTCTGGCTATTTTCATGTCTACTAAGGTCGTCATTCTGAGATTTGAGTTTCTTCCTGACTTACAGAAGTTTGTATTTTATTTTGCAAAACAGACCTTTTCCTTAGAGCGTTCCTTTGAGGAGTGCTTTAGCGTAACACAGCGTGGTGATCCGACCGGATATGTGTATCTGGTCAGCTGGCACGCTGTATTAATCTGCACAAGTGGTAGATCTAACCCAAACGTCCGGCACGAGCCCCCAATTTGTAAGAGGATTCAATTCAACACTACAGCTAGTCAATGCTAGTCTAGGATACTGATGGAAACCTTATTGATATATCTTTATGTCCAGTTCATGCGTTCTGGATATTATCCATATTTGAACTCTCTATGTTGTGCTCTCTGAACGTGAGCCAAGGTAAGTTATGTTTTCGCAAGGTTCAGGTTGATTATGGATTTGAAGCCATATATGTCCTGTCTGTCTGCTTTTATGTGTTTTGAAAGTGGGTGGTGTGTGCAGCATCACTTAGGCTCTACCCCTCTCCACTTGTCATTGGCCACTTCATCCGCTTCACTTGATTGGGGGAATGAAATGAAGTGTCATCATGATGAGGTCTGTTTATGATACAGAGAACCCACCCCTGTCAACTTTACACACAATCTATATTTGCTCAAAAAAACATATTTGCACAGGTACACATTTGTTTAAAATTACATGCACCCTTCACATATCACAGGAGGTATACCCTGTCCAAATCTGCTCTTCCTGGGAGCTTGCATTCAGAAATGGCAATATTTGCACTTTTTAACTGGTTTGCAATTTCGGACATTAACCCAAATTTACACACATGTGCGCAAGGAGTATGGACATTAGTTGATGAAGTGTCAGATTTTTCACATGCACACATTTTGAGTAATATCCTCTTTTCCGCTAAAACCCCCTGAACATACCACCGGGTCCTAACACGTCTTAAAATGTGGGCAGAAAAATCACAAATTATGGTGTCATTTAAATAATTTTCACAAGTCCGTACTATGAGTTATTCATCTTTTTAGAGTTATGTTCTGGCCCCAAAGGGGTGTGGTTTCCCCCCAGCACAAGGTTGAATTTCTGGTTTTTCCAGTTCTGCCAAGCCAGCTTGCTCTCACAGGCAGTGCCCCTCCCATGTCCTTCCAGGAGGAAGCTCCATTTACGACTCCCGCCAATAAAACATTTGCCTGAGTCAGGACAGGGCTTTGTTCAGAGCTCCTGTATTCTGTGGGGGCTCCCCTTAATTCAATTATCAGAGAGATGGCATATCCTTAGTGTGGCCAGCAAAAGGCAGATAGGCCTGGGAACACAGCTGTGACTCAAGTCTCATCTCCTGTCGGGGGTAGCTGGTGGGCAGAATTGGAATCTCTTTAAGCCAGTTTTTAGCTACTGTCATGCATGCTGGACGTGGTCCTACCTCCTACGCTCGTAGAACAGCTAGACCGTTCTATTCCAAATGGCGGTTGTTCGACACGTAGCCGGGAAAACGACGTTTGCACTTTTCACGTCGCTAACTCACGTGTATTCTGCTTCGTCACGTGAACTACGGCATTACGTATTTAAGCAGCGTGGAAACTTCACTCGCTGCTTCTGATCGAATCATTTGGCGTTGTGTAGCTGAACCTCCGGTCTGCATCCTTGCAGGTTACTACAGCTACCATTTTGGCCTTCTATAGCGTGTTTTCCGCCACACGCTGATTCCTGGAGCTGTTTGGTTGCGTGTAAATCCACACGTTGTCTTCAAACGCGGCCGGCCTGGACTGCGTGAATCCTGTTCGCGTGTAAATCCACACGCGCACGCTATCTTCAAGCGCTGCTGGCCTGGACTGCGTGAATCCTGCTCGCGTGTAAATCCACACGCGCACGCTATCTTCAAGCGCTGCTGGCCTGGACTGCGTGAATCCTGCTCGCGTGTAAATCCACACGCGCACGCTATCTTCAAGCGCTGCTGGCCTGGACTGCGTGAATCCTGCTCGCGTGTAAATCCACACGCGCACGCTATCTTCAAGTACGGCTGGCCTGGACTGCGTGAATCCTGCTCGCGTGTAATCCACACGCGCACGCTATCTTCAAGTACGGCTGGCCTGGACTGCGTGAATCCTGCTCGCGTGTAAATCCACACGCATATGTTGTCTTCAAGCGCTGCTGGCCTGGACTGCCTGAATCCTAATCGCGTGTAAATCCACACGCACACGCTCTTTCTTCGCGGCTGTACAGAACCGCGTGTACTTTGTTTATACCTTAAAAGGAGCGCTATTTCCAACTCCTGCACCTGTGTTATTAACAGGGGGATTGATTCATTTCTATACTTTACCTACGTGGGAAGGAAGCTTTTCAAGGATAATTGGAAGGTGACAGTGAACAGTACTTTGGACGCTATCCTGTGGTGCATCAACCCGGTATCTAGCGTGAGCCTCGTTCCGTTCGGGATAAGTCTCCCTTACTAATCTTCCCTTCCTTGTCGTTTGTTCTACCTTGGATTCCGCAAGAGACTCTTCTGGATTCATCTGCCCTAGACTCAAGGTCAGTGTGTGCATTCATGACATTTCCTATTCCATCATACCCAGGTTGGGGCAGTTATTCATGATACTTTATTTTGTTCTAGGCTGACTTCTTATACCTTACCCATGCCCTTTCCAGTGATCCATCGCTCTGCCTGTTTTACCAGTCAGAGAGTTGTATCATTTGGAAGGTCTTAACTTGACTTCACAACTATCAAAACGCGTGAACAGGGATCCGGAAGACCCTACCACCTGTATCCTTTTGAGTACCGTATCCTTTTCAGTTAATACTTTGTGCTTTCTGACAGAATCAGAAGCCATGGAGGGTACGGATCCTTTAGCTGTTTTGACTCAGTTGATCAGCGATTTGAGAAATGAAATGGTTACGGCACAGGACATGTTACGGCACCGTATGGACGTTATGCAAGACGCCATGCACGGTAGTCCTCAGGAGCACAGGTTCCAATGGCCACTGCATCTGGATCTGGGACTATGACACCCCCACAGGAAACTATTAATGTGGTTATGCCCACTCAGTTTCCCTTGGCCCCTCCGGAACGTTCACTGGTGATCCCAAAACCTATAGAACCTTCGTTAATCAGTGCCGACTCCATTTCTTGCCGTCCTACATCTTTCCTGACCTAACCACAAAAGCAGCATTCGTGCTTTCCCATTTAGGGGGCACAGCTGCTGCTTGGGCTAACCCTTTGTTGGAAACAAATAGCCCTTTGTTGTACGACTGTGACGATCTCTTGGCTGCTATGAGTAAAGTCTTTGACATGCGTTATGCTACTCAAGCCATGATCTGGAGTTACTTAATCTACAACAAGGCAATCAACCTCTTTGCCTTACATTGCCCGGTTCAATCAACTAACAGCCGAAACTCAATGGCCTGACGGCAAGAAAACGGCTGTTTTCTACAAGGGTCTTTCAGAAGAACTGAAAGATGCCTTATCTACAGTTCCGTGGTTCCTACGGGTTCACAGAGTTGCTCGATTTGTTTTACAAATCGATGCCCGAAGGAATGCTCGAAAGGAGAGAAAAGCCCTTCATGCAAGCCTCGGGCGTTCAGAGACACCGGCAGTCCTCTCGAACGACCCCGAACCCATGCAGATTGGCGTCGTGAGAGGCCGATTGTCCAATGCAGAACGAGAGAACCGAAGAAAGAACCATTTATGTATGTATTGCGGTTCATCCGAGCATTTATTGGCGACATGTCCTAAAAACCCATCAAGCGTTCGGAAACGCCAAAACTCGACAATAGCAGGAGTCCTATGTCGAGTGTTTCATCGGACTCCAGTACCATTCCTAAACACGCACCCGTAATTGTTGAGGTGACGTTACGTTGTGGGGAACGAGAATTGGTTTCCAAGGCCATGGTTGATTCCGGAGCCACCAACAATTACATAGACATCACATATGCCAAGAACTGTTCCATACCCCTTGTGAACAAAAACAAACCTGAAACGGTTAATACCGTGGACGGATCTGTTTTGACTTCAGGTAAGGTAACCCAGGAGACGGTATCTGTTCAGATGACATTATCGAATAATCATTCGGAAGAAATCATCTTCGATGTCATAGCTGCTCCGCAGTACGAGATCATACTTGTCTTGCATGGTTAACCCTTCATAATCCCGCCGTTGACTGGGTTTCGGGATTGCTCCAGTATCCTTCGATTCATTGCAATGAACATTGCTTTACCAGTCAGGAGGTGTCAAACAAGCAACACATATGGCCTCTATGGTGGGAGCTTCGACTATCAGCGTGGTACATCAAAGCAACGCTACCATACCATGCGAATACGCGATATATGCTGATGTCTTTGACAAGGGCCAGGCAGAACAATTGCCTCCCCATCGACAGTACGACTGTCCTATTGAACTGATTCCTGGTGCCAAAATCCCTACAGGTCGTTTATATTCACTGACCCCAAAAGAAGACGTTGTGTTGAAAGAATACATTGACAAAGCTTTAGCGATGGGTTTCATACGGCCATCACAATCACCTGCTGCGTCTCCTCTATTCTTTGTTCCGAAGAAGAGGGAGATCTAAGGCCTTGTATTGATTACAGGGCACTTAACGACATTACCATAAAAAACCAATATCCTTACCACTGATAAACGTTCTATTGGATCAATTAGGTACTTCCAGTTACTTCACCAAATTGGACTTGCGAGGAGCATACAATTTAGTTCGCATTCGTGAAGGCGACGAATGGAAGACCGCTTTCAAGACACGGTATGGTCTTTACGAGTATTGTGATGCCTTTTGGTCTGTGCAACGCTCCGCCACTTTCAATTCTTCATGAATGATATATTCAGGGACATAATGGACCAGTTGTGGTGATTTATCTGGATGACATTCTGATCTATCATCATCTTTTTCGGAACACGTCAAACAGTTCTACAGTCCTACAAAGACTCAGGGAGAACCATCTTTATGTGAAAGCCGAAAATGCGTCTTTCATTCACAGGAAGTGGAATTCCTGGCTATGACATTACCAATCTAGGTGCTCGAATGAGCCGTTCCAAGGTGAAGGCCATATTGAATGGCCGTTCCGCACAATGTCAAGTCATTACAGTCTTTCTTAGGCTTTGCGAATTTTATCGCAGATTATTCATTCCTTCTCCAAAACAGTAGCTCCTTTGACGGCCTTAACTAGTTCTAAAGTTCCTTTCTGTTGGAACCCAAATGCCCAAGCATCATTCGAAAAGTTGAAAGAGCATTTACCACTGCACCCGTGCTTCAACATCCAGATCCAGATCGCCAGTTTATCGTTGAAGCGGATGCATCCAGTGTCGCTACTGGAGCGGTACTCTCACAAGTTTGCACAGAAACCAAGGAGGAGCACCCAGTGGCTTTCTTCTCTCGCAAACTTACCCCATATGAACGGAACTACACCGTCACTGAGCGGGGAACTGCTGGCTATCAAGGATGCCTCCGAGAATGGCGTCACCATCTTCTTGGGCCAAACATCAGGTGTTAGTGTACTCTGACCATAGAAATCTCAAGCATTCAAATCCATGAAATGCCTTACGGCCCGACAGGCCAGATGGCATGTCTTTTTTGCCCCATACGATTTCCAGGTCACATATCGTCCTGCCCGAGAACACGTTAAGTCGGACGCATGTCCCGTATGAGTGAAGAGGCGAAGGAAGAAGCACAAGTACAGAATCAGCTGTTGGCAGATCATGTAATATGTAGTTGTTCTGTTCAACCATCCTTAAAAACCGAAGTACAAGAGTGGGTAAAAATCATCCACAAGTTATCCAGGATATGAATCTGGACGTACATAACGGTTACCATTCACACAAGGAGTGCTCTACCTACCGACGTCTTCAACGCGGAATAAAGCCCTCAAGTGGAATCATGATTCCTTGATCGCAGCCCATCCTGGACGGAAGAAGACACTAGAACTACTCAAAAGATGGTGCTGGTGGCCGTCCATGTCAAAAGATGTCATAGATCATGTATCTACTTGTTCTGTATGCATCCAATGTAAAAACACTCCTGGTAAACCAGTGGTTTACTCCAGTCCCTACCTGTCCCTAACAAACCATGGGACATGATATCTATGGACTTTGTGGTAGAACTCCCAGCAAACCAGGAGTTCGATACCATATGGGTTGTAGTGGATTATTTCACTAAATTGGCTCTTTTTGTTCCCTGTATTGGTTTACCAACCGCTGCTGTTCTGGCTGACCTATTCATCCAACATATATTTCGTTTCTTTGGTCTACCGTCAGTAATCATTACAGACAGGGCTCACAGTTTGCGTCACGCTTTTGGAGAGCACTAACCTCTGCATTACTGATTGATGATAGGATGTCCAGTGCTTATCACCCTCAAACGATGGACAGACCGAAAGAGTCAACTGCACTATGGAACAATATCTGCGATGTCTGTGTCTGCAGTACCAATCGGATTGGCTCACGGTCCTGCCGCAGCTGAATTCGCCTATAACAACTCCTATCATAGTGCCATAGGCACTTCACCGTTCTATGCGCTTTATGGACAGCACCCTCGATCAATACCTTTGGATTCCAGCTTGTCTTTGGATACTCCTGCCGCAGGCCGTACCTTTCGTGATCTGAAGAAATTACAGAGGAAAGTGAAGCAGCAATTGGAGCAGGCTAAAAGACGCGACAAGTTCTATGCCGATGCTCATAGAATACCCGCACCCGTCTACAAGGCTGGTATGAAAGTATGGCTGTCCTCTAAGCACTTGAGAATTCCTGGCAAAAGAAATTATTGCCTAAATACATTGGTCCGTATGTAGTGCTCCAAGTAATTAATCCGGCTGCTGTCCGTCTGGCTTTGCCACAACGATGGCGAGTGCATCCCGTATTCCACGTGTCACTCATTAAGCATGTTCTGAAGCTACTAGATTGCCTGTACGGCCTGTTGCTATTTCTGTGCGGGGTTCAGATGAATACGAGGTACAGGACATACTGGATATGAGACTACGTTCTGGTAGGCCGTTTATCTGGTGGACTGGAAGGGCTATGGTCCCGAAGATAGATCCTGGAACCTCTTTCTAATATTCATGCTCCTGCTTTATTGAAGCGTTTTCACGCGAGAAGGGAGAGGTTGCCCCTTTGGGGATGGCACTGTCATGCATGCTGGACGTGGTCCTACCTCCTACGCTCGTAGAACAGCTAGACCGTTCTATTCCAAATGGCGGTTGTTCGACACGTTGCCGGGAAAACGACGTTTGCACTTTTCACGTCGCTAACTCACGTGTATCTGCTTCGTCACGTGAACTACGGCATTACGTATTTAAGCAGCGTGGAAACTTCACTCGCTGCTTCTGATCGAATCATTTGGCGTTGTGTAGCTGAACCTCCGTCTGCATCCTTGCAGGTTACTACAGCTACCATTTTGGCCTTCTATAGCGTGTTTCCGCCACACGCTGATTCCTGGAGCTGTTTGGTTGCGTGTAAATCCACACGTTGTCTTCAAACGCAGCCGGCCTGGACTGCGTGAATCCTGTTCGCGTGTAAATCCACACGCGCACGCTATCTTCAAGCGCTGCTGGCCTGGACTGCGTGAATCCTGCTCGCGTGTAAATCCACACGCGCACGCTATCTTCAAGCGCTGCTGGCCTGGACTGCGTGAATCCTGCTCGCGTGTAAATCCACACGCGCACGCTATCTTCAAGCGCTGCTGGCCTGGACTGCGTGAATCCTGCTCGCGTGTAAATCCACACGCGCACGCTATCTTCAAGCGCTGCTGGCCTGGACTACGTGAATCCTGCTCGCGTGTAAATCCACACGCGCACGCTATCTCAAGTACGGCTGGCCTGGACTGCGTGAATCCTGCTCGCGTGTAAATCCACACGCGCACGCTTTCTTCAAGTACGGCTGGCCTGGACTGCGTGAATCCTGCTCGCGTGTAAATCCACACGCATATGTTGTCTTCAAGCGCTGCTGGCCTGGACTGCCTGAATCCTAATCGCGTGTAAATCCACACGCACACGCTCTTTTCTTCGCGGCTGTCCAGAACCGCGTGTACTTTGTTTATACCTTAAAAGGAGCGCTATTCCAACTCCTGCACCTGTGTTATTAACAGGGGGATTGATTCATTTCTATACTTACACTACGTGGAAGGAAACTTTTCAAGGATAATTGGAAGGTGACAGTGAACAGTACTTTGGACGCTATCCTGTGGTGCATCAACCCGGTATCTAGCGTGAGCCTCGTTCCGTTCGGGATAAGTCTCCCTTACTAATCTTCCTTCCTTGTCGTTTGTTCTACCTTGGATTCCGCAAGAGACTCTGCTGGATTCATCTGCCCTAGACTCAAGGTCAGTTGCATTCTGACATTTCCTATTCCATCATACCCAGGTTGGGGCAGTTATTCATGATACTTTATTTTGTTCTAGGCTGACTTCTTATACCTTACCCACGCCCTTTCCAGTGATCCATCGCTCTGCCTGTTTTACCAGTCAGAGAGTTGTATCATTTGGAAGGTCTTAACTTGACTTCACAACTATCAAACGCGTGAACAGGGATCCGGAAGACCCTAACACCTGTATCCTTTTAAGTACCGTATCCTTTTCAGTTAATACTTTGGTGCTTTCTGACAGCTACATGTCATTTCTGTTCCCAGTGTTCTGCATTCAAATAAAAACTAAACATTTTTACATTTGCAGCTAGAATGCTGATCCTAAGTTTAAAACTATGACATTTAAACAATTGAAACCTATGTGACACTCAAAAGTAGGTGACTCATTTCTTTTAAACATTTAGATTTTTAGTGTCTTTCAGTCCAAATTTACTTAAACTGCTGAAATCCACAGCTCATCCAGTCTTGTTATAAACCTTCAAGTCACTTCAGAATATACTTTACATTGGATCCACCTCTCAGTAAGTCTTTCTTTGGCCTGCTTTGGGTTCATTTATTCAGTTTTACACAAAAAAGAAAAAGTCTGGTGTTGTTCAGCATTGCCATTCCCAATGGTTTCAGACTACTGTGTGGGTAATCCACTGGTGGTTTTAGGCAGTGTCCTTCTGTGCCCATAACATCGGCAAAAATGTGGTCCTGATGGCTTGTCTAACAAGATGCTTAAAGCCCACCCACAAGTGTGGAGTCGCATCCTGTTTACCATCTTTAGTCTCATCTTGAAGTTTCAAAAATTACCGTCGACCTGGACGCATTCTATTATTGTTCCTATTTATAAAAAGGAGACAGGAAAGAGCCGTGCAGTTATCGACCCATTGCACTTTTAGATGCGCCAGGAAAAAATTTTTTCTCGACTGATTTTAAGAGACTTCAAGAGGTGGATTTCGCAGGCTCAACTTAATGATCCATTTCAATCAGGCTTTGTGACTGGCTTAGGTACCATTCCTAACATCATTACACTCAAATGCTCCTTTCTGATCACGCAGCTCAAAAGCAGACCTTGTATTTAGCATTTGTCGATTTCGGTGGCGTTTGACTCAATTGATCGATCACTGTTACAGCACAAGTTGATTGGACATAATTGTCCTCCTCTCTATTGTCCTTAATTAATTTACTACATTCCAATACTACCATGCAGGTTCGACTTAACTTGAATGGTGATCTGACTTCAATATTTCGAACATTTAGAGGGCTTAAACAAGGTTGTATTTTGGCGTCATCCATTTTCAACTTTTTATTTATGATTTGGGCGTAACTTTGAGTCAAACTGTGAGTGATGCACCTCGATTAGGTCGGCATAATGTTCCCTATTTATTTTATGCCGATGACTTGATTCTCTTCTCAAAAACCCACACAGGTCTGCAGAAACTCCTACATAGCCTTGAAACATATGTAGACACGAACCATTTGACGATTAACACTAATAAAACTCAAGTAATGGTTTGCAAAAGGCATGAAAAGTGTAAAGTCAAAACCTTTTGCTGGCGATTACACAATGTTCCATTGGAACAAGTAACCAACTACAAGTACTTGGCACTTTGTAGTGAATACTTATCAAGCATTGACCCTGACATAGAGATCCAGGCAAACTACGGTCCTTAATTGCGCAAGCAAAGATACTTATGGCCAAGTTGGCAAATTTACGTGTAAACATATTCTCACCTTCTTCTTACAGAAGGTGATACCAATCTTGACCTATGGTCTGAGGCTCGCAGTCCTAAACCGGTGGAGTGGTGGATAGAATTGAATCTTGTTTGGAAACAGGTACATCTGCCCGTTTGTACACCTTTACCATTGATTCGATTTGAATTGGATCTCTTTCATTGCATTCATTTGTAATTTGGAATATTGTGCCTTTTTTCGTAAATGTCTTCTGTCCTTGGAGCGAACAGACATTTTGGGAAAGGTAGCCTGTCACCTTTTAGAACAAAATCAGACCTTTTCCAAACAATGGTGCAATTTTACTATGAATGCAATGTCTGATGCTTCTGTTGACGTGGAGCTACTTTTGAACAATGAAGCTCGTGCCAAAAAGAAAGTTCAGCAATATGATTGGATTCTGACCCAAAACAAATGCCTCAACTACAAGGACTTTGATCGAGCACTATTTGGCCATAAACAATGTAGAACAATGTCTGATTATTGGCTAATTTCCTTGCTCAAAGACTCGACAGAAATTTCTCCGTTTTCGATTGAACTTTGGCCGACATTAGATGTTCAGGCACGAAGAAATCAAATTATGCAATCAGAAAATGTATGTCGCTTTTGTAAGGTTATTGACAAAAGAGAAACGCTGGAGCATTGTCTAGTGTTCTGCACAAATTTGGACGCTGTTCGACAAAAATGCTTTGGGAATTTTTGAAGACCAAAATGCTTATGTTAACAAAAACTTATGGCACTGCATTTTCAGCACCCGCCCTAAAAACTAAAATAGCAATTGTGCGATTTTTAGATGAAATATTTTGCACACCCAAGCTAGTGTAATTGAGAAAACACTAATTTGATTATTTACTGTTAATGAATGAACAAATTGTAAAAACAAAAAAAAAAAATGTTCCATGAACTTTAGCATTTTTTTTTTTTTTTTTTTACTGTGCTAACTGATATTTGAAAGGTTGATTTTATGAATGAACAAATTGTAAAAACAAAAAAAATGTTCCATGAATTTTACTATTTTTGATACTGTGATAACTGATATTTGAAAGGTTGATTTTATTAACCATATAAATAAATAAAAAAAAAAAAACATCGGCAAAAATGAGTGGCAGCCTATTCTTCATGCATTTCCCTGTGCATTTTCTGGGAAGCTCTGGCCATCATGATGTTTTCCATGTCAGTACTGCACAGTTTTGAGGTAGGGCTTGGATGCGTGGATAAAAACATCCCACAACCCACATACTGTATATGTACCACTCACTGCACATGCATCATCATAATATACATATGCCCTTCCACTGCAGATGCACTGTCACGCACTGCACACATGGGCCCAACCCAAACACCACACATACAAAATCACACTGCACATCTGTACACTCAGTGCATATGCCCACAATACTTCAGTTGTGCATATGCACACTGATAAAACAACCAGACATTGTGCATACTCCAACACACTTACATACATCCACATGATCTATCCTCACACTGCATATGCACCCATACACTACACATACACATGCATATTGTACATACATGCCCACATTGCATAAACATGCTCATCTGCACACGCAAACACACAATACACAGCTACAGAGACACATCACTCTGCACATGCACTCACACCCTAACATACACCAAGAAACTAAACATTAAACATACACATACACCGATGTATTATGCAAGGCATATATACAATTCCAAACTATTGACTTTGCCTATGTTTAATTAGTATACACTTGGGCAGGCTGACAATATTTTCATTGCTCACCCTTCCTAGCCCAGGTGCTGTGCCCAGTGTGCCTCCTGGGTATTTTGCAGATCAGGGCAAAGCATGCTGGGCAGTCAGGCTGAATGCAGAATCTCCAGTCAGTTGTCCAAATAATCTGTCCAAATGCTTCTAACAGGAGGTGTCTGCAAAACCGCAGGCCACCTAGCACTTGATCTAAAAAAGCCCTATGTGTACAAGTGGAATTGCAGCAGAGGGATGAAGACGTTGCGGGTTTTCAGCCTCCAAATTGACTTACCAAGATTGGGAAAGCGTGGCCTCCCACGCACATAACATTCTCTGTGCATTAAACAAACCTCTCACACAGCACACACATGCCCTCACAGATGGCACATATACCAACATGACCAATTCCATTCTGGAGATGCTTGTCCAGTCCTGTTTCTTTCATTGCAGACTGGGAGTTGAAGTGTTGGGTGTCCCATTAGAACTCCAAGACTTCAAGTCCCACAATGCAAAAAAACAAATCAGAAGTGGACAATGGTGGCATACATATTTCACATGAATGTGCTTGAGCAACCACACATAGAGAGGAACCCCAAAACAACCAAGGAGGGTTCTAGGGGACTCTCCCCCTGAGAACCGTTTCAAACTAATGTATTAAAATATTACATTTTACATCACACTTGGTGTGAACAGTTAGGTAAAACGATATACAATTTATAATCAGTTTTGTAGGGTAACACGTGAAAAAAAATCAAATAGGTTCCAGGTGAAAATCAGTACACACAAGCATTTTCCAACACATTTTCTTGATGCCTCTGCCCAATATATACGACTGTAAGAAGACATTCAAGCCTTGTTTGGAATATATGCAACTATTGCTCTATTAGAACACATTCATGTTGGCCGTGCACATAATGCCACTGCCAATGCTTGCTCTGCAAACATATGCCCGTATCCCCATGCAAGAACGCACTTACGATTGCTTTGCACATAATGCCATTAATGCCACTGTAAGAAAACATGTGCATGTTGGCTGCACCAACATATGCAAGAATCTACATTCAGAACATGCTTATTTTGGTTTTGCCCATAATGTACTAATGACAGTGTAAGACAACATGCTTGAGCTGTCTGTGCCAATACATGGCATCATTTTCATCCAAGGACAAACTCATATTTGTGTTGCCCATAATACTGTAATGCCAGTATAAGAAAACATGTTCATGCTGGCTATGCCATTATATGCCAGTAGTCCCCCTGAGAACACACTAGGTCCGTGGTATTCAACCTGTGGAGCTCACCACCCTGGTGGGGCCCAGAGGTATAGTCAGAATGGTGCAAGTTCCCAAGTTGAAAACACACTGCAGACGCAGACTCCAAGTGCCAACACATGGAGATTAGTATAAAAAAAAGAATAGTGTGAAAAACGTTCTGATCAGGCCTCTGACCTCATGGTCAGTTAAAGGGGCGGGCTGCTCCTTCATCGTTCAGCCACCAAGCTGCAGATTCTTATCTGGGAGATACATCAATGTTTGCTAAAGCAAACATATAAATCACCTTTAATAGCTAAATCAGGGCGGAAATGGGCGAGCTAAATGATGTCTTTGGGGTTGTACATGCTCGACCATGACGATATAGACTCTGGAGAACGTATACCAACTTGGCATAGGGGAAATAGTTTGTCAACCTTGCACTATGTCTTTGTTGACCAGACGCTATTCTGGTCTTGTTCTGAATTATCATTTTCCTAAAACATCTATAGTGAACACAGTATAGTGAGCACAAAATTTGCTGGAAACTATAAGTGAGTTGCACAAAGTGATCTAACCAACTTAGACTTGAATAGGGTGGGAACAGATTATAATGGACTCCTAAAGCAGTACTTCATCTAAACAGTGGTTTATGAACGTCTTTGCAAACGTCCTCCTTTGAATGGAAATTAGAGAGTTTTGAGGTGCACAAATTCAAATTTCAAAACACATTCCTTCACTGTCCAGCTCAGGAGAGTAAAAGCAAAGTAGTACATGCGCACAAATATGATAGTAAGCTTGTCCTTAGGAGAAGGTCTCTCTGAAAGTTGCTTAGGTTATCAAGGAAGAGCTCGGAAGAACAAGCGGTGAAAAACCGTAAGTGCATAGAACTAAAACCAAAATACAAAAATGTTTGCATACACTATAAAGCTTCCCTCATACAGAGTGACGCAGAGGCCATGGTACATTTCTTACTCAAAAGGGATGTCACACTGAGAACCCTCTAGATCCGGTCAAGCCCCTGGGTCAACTGAATGCAGTCCCAGACAAATTCATGGGTTGAACATTTCGAAGATCTTTACACTCCGAACATATGACACATTTTCAACGAGTAGAAATTGCTTTATGGAATCGGATCCAAAAACCAGATTCCAATGACATTTTGGCATTAATAAAGAAGGCGAAATCGTCTAGTGCCCCGGGGCCCAATGGCCTTACAAACAACATTTAAAAAACTCCCTAGTAGTTGGGCAACAATTCTTTATTTCTTGTTTTCCAGTGTCATAGACAAGGTGTGTTTTCCTGAAACGTGGAGATCCTCACACGTTGTCCCCACCTAAATTAAAGATCGGACCCCAGGAATTATAAGCCCATTGCCCTACTAGATGTAGAAAGCAAAATATTTCGTTGGTCCTGCTGTGATATCTGGAGGACTGGGCACAGGCAACAGGGAAACGAGATAGGCTTCAGACTGGATTCCCTGGAGTTACTCCCCGAATATCAGTGGGGCAGTTACCAGAGAGTTTCAGGAGATGACACAGGGAGATCGAAATTTCCATATGTTTATGGCCTCAATCAATCTCTCAGCGGCCTTTGATAGGGTAGAATATGGTCAAATTTGCAGGAGTGGGGTCTACCAATCGGTCTACTACGCCTGATCATTGGCTTGCACGAAAACTCTGGCATTTATGTGCGACATTTCCTGTAATATTGGAATAGACTCTGGTCAAGGCAGGGATGCGTTTTAGCTCACTGCCTTTTTAATCTTTATGTATCAGACATTAGGAGAGAACATTGAACTCAGCTGTTTTTGTTGCCCCGAAATTCAGTACAATAAATACGTCATGGTTGGCCTACGCGGATGACTTCTTACTCTTTGACTGCTCCAGGATTGGAATGCAGAGGTTACTTTGCCATGTTTCCAGCTACGAAAGTAACGGTTCAGTAATTAACCTGTTAAAAACCAAAATCCTGGAGCTGTTGAAGGAGGAGGAGAGGGCCCAGTTCGTGGTTTCTTCGTGTTTCCTCTAGTGGGCACGGCTAGCCTAATATTTTTGGGTTACTATATCTCATCCTATCCATCAATGAACTATATTCAGGCAATGTTAACATTAAAAGCGAGGGGGGCGTGGCTTAAGAGCCATGCAGTAGGAAGCTTTATCGTGAAGCTCCAGCCGATCCGACATCATCCTGGATGATAATTGTGGCTGTAGGCACTATTTGCACACTCCAAAGGGGTGCACATGTGTGTGCAGAGGTCTGGCTTATAGCGGACCGGTCAGATAGCTTTCAAAAAGTGGATTGTCTAACAACGACAGACGGAGACTCAGCGGCCCGACAGGAAGCGAGGAGCCAAGATGGCGCACTCCTCCTAACTAAGAACTTCAAGAGGAGATTGCCACCGCTGTCCGGGGGAAGCACCAGAGGCGGCTGGCAGACAGCAGTGACACGAGACCTGGCCATGCTGCTATTGGCGCGTAGAGAGGGTCCCCAGCGCCGTTGGCCAGCCCAGGAGGGAACAGCACCTTGGATAAGGAGATCCACGTGGAGTCGTGCCCAGGTGGAATCATTGCAGGAATGGCAGAACTGACACCCTGAAGACGAGGCAACGCAGACCGGCGGTGGCAAGAAAGCAGCCGAGAAGTGTGGAAGAAATAAGAACGCCGCACTGAGGCGGGTCATGTTGCACGGCCTAGGAGAAGACCAGCACTGGCTCGTGGCAATATGGCCCCAAGGGATCTAAACAAAGCGGCACGAAGCAAGAGGGAGCCCAACTCAGATGCAACCAACCAAGAACTTCATGGATAAAGTAGCAGTGTTGCTACAACCCTCGGATAAAGTATGCTGCAATCCTGAACAGCGCAGCGGGTGAGGAGGGGCACACACAGAGGTTTAATAACCTACGCGGCTACCACTGTGGTCTGCCCCGGCAGGCAGACTGCTGTATACACACAAAACAAGAGCCGCAGCAACTGCTCCCCCCCGTGAGGCCGCATTTAGGAAGCTCCCAAATTAACCGAGGGCTCCACTGTGGTCCGCCTCCAGCCTGCATGCTGGGCCCCACAAGGCAATCGGAATACGGTATCCAGTGTAATCGGACAGGCACTGCCTGTCATGGCAATAACGGAGACTGCAGTCTGAACAAACAAACTGCACTCCGGTTCCCCCTATAGTCAGCCTTAGTACAAGGAACATGGCCCGGAATGCGGGCGAAGGAAAGCAGTACTAGACCCATGGTGAGTAGAACAGGGGATTGAAGAGTAAGCGGAGGCAAGCCCAGATGGCGGTTTGAGTAAGTTATCATCACGAACAGTGAAATTGTTATGTTATGTTATGTTAAAGGTACTTGTAGAGCGCACCGTCACCAACGGAATTAGTCCCCAGGCGCTCTGGCGGATCTGTAAACAAGAAGGGCGGTTGGGTTAGTCGGGAGGAGGGGAGAAGGAGAGTGGGAGAAGTGGTGTGCTGTTGGCAGCTTCAGCTCGGTATACACCGAGTGCTGGGCTTTGGTGCTAGTATCGGATCGGGCGAGGCCTCGAGTGCTGTGGGTGATGATTATGTGTTGTTGATGCGGTGTGGTAAAGTACGTGCGGATTGCTGGGAGAGAGATGGTTGTGTAGCTTTGTGCAGTGGATTGAAGGTTGGGTTAGTGGGGTCTGTATCCTGGTTCAGATATTTATGCTTCCGTTAGATTTGTATATCTGTGGGTTGGGTTGTTGCTGGTTCCTCATGGGCCGAAACCCTTTGTTGGTGCTGCGCTGATCCAGCTATATCATAGTGAGTATTGTTTCGATTGGTATGTGTGTCGGAACCTTCGGGTGTGGGACTGTGTAGGTAATACCTATTCTCAGGTTATGTAGTGTGACACCGGTCGGTCGAGGCTTTAACATGTGACTCACGGAGGCTCACCCAATACATAAGCAGGCAGCTGCTGAGACATACAGAAGTCTAAACACAGTGGATGAGCGCCAATAACATCAGTGGGAACGACGGTAAAAGAAAAGCACTGTACACCTGAGATAAGGGGCGATAGTTGCGGCAATGTTAACCCCAGCACTGTAATGATAAATAGTGCACCAGCATCCAGCAGCTATTTAACGATACTAGCAGGTCTGCAGAAATCAGGAGCCAGCCTCCACTGTGGCCCGCCCAAAAGAGAATAATACGCTGTGCAAGCAACGTCAGAGCTCCATCCCATGTGGTCTGGCAGGCGCTGCCTGTCAATATAAAAGGCGTGGGCCGCGGCTTGCACAACAGACTGCACTTCGGTCTCCATTGCGTACTATATTATAACCAGTGGCGTCGCCAGGAATCAAATTTAGGAAGGGCACAGAGGGGGCCAAAGACAAAAGTTGGGGGGGGGGGCACAGACAAAAGAAGGGGGAGAACATGGTCACTGCTCGTCTTAGGTAGGAGGGGTGCAAGGGGGGGCACAGGGTTTCACAGGGGGGGACCCGGCCCCCCAGGACCCTCCCTAGCGACGCCACTGATTATAACACTAAGCACAGCCCCTCCACGGCGAGCAGGGTGACGTCACCCTCGAACAAAGACTGCAGTTACACGAGGCAAGCGCAAGGGCCAGCCCAGAGTGTGTTGTGAGATCGCTAAAACACAAACTGCAGAAGTTGGGCGCAAGTCACCAAGGCCTGCCTATTGCTCATGCCAGCAGGCATCAAGCATAACAGAATACAACTGAAGAGGATGCACAAGGCGCACCCAAAACAGTGAGATGAGAATCACGACATCAGCCCCAGCCCTTGCACTGGAACTATAAACAGCGCACCAACAGTACACAGCTGCGTAACACTGCAGGAATGTCTTAATCACCCAAATAAAACCAATAGCCAGGAGACTCAGTGCGGCTAACAGGAACGACACAAGAGACAGAGGAGAAACACCTAGTGTAGGCCAGAGCTATATACAGATGGTACAAGTTAAGTGGTTCCCAACATAACCTTGCACTACGCACATGGCACACGGAGGAACGGACACTGCAAGTTGACCCCGGTGCGAATGGACACAAACTGGCATGTGGTTGCTGACGTTAGTGTGAACTAGCGCTCCGGCTGCCAACGTCTTGCACCCCATATGGATTACCAGGCAAAAACAAAAGGCCCTAGGCAGCCATAAGCCCTGCGGGTGTCGAAGGGAGACTCGTAACCGCAGCTAGGGTTCGGCACGAACGCCGCCAGAGTAAGCAAAGTTGTAAACTTGGCTGCCACCTGGAGATTGGTGGTATAAGGACATGCAGCAAAAAATAACGTAACACCAGAGTACCAAAGTCCACTTGTCATCGGTTAGCCAGCGTGCAGTGGAATTCTGGGCAGAGAGTCATAGCGAAGTCCCGAGTACTGCAGAAGCAGAGACGCCAGGGCTTCCAAACCCCAGAAAAGCAAGGCCAAGCAGCCGACGATGGATACTTTCACCAAGCCCGCCTTGCCAGACGAAACCACTTGCGCAAGGTCGCCCCACACAGAGTCAGCGCCCGCAAGAGGGGACCTACAGTTGCTAGAGGCCATAGCATCCTTGAAGGAGTCTCTTGAAGGCAAAATCTATCAGTATAGATGTGAACTTGCTGAGGCAAGATGTGAGGGCATTGGCCGAACGCACAGGTACACTGGAAAAGACAGTTGCAGACAATATGAATGACCTTAAAGACATTGCTCAAGATGTCAGTGTGCTGCACCAACAAGTGCGCAATCTGGAAGACCGGGCCGAGGACGCAGAAGGCAGGGCTAGGCGCAACAACGTGCACATTATTGGGCTTCCGGAGGGAGAAGAAGGGAGAAACCCGACGGAATACATTGAGTCCCTGCTACAGCAAGAAATCAGCCCTGGCACCCTCACGCAGGGATTCACAGTGGAAAGAGCACATTGATCAATGGCGAGCTCCACCCAGGCCAATAATAGCCCGGATACTAAACTATTGTGATAGAGAGAAGATCCTGGAGTACTTCTGCAAAGGAGGACAGTCCCACGAGCATCAGCCACGATCACAGCTTATCCGGACTACACCCACCAAGTGCAGAAGCTACAAATTAACTAGATAGGGCCTAAAAAGAGACTTCAGGCGTTGAACCTGAAATACATGTTGCTGTATCCGGCCAAACTGAAGGTGCTCCATAAAGGCTGAGCCCTTTTCTTTGAGAACCCGGAAGAAGCGCACAAATGGATGGATACGCAGAATCTGCCGACTGGAACAGAGGCAGCCCCGAGCCGTGACGAGTAGATTGCGCTATGTACTAGGAACATTGGAAGAGTTAAGAGTCTGCAACATGCGATGACACTAAGGGTAACCCTTTCAGAAGGAAGCTACAGTAGATGTGATCATTAATGCAGGAGCCCACGATGTGGTGCTTATTTAAGCGTGCACCACGTGGACGCACCTACCCCCCAAAAACTGAGGTGTTTGTTAGGATAGTAGAGGTTATTTATCCACCTACTGCGCCCACGAACCAGGACATTTCCCTGGAGCAACGGCGAGAAGTTGGGATGCCTGAGCACAAGGTATTGAGCTGGGCAACAGTTAGGAGGGGATAGGGGAGGTATAGAGAAGTTGGTGTAGTTAGTTGGGGGTTAGCCTATATACCCACACTGTATACACTGTATTTGGACTTGAACGCCAAACTGTCGAAATGTATCAGAAATTTCAAATGTGATGGGGGAACTTAGAGTTATGTCCTGGAATGTCAGAGGTCTTAACAGTTATATTAAGCAGAATAGAATTATGACATACCGTAGACGTCAGAAAATTGATATAGCACTACTACAGGAGACACATCTCACGAAAGAAAGACAAACTGCATTGGCTAAAAAGTGGAGAGGTACCACCACCTTGGGCTCGCCATACTCTGCTTATGCCAGTGGAGTGTTAGGGTGGATAGCACAGTCGGTCCCTATGAAGGTGCTTTAGACCTTTCAAGATACAAAAGGCAGGATGTTTGGGTTGCGAGGTCGAGTGGAACATAGAGATTTTTGCATTATTAACACATACGCACCAAACCAGGAGACGGCAGCTTATTTCCACACGTTGTATCCATTAATAAGTCTGCACGTAGATGATACATTAATCTGGGGCAGAGACTTCAATTGTACGCTGAATCCTACACTAAACAGGTCAGACCAGAAATATACACACCCGGCCCCGTCGGCAAAATCCCTACGTGCATTAGTGCAGTCATTTCAGCTCATGGATATCTGGCGGACTCTGCACACGGAGACCTGAGGCTATTCACATTACGCAGCCCCCCAGGACTTATATACTAGACTAGATTATATTTTCACATGCGAAGGTCTCGTGCAAGAATTCACGAGGAACAGAACATAAGGCACGAGTATTGTCGGATCATTGACCTCCGGTAGTTACTTGGTGGGTCTCTCCCCCAAGAGCACGTATTCCGACATGGAGACTTCGTAGTGAATCCCTTCAAACAAGGCGTTCTGGGAACTTTTGAAGGCAGGGGTGCAGGAGTACTTCATGCATAATACGGGAAGTGTTAAGTCAGCAGGCACGTTATGGGAGGCCTTCAAGGTGGTAATTAGAGGGATAGCAATTGCTAAGGCGAACAGGGCACGGGCAACGATAGAAAATGACTTACACAAGGCCGAAACTAAACTAGAAGCCATGAATGGTCAAAGAGACCTCCCAGGCGGGAGCACCCGAGAGGTGGTCGCCCTACAGCAGGAGTGTTCAATACACTGGGAAAGCGTTGGGAAACTGAGTTATAGGAAATATATGGAACGTCAACACGCTGAAGGGGATAAACCAGGGCGCTTGTTGGCCTGGTTGTACAAAAGTGAGACGGAACAGAGTGTGATTCAAGCAATTGAGGCAAGAGAGGAGATTTGTGAGACGCAGCAGGAGATAAATAATTGTTTCTGTGAATTCTACAAGGCATTGTATGAAGAGACGTCAGATGTCCGAGAGTCGGAGATAGAAGAGGCCTTAGAGCAGATCGATCTTCCAAAGCTAGACACGGAAGACGTGGACAGATTGGGAGCCCCATGACTAAAGAGGAGTTGGAACATACCCTAAGAGGGTTGCTGACGGGCAAGGCTATGGGGGCGGACGGGTGGCCCAGTGAGTTCTATAAAGAATTTGAGGCAGAAATCACGCCCCCATTGTTAGAAATGTTGAATGAATCCATGGTTGCCACAGGGAGTCCATTATAGTTCCACTGCAGAAGCCAAACAAATCTGAGACCAAGTGTGGCTCTTACAGACCCCTCTCGCTACTTATTCCGGATGGGAAGATACTGACGGCTTTAATGTATAATAGGTTGAAACCTATAATACATAAACATAGGACTATCACATGCAACCTGCGACAATTACATCACGTGATAGACCAGACTCAGGACAGCGCCCAGCCTATGGTGGTTGCCTCGTTAGACACAGTCAAGCCCTTTTATTCGGTTCGATGGCATGGTTATTGGTGGTTTTGAGAGGTTTTGGCATAGGCCCAACTTATATTAGGTGGGTCAAGTTATTGTATAGCAATCCAGTGGCTAGGGTGAAGACGGGCACCATGATATCGGAACAATGGGAGTTAAGTAAAGGAACCAGACAGGGTTGCCCTTGGTCCCCGCAGTATACCTACGGCAAGAATACCACAAGTCTGACATTACTATACGGGGCAACACACACAGGGTCGGATTGGCCCCTCTGCCTTTCGCCCCGTGGCCAGGCCGAAATCGTCCCTTGGTAGTGGGGGCCGGTTTCTGGCCATGCCTGGGCTGGTTTGGAGGAAAAAAAATTGAGAATAAATATTGTTTTTCACATTTTCTTTTCTTTTTCAAAAAAACCTTTCATCCTTCTTAGGTCGATAAATGAGTACCAACACAGGTTGGGTGATATTGTATGCATATTTGTTCTATAAGAAAGAGCTTAAGCGTAAGTGCTATACAATAACATATTATCATTGGGCCTTGGACGTCTGGTTGGATTCACAGTAATTTAGTGTATTTAGGAACAATGCTATTTGATGCCACTTCCTGTTTTGTCAAGGGGTGAAAGGTTGTGTTTCATTGCTTCCTGGGATGTCACTTCGGGGTGGGGTCAAATGACATCACTTCTGGTGATGTCATCAGAGGTCAAGGGTCATGAGGCGAGGGCTGGGCCACTTTTTTCAGGCGAGGGCTGGGCCACTTTTTTGTGGGTGACCAGGCCTATTTCTTGTCCCAGTCCGACCCTGAACACACACCTGATCTCCCTATATGCTCTAGCTACGACAACCAGACACCAATTTACTTGACGTACTAGATGTGCTGGACCGGTATGCAGAATTGTCAGGGATCATGATTAATCCACAGAAGTCCAGCTTATTCCCCCCAGCCGGGTACAGTAGAATTCCTGGGAAACTCTACCGGTATTACCGATTAAATGGGAAACAGTAACATTTAGATACCTGGGAATGGATATTTTCCATAACACAAAAGTGGAACACAAGCAGAATACGGTGAAGGCGGTTGACAAAATAGAGAACTGTAGGACATTTTGGGCCAAACAGCCACTCTCATTAATGGGGAGGGCCACACTGTTGAAAATGGTGGTGCTCACAAGGCTGCTGCATTATTTTACAAACGTCCAATACAACATACCGAAAGCCTTTTTCAGGAAGCTGAATACCATTTGCCGAAGCTTCCTATGGAACAATCTGAGGTGTAGCCTAGCACTAGAAAGACTGCAGAGGCCGTATGAACAGGGTGGGATAAAAGGCCTGGACTTTGAAGGATACTTTGTGGCGTGCCAGCTGCAGTTTGCCA
Organism: Ambystoma mexicanum; assembly: GCA_002915635.3. Lineage (NCBI taxonomy): Eukaryota > Metazoa > Chordata > Amphibia > Caudata > Ambystomatidae > Ambystoma > Ambystoma mexicanum. The sequence goes on along the minus strand of CM010938.2, from coordinate 86,920,347 downwards.
CATATTGGCTAACCAATGAACAGACTGAGGATACGGAGTTAATACAAACAGCATGTACCCCGTTCTTCCTGAGGGAGATGGTGTGGAACAAAGTTCCATGTGATCCTAAACCTCCTCTACTGCTGAAACTAGGCATTGTGATGTGGCAAAGAGCCCGTCGCTTCACGGGCAAAGGCACTCCTTATTCACCCCAAATCCCACTGGTGACGCTCAAGAGTGAAGATACTCAGCTTAGGCTGAAATTGCGGAAATACTGGGAGTCGAAAGGGGTGGTCCACTGGGAGATATACTGATGGAAGGGAAACCGAAGACCTTTAGCGACATAGCGGCAGAATCGGGAATTGACGTGGGGCAATATATAACCCACGCCTCAAATCTGCACGGACAAAAGTTGAAATGGACGGCAGCAGTGGGAGATCCGGTCGAAGACCAAACAATAGAAACACTATACAATATTTCTGAAGGGGGACACGCAGTGTCAAGATTATATGAGACTCTGATGGTAAAGCCTGATGGCCAACAATTGACACTGATTAAACAATGGTGGGAAGCAGACTTAGGTGAGCAATTGTCAGACGAAGCTTGCAGAAGGATTATGGGGTATCATAAGAGAGTGTCCAGGAATGCAAAATTACAGTTGATCAAAGTATATGATACCCACAGAGCATATTTGATGCCAGGAAGAATTGCGAAATTTAGCACAGAGACGACACAAACTTGTCTGAAATGTGGTTTGGTCAATGCGGACCTGATACATATGTTTTGGTGCTGTGCTGAAGTGCTTTCATTTTGGGAAGGAATATCCCAAACATTAATCAAGATCGGCCTACTGGCAGATTTGGTCACTCCCAGGGCGTGCCAGCTAGGTATTTTCACGAGACCCAAACAGACGAGACATGTTAGCAAACTGCGGGATTTGGTATATATTTTGGCGAAACGGAGGATTGCAATGGCATGGAAGGCACGTAAGGGCCGACGACAAACACATGGCTAAGGGACCTTCTAAAATGGGCACAGGCAGAAACGGTGGTATGGCAAGAGGCATCCCGAAAAGGCCAGGAAGAACAACACAAGAATCTGATGGCTTGGAAACATATAATACAGGAACTAGCATCCTCTGCACAGGACGACACACAAACACAAATACATGTACCATCACCAATAACGGCATGAGAGCAGGAGTACATAACAGGTGGAATAGGCAGGGGGAGGGGTGGAGTTGGGATTGAAGTACGGCTGCATAATGTGATGTGTCATTGGATATTGGTTATTGAGATTTTATATTGTGGTGTGTAAAATTAATAAAACTTGTTTAAAAGGGAAAAAAAATTAAAAGCGAGTGACCTAACCCACCAGTTGGTAACAATAGAAAATGTGTTCAGTGTTTGTCTTTGTCCTTATTTCGAATGATTGCTGCACCTGTTACTGATTCACTGTACACGAACCACATAAGGATTTACAAACGATGGACCAATCCCGCTCGGCCTCGTTCAGCTTTCTTTTGAAGCAGAGAACTTATTGTATGTCTCTCTTGGGTGATCGTGGCATGGATATCGATCTACTGACATCAAGGCCGATGAAGGTGAAAGAGGCTTTGTATAAATGGCACTGGACAAACACTGTTGACACTTTTCATAGTTACCCCTCCCTGCAGCACTTACCTGAGGAATACAAAAGTAGGGGCACGATTGTTCCTTACCTGTTATTGTCCCGAATTCGCATTACCGCTCTCTCATAATGCGTCTTCAGTGGAACTTGCTGCTTACGAAGGAGATTCTTTTGAGAAAGGGGTGGATTGATCGTTCTGAAGCTGCATATAGGTTTTGTAAGAATAATGAGGCTGTGGAAACAGTCAAGCGCCTGTTTATGGAATGCCCTGCCCTGCAATCAGGAAGGCAGACATACTTTAAAAATAAAGTTGGTTAGACTTAACTAAACTAGGAGAAAGATGTCTTTACCCCTTTTCTACCTCTGACTGTATTGCTGTGACATCCTTTATAAAAATCATGGGAGATCGTGGGTTGAAGAGAAAAGGCAACATGTTGCCTACCCTTGACGGCTGGTTTCACTCCTTTTTATCTTTTAACATATTATTCACCTTTTTTAGTTCTGTATTTTAATAAGAATATTGGTGTATTGATCTTGTATTTTAAATGACCGTTTTGTATGACATTGTTTAATATTCTCTCCTTTTTTGCTTTTCCTTTCTTCTGTTGTAAAGGTTTAAATAAACCAAATACAAATAAAAAAAAAATACAAAAAAAAAATCACTTTTAATCACAAATAGGAACTATACAATGGTAGCCGGGGCATGAATATGGTAGAGAGAGGTGAGCAGAGCAGTGCATGAATGGGGGGGGGATTAATAGGTGAACAGTTGAAAGGGGTCTGGCAAAGGGGCTCAAAACAAACATAAAAGAGACAGCAGGTGAAATAAGACAAAGGCAGGGATGGGGAGAAGGGAAGATACAGGTAGAATAGGAGTGGTTGGAAGAGGCTTAATAAAAAGTAGAGGAAATACATGTTGCAGGAGTGGCAAACAGAAGCATAAGGCAAGAGTTAGGATGGCACTGAGCTGGAGAGGGATGAAAGACAGTGAGGGTTAAAGAGAGAAAATAAGGCAAGACAGGTAGAGCAAGGATACGTGTGCAGGGAGAGGAGGAATGGAGGAAGAAGGGGGCAGGTAAAAAGAGAGACAGGGAAGGAATGGCTTCCACACTTGCAGGCAGAGCCCTGTGTGCTGTGGTCTCAGTGAGCTTAGTTTCGCAGGCAAGACCCTCAGATAGTGCACAGGGTTCTCTGTGTGCACTCACAGGCGCAGACAACCCCTTACTTGCAAGCACTCACACATCCATATATCCATTTATACATACATACATACACACACACACAAATACATTGGGGTGTCATGTTCTTTGTGGAGTAAAATAAAATGCACGTGTAAAATACATTTGTAACAAATGTGTAAATAGCAGGTGGCATATGTTCATTCTGGACTGCATAATGCAAAATGAATGAATAATGGTAATATCACCAGCTTTTTATACCTACTTTTTGTCCTTAGTAGTGCAAATAATTAGAATTGCAGAGGAGACCTGTTTTCACCTCAGTGCAAACTTCATAAGTCCCCTTCGTGCAATTTACGCTTTGAAGGAATATTATCTTGACAGTGAAAAAAAAACATAGGGGCTGCTCCCTTGCACCCTGCCACACCATCTGCCAGTGGGAGTGGACGAACCCCTGCTGAATGGAATGGGTCATGTCAGCATGTATGTCATAGCCAGGGACAGAAAGAACCTGTTCCTTTTTTTCCGCAGTGCTCCCAAACACCTGGGGGATCATATTTGAACAGCCTGTAAATTATACTGAGTGCACCAGATACATTTGAACTTGGGTGCAAACAGGTCCGCTCTGTGCAATTTTCAACATTTGCACGTTGAAGTAGAAGAAGAAGGTGTAAAGTCACCGTTAAATCACTTTTGTGTCTTTATTTTGCACTCAACAGTGCAAACTAAGTAAACGCGGCCATCTATTTAGGATTGGGGTTGGAAGCCCCTGGTGGAAATGTTCGAGGGAGAAAAGGCTGAAAGTTATTTTTCCGAAAATTACTTTTGGTATTTTCTCCCCTGATCATTTCAAACTTTTGCCAGCGGTATTCCTGAATTTGCAGAAGGAAGGTTCGGCTCTAAGGGTTGCAGGTAGGGAGTTCCTCATTTTGGCTGCTAAAACCGGGAAACTTCTGCCTCCTGCCTTTTGGAGCTTGAACCTAGGAATGATAAGGTAGTTGGATTGTGAAGATCTAACAGGTCGATCCGAGGAGTTTCGTTTAATTTGTCAGACAGGTACTTAGGTGCTAGATTATTTAGGCATTTGAAGGTGAGTGCTAGAGTTTTGAGACTGATTCTTTGATTGACTGATAGCCAATGTACACTGCGTCTTATCTCTGAGATATGGTGTGATCTAGGGAGGTCAATCACTGATCTGAGCGTGTTGTTCTGGAAAATGTGTAACTTTTTAAGTTGTACTGGTTAGTTCCTAGATAGAGGGCATTACAGTAGTCTATTTTAGATAGGACTAATACCCTAGCTAAGGTAATGCAATTCTCTGTGGTCAGAAATGGTCTGCAGGCGTTCATTAGTTTGCAAGTGTATGCAGTAGTGGCAGCGCTCACGTTAATTTGTCTCATCAGTGAGAGTGAGGAGTCAATGTAGATACCTAAGGTTTTTACATCTTTGGATACCTTGATATTATTGCCATCAATATTGCATACATTAAATTGTTTGTCCAGTCTGTTAAGTCTAGCTTGAGTTCCTAAAAGAAGCAACTCTGTCTTATCGTTGTTAAGACAGAGTCCATGTTTAGCCATCCAAACTTGAATAATTAGGTACATGTCATTTAGGCATTTAGAGTCTATTTTATAGTCACCAGAAATTGAGATAAGGATTTGGGTGTCATCCGTGGAGTTTGTGTAAGAGACAACCAAATAGTCTAAGTCGTCAAAGAGGGGCTTTGTGAAAATATTGTAGAGTGTTGGGGGGACGCATGATCCCTGGACCTGGTAAAGCAGATGCAGTGGGTGCAAATACTCTTGTGGTTCTGTTGTTGAGGAAAGACTGAATCCAAGAGGTGGCTTTGTCAGAGAAGGGAGCTGCGGATGAGAGGTGGTTACATAGTGTTTTGTGGTCCACTAGGTCAAAGGCAGCTGATAGATCTTGTTACAAAAGGAGTGCTAGGTTGCCTTTGTCGTTTATAATCTCCATTTGTGTTACTAGATCTATCTGTAGCTGTTTCCGTGCCATGTCTGGGTCAGAAACCTGATTGATGGAGCCCTACAAAATGTTTGCTTTCCAAGTGATGCTGAATCCGTAGGTAGGCGGCCCTGTCCAGAATTGTTAGGAGGAAGGGCACTGTGGTAATTGGTCTATAATTTGTCGGGATGTTGGGGTCAAGGGAAGGTTTCTTTGAAAGTGGCAGGACCCATGCATCCTTCAGATTAATCAGTACTGTGCTAGTTGCAAAAGAGGCATTAATTAATGATGTGATAAAAGGTGTGAGATCCTTTGCTGTCTCTTTGATAATTGTTGCTGGGCAAGTATCACCCAGGCATCTAGATGCTTTCAAGCTCGTAATTATGTCCTTGACATCCTTAGTGGCGAGTGGAGAAAACTTGAACAGGTCATGTTGGTCAGGTGGGGGTACTTGAGTTGAGATATGGGGTGTGTTAGTGGCCAGACTGTTTTTTTGGTCTCTATTTTAGTTTGAAGGAGCTCAATTTTGTCAGAAAGAGCTTTCTGAATATTAGTGCACCATGTGAAGTCTTTTACAAGTTACAGGTGGTGCGGTAGGGTATTCTAGCTCTCTGAGGATGCTGAATAGTTCTTTTGTATTAGATTTAACTTTTGTAATCTTGTCGTTGTAAGAGTCGCTTTTAGCTTGGATGATTGCTGTTTTATAGGTGGATGAGGCTATTAGGAAGTTATCTTTGTTGGATGTTGAGGGGAGGCTTTTCCATAAGGTTTCGGCAGCTCTTTTATTCTTGCGCAGAGTTCTGAGGTGCAGGGTAAACCAGGTGTACAGGTGAGAACGAGGTTTTACTGTTTGCATTTTTAAAGGCGCAATCTTATTGATGGCATCAAGTATAGTGGTGCTGTAAAGGTCCCCCAGAGAGGTTGGGTCATCATTTAAGGTAGTGGGGTTAATGAGGGGTTGAAGTAGCAGGAGTAACTTTTGAGCTGTTATGTACATGTATGTTATGTACACCTCACTGTGTGCCACCACCTCAATGTGTCCCTACAACGCCTGTTCCCTTTCACTTCCGTGATCGGGAACCGGCGCCTCAGGGTCCTTTCCTTTTTTTAAAATTCTTTTTAAAAAAACTTTTTACAGGATCGACTGTGTGGGACACCCCCACAACCCCCGCTCACAGTATATAGTGAACAAGGGTGCAGGGGACTTCTCCGCAGCCCCTGCAGCCCTTGTCACCGAATGGGGGATTTGGTCAAACCTTTAGGGATTTTGGAATTTTCGAACATCTGAAATTCGGACAAATCTACCATTCAGGATTATAAATTCTGTCTTTTTGGATGGTTCCGCTATTTACGCATGGCAGAGTTTACAATGGATTTGTATGGAATCTGTAATGTTTATCAAAAAAGGGCACCTGGTTGATGCCTTGCTCTACCCAGGTGGGTAATCACGTATTAAAGAACAAAATTGAGCAAGGTCATAGATTACCTGGCTGATTAACGAAGGGTGAACACACACCTATGGGGGTTACACCTTAGTAAGTGTGTACAAGTAACTGTGAATGACTTCTGACAACAATATATCAGGACAGTTCTGGGTGCTGCAGTGAGAGTTTTAATAAAACTTCAGTTTACGTGTTTTTAGATACACTTGATAGAGAGTAACACAAGATAAAACAGTATTTACACATTTTGAAGGTATAATAACCAGTTTGTGAGTGACACATTTCAAATATTTGTAACGTCTTTTAAATGCTTACACATCCACTGAGTGGTCCTTGGGAAGGAAACCAGTGGATTTAGTGAGGTGATAGCATGTGATAGTCAGCACATATACATCAAAACAATGAGGGGTTGAAAAAGGACAACGCAAACAATATAACAGTCTACACGACAGTGTTTCGGCCAGAAAGTGAGCTTGGATGAGCTCTGATGGTGTGGCCTTCATCAGGACGAGATATTCCAAAGCGGGAAGTATCTTGTGAGGTCTTTTGAGATAAACAGACGGGGTGTTGTAGGAGTGGGCACATTCGTTAAAAACTAGCACAGGTAGAGGTATCAATACATGAAGGACCGGTGCTTACCGGAACTTCGGAGCGCAGTGGCTCAGGGAGAGGCAGTGTCAGCTGTACACTGGAGGATTTTCGAGGTCCTAGGAGTGGCCGTTCCTGTGGAAGTAGGAAGGACATGGAGGCTGTATTTAAGCCATAAGTAGTTGTGGAGCAACTAAGGGTAACAAGGGGGTAATAGCAAGCTTACCTTGAGGGCCTGTTGCCGTGCTTGGTATGGGGAAAAAAACAGGCTGGCGTGATGAGTACGCTGTAATCAACCACAAGCATGAGGGGCTGCGGAAAGAGGGGAAACACAGGGCTAGGGTAAAAAGCCTCAGAGTGAGTCAAGTGTCAAGGTGCACGTGAGGGTTGGTGAGCGGTGCAGGTCACAGATCGCCACGAACCAGGTGTGGCTGATGCAAGCGTGTGTGTTCCAGTGTGAATAATAAATGGACGGAATAGTCTGTGATGTTAAAATTACAACCTCTAGGACAGGCGGCGGAATAGCGGGATGGCCCGTACAGGATCACATGCTTGGCGAGGACGGTGTAAAAAAGAGGCTGGGTTCCCGTTTTAAAGTGAAACATGGAGCTGGGAATTAGGTACATGATATCAAAGAGCTGCGGTGGTTGCATGCGCGTGTGCTTACCTGTGGAGGAAAGAAGGAAGAGCGCTGCAGAACAAGCTGTCAGCGGTCGCGGTCCCTGGCTGCGCACGGAATGAGCTGTGGAGCAGACTGTGGTTAAATGGGGTGAGCGGCCATGATGAGGTGCGCGAGTCCGCATGCAACCACCGCAGCTCTTTGATATCGTGTACCTAATTCCCAGCTGCATGTCTCACTTTAAAATGGGAACCCAGCCTCTATTTTACACCGTCCTCGCCAAGCATGCGATCCTGTACGGGCCATCCCGCTATTCCGCCACCTGTCCTAGAGGTTGTAATTTTAACATCACGGACAATTCTGTCCATTTATTATTCACACTGGAACACACACGCTTGCATCAGCCACACCTGGTTCGTGGCGATCTGTGACCTGCACGGCTCACCAACCCTCACGTGCACCTTGACACTTGACTCACTCCGAGGCTTTTTACCCTAGCGCCGTGTTTCCCCTCTTTCCGCAGCCCCTCATGCTTGCGGTTGACTACAGCGTACTCATCACGCCAGCCTGTTTTTTTCCCCATACCAAGCGCGGCAACAGGCCCTCAAGGTAAGCTTGCTATTACCCCCTTGTTACCCTTAGTTGCTCCACAACTACTTACGGCTTAAATACAGCCTCCATGTCCTTCCTACTTCCACAGGAACTGCCACTCCTAGGACCTCGAAAATCCTCCAGTGTACAGCTGACACTGCCTCTCCCTGAGCCACTGCGCTCCGAAGTTCCCATAAGCACCGGTCCTTCATGTATTGATAACTCTACCTGTGCTAGTTTTTAACGAATATGCCCACTCCTATAACACCCCGTCTGTTTATCTCAACAGACCTCACAAGATACTTCCCGCTTTGGAATATCTCGTCCTGATGAAGGCCACACCATCAGAGCTCATCCAAGCTCACTTTCTGGCCGAAACACTGTCGTGTTGACTGTTATATTGTTTGCGTTGTCCTTGTTCAACCCCTCATTGTTTTGATGTATATGTGCTGACTATCACATGCTATCACCTCACTAAATCCACTGGTTTCCTTCCCAAGGACCACTCAGTGGATGTGTAAGCATTTAAAAGACGTTACAAATATTTGAAATTTGTCACTCACAAACTGGTTATTATACCTTAAAAATGTGTAAATACTGTTGTATCTTGTGTTACTCTCTATCAAGTGTATCTAAAAACACGTAAACTGCAGTTTTAATAAAAATCCTACTGCAGCACCCAGAACTGTCCTGATATATTTTTGTCAGAAGTCATTCACAGTTACTTGTACACACTTACTAAGGTGTAACCCCCATAGGTGTGTGTTCACCCTTCGTTAATCAGCCAGGTAATCTATGACCTTGCTCAATTTTGTTCTTCAATTTCGTATGGAATCTGCCTGCTTTTTGCTGATATAAAAATAAGGCAGATCCATAGGAATCCACAGCATTTACGCAAGCATGAAAGTGTTATTCTGGCATAAATGGTATCGCATTTGTATGGCGGAGAGGAAGGGGGAGGCAGAATCGTTAATTAAGGTGCATGCTCCCTCTCCACCACACAAATGCATAACATTAAGGAGTAATGTAAAGTTAATCCAGAAATGTTTTACGCATTCAGTTTACGTTGCTCCTCAAGGAACATGAGCCCACTTGTGTTGAGCGAACTAACGGATGATCAACATCTCATGGACTTGTATTTGGCTTCAGCAACATAGCAGTGGAACCATGGACTTGCATTCATTTTGTGCGAGATGGCAGCAAAACTATGACAGAAAGTGAGAAAGTCAAAGGATAGAGAAAACACCAGTGTCAGGGAGGAAGTAAGAGTGAAAAAGAAGAAAAGCTCTTTGTGGCTGTGTTCTGCCTCAGAAGATCCTTATAGGATGATACCCCATAGACCCTCTTGACAAGGGTCTTGGAGGCTACCTTGTATTTATCAATCAGATTAGACCAAATACTGCTGGTGGAAAAAGGGCACTCAGAATGTTTTTGAGGACTGGGTCCAGCTTGTGTCCTTCCTGTAAGTGCTTCTTTCAGATTTTGCTAATTTTATACCAAAGATATTGATACATCCTTAGAAGGAGTTTCAGCCTGGCTGGGAGGAGCACTGAGCCCAGCACAACACCACCAGAGGCACGCATTCCAGCTGCCTGGGGCTGCCCGCAGATGTCATGTGGCTTACAAATGACCTACAAAAGCCACCCAAGGTCGATCGACCAACTGATCTTGTGCCCCTGACCTAGGAACTGCCTTCTTTGAAGGGTTTTTTCATCCACTGAAGGAGCTTCCACTGGGCTGAGAGGAATACCAAGCTCATCACAACACCTCCAGAGACACTCTTTCAGCTGCCTGGGGATGTCTGCAGAGGTCAGGGGACCTACAAGAACCACCCAGGTTCGATCTATCAACTGATTATGTGCCCCCCTCACCCAGGAACCACCATCCTTGAAGTGTCTTTCCATCCACAATAGGTGCTTCAACTGGGTTGAGAGGAACACCAATCTCATCACAACACAACCAGAGGCACTCATTGCAGCTGACTGGGGATGCCTGCAGAGGTCAGGGGCTGATCTACAAACTGATCCTGTGACCACTGATAAACTTTATTATGAAACTCACTTAGGTGGTGCCATTTTGCGGCCTTAAGCTCCTCTTGCAGTCTCCTATCCAGCTCCAATCCAGCATCATGTGATCCTGCACCTGCTACTTTCACTGTCAGGAGACAACTGACTTCCTATCTCCTGTTTATATCTGTCTCCTGCTGAAGTACTTATGGGCCACGTTGGGAATTTAAGCGCTATTCATTATTTGTTACTTGTTGGCCCCTGGTTGCACAAATGATGACACAAACACTGCACACAAACAACATTCAAATCAAACTCTACCACAACACTCCAATGAAGCAACTAATTGCATACACCTGCATTCTGCTTAAGTGCAAATCTGCACCTGCTCACACACATGAAATCAACTAACCCATCAGCACACACTGCCCAGACATACTCCTCTGTAGAGAAACATGGCTCAAACCCCACCACGTTCCCATTATACCTGACATGCTTCCACCACACTATCACATCCGCCACAGACCACCTTCACAACAAGGTGGTGGCATTGCCATCATATAGGTTCACTCACACTTAGCAATCCCACACACCCCAGACACATCCTTTGAAGTGCTCTCTCTCACTTGATCCCCTCCATAACACCTGCAGCCTACCTTTATCCACCACATTTTCGTCCCCCAACATGCAATCCCAACTTCGACACTGACTGGACTGACTTCACAACTAACAACAGATTCCCCTGCACCAATATGTACCTTGGCGACTTCAACTCTGGTAGCTCCCGCCCAGACAGCAACCCCATTCTAAAGAGTAGCCTCACTCCCTATGACCTCACACAACTCATAATCTTCCCCACACAGCCAGCTGGCAACACCCTGGACCTTTTCATTTCATGAAAAAATCATGTCTCAGTGGAAAACTGAATCTAGGAGTCATGGTCAGACCACTTTGCAATCCCCTTCACATGCACTCTACCACACAAAATCCCCCTACCTGCCACATATCCTCCGTACCCACATCAAGACAAATCAAACAGATGTCAGTCACAGCCGTAGCCTCACTCTTGCCACCAGTGCCACCTCCCCAAACACACATCCCTACATTCTCCCTAAACATTAAAACACCATCACCACACCAGCACTCAACAAAATTATCCGCCTCAAAAGACAAAAACCTTGCTGCAACCACCAACAACTGTGGTTCAAAGTCTACTCTATCAAGCAGTAAACGAGATGCTTAGAAAGAGCCTGGCAAAAGAACAGATGCTGTGCCACCTGAACACCAGTCAAACACTGCAGCAACAAATAAAAAGCAGCTATACACAATGCCAAAACCACCTATTACCACCAAGAATTCCAAATATGCCATCAATCGTACCCAGAAACTATTCAACATACCGCACCGGAGGAGAACATTTGCCGGGCACGGTCAGAGTGTCCAGAGATGCAACGCCTCAAAAATAGATAAAAGTCACGTGTTGATAAACTATTGCCCCTCTATATATAATTCTTATACCATGATACAATGGGACTGGAGGTGAATTGGGAAGTTTCCCTAGAGTGATATTTGTATCTTTGGTATCCATTTCAGATACCCAAAATCCTGGATAATTTGATGGCCTCACATTAATCAACACAAATTACCTGGTGTTGTCCCATGACATTATTGAAGTGAAACAGAAGGCGTGGGCAGGTAAGCCTGCTCTAATAGGTCTGTCAACCCACTCTTTTCCACTTTGTTTAATTCAGCTCTAGACAAATGAAGAACGTCAGATGAAGAAACATTGTTTTCTAATTCTTACTCTTGTCCGTCATGTAGGTTGGGCATTAAACAGTGAAGGAGAACAGGAAGAGATGTTCTCCAATTGACCCCAGAAGCAATACATCTTTTAATACTGTCCTGATGAAGGTGACACTATAACAAATCGCAAAGCTGATCCTCGGCTGTGTCGGAAGTGGCCTCTTGCTTCACGGAGATTGGAGATGCGGTTTGACATTGTGTGACGTGCTGGTATGCTGGTTGGGTGGTCCTTTCCTCTCATCCTCTCTCACCATCGGGAAAATGGATCAGCCCTGGATGGACCCAGCTGCTGCTGCTGTTATTGCAGCTGCATACCAACGGCACACTGGCAGTGACAGGGAACTCCACGTGCCCACGTCGGTGTGGAGATTGTATTGCCCGCGTCCAGCTCTGGGCAACACAAAAGAGGACAGATCACTGTTAAGTGTGTAAGGGAGAACACACACACTGAAGGATGCAGTAAACCTTGTTCTTTATTCAAGACTTCCACAAGATAAGACAAGCAGTATGCTTAGCGACCGCCAGCTAGTGAGACACTCCTTCAACTGACATGGGTGGAACTAGAACTTCCATACCATCAGGCTCCAGGTTCCACACTCACACTCCACACACCCTGGAGCCTTGAAACTATTTACATATGAACCTAGACAGACCACAAATCATGTTAATGATAATAACTATGCACAAAAGTGCACATGCATAGACAAGCACTACTAACAAAGACATGATTTGCTTGGCTCTTGTACCAGACCCGAGCCAAGTGCAGCCCAGTGCCAGGTAACTGCGAGAGAGAAAGCTGAGTAGGAGTAAGATTGGGGCCAGTGGGCCACTCGCCTCAACACTTTTATTACTTCTGCAAAGGTAAGCTTCTTCGGCTGCCATTTAACCCCCTTTAAGCTAAATTGGAATAACGGTGGTGTTCACTTGGCTGTCTGGGAACTTTGTTGAAACATGCCTGGTAAAGCTGTCAGTAAGCCCTGAAATTACAATCTGAGGAAGCCCAAACCCAATGGGAAATCTAACTGATACAAACGGCGTTCACACCTGGAAATTTAGTCAATTTCGTCTAAGGGGGACGGGACAATTGTTATGGAAAATCAGTGACTTGTCCTTCTCTTCCAGCGACCTCTGATAAGGGAGGAATTACTAAGTACTTTAAAGCTGGTATAATTCCCCCGCAATTGTTGATGATAGTAGCAGTTGTGCATGAGGAGACCGCTTCAAAGGTGGGGTTGGTTAAAAGTCAACCCACCCCTTCGAGAACAGTAGGAGTCGTTGAGCGATATCACAATAACTCGCCTTAAGATTTGTGCTACTCCATGTGCAATAGGGGCAGTACTGCTGCATTAGCTAAAGCGGAAGTGAATTTGGCACCTGCATCAAATGGCTTGACCCATAATCAAAGATTACCCCTGCAGAGGCTATCTATTACTCCTGTTTTGCAGCCGTCAACCCCATAACCACCTGCCACTCCGAACCATTCTATGGCCGAGCAGGCCATAGGTGACAATGCAGGTAATTCGGACAACAGCTCAAACACAGTGGCCGAAACAGGGGTGGCAGTAAGCAATGATGTTTTCCATTTCACAATAAAAATTCAGCTAAAGCTGTGTGGCCGTATTCACAAGGACTTACTCAAGCAGGGACTGAAATCGGACTGCTGAGCAGTCTATGGAATGAAAAACACGGGCAGTCAAGTGTGCCGGAAGTCTCTCCTTTACCTTGTGCAAACGAAAAGCAGCAGGCCTTTATATATCACCAAGAGATAGGGGCTGAGAAAAAGAAATCTGAGAGATTGGAAAAGGAAATAGCCAAATGCAAACAGGCTTTGAGGAACCCTGACCAGTTAGAGTATGGAAAGGTACCCTCCGATCACAGAGTGATGACCTCTTTACCAGGTACCTCAAGCCAACTCACCACCTTATATGCACAGGGTGCTGCTAACTTCATGCCTGCTAGTTTTCAAGAACAGAGAAACACGGGGCAGTTGGACTCAACCGGCCCTTGTCCAACTGAAACTAAAAATACCCTAGCATGTACTTCTGACCAGGAGGGCTCCTATGTTGGAAGGATCAGGGAGGTAGACTGGCAGAAACTAAAGTTACAAAGGGACCACCTGGTCAATTTTACAGACAGAAAAGAACCATAGTCTAGGCCTCAAAAGAGTATTAAAACCTTCACACATTCTGGGAGGTGGGGGAATTCTCCACCATACCCGGAAGAAGGGATGAGGAAGATGAGTACGCCCCTGAGCGAAAAGGGTAGTACGCGGGATGTGACCCCGAGAGCCCACAGGACCACAGGGGAGAAGAGACCAGACCCCATTATTCTGGGAGGATTCCCAGTCTCATAGAGGTAGGGAGCGCCTAGAGGACAGGGAGTTGACCGCCATTAGTAGCAGCTCTGTATCAGAGGGTGAGTGGACTCAGATGCAGCAGAAAAGGAAGTCTGCCAAACAGAAGTGAGGCCTTGTGACAGACACAATTCGGCAGATAAAGGCCATAAAGAGCTTTATGACTTCTTACCATAAGAACACCAAATACTCAGTATGGGAGCATCTAGAACTGTATGATGAAATGATGACTTCATTTGGTATCAAGAATCATCAAAATTCCATGGAGTTCGTCAAATGGACATTCTCCCCGGAATGCTTCTTTGCAGGGCTGGAGGACCAATATCACCAAAGATTGTCTACCTACAAGGTGGCTATCTTAAAGCAATTCTCCATTCACAGGAACCCTCAGGGGGCCAGCAAGACAGCCTACAACCTGTAGTGTGGGGAAGACCAAGTATCTAGAGAGTTTGTGCAAGAGCTGAAGCAGGCATTTGCACAACCTCTAGGCAGGTGAACACCAATAGCTGGGAGTTCATTAACACTTACTTCCATGCGCTCCCGAAATATATTATGACCCAACTGGTAAGGGACTTCCATGAGCGTAGAACCCTGGATTGGGTGATAGAACAGGCCACCCGGATTTATGAAGTACAAAAGCCCTCTGAAAATAAAAATAACCTTAAAAATCCCAACCATGCAAACACACCAGCTGCTGCAAAGGTGGCAGTGGTGAAAAATACCCCCATATTGGACTTGAAAATGGGGGCTAAAAATACTCCTCTTGCTAACTAATAGCAGAATGAGAGGCACAGGAAACCCTCTGATCCAACCCAATCGGATGGTAGCCAGGCAGGGTATCAGACCGAAGCTCCATCTGACCCTGCCGCCTATGTCAGCCCCAGATACAAGAGTAACAGACCCATCTTGGCGTATGTATGGAAACCCCCGTCACGGGGGGGGAGCAACCAGGTAAGTACTGCATCAGGAAACCTCCTCCAAACTTCCCTCAGAACTTTCCTCAGGAGGGAAGAAATACTCCACCCCCCCCCCAATCTCAGTTTCTTTCCTAGATACCCTTTGTACCACAATTTCTAAAACAATCCTCCTCGCTCTCCCCGCTTTCAGGACAATAGATTCCCAAATCAGGGAGAAGGGAGACCTAGGATGGACGGTTATCAGGGAAACTCCCAATACCTAAACTACACTGGGAGAAGGGACAGCTACCCTTTCCGCGAGCAGCAAATGTATGAATCCAGACCCCCCTACTGTAAAGACTGGTAGGGGTGTCTGTACTTCTGCTCTCTCTATGGTAGAGGAGAGGCACAGAAGACCCCAGCCAAGCTTCTCTATAAGGTAGCAATGGACGAGCAATCAAGGCCTAGCTTCTCTGGAGGTGATGCAGTCTGGTTCTTAAGTACAGTGTAGTCCCCGAACCCCCACAAAGGAATGTCCACACACTGTATTACTGAAAACACAGTCTTTATATAATTAATATTCAAAGGTATCTACACGATCACAATAACGCACTTTGTACTCGGAAGTCAAAAATGATAAATATATACAATTCTAAAGTGGTACCACCCATGTTATCAAATCTCATTAAAGTGCATCAACTGTACGGTTAAAATGTCACACAGATCAATAACGAGGAAACCAGCAATAGAGATAGGAAAGAACGCAAGATGGTTGAAACAATAGGCAGAATGCTGACCCCTACCACTAGGCACAGTTCTGTGTGGAGATCCCCCCACCTGAGCAACCTGTAAATAAAGATATATAGCACAAGCCCAGTCCATATAATGTTCAATAGCCTTATTTCCTCCTATTAAGGTTTTACCCCCCCAATGTACCTGGTGGAGTAGAGTTCTCCGAAGATGCGTCGACCAATCCTTCTTGAGTGACTCCCTTTAAAGCAGGAGCCACGGATAGTCGAGAGGCGTTGAGGAACTCGGCGTTCGGTGTCAGGGAATCGACGGCCCTTCTTGAGTGCCCTCCCTTTAAGGCAGGAGGTCACGGGTCGTTGAACGTCCGACAGAGAACAGGTTGAACTACGGCGGTGAAGTGGCAGCTTCGTTCCTAGCGGTTCTCATCGACGACAGAGCGCCGGCGTCCTGCAAGGAAGAGGCGTGCGGGGCACCTTGGTGATGATAGTTCTGGACCGCAAAGAGAGGATGAAGAACTGTGGCCCAGCAAGGGCGTCGAGTCGTCGGCGTCTCTGTGGTCTTTAGGTGGTGGGAAACCCACCTGCGGATGCTCCTCGGCGCATCGACGGTCGGGCCTTCTCCAGCGGGATAAAGCAGGCGACGATGCAGACAAGAGCGTCCGATGATCAAATTAAGTTCTTAGGCAAACGGGAGCACGGCTGCTCTGGTCGGCGACGGCGGTCGTCGACAGTGGCGGACCACAGTCCGGGTGTTTCTCTTTGGGATTCCGCGGCAGTCCCCGTCTCGGGTCTGCAGCCTGTCGTAGGTCTGTCTACCAGGGAGCTTTGGAAAAGATCAGCTGTGCACGATGGTCCCTCGTAGCTCGGGAAGAGGGCACCTTGCCAGGCCCTCTCTGGGTCAGTCCTTGGAGACACAGCAGATTTCAGATTGTGAAGGAGAGCAACAGCGTTTCTTCTCGTCCAGCGGGGCTTCAAGGTCAAGCTTCAGTTACTCCAGTTACTCGTCGTAGTGGACTTCAGCTTCTGAACACGATTCCTAGCAGTGAGAGGTCCCCAGATATACTGTTGATCTCCCATTCATTCCGCTGGGTCACACTCAAGCACCCAATCACAACTAAGGGCATTCATGCAGGCAGGCAGCCAATCTGGCACACGAGATATTCAGGCCATTCGCTTCTCTCCAGACACTCACAACAAGTTATGTGTATTGGGACAAGTACCGAGCCATTCAACACTAAAAACTGCATTCATACCGGTTTCGGGCAGGGCTGTCTCAGTCATTGTGTCAACCACCAGATACTAGACATCCACAACAGAATGCATATTCGTCACACACTCTATTCACCCGGGTCCCACCCACAGGAGGTACCCACAACATACATCACTGGGAAGGCTCCAGCTAGTCTGGCCGGGCCTTCACAACAACACCATATATGGCACTTCCAACCAACAGCCAGTCAGGGGGAAGGGACAGAGTCAGGGCTTCCCAGGACTTTGGGAAAACAAGGTAATGGGTAATAGAAAGCAAGAGGCCGCAGGGGCCATTTTCTTTTCCATCAGGAATCAACTGATTACAATGGCAGGGCCGGGGTATCCCAAAATAGAGGATACTCCGCACACCTGTCAAATTCAGCATGGAGCTGTCACCAGCCCATACCCTGCTCTGCGGGCCACCCACAGGTGCCCAAAAACATACACTAGGGGCACAGGGTTGTACCCCCACCCATGGGTGCCATAAGGGTATCCCACGGGTCCGTTCACCAAACCAAAAGAGAGAGAGCTGCACCGCCAGGAGTCTCACATGGACTCCTGCGCGGAAAACACGACAGAACACACGATAAAAAGCAGTAAAGGACAAGGATACGGAGGCCCTGTTCCTACGATGCATTTCCAGCATCACAGTCACCCCCCCAGACTGAGGTGGAGGGTGCCTAATCTCCCACGGGATAGACACCCTCATCCAGATGGTCAACATACCTTCTGGAAAGGCTATCTGCATTATAGTGACTCTTCCCTGGTCTGTGCTCTATGGTGAAGTCTAGCCCTTGCAGACTAATGGACCACCTGAGCAGTTTTGGGTTCTCACCCTTCATCTGCATAAGCCACTTCAGGGGCTTATGATCTGTTTGGACCTTGAAGGTAGACCCTGTAAGGTAGGGCCTAAAACGCCTAAGGCTCCAAACTATGCTAAAACATTCCTTTTCAACAGTAGCCCACCTAAGTTCTCTACCCTTGAGTTATCTACTGATGAATATGATAGGATGTTCTCTCCCTTTGCCATCTAACTGGGACAAGACAGCTCCAATTCCGGTGTCACAGGCATCCGTCTGGACGATAAAGGGTCGGCTGTAGTCAGGCGCACAGAACACAAGTGCCCTACACAGACTTTCTTTCAAACCATCAAAGGCCCTCTGACAGTCTTCAGTCCAATTAACCTTCCTAGGTTGTTTGGGTGAAGTCAGAGCTGTCAGGGGTGCAGCTATGGTTCCATAGTCCACCATGAAATTGCGATAATACCCAGTGAGGCCCAAAAAGGCTCTCACCTGGGTTTGAGTAGTGGGAGTCTCCCAGTCCTGTACATCCTGTACCTTACTGGGGAGAGGTTGGATTTGACCCCCTCCTACCTCATGACCAAGATACGTGACTTTCCCCTGAGCTATCTGGCACTTGGTGGCCTTGATAGTGAGGTTAGCCCTTTTCAAGGCCTGCAACACCCTACCCAGATGTGTCAAATGCTCTTTCCAAGTGGAACTGTAGACGGCAATGTCGTCTAAATAAGCCACACAAAAGGCTTCCAGCCCACTGAGAGCATGATTGACCAATCTCTGGAAGGTGGCAGGGGCATTCTTCAACCCAAAAGGCATGACCCTAAACTGGTAGAGTCCCTCTGGTGTTGAGAACGCCGTCTTTTCCTTCCTGGGCTGATCTGGAACAGTGTTGGGAATCATGGGTGTATCTCATACTACCTTGCACTTGACTGACATGACATACAATTTTTTACATAACTTTCAGCCATCTTATCCATTCCTGGCCACCAATAGTTTTGTCTCAATTTCCATTTCATTGCCGCCTCACCCGGATGCACTTGATGCGCCAACTCTACCAAGACATTTCTAAGATTCTCTGGTGGCACACAACATTTCCCCCTTCTCAACTTCCCTTCAATCAAACTTAGATCCTCCTTAATCTCCCACCACACTTCTAATCCTTTCTCTAACTCTTTTTTTTCTGGCCAACCTTCCACAGTCCACTGCTTGATCAACTTCAAATCTTCATCCATTAGTTCTTCCTGTAACCATCTCTCTCGACCCACTGCACTCTCCACCTAAGCCACTACACTTTCTTCCGACTCTTCAGTTCCCAATTCTTTATCCTTTAGCACAGGCAGTCTAGACAAACAATCTGCTACCACATTTATTTTTCCTGGCAAGTAGCTTACATCAAAATTACACACGTGGAGTCCTAAACCCCATCTGCTGATCCTCAGGGATCCCAATGCCCACCTACCACTCTCGAATAGTTGTACCATTGGTTTATGATCTGACCTCACAACAAATCTCCTCCCCCACAAGAAATATTGAAAGTGATTTACTGCCCAAAACATTGCCAAGGTTTCACGTTCAATCACTGAGTAGTTTCCTTCTGCACCACTCAGAGAACACAAAGCAAAAGCTATTACCCTCTCCGAGTTATTCTTGTCATATTGTATCAAGGTCGCACCTAAACCCAGTACACTGGCATCTACCGCCAACACACATATGTGAGCTGGGTCAAACTTGCTGATCGAGGGTGCTGGAATTATTCCCTCCTTGATCCTTTCAAACGCTTCTTCGCACTCCACACCCCACACAAACTTAACCCCCTTTTTAAGTAAACATTTAAGAGGCGTGGATATTACTGCAAAGTCTCTAATGAACTTATGATAGTACTCCGCCAAACCAAGGAACAATCTCACTTGATCTTTATCTGTTGGCCACGGTGCACTCTTAATAGCCTTTACCAAACTTTCTTTCGGCTTCACACCTTCACTATCTATCACGTGTCCCAAATATTCCACACTCTCAACTCTAATTTTGCACTTGCTCCTGCGCACAGTCAAACCAGCTTCACCCAGCCTGCCCAACACTTGTCTAAGAACCTCATCATGTTCCTTCTCTGAATTAGCATAAACCAACATGTCATCCTGAAATATTACAATGTTGCACACTCCTTCCATCATTGCCTCCATCTCTCTTTGGACAATGGCTGCCGCTGACGCCAGGCCGAACAGCATTCTGCAATATTTGAAAGTTCCCAACGTGGTTACAAATGCAGTCAAATGGTGACATGCTCCATTCAGTGGTACTTGGTGGTAGGCTTGAGATAAATCTATTACCGAAAAGAAATTTGCACCATTCAAGGTTGACAATTTTTCTCCAATGATGGGCAGTGGATGTCTGTCAACTAAAATGTTCCTATTCAAATCTCTCAGGTCCACACAAAGCCTTATTTCTCCGTTCGACTTAGCTGCTACCACCACCGGAGACAACTATTCAGAACTTTTTATTCTTTCGATTACCCCTCTTTGTAACAGATTTTCAATCTCCTGTTTCACGTTACCACTTAAATTGTGTGGTATTGGTCTGACTTTGTGCACTATAGGGGTTTCTCCTTTCTTGAGAATTATCTTGTGCTCGAACCCCTTCAACATTCCCAATTCTCCTGTAAATACCTTTGGAAATTCCTGTTCCCATTTGTCCTTTACCTCAGCGACCGTGATGGGGTATTCAGCACTAGCTTGTATTCTTATCCCTAATTTCCTCTGCTCACCCCAACCTAAAAGCGATGACCCCTCCTGAGTGACATAGACATCTGCTTCACAGCTCCGGCCTTTGTATTTTATAGATGCTTGAAATCTTCCCAATACTTCTATTTTCACGTTTCCATAGGCGTATGGTTCAATTCTGTGCTCACTCAGTTGCTCCACCTTTCCCTGCACACACCCTTCAAAAATCTTTCTTGATATTAGTGTCCACGGGGAACAGCTGTCAACTTTCATCGTGACTACTCTCCCTTCATTCAGAAATACATCCGTTGGTCCATTTCCTTTATAAAACAAATCTGTTACTTCCAACACATGCTTCTCTTGGTAGTTCTGCGGGCCCACAGGCCTCGCCTCTTGCTCAGGCAGTCTCCCCCCGGCTTCCACATTCTCTACTTGTCCAGATTCCCAGCAGACACTTGCAAAATGTCCTCTCTTTTTACATTTCAGACAATTAATATTTCTGGCCGGGCAAAACATACTTGTAGAAATGTGTCGATTGCTACCACACTTAAAACTTTTGACTTCTCTGTTTGTGTCCGATTTCCTTGTTCCTATTATTGCCGCAACCTCGCCCCCAGGTTTGTCTCCTCTCATGGTTGACATATATTTACATGTCTGCTCCATACTCCTTGCCGCCTCCACAGCCAATTCCAATGGAAGATCTTTGGATAGCAATCTCTCTTGTATCTTGGCACTGTTTGTGCACCAAACCAATTGATCACGTATGAGCGAGTCAGTGAGTTTTCCAAAATCGCAGGTGTGACTCAGTGTCCTTAGGGCAGCAATGAAGTTCTCCACTGGTTCTTTTGGTTCTTGAGCTCTCTGGAAAAACTTGTGTCTCTCAAATGTGGTGTTCTTTTTTGGTTCGAAGTGAACTGAAAGTTTCCTTTCAGCCGTGCTATATTGAACCGTATCACCTTGACCTTGTTGTGGAGGATCTGGCAGATCATCGTGCACACTGCGGCCTTCAGCTCCCAGCTTGTGCAGCAAAATCGCTTCTTTTCTGGCAGGTGCGAACTTCTCCCCTCCTATAGCAACCAGGTATGTTTTGAACAGTTTCTTCCACCGATCCCACCTAATGGTTGGTATGCCTGGCTCAGGTAAGAAAGGAGGGGGCGTTGCCATGCTTGCTGCTGCCATTATTTCTGTGTCCTTGCAGTACCTTTGGCTATGTGTGCAAGTGTCCGTTTAAACACCAGTGATACACTAGTTTGGATTGCAGCAAATTCCTGTTACTGACGCTTATTCACTCATTATCTTCTTCCTGCTCTGTATTATGGGTAACTCATAGAGTACTGTCAGACCTTATGCTCCGCCTCTCATCAATGCATATGAATTCGCAGGCTATTTCGCATGTTCATGTGCCCCATGACTGCACCTGTTCTCTTTCCTCAATTTCTGACAATTGCCACAAGTTTACATGTCCCTTTTGCCGTGTCCTTTGCTTTTGCTGTGAGCTTATATGGCCCTTTGCCGTGCCCTTTGTTTTCCTGCTCTATCCTCCAATCGCCTGTCAGCTTCCTAATGCAATCAGCTGATAGTTTAGTGAAATGCTAACCGCTCCTCCTTTCGGCCTAACACTGCACAATGAAAGGAAATCGGCTTGAAGCAGTGGGGTGTTACACCCTCCCCTGTCTCATCACCTCTATCCAGTTGCTGTGGCTGGAGATCAGCTGTGTGGGGGGGGGCCCGGAAGCCGACCGCACCAGATTTGGTGGTTCTGTCGGATCCTCCGCCGCAATGAAAGCGATAGGCAGTCACTGCTAACCTTGACCATATCCCATCCTCGTCGCCAGTTGAAAAAGAGTCACGGAGGCGATGGGTAGGTTTTCTAGGCTTTATTATTGCAGGCCCGCCCAGAGCCCAACACACTTCTCATTTTCCAACTGTCGCTGTCTCTGTCTCGCGACCACCGCACTCAAATGGAAACGGGGCTCGTAGGACAGAGACAGGACCAACATTCTTAGCAACATTCTAAGCACATCTCTACACAGTCCTCACAAATGAAATCAAACTGTGTCTGACCTGCAATCATGTCAGACCGCATTTAATTTCAATTGTAAACGCTGACTGCCATGCCATTGTAAACGCATGGCAGTCAGTTTTTACGATAGATCCCTATGGGGCCCGCTGGTGCATAAAGCAGGCGGACCCCCAGGCCCAGCTGAATATGTGTTGGGCCCATTTCAACATAATTGCCCCCCTTTGCTAAGAACGGAAAGCAGTCTGAGGCCCCCCTGGGGGGCATACATTATAATGGAGATAAAGATTGGGCTAGTAGCTGCCAATTATCACAAAACTGCAAGCAGCAAGGAGCTGAAGCACCAAATGCCAGCTGAATAGCTATGAATATTTCTTTGTCAGCAAGTGGCTGTAGTGGAGGAACCAGTGATAAAAGGCAATGAGATGATAACACTTCTGTTCTCCCCAATGGAAGTGACGGCTGGACAGGCTTCAGCAAACACAGCTTTTAAGGTGAGCGCTGCAAAGTGTACACTGGAAGCCCCAGAACGTAATATATAAAGGAATATATTGGTGTGTTATTTGACTGCTGACTGCCAATATGGGGGCAGCTGCTTGGCTCCCCTGAGGGCTCAGGGCCCCTTTCATTTGAAAAGGTTGAAAAACCCAAACGCCATCCCTATGGATCCCATAGGGATCTCCAGCATTTGCACATGCATGAAAATGCATGCCGGTGCAAATGCTGTTGCATTTGTATGGCAGAGAGGAAGGGAGGCCGCTGAAACACAAGTTGCGTTCCGCTCCTCCTCCCCCCCATACAAATGATTGAATATGGGGTGTGGTGTTAATGATTTAAAGTCTTGCTCAAGGCTTTTTTTTTTTAAAACAATTTTTATTTTTTTAACCACACACCAAACATTGCAATAATTGAGTCAAGTTCAACAGCAAAACATTTACAAATTCGTTCTTTAGTCCCACATCCACCCACCCCCTTAACTTGAGCCAATGTGTCCATGTCAACAGCCTACGCTTCTACAGGCGGGACTATCGTTATCGTATTATCCGTATCATCCTCACTGGGATCTGGCAGGGTGGAGCCCACCATGATCGCCACCAACTGCCTCCATTCAATTAGGGGTCCTACCTCTTCCTCCCCTCCCCTACAGACCGCGTCAAACCAAGCAGCCGTTTCTGCCTCTGCCCATTTCATAAGGTCCGCCCACCACAACTCCATCCTTGGCCTCTGAGCAGCCTTCCAGCACATTGCAATCCTAGGTTTGGCCAGGATGTATGCCAGGTCTTTCATTTTGCTAATGTGCCTTAGATTGCTTGGTCTAGGGAAACCCTCCAGCATGCATGCCCAGGCCGACTCCACCTCCAGCGTGATGCCTTTTCCGGCTAAGCGTGTCTTCAGTTCTGACCAATATCTTCCCACCTCCGGACAGGCCCAGAACATATGTAACATCCTGGCTTCCTCCTCCCCACACCTGTGGCATCTCTGAGTCGTCTGGCCACCAAACCTGCCAATCTTCCTGGGGGTGAGAGATGCTCTATGTGTGACATATAATTGGATCTGCTGGAGCCTTGCGTTCCGGGACACTTTTTTATGATATCTTTGGGCCCTATCCCAGAGCCCATCTGACATGGGCTCCCCCACCTCTTCTTCCCAGAGTTGTTTCAATTGGAGCAATTCCCTCCCCACTTTAGATCCCAGCAGCTCATATATCCGGGATATCTCATGCCCACCCTCTGAAATGTCATATATCGTCTCCATGGCGGCATCCGGTTGTTCAGATAGCACCACCGCCGGCCACTTTTCATGCACTCATTTAACCATTCTGGAGTAGGTTATATACTGCCCCTTATGCACCCCGGTGTCTTCTATCAGTTTCTGGAATTCCAGTGCCTCCCCTTCTTGCCATATGTCTCCCAGTGTGGCCAGGCCCATCGGTTCCCAGTACTTTCGGACCCCGTGTATCAATTGGGGGTCCTCTCTACATAGCGCCGCCAGTGGCACCTGCATAGAGAACGGGGCCGGGTATCCCACCATCTGCCATGCCCTGTGCCACATCTCCCAACCAAGCACCAACAGCCTCGCCATCCTTAGAACCTTTGGCTTGGACAGCCACACCACTCCCCTGAGGAAGAAGGGAGCCGATTCCATGCACAACAGCCTGGTTTCAGACGTCTCCTCCTCAGACAGCCATCTCGCCACATACTGCCGCTGTCCCGCCAAATAATATAGCTCAAAATTCGGCAGGTTTATTCCTCCCCTGTCACACGAATTCTGTAATTTCCAGAGAGCCACCCTGTTCCTGGAGTTGTGCCAAATAAAGCCCCTGCACAAACTGTGGAGACTAGCGAAAAAGCGCATAGGGATCACATGTGGGATTTTTACAAAGAAATCTAACAGTCTGGGCAAGACTACCATCTTAAGTAGAGCAGCTCTCTCCATCATGGCCAGGGGTAGTCTGGACCAAAATACCATGCTATTTTTAATGCCTTCTACTGCCTTTTCCGTGTTGTGTTTATGTTCTTCTCCTGCCGTATGGTATATATCAATTCCGAGATATCGGAACGACTTGGTGCACCAGGGTATTGGTAATATCGGAAAGCCCCTGGGTGGGACAAACCTGTATCTCCCCAGGGGGAACATGCTGGATTTCTTGGGGTTAACCTCTATGCCAGAGAGAGCGGCGTATTGCTCCATCACTTCCAGAATGTATTGTATGTTCTCTACTGGGAAGCGCAGATACAATAGTATATCGTCAGCATATAATGAGACAAGATGCGGACCACCCGCAGTGCCGATCCCTATCTCCTCATATTGTTGTCTCGGACAGACGGCCAATGGTTCCAACGCTAGTATATATAACATGGGCGACCAAGGGCAGCCCTATCTAGTGCCCCTGCCAAGTTGCCATTTATCCGATATAGTAGCACCTGTTTTAACCCTAGCATTTGGGGAGCTGTATAGCATTTGTACCCACCTAAGGTACCCTGGCCCCATTCCATAGCCTCCCAAAGTCGCCAACAGCCAGGGCCATCTAACTGAATTGAAGGCCTTAACCGCGTCAAGCGAGGCGCTCGCCAGTTCACCCGGGTCCTCCTGTGTTTGGTCTATAATATGATGCAATCTTCTATGGTTATCCGTTATGTTCCTGCCTGGGACGTTGCCTGTTTGGTCAGGATGTATCAGTTTACCAATGACTCGCTTAAGCCTGTTTGCCAGCACTGCCGTGAGGATTTTGCTATCTTGGTTGAGCATCAATAGGGGTCTGTATGACCAACAATCTTTGCTAGGCTTCCCTGGTTTTAGGAGCGGAATGATCACCGCCTCTCGTAAGGACTCTGGCAACCTGTCTTGCTCATACGCCTCAATGAGCATAGCCAGCAATGGGGGGAGCAGCTCCTGCTTGTAGGTTTTGTAAAATTTACTAGGGAGCCCATCTGACCCCAGAGCCTTACAGGTGGGCAGGCGCTAAATCACTAGCTCTAGTTCTTCTATTGTAATTGGGGCATCCAGGTCCGCCCGTTCCAAGTCATCCAAGGTGGGCAGGCCTATATCCTCCAGCGTTTCCTGGATTTCATGGTCCCTTGATCCGCCGGGGTCCTCATAGAGGCGTTTATAGTATCCCAGGAACTCATTATTCACTCCCTCCTCGGTGTTCAGAATCTGACCTCCCTCCCCCTAAATTTCCCTGATCACCGGACGTGGTGCCTCGCTCTTATACAGCCAGGCCAGCAACCTGCCCGGCTTGTCTCCTCCCACATGCTGCCTCTCCACATATTTCTTATAGCTTATTTTACATAGCCTGTCCCAGAGTTCACCACTAGCTTGTTGTAGCTGTCTCATCCTGACCCCCTCTTCACTAGAGGTGCCTCCCCTGCGCATGATGTCTTCCAACTCCTCCTCCATTCCCCGCAGTTCCCGCTCAATGTCCCCCTGGAGCCCTCCAGATTTCGATATGGCCACCCCCGCACTACCCCTTTAAATGCCTCCCACACGGTTCCCATAGATCGAACACTGCGAGTATTGATCTCGAAGTGCTCCGTGATCGCCTCCCTTAAGTCCTCCTAGAATCCCGGGTGCTGCAGAGCCTCGGCTCTGAGCTTCCAAGTAGGAATCCGCACCCTAGGAGGCTGGTGTCGCCACTCCAGGACCAGGGGGGAATGATCCGAGTGCACCCTGGCCTTATATTCCGCGCTTCTCATCTCTTCAGCCATTTCTGTAGTGGTGAACACGTTGTCCAGCCTTGTGTGCAGGTCGTGTGGCGCTGCGTAGTGCGAGTATTGCCTATCTGCTGGGTGCAGCTGCCTCTAGACATCGACTACGTCGAAGTCTCTCAGGAGGGTCTGTAACACCTTTGCAGCCGGAGTGGGTTTGTCTAGCTTACCATCTGATCTGTCAACCTTAGGATTGAGCACACAATTAAAGTCTCCGCCCCACAGGATCTCGCCACCTAATAGGGGGCTAATTTTGCCATACAGAGTCTGAAAGTAAGCCGCTGTATCCTGGTTGGGGCATATAAGTTTACAATACACACTTCCCAGTTTTCCAACATACTCCTCATAACGATCATTCTGCCTTCCGGGTCTCCCGTAGCCTGAAGCAGCTGAAATGGCACGTGCAGTGCCACCCAAGTGATAACACCTCTAGCGTAGGCCGAATATGTGGCTCCCGCCATGCACCCCTTGCACTTCCTTTTGACCACCACCAATTTCTCCCTGGTGAGGTGAGTCTCCTGCAATAATGCAACATCAATCCTCATCCTTTTCAGGTACATCATCACCTTGTTCCGCTTCAAATAGCTATTGAGGCCCCAGGCGTTCCAGGTAGCCACTCTAAGGCACTCCGACACCATGGATATGATGTCCCGCCCTCCATCTCCCCGCTACCACCCGCCTAAGATTCACATTTTGGCTCGTAACCCCTTCCCTCCCAACAAACGTCCCTGTCCTCCACTTCCCAACTTCAAACCCCAACACAACACCCCATCCCTCCCCCCACCCTTCCCATCCCCAACAAATGCCCAGCTCCATCCCTGGATCTCAGGCGACCCCGCGTTTGGTTCTGCCTCGGTATGCCGAGGACAGAAGCCCGGCAGGGTGTCACTGGACTGCCAGTGACCTAACTACACTACTCTAAATGGGGGTATGAGGACTAGCTCTGCGAGGCTCCCATAATGCATTCACAGTCTCAGTGCTCACGTATCATATCCAATTATAAACTGATCAAGCCCGCCCATGAGCTACAACTTGCACAATAATCAAGTCCCATAGACTTAGGCTGCAACCCCCACGGTGCAGCATACACAGCTTACCTATCTCTTCCATCACCTTCTTCTGTCTGGATGCCCGATTCCTGGGGGCAGCTCTGCGTGTCGAGCCACTCTATCTCCTCTTCCGGAGACTCGAAAAACAAGGTTCTGTTTTTGTGGAAAACCTTGAGCTTCGCTGGGTAGAGCAACATATACTTGTGGCCTGCTTCACGCAATCTCCTCTTCACCGTCCCAAACTTTATGCGGCCGCGTTGTACCAACAGGGTATAATCTGGGTATGCGGTTATATTTGCTGTTCCTCTTTGTATTGTGCCACCCTTCCGAAAGGGTTCAAGGATCCTTTCCCGGTCTCGATAGTTCAGGATCTTGGCAATCACCAGCCTAGGGGGGTTACCCGGGGCCGGCCTCCTCGTCAGGGCCCTGTGCGCCCTTTCCACCGCGAACCCCTGGGATAACACTCCTCCAGTTATTTCCTGCAGTAGCATGGATTCAATTGACTCCGTAGGGTTGGGTCCCTCAGCTCCCTCTGGCAAGCCAACAATGTGGATGTTGTTCCTTCTGGCACGTCCCTCCGCCTCTTCTGCCCTGCTCTCTAGGTTGCCCGCGCGTTGCACTAGGGCATGAAGGTCTGCTTTATGAGTTTTACAGTCTGCTGTGTTCAGGCCCACCTCTTTTTCCAAATTTTCTGTGCGTTCCGCCAGTGACCTGCCATCTTGCCTGAGAAGGTTCACTTCCTCTTGCACTGCACTGACTTTAAGCTCCAAAGCTGCCTTCAGTTCAGTCATAGCCAGTCCCAATTTGGTCTCCCAAGCCACTTTCAGGTCCGCGATCACTGCTAGGACCTCCTGGTTAGTGCCCATGGTGGCTGCGCTTTCAGACGGGGTTTTGTCTTTACTCCTGGCCCCTTCCGGGCCCAGTGGTGTCCTGGAGTATTCGTCTAACGTGGGTTGCTTGCCTTTTGATCTCAGAGGTTTGCTGGACATGGCCTTGTGCCACAGATTCTTGGGTGAGCCTCACCACTAGCTAGCCTCATTGGGATTAAATAGCAATTATCGCCAGGGTCCGGACAGGCCACGCAAAGAGAGTCTTGGAGCAACTTGTGCGCTACTGGAGTGGGTTGTGTCCTCCCACATAGGGATCTAAGGCTGCACTCCGATCCGGCGCCCGCCCACACTGTGGACCATCCAGACCAGGCCCCTTGTGTCCAGGCAGGCTGCGGGCCCGAACAAGTTCACCCGCTCTCCGTGTGTAGTCCACATGTGTCACACACTTCATGCCCACCCTCTCTGTGTAGTGCACGCAAGGTGTTTGAGGCCTTTTGGGGTAATTGTCTCCACGTTTCAGTCTGTGCCTATAATACCACCGCACCCCTTTTCATTCAGGATCCCCTCCTAGTGTGTGTTCTTCCATTGGCAAGATACTCTCTGATCTACCGTGGGGTAGGGCAGTGTTATGAGCCCTGTTAAGGACCCAGCTGACAAGACCAGGTGAGGGAGGCACCGGCTGAGCACAGTTCGTGAGCTTGCTTCTCTGATCTCCTGAGAAACAAGTTTCAGTGTTAAATAGGCCCCTGCTTCATTTCTCACCTTGCCGCTGTTCCCCCTGATCCACGCTCATCTGCAGACTGCTGTCTCTGCAGCCCCGGACGTGTGATTAAGTGACGGAATGTCCATGCTCCTCATCCCGCATTGGGATGCCAAAGCCGCTTCTTCGTTCGGGCCGTAGGGTCTGCGACAGTCATCAGGCCGTCCAAGTATTACGGTGTGCGGCGCACCCGGATGCTGCCGTTTGTGTCCGTCGGGCTCTGCAATGTCCGTTAGCAAGCACTTCGCTATACGGCCCTGCAGGCTCTGGTTCCTGGAGGACACCGCACCTGTTATCCATGTGTCCCTTTGTTCTGTGTGTCTGGTCTGGCGCTTCTCCTACACTGGCTGCGATGGGCGTGTAGCTGTTATCATGTTTTCACCCCAATGCTGAATAAGTGCCTCCCTCAGCCGCGATCGGCTTCTGTACATACCGTGCTTAGCTGCAGGGCTTAGCGGCTCATGGTATTGTCTCCGTTCATTCTGGGGTTTGTGTGCTTCGTGGTCTACCACGTTACCGGCTCCTTCCCAAATGCACCCGAATCATTGTTCAGAGCCGCAGCGGGGCTCCTTTCTTCCGCACTTGTGCCTGCGCCCTGTCTCTGCAATCTGTAATGCCGTGGCCTACTATTCCTTTCGGTCCCTTTGTTCTATTCCATGAGGGATCCTCCTTCACTGTCGTGCGCGACCTTAGCAGCCTTTCCTTCCCGTGGGCTCCAAGTGTCGGTGGTACAGTGTCACACTCTGCTGGAGTGCGTAGCATGTATTGTTGATACCTTCCAATGCTCGCGCCGAGCACTGTGCCCGTTCCCTGGGTATCCGTATGCAACAATGTGTCTGCGTTCCTCGATCACTGACTGCAATAGCCGCACAGCTGTTACCTCCGCTTCACCAAAATGCTTTCATGCGTGCCGCTTCCAGCCATGGGTAACCGCTGCACTTGCCGGTACTCGGGCCACGGGGTCAAGCAGCTCGCTGCACTGCCCATGTGCATTTCGGGGACTATGTACACCTCTGGCTGTCTCGACCTCGGCACTTCGTTTCTGCTGTAATATGCCACCATGAGCTCGCAGTGCATATCAGAGCCACGGCGGGGGTCTCTTATTTCACTCCTTCTCTAGCGCTCCTCTGCACCGTAGCCTTGAAGCTGGGCCCTCGCTCTCAGTCCCTTTGTTCTTCACTCGTCCGCCATTTTGTATCTTTACTTCCTGGGCCACCGCGATCTTCGTTCTGTTCAGAACTGCAGAATCCTTACGTCTTATGAGCCCCTGACCTTCTGAAATCACGCTCTGTATGTTCATGTGCATGCACATGTATTTTCATCTGTCATGGGCACCTCCTTGTGCACTATTGATGCAGATCATTACAGGTTCATCTGAAGCTCCTCCGGGAACACGTCTCCTTACATGGCCCTGTAGCCACGCCCCCCTTGCTCAAGGCTTTTATGTTTTTCATCCACGTGAGGCCCATGGAAAATGATCTTTGCTACCTTTTCACATTCGTAATGCACCCTCCAGCACCACTTACTGAAGCAGCCTCAAAACATACTTGTGTCCCCACATATAACTATGCCCCTTATTCTCCCTTGCTACCACTTGTCTACCCAAAACTTCTATGCTATCCTGAAAATATGTGTAATTTCAGTTTCAAATCTTACCTTTTCAAAAGTTGAACCTTGTAAGCAGAGTCGCCCCGGGCCAGGGGTGGACTGGCCTATAGGGAACTCTGGGGATTTCCCAGTAGTCCTCTGCACCCTGGGCCCCTTGTGTGTGGTATTTCCTCATTTTCTCATAGGAAAAGGGTTGGGCTTGCTGAAAATGTGTTATTTGGGGCCACTTTGAACATTATTTCAAGGGCCTCTTTTGGTTCCCAGTCCACCCTTGCCCCGGGCCTGTGCTCCTGGGGGCCCCGCAGCTACCTGCTGCCGTGAGCATAGGAAGCATCGAGGGCTGGACTGCTTCGAGCCACAGGGCTTTTCTTTGTTTCTGTTTTAGCGAGGCCGTGCTGTCAGCTTCCAACCCTGTGTGACACACTTATTTTTTTTTCATTTTTAATTTTATTAAATTTTTTAACATAAACATAAGGGTAATGCAAATTGGTACACACCTGTTTTCTTCATGTTGCTACATTAGAATCACTTTATATTTCAATAGGTGCTATGCCATTGTCACAAATAACTTTCCCTTCCCTTTTGCGTTAGAATAGTTTCTGTCCATCCCCCCCGCCACAAGACGGGCATTCAGTTTCTTCGCTATCGTTGGCTTGTACTTAATCTGTGTTTGGTGGCCGGTGTGATGTTTATCTCAGTTGTTTTGTGTATGTTCAGATCGTGCGACAGGCCTCATTCACCTGTAGTTTGGTAAGTGGTGTCTGGGTCTCGGATGAATGTGTATTTTAGGGTGGTTCAGAGTCTTCCGATTGTCTTTGTCTCTGGTTTGTGATATATAGTGTGGCAAAGTCACTCAAGGTTTCTTCATGGCATGCTGCTTTTCCGTGGAGGGCCGCCGTAATTTTTTCCAACGTGTATATGTTTGTTGCAATGCTGATCCGTTCTTTTTTCGCTGGGAGGCGTGGGGATTTCCATTTGATGACTAGGCCAGCTCTTGCCGCTAATAGTAACGGGACGCTAGTCCCTTTACCCTGATTAGTTCATCGTCATCCTCTTCTAGGCCGAATAATGTCAGGAGGGGAGTCGGATTTCTTTCAATGCCATCTATTTGTTTAATCCATCCGAGTACCTCATCCCAGTATATGCAGACTTTGGGGCAGCCCACCACATGTGCCAGTAGTTGGCGTTCGTTCCGCATTGTCTCCAGCATTGTGGACTGTTGGTCTGATACATTTTCGATAGTGTGTGGGGATCATATTGACATCTATGAAGTAATTTTATTGCATGTAGTTTGTATTGGGCAGCGATTGATATTCGGGAAGGGGTTTTGCAGATTGTGTCCCATGCCTGTTGGTCAAATTCTCTGTTGAAGTCTTTTTCCCATTTTTCTTTCAGGCGAAGGTTCAGGTTCTGGTCTTTAGTGATCAGCGCGCTGTACATGCGTGCTATCAGGCCTTTATTCGCGGTGGTCGTATCGAGAATTTTCTTGAATGCAGTAAGTTCTCTGCGTATCTTGGTTTTCCATTCTCGTTTTGATAGGATGCCTTTTAAGCGTAGATAAAGGAAGATCGGTATTGGGTGCAGTTGAAGGGCTTCTTCCAGTTATGTGATTGCTATGAATTTGTCCTCCCTCCATAGCTGTCCGACCCTTTTGAGTCCCGCGTCAAATCAGGTTTGATATCTGGGGTGTTCAGGGATTTCTTCTCTGATGCCTGGGGCCCATAAGTGGCTCCGGGGGGGTGGCCATGTGGTAACTCCGGTCATTCCTTTTTCTTCCTTCCATATATTCCGTATCGTTCCCTGTATTGGGTGGTCACGCAGACGTCGGGTGAGTTTTGGTCTGGGGGCCCATAGCCATTCTGAGAGCGTCGCGGGGGTCATATTATCGTTGTCCAGTTGTACCCATTGCAGGTATTTCCTATCTCTTCAGTGGGGGACTAGGATTCTTAACTGGGCCGCCTGGTAGTATCGCTCTGTGTCGGGAAGGCCAACCCCTCCTTGATCTTTGGGTAATATGAGGGTTTCATAGGGGTATTCTGGGTTTCTTTCCTGCCCACAGGAATCCAGTGATTGTCCTTTTCACTTGTTTAAAGAAGCCCTCTGGCATCGTAACTGGGAGGACCTGGAAAGAATACAGGAAGCGTGGGAGGCTGACCATCTTGATGGCATTCAGGCATCCCATCCAAGAGATCGTTAGGGGTCGCCATTTTGCGAGGTCTGCATGGAGTGCGGTGAGAAGTTGGGGAAGTTGGCTTGGTATAGATCGGCGACGTCCCTCGTCAGGTTGAAACCCATGCATCTGAGTGTCAGACCTCCGATGTTGAGGCCCAGTTGTTTGAGTTCCAGTTTTTGCCTCGTCACCCAGTGCGAATCGGACGCCACCAAAACAAGGATGGAAACCCTCGATAGAAAAGTTAAAGAGGGAAAACGAGGACAGAGGAAAGAGGGTAGTGGATCACAAACCACTGATGGGAGGGAGTGGGGAAGGGAGTTGAGAACATTGAAGCCCAAGACGCTCAGGCACATTAAAAAAAAGACATCAACCTCGTTGGCATCCATTGATAAAGAACGGGACCCAGTGAATGAATGAAGAAAACACTCCAATGGCTAATATCTGCAACACCGCAAGTGACAGGCTCGGCATAATTAAAATTGGAACACTAACTGTCAAGGGACTCAATTCCCCCACCAAAAGGTCACTCATGACCAGGGAATTCAAAAGGGCGGACCTTGACATACTCTTCCTACAGGAAACCAGATACATTAAAGGGGAAGAAAGAAGGGTTCTGTACACCAGGACCGGTGCCGAATACTGGGGTCGGGCCCACTCAGGAAAGCTGGCGTAGGCATTCTAATCAGCCGAGGACTCCAATTTGAAGTCCTAAACACTTGGGCAGATGTAAGCGGTAGAGCAATCGTGCTGGTCGGCAAGATACAGGATCCACTATTACACTTGCATCTATATATGCCCCCAACTCAGGTCAGTCCAGGTTCCTACAAAATATAGTCCCCAAAGTCATGATTGAAGCAGAAGGCAAAGTGATCTTGGGAGGCGACTTCAACATGTGGGCAGACCCAAAACTGGACAGACAAGCCAGCAATCCACAGGCGAATAACCCACCCGAAGCCGGCAGCTCAGAAGTAATAGATATGATGGACACCTACAAGCTCAAAGACGCATGGCGCAATATGAACCCCCTCCAAACAGGCTTCACATTCTGCACCACATGCTACATATACTAGTATCGACTACATATATCTCACGCCGAACTTAACGAAGGCCATATCCACATCGAAAACATCCCCCATAACATGGTCAGACCACGACATGGTCACGGTCCCCCTCAACCGGGGGGCACTCCCCTGCAGAAGCTCGAAATGGCGCTGTAATGAAACGCTCTGGAAGGATCAGATATTCCGAGAACAACTAGAGAAGGACATTGCCGAATACTTCGAATGGAACAACATAGGCGATGTCTCAAAAAAACACAGTATGGAAGCAGGGAAAGCCACATGAAGAGGCATACTAATCAAGGAAGGAGCGGCAAAGAAGTGGGAGTGTCACCTTATGGAAAATAAACTCAGAAATGAAATAGCACAATTAGACCTTAGTGCCCAATCTGCCGACATGGGCAGAAGGGAAAAAATGGCAGAGGCGACCAGCAAGAGGGAAGAACTCCGCCAACTGGAAACTGATCAAATTGTGCGCAAACTCCAATACCAGAAACAGAAACACTACGAGAAAGAGGACAAAGCAGACACATTGCTGGCAGCCCGGCTCTGTGGACAACGCCAAGAAAGATGGGTATCAATCATAGAAAACAAGCACCACCCCCAAGGGAATCACCCCACCAACATCCCGAAGCCTTTGCCGACTTCTGTGAGAATCTGTATACCTCAGACACCACATCAGACGAGGGGCTAATCACAGAATACATGAACAAGATAACGATCCCAAGTCTATCCCAGGAAATAGCAGATGCCCTAGATGCCCCCATCACTGACAAAGCAGAAGGTGCAATTAATAGGCTCCCAACAGGGAAAGCCCCCGGATACAACGGCTACATGGCAGGATTTTACAAAACTTTCATAGATACCCTCCTCCCGTTTATGGTTGAGCTCTTTAACCACATCCTTCAGACCGGCTCTGCAACCGAATCCTTTTCCGAAGTACTAATTATGGTTATCCCCAAAGAAGGCAAAGATCCCAAGCAGTGGACATCCTATCGCCCTATTTCCCTCCTAAATATTGATGCCAAAATGTATACAAGGGTCCTCACTGCACGACTCGAAATGCACATGCCCGCCGTCATCCACAACGACCAGGTCGGATTCATCCTTGGTAGAAAGGGGGCAGATTCCACCCGCAAGACCGTTCACCTCATACACGAAGCCAAGAAAATGCCAAACACCCCTGCACTATTCTCAATCGATGCAGAAAAAGTATTCGACAGGGTCGAATGGAACTTCCTGGAAGCAACATTAAGAAAAATAGGTGTCGGTCCGACACTTCAGCAAGGAATCAAAGCAGTATACTCTACACCTCGAGCATCCATGACAGTAAGCTCGCAGTACTCTCGCTGTTTCCCGCTGAGCAGAGGCACGAGACAAGGATGCCCCCTTTCGGCAATATTGTACGCCCTATCACTGGAACCGTTGGCTCAGGACAGATGAAGGCATCGAGGGATTGTGTGTGCACGGAAGAGAATACAAATTGGCCCTACATGCAGATGACATCTTACTCCACGTACAAAACCCGAAGAAGTCGATCCCTCGTGCAGTGCAGTTCATCTCATCGAAGAATACGGCTCACTATCTGGCTTCAAAATCAACAGAACTAAATCCATCCTTTTCCCACTACATGAACTCACCACGAGGCAAAAACTGGAACTCGAACAATTGGGTGTGACACACTTCTAGAGACAAATACCTCCCCAGCAGCCCATCAGTCCCTGGGGGCTCACAGTTAGGGCTTATCACGATCTTTGTTTAAAGTAATGGTCCATTTAAGAACCTTTGTTTTGGACAAGGGATTAAAAAGGGACATTTTAGTCTGAAAGCATATGCAGAAAAACTAGTTGCACAAATCTGTCTTCTTTGAAGACAATTAAAATATGTTGACAAAAAAGAGTTTTGCACTCTCTTGATAGTATTTATTTTTCTGCATTGGTGTGATAAATAAATAAAAAATCTTTGGGAGAATGTTACATTTCACTCGCATCATATAAAGCATGCCTTTGCCAAACGATGCCAAAGGTAATCATTTCACATTATCTTTTGTTATTATTAAGTCTTGAAAGAAATCTTACCAGCCATGTATTTAATAATTTTGTGCAATTGCATTCTGGTATTTGTAGTCTTCAAGATGGGGTGAAAATAACACAACATTTGTACTCTTTTTGTTTAACATATTTCTATAAGGATTCCTATATTGCTGCAGCACTTTCATTATGACTTGTGTACTTTTCAAGTCTGATTTCCAAAGCAGAGTATTGTTGAAAGCCAAACGTTGTGGCCAGGAGGGGAATGTATAAGAGGGCAAATTTGTTGTGATGATTTACCAGGTCCATGGATGTGTGAAGAGAGGTTGCTGGACTGAGGATGTTCTACCTGGCCCTGTGCTGATTTTCAGGGTACAAGTTGAGATTACATGTGGGTTGACAGCATTCGCCAACTTGTTTCACAGTACCTACTCCACCCCCTTTGCTATTTTTGAGGCCAGCATGCAAAAAAGCTTGTTTGCTCAAGTTTTTACACACCAGGATTCGAACCCACTATCCCACAAAACCACATTAAAGTATCTTCAAAGCACATGTCTTGTATTGGTATTTTGCTTTCCATAGAATGTTTCAATATAGATTTTTGGGTTAAAGGGGTGCACACCCTTTATATTTTGCCCGCAGTGTTCTATGAAAATCTCCTCTAGCTGTGTTTTTTGCCAGTATTCATGATTCTTTTAGTGAAAGACAATGCTCATTTCTATTTTGAATTTTCTTCTGTTAGGAAGGGCCAGTTGAATTAAATGTTGCGTATTTCACTTGAGGATACGTTCAGAACCTGTGCGTATGTTAATGATCCCACACACTTTCTTTTGAACTAGAGTCTTATTGATATCATCTAAAGGCCAACGGAATTGCTTACTCTGACTGCCTCAGTACCTTTCCAGTAAATGGGCTTTGTTACGAATGCACTATCCTTCAGCAAAAGCACTTTGCCCTCTCGACCATCCTTTCAACGTGCAACCACATTAGGTATGTTTGGATTACTTTCTGGTGATCTTCATTACTCTTTATCCTACTCTTCCTCGTCACAGTACTTTCTTTTGAAGTACCCATCTCTACAAATGATTCAGCTCACTCGGTCGACTACTCCAAAAGAAGTCTCACTCCTGATATTGCTACAACCATAATACTAACAGCTAAAATTCACATATTGGGCATCAGTTTATTTGATCCCCATGGATATTAATGACTCATTTTGTGACATCTTTTTCTGCAATGTAAAAAAAGGGGACCCACACATATTTTGCTACCCAGGGCCCTGCAAATCCTAGGCCCAGCCAATCCTAGGCCCAACCCTGCTTATAAAGTGCGCCAACACTGGGTAGTATGAGCCCGGAATAAAAAAATCCAATAAAATAAAATAATGAACTGAGGTTATGGTAATGTGGATTTGATAATTTATTGCAGGTTTATAATTTCTATTTATATATATATATATATATTTATTTATTTTAAAGGTGAACACCTTTTATTCTTTGCCAGCATATATTTTGGAACATTTCCTCTCCCAGGTTATTTTTCTGGCGTTCATTACTTTTTTTTAAAGTCCACTGCTATTTTGTCTTGCTCACTTTCGTCTAAGGAGTAGGTCTGTATTATTAATGTTAATTATGTATGGAATAAAAAAACTTGAAATTCAAGGAAAAAACTTTAATTGCAGGGATGATAAGGTGAGCAGTACATTGTAACACAACCTTTGAAATTCAAGGAAAAAACTTTAGTTGCAGGGACGTTAATGTGAGAAATACATTGCAACAAAACCCTTGAAATTCAGCTGAAGCCAGTTTAACTTTGCGCACCCGTTGCACATCCTATGACCATAATGATGACATCACAGATGACATTACTAATTACATGTTATATGAGAACACTGATGACATTACAAATCACATCACTGATGCCATCACTGGTGACAACACTAATTATATTACAACAATAATTGGCTTTAAACATGGCCTTCAGCCATGGTCAGTGTGCAAGGCCAAATATATTGTAACACATGAATGGGTGCCAGTCATGGCCTTCAGTTATGGACAGCGGTGACAACCTTCACCCATGTGGACTAAATATTTTAAAACACTAACAGTCTACCAACCATAGATTTTGGCCTTTGCCAGTGCTACAGCTTTCAGCCGTGTCCATTGTATATTATATATAGTGGTCAGGCACTAGCCATGGACATTAGCACAATATGGCCAGTGGCCACTATCTTTGACTGTGCCGACTATATATTCTAACACATAAATGGGCCACTAGCCATGGCCTTTGACCTTGAGCAGTTTGTACATCTTTTGGCCATGTTCACTGTATATTTTACAATAATAAAATGCAATAAGGGATGACCTTCGGTAGTGCCCACCGTGTATTGTACAATACTAACCAGCCCCTAGTCATGGTCTTCAACACAATACTAGCCAGTGGCCACGGGTTTGAGCTATGGAAACGGTATATTCTAACATATTAATAGGCACTAGCTACGGCCTTTAGCCATTGCCACTGACTTTAGCTTTGAATGTTGCCTACTGTATATTTGAAAACAGTGATGGGCTACTAGGCATGGCTTTTAACCATTCACATTGGTATTTTTGAACAGTAACCGACTACTGGCTATGATCTTTATTACTGACCAGCGACCCCAACCTTTGTTATGGCCAAGTACACGGCCTAAATTGTTATTAAGGTAATAAAACTTTTCATGAGCTACCTTATAAATGATGTTATGTCTAAGTCAATTTTGATTTAATCAATTAAATTCAATGTAATTAGTGCTGTCACCAAAGATGGCATCAGTGATGTGATTTGTAATGTCATCATTGTGGTCATAGGCTGCGCAAGGGGGGGTACGAAATTAAAGCGGCTTTACCTGAATTTTAGGGGTTTTGTTGCATTCATTTCTCTGCAACTCAAGTTTTACCTTGAATATATTATATATTATTTCCATCTTTTAATACGCCAAATAATACTAAATAAAAAAAATAAAATCAGACTTAGATGAGAAGTCTAACTATCGGAAAGTGCAGGCTGTTATGTGGCAGTTTCGACCTTGTTTGTGTTGGGGGTTTAGTCAAACTCCCCTGGCTATATGGCTCGAAATGCAGAGGAGGTGCGATGTGGGAATGCTTGGTTGTGTTTAAGGGGTGGAGACTACAGTCGGCTCATTGGGTAATGTAATCAAACAATGCTAGGAAGAGCGCTGCTCGGATGTTAACGGGAGGTAGAGTTCGGCGCCTTCAAATCTGGACAAGAGGGCAGCCGGAGGCTCCTAAGTGACGCTGTCTGAATTTTATTTCAACGGAGCGGCGAGTTCCTCACAGAGCATGTACTGCTGGGGCAACGACTGGTGCCAACAGCTGGGTGTGGAGGACTGGGATGAAGTCGCGGCATCCGAGCAAGTGGAGGGGGGGAAGGTGCAGCGGGTCAGTTCGGGGTGCGCGTCGGTCAGGTGGAACCGCCTTTCGCGCAGGAGGTGCTGCAGGTGGCCTGCGGAGAGCGGCACTCACTCTTCCTCCAGCAGGACGGGACCATCTGCTCCTGTGGCGACAACAGCAAAGGGCAGCTCGGCAGGAAGAGCGGAGGCCAGGGCCGCAGAAGAGGTGAGACGGGGGGGAGGGGTCATGGCGGTATTCAATGGTGTGCGACCACCACCAGGACTAGTCCCGTTACCATTTGGGATACTCGCAATACGGTTTTATTCAGGGAGACAAACGCGTAGGTCAATACTGAAACTTAATTATTAAAACGTTGTGGCCAGTATCATAGTCCTGGCAGGTTCATGATAAACAAACGTTCATATCTTGCGCGTCAGAACAACACATTTCTACAATTGAGAAAGGGGACTTGTAGTTCGGGGTAACATATGTTTTTTTTTCGAGGTGTGTGACGATTCCTCCAAGTTAAACACAAATGATAGCATACTCTAGGGTACCCTTCTGATTCTTTCGCACCATTTTCAGCAAAGCCCACAATGTGTTCACGTGTGTCGAGTTCTACCTCAGGTGTAGCTCCGCTAACATACACTTGTGTTATATTCAGGACTTAACCCGATGAAAGATTTCTGCAGCTAATCATAACTGTGCTACAGAGTAGAATGCGCAATACAACGAAAGGGTTTGCCAGATCGGGAGCGGCAGAGCGACGGGTGCTTCGCCTCTCGGGCATCCTCCCAAGTTTCTTTTCTCCGTTTCTTCGAGTAGTTTCGGTTTCGTATTCTGCTTGCGGCGGCAGGAGGTTGTCCGAACAGTTTCGCTTTCTAGTATGATGACGAGAATCTGGAGAACGTGCCAGGACGATAAACCACGACTGCCGGGGCTCATTGTGTGCCCTCATGTCCAACAATAGGCTGTGGGCAGCACGGGCATGAGTTGCGAATCTGACGCTGCTCCAGTGTGAAAACAAACAAAAGTCAAGTGCTGTCATTTTATTTGACGTCGAAAGGGTATCAGGTAATAATGTCCCCATACATAATGTCGCTAGGAAAAGCCATTGGTGACATATATGGGGACATTATGTATGGGGACGGGTTGCAGGGATGTTCCCTGCTCCCATTGTACAAAAAAAAAATGTTCAATGTAATAATGTCTCAGCAAAAAATTACGACTTTTTTGTCAGGAGACATTTTTGCGTGGACATTATTACATGGAACCGTTGAAAGAGCTCACTCACTGGACCATGTTTTTCCAGCCTCATTTGTATGCATTTGATCCGGCCATCCGTTTGACATTCATTGCAAGAGCGCGGGTTTCCTATTGGACCTTTTCCTATTTACTAAAATTCATTGGCAGCAAAGAAGAAATTTTTTTTTAGTAAATGCAAAAGTAAAATGTCTAAATCTATAACCGATTGATAATAACATGGCGGTCAGGAGAGACCTCGCCTCTGCTAGCAGGTATATCCTTTGACAAAAATGCCATGGGTGGCGGAATTGACATCTGTCACAAATGCTACAAAAAGCACTCCCATTCTTAGCGGTGGTACATGTAGATTGGCTGGGCCTATGGTCACCCATCTGTCTCACGTGTCTGTTTCTACCTCCTCGCTAGCACAGGCTTAGCACTAGCATGTGTTTCCCGAGCAATAGGCTGCATTCTAAATGAGCTGTGATGATAACCTCAAGGAGCTATATACCTAAGCACACCCTCAGGGACTTTTTTTTATAGGTTTCCCTGATCTGGCTAGTTGTTAGTAGGCTAAACGTTTTTTTTAGGGAATAGTGCATAACACGTATCCTTTTGGATCCAGATTCCCATCTAGCACACTCACTCTCACCTCTGCCTTCCTACTCTGTCCTCTTCTGCTTTCTAATTACTCCTACCTCCAGTCCCCTGTCCCTTCGATGTTCTGATTCCTCCTAGGTCTTGTCTCCACCCTTTGATGTTACTCCTCCTTCCCCTCTACTACTCACTTCCCCCTTCTCCTACTACTACTCCCACCTCCACTTTCTCCTCCTCCCTCCTGCTACTGTTCCTCCTCCTACTACTGCTCCCACTTCCAAACCACTACTCCTTCCTCCTCCTATTCCTCCCGCCACGCAACTCAAACACCCTCCTTTCAACCAGTGTGGCCGCGTCACAACCACTCCTTAAACTAACATTTTCTACACACGTGCCTCACAAACACGCACACTCACACTGCATTACCATTTTCACTCTCTAGCCATACCTCACCCGTTTCACTGTCCGGTGCTCCTTTCTCCCTCCTGCTGGTCTCTTGGTTGTCCTCCACCTCCGACATCACCCGGGTAATCCACACTCCAAACTTCCTACTGCTTCCTTTTATCCTCCTCCTTCTTCTCCTCCATGGATTGGGCTCCTGTCCCCAGCTGATCCTGTCCTGTCTTCCCCTTCCCATGCGTGACAGAACTAGGAAATGTGATAAAATGGGGGCTAATCTCTGACCTATTTCTCCAAGCGGCTGTGCTGCAGAATGTCCATGGCGACCCAGGAGGGCAAATGTTCAAGTTCCGTTTGTGGGCTTGTGTTCTTGGCCCCTGCAAGCAAGTGTGGCGGTAGGGAGAGTCACACTCCCCCTTGAATGTCCTTGGTGGTCTAGGGTTTCGAGCACAAGCTTGCCGCTCTTCCCCTGGGGGCTCAGCGCAGTGTTTGAGCTGTTCGCTTGTGACCTCTGCCTGTAGTGTTCTGTTGTCTGTGACACTGCTGTATTGTACAGAAGGTTGCTGCTGGTTCTATTGTCGTTTGCTGGGCTTCTTGTTTCCCACAGCGTCTGGCTGCTGATCACTGGCGGATGGATGTCCTGTTTCTTTTGATGGTTGCAAGGCACTGGGTCAGCGCCCACTTCTTGGTCTTTGTTGTTTCTCTGTTGCCGTTCTGATGTATGGTTTATACAACAAATAAAACACTTGCAAGCATCTTGTATGGAGGCATGGCTTGAGATAGCGGTCTGCATAGAAACATGCTGGCATGGGGGGTAGGAATCGGGGCCCTCCCAACTACCACCATCACCCTGAGAGGTAGGAGTGGCACTGGATTCCTCCCTGGTAGGCCTCCCACACCCTTGTCACACATCACACACCCCGTGACATCACAGAAAACATAACATGACCCTTTGACCGCAATTACATCACAGCAAGTGGCAACAGTAATTATCGAATATATTGTGTTTTTATCTGTTTCCCTTTCTCGTTTTATAATATATTTTCTTCTTTTGTCACTGTTGTTTCAGCTTGTATGTTGCCTTTTAGTGTTTTGTATGTTTTTTATCCAATGCCCGTGTGCCCCCGGGCCTAAGGCGCTCTATAAATAAATAAATAAGCACAATCTACAATTTCTGTAAAATACAATAACAAAAACTGCTTAAGCAGACAAATTAGCATTTTATTTACTAGCTTTGTTAAGTAGAGACTTGCTGTGATGTTTCAGAAGTGCAGCCATTATTTCCCAGCGGCCCACACAAGAGCGTCATCATCATAGGCCAAGGGCACTGCTTCTATAGGCCACATAGCCCCTGCTGCCATTCCATTCAAACTGTAGTGTCACAGACCAGATAGTCTTCATAGGCAAAGTACAGATTCGTATACTCAAGTGCTGTTGTCATATGGTAAGTACATCTTCAAATGCCAAACAACGGACATCTTACAGTAGTTAAAATCACTGGCCCTCATTCCGAGGTTGGTGCTAGTCATGGCGCTGTTAGCGCCATGACTAGCACCAATACCGGTACCGCCACCGACTTGGTGTTATGGGGATTTACCGGTCTATTCTGACCATTGCGGGACCGGTAAGTCCCCAATTGAAAAGCCATTCCCCATTCCCATTCGAGCCCCCGTAGGGCTCAATGGGAAGGGGGAAGGCGGCAATAATGGTGGCAATAATGGTACCGTAAATTACGGTACCGTTATTGACCCCGGTATCCCTTTGCGGGTCCCGTCCTTAACGCCTGTTAAAACCAGTGGTGGCGCAAGTTATGGTTGCTTAGCTTACCATAACTGGCGAATTTCAAGGGTTTTTCGGTTTTACTTGGAACCATAACATCCCTTTAACAAAGTTTTTTCACTGAATTTCATAGGTTTTAGGTAGCACAACTTAACCATAACGTCACTTTAACAAAGTTTTTTCACTGAATTTCATAGGATTTTAGTAGCACAACTTAACCATAACGTCCCTTTAACAAAGTTTTTTCGCTGAATTTCATAGTTTTTTAGTAGCAAAGCTTAACAATAGTAACTTTGACTTTATGTACATGTAATATGGAACATACTGAACCACTTCTACTGAATGTAATGTCCGCAAACATTTTTGATGTCCGCGGACATATTCGGACAACAGTACCACTACCTAAAAAGTCTGAGGGGGTATGTTTAATTGTTATATTACAACATGATAACATTTAAAAAATTCACAAAGTAGTACACATACATATTATATGTAGTAATACATAAGAAATGTAACCCATATATGTACCACACTAACCATTCATTTAAATACAATATGTTCTAAAATGGAATATACCAAGAGAAGATAAATTGGCTTCCAACATAATTACCTCACAGACACTCCACAACTAAGACCAAGACCAGACCTACAGAGTACTCAGAACATATCTTACCTGAAATAGTAAGTGTACATCATTTTACTCATATCTTTATAAACTTTCTGTATTAGATTAACAAAAAAAATATTATATATATTTTTTTTTCTCACAGAAATGTCTAGTACTCTGGAATGGCTAGAGCAGCACTTCCCACATGACGAAATGTCAGAAAATAGTGAAGCTAATGGTACACACTTTACAATATAAACCATTTAATTGTTATTATTTTATATATATTTAACATATATATTTCTTTTTGTACAGAGCATACCAAAATAGAAAATATGTCTGAAGAAACTGTTTGTTATAGATAGTGTCACTTGGGCACAGCGTACCTGTTCGTCCAGTAGTTGACTTTGTAGACGATGCCAGAATGCCAGGAGTCTTGAGTAGGTATGGTGGGTGATGCGGGGAACCCGCCCAACTCCTGCCCAAATAGGAACTGGACTGGAGGTGAACCAGCTCCCAATGCCATGGGTGCGCTCTCTCCTGATTAGCGTGGGGTCAGGACAGTGCAAGCACTGACAGGGGGAGCCTTGTTGTTTAGGTTCAAAGTTCTCTGATGACAGCTGGATCAAGATGAAGGCGAGCCGAATTCCAGTGGTAAACTTCCAGGATGATAGCAGACAGCATTGA
The DNA here is from genome assembly GCA_002915635.3 of Ambystoma mexicanum. Classification (NCBI taxonomy): domain Eukaryota; kingdom Metazoa; phylum Chordata; class Amphibia; order Caudata; family Ambystomatidae; genus Ambystoma; species Ambystoma mexicanum. The sequence goes on along the minus strand of CM010938.2, from coordinate 86,875,348 downwards.
AGGAGCAGGCCAGAGGCAGGGACACAGGAAGGACCAAGGAACCCAGAGAACCAGAAATGGAGGGGAACCACCCCAGGCAGAGAGGAGGGGAGCCCAAAACAAGGAAGCAGGAGTACCCCCTACCCAGGCAGGGAAGGACAGGACCAAGGACAGAAGGAGGGAACCGGGAGCGGGCAGGGCAGACCGGAACAGGAACAAGCTGATACAGGAGCGAAAAACGACGATCCGAATCAAACCACGTTGAGACGCGATTTGATCAAACCGCCGGCCTCCTTAAATATGGCCCCCAACACCTGGCAGGCTTGGAACGCAAGCCGTGTTGTTCCCCAGGCATTGGGAGGCCCAAGGTGAGGCTTGGACAGCAGACCTGTCACAGCCGAGTGCATCGAACACCACACCGGAAAGCGGGAAGCGGTCGACCACGCATGCACGGAACGGCATGCCCCGGGAACCCGGAAGCGCCCGAAACCCAGAGCGGCCGTCCGTGCAGGCATGAGGCTACGCGTCCCAAAGGCCCGGGAGCACCTGGTGCCCAAGACCGCCCAGTACTTCCCAGGAGAAAGCAGGGGTACATCCTCCAGGATGTGGCACGCCGCATCAGGTAAGTGGACTGCAACGAGCCCAGGATGGACCGCGTGACACCATGCCCCTTCCCAGAAAGACCCGGGGCCCCAGGCTTCCATGGATACCGGAGAAAAAAGTCACGGACAAGGCGAGGTGCATGGACGTAATTGTGCGGCTCCCAAGTACGATCACAAGCAGGGTAACCCTTCCAATCAACCAGAAACTGGAGCACACTCCGACGAATCCGGGAGTCACATATCTCCTGTACCTTGAATTCAGGAACCCCCTGGACTTGGATCGAGGCTGGGCGTGGACTGGAACGCCCAAAATCATCTTTCACAAACGGCTTCAAAAGGGAGACATGAAAGACAGGGTGTACTCGCCAAGACCGGGCAACACCAATCGAAAGGCCACTGCAGATATGCGTTTTGAAATCCTAAAAGGCCCATAAAATCGGGGTGCCAATTTAGTGGGCAGATTGTGTACAGGTAAGTTCTTGGACGACAACCAAACCAAATCTCCCACTTGAAAACTAGGTTCAATGGTCCAACCCCTATTGGCCTGCCCCCTCATGCGCTCTTGTGCTTCAGCCAGGGGGCTCCGAGCCAAGTCATGCTGCTTCTGGATATTGAGGATTAACTGGTCAGCTGACGGGACAGTACTGGGTGGCACAGGACATAAAGGAAACAGCTTGGGATGTTGTCTGGAAGAGCAAAAATAAGGGCTGGCACCAGTGGCAGCGTGGGTAGCATTGTTGTAGGATACTTCCGCCAAATCCAAGTATTTCATCCAGTTTGATTGAGTGGCATTAGCATAGTAACGCAAGTACTGTTCCAAGGTCTGATTTGTTCTTTAGGTCTGCCCGTTGGTCTGTGGGTGATAACCCGAACTCAGAGCTCTGCGAATTCCAAGATGATTGCACAACTGATGCCAAAAGGAAGAGAGGAACTGTGACCCACAATCTGAGATGATCTTCTCCGGTAACCCATGTAATCGGTAGATGTTGTGTAGGAATGCCAAAGCCATCTGAGAGGAAGCCGGAATCTTGAAAAAAGGAATGAAATGCGCAGACTTCATGAAACAATCTACCACTACCATGATGCAGGTGTATCCCTCCGAAGGTGGAAGCTCGACGATAAAGTCCGTGGATATGGTATGCCAGGGATAGGGCGGTAATTCTGTTGGTTTAAGCAACCCCAAGGGCTTTCTCCTGGGCGTCTTGGTCTGGGCGCAAACTGGACAACTCTCCACATACTGTTTGATCTCCTTAGCCCAACCAGGCCACCAGAATTGTCTGGCAATCAACTCCTGGGTGGCCTTGATGCCACGATGACCTCCCACTTGCGAATCATGGAACCCATGGAGTATGTCCAAATGAAGAGATCTCGAGGGTATGTATAACTGATTCAGGAAGAACAGTAAACCCTCACGTTCCGAGATTTGTGGTCGTTTCAGTAGGTTAGCATGATCTGGATCTATCTGTGTCTCTTGGAGGATCTTCTGCAAATGAGGAGATATTGTTAGAAGAAAGTGCTTGGGGGATATCAATGGAGTAGCTTGATCAACGTCCTCCACCTCTCTTTCCAAAGAGCGAGATAAAGCATCGGCCTTTAGGTTCTGGGCACTGGGAATGTACGTGATGTTGAAACCCTAGTGGGAAAAGAAGAAGGCCCTTCGAGCTTGACGAGCGGTATGACACTGCAAAGATCTCAAGTACTGCAAGTTGCGGTGGTCAGTACGGACTTCAACAGGAAAACGACCACCAAGCAAATGATGCCTCCACTCTTCAAACGCTGTCTTGATGGCCAGGAGCTCCCTTTCTATAACAGCGTAGTTCTGTTCACTAGGAGAGAGTTTGCGTGAGAAATAGGCCACAGGATGTTCATTGCCAGTTGTAGGATGTTTCTGTAACAGGACTGCGCCAACAGCGAAGTTTGAAGAATCTGCTTCGTCGATGTAGGGCATCTCGTCGTTAGGATGACGAAGAACAGGAGCTGTACTGAATGCTGTCTTCAAAGCATCAAATGCCGCTGATGCCTCAGAATCCCAGAGGTAGGGTCTCTTCACACTGGTTAAACGCGTTAATGGAGCTGTGACACGTGAAAAATGCGGGATGAAACGCTGATAAACATTTGCGAATCGCTGAAGGGATTTCACGTCCTGAGGTTGTTTCCAGTTCTGAATTGCCTGTACTTTCAGAGTCCATGTGAATTCCTGTGGAATTGATCACATATCCCAAGAATTCCATCTCGCCCTGATGAAAGGAACATTTTTCAGCCTTGGCAAACAGATGTTGTAATAGCCGTTGAAGAACTTCACGAACATGGGAGACGTGTTCCTCCAGGTTGTTTGAGTAGACCAAGATGTTGTCTAAATACACCCAAACCGAAATGCCAATCAAATCACTAAAAATGTAGTCCATGAACCGTTGGAAGACGGCTAGGCATTACACAGTCCAAAGGGCATTACCCTATATCCGTAGTGCCCAAATGGAGTTTTAAAAGCCGTCTTCCATTCATCTCCCTCCTTGATTCTGACCAGATGGTAGGCTCCGCGGAGGTCTAAACATAAGGACTCCATGATATTCCGGATCAACGGTAACGGGTACCTGTCCTTAAGGGTGATGTCATTCAGTTGGCGATAGTCGATACAAGGCCGTAAGGTGCCTTCCTTCTTCTTTACAAAAAATAACGGGAAACCCGCAGGAGACTTGGAAGGAACGATGTATCCTTTCTTGATGCAATCATCAAGATAATCCCGAAGGACCTGTTTTTCAGACTGAGTTAGGGCATAAACTTTTCCATGTGGTATCACAGCTCCGGAAACCAAGTCTATGGAGCAATCAAATGACCTGTGGGGTGGAAGTACTATGTCCTTTGGTTCAGAAAATACTGGCATTAAATCTGTATATTCAGAGGGTATCTGAGACAAAGAACACAAACCAGATGATTCCCTACCCGGGACAAGAGATGTCGAGATGAACGTCTCCGAGGACGTGTTGGAGCTACAGCATGCTTGAAGACAAAAGGAGGAAGTGAACTCAAGAGTGCGTGTCTCCCAATTGATTGTGGGGTTGTGTCGCTGAAGCCAAGGTAGTCCTAACACCACTTGATATGAAGGTGTCTTTATCACATCTAGCGCAATCTTTTCTTCATGCCCCTTGATGCGTAACAACATACCGATAGTATGCAATCGTATGGGACCGGAAGCTAAAGGAGTTCCATCAATGACTTCCACTGGGATTGCATCTTCTTTGGTAAGCAACGGTATACCGTTGTTGATGGCAAACAGCTCATCGATGTAATTTCCGGATGCTCCACAATCCAGTAATCCATGAATCTCGACTGTCTTATTCAAGTACTTGAGACTGACCTTCAGGATCATCAGGACTGCAGGCTGCATGGGTGGCAACACAGATACTGAAAGGGAAAGGTCTGGAGGAAGAATTGGACCTGTCAGGGCCTTTCCGGTGCACGACAGGTCTCCTAGTTTCCCCCTTTCTTGATTGGCTGCCGGCTACAAGTACCCAAATAATGACCAGGGGCTCTGCAGTACAGACATAGGCGTTGACTCCTCCTTCGCTTCTTTTCTTCTTCGGATAATGGACCCCTTATGGCTCCTAGTTGCATAGGCTCTTGAGTAGTGTCCGATGTCACTGGTGTTCCAGTTGGCGGGATTGGTGGCCTGAGGAACGTCCTCTCTAAAAGACGCCTTTCGCCTCTTCTCTCGGCCAGTCTCTGGTCGATTTTCAATACTTGTTCAATGAGCTTCTGTAGGTCTTCAGGTTCAGGGATATGTAACAGCTCATCCTTGTAATCCTCTCTTAACCTACGGCGAAACAGGGTCTTCAGTGTTACCTCAGGCCATTGGGAATCAGTCGCTAGTTGACAAAAACGACCAATATATGTAATTATGTCAGCATTGGCTTGTTTAACATCCATGAGCGGTTCTGCGCTGCCGAGGCCAGATTGGGAGACTGAAATACTTCCAAAAATGCCTTTTCAAAGACCACGAAATCACTGAGGATGGGGCTGTTTGTAACTACAAGTGGTGTTGCCCAAGCAAGAACGTTTCCAGACAAATTGCCCAAAATATATCCGATCTTGGCTTTATCGTTATTGAAGTGGGTTGAACGGTATAGGAAATGTATCCGGCAATGGTTGCAGAATTCCCCCACACGTCTGGGGTCTCCATCAAACTTGATTGGGGTGGTGTGAGCCATGGCACTTTCAGGTGGTGGAACAACATTTGCGCTCTGTGTTACCATTTGGCGTAACGTTAAGTTCTCCTGGTGGAGTGCAGTCATCTCAGCACACAAAGCTTGTCTCTCATCACGAAGTCCATGGTCCTCATCCATCTCGGATTCTGAAGAGTCTGAAGCCTGGCGTCTCAATCTGTTATAGATAGCGTCACTTGGGCGCAGCGTACCTGTTCGTCCAGTAGTTGACTTTGTAGACGATGCCAGAATGCCAGGAGTCTTGAGTAGGTATGGTGGGTGACGCGGGGAACCAGCCCAACTCCTGCCCAAATAGGAACTGGACTGGAGGTGAACCAGCTCCCAACGCCACGGGTGCGCTCTCCCCTGATTAGCGTGGCATCAGGACAGTGCAAGCACTGACAGGGGGAGCCTTGTTGTTTAGGTTCAAAGTTCTCTGATGACAGCTGGATCAAGATGAAGGCGAGCTGAATTCCAGTGGTAAACTTCCAAGATGATAGCAGACAGCAATGAAGGAGCAGGCCAGAGGCAGGGACACAGGAAGGACCAAGGAACCCAGAGAACCAGAAATGGAGGGGAACCACCCCAAGGCAGAGAGGAGGGGAGCCCAAAACAAGGAAGCAGGAGGACCCCCTACCCAGGCAGGGAAGGACAGGACCAAGGGCAGAAGGAGGGAACCGGGAGCGGGCAGGGCAGACAGGAACAGGAACAAGCTGATACAGGAGCGAAAAACGACGAACCGAATCAAACCGCGTTGAGACGCGATTTGATCGAACTGCCGGCCTCCTTAAATATGGCCCCCAACACCTGGGAGGCTTGGAACGCAAGCTGTGTTGTTCCCCAGGCGTTGGGAGGCCCAAGGTGAGGCTTGGACAGCAGACCTGTCACAGCCAAGTGCATCGAACACCGCGCATGCGCGGAAAGCGGGAAGCGGTCGACTGAGCACGCACGGAAAGGCACGCTCCGGGAACCCGGAAGCGCCCGGAACCCAGAGCGGCCGTCCGCGCAGGTACGAGGCTACGCGTCCAAAAGGCCCGGGAGCACCTGGTGCCCAAGACCACCCAGTACTTACCAGGCGAAAGCGGGGGTACATCCTCCAGGACGTGGCACGCCGCATCGGGTAAGTGGACTGCAATGAGCCCGGGATGGACGGCGTGACACTGTTATGGAAAACACGCTTGACAGCTTAAAAGAAAAAATTGATTTATTATTGAGCAATTTTAATAATTTGAAAACTTTTGTTGAGGATCATTTTAAAACAAAAACCTCATACCATTGTCCCACATGTACTTGTCCCCCCCTCACCATATCCCAGTCAATTATCCCCAAACCCTCTCCATAATCCAAAACGTTTTGATGAGACTTCCATCCCTTCTTCACCTGATACCAATCATGTTGAAACCCCAAATTCTCCTGTTTTTGTTTGTTTCTGCCTCACCTTCTCTTTCATAAATTATTAATATATGTGAAATAAAGTTACATTTTTATATTGTGTTGTAATTACTTCCCATTTTTATTTTTTAAAAAAACAATGTAGATGTCTGCGGACAGCGCAGGTGTTCTGAAATGTTCGTAAATAAACGAAAATGGAGGTGTCCTGAAGAACACTATACCTGTCCGTATTGTTCGCTAGCAAGTTAAAACTGTTCTAAGAACCCAATTGGTGTCCTGAAATGTTCGTAATTAAACGAAAATGGAGGTGTCCTAAAGAACACTATAACTGTCCGTACTGTTCGCTAGCAAGTTGAAACTGTTCTAAGAACACAAGCGGTCTCCTGAAATGTTCGTAATTAAACGAAAATGGAGGTGTCCTAAAGAACACTATACCTGTCCGTACTGTTCGCTAGCAAGTTAAACTGTTCTAGAACACACGCGATGTCCAGAAATGTTTGTTTGATGTGTGACGCACTTTTAATTAATTCAGGACCCGAACACTGTCCGTAGAACATCAACGCACATGCACAAACCAATGTCTGTGCATTTGGTGTCCTGCGGACAGGAGCTTCCTTCATGGACATTTTCGCAAAGGGATCATGTGACAGCGCCCATGCTGATCGCGTGTTCTGAATGCGGACACTGTTCGTGTCCCCGAACAATTTAAAAGTACATTTTCGAGTAATCCACAATATTTTTCCATAAAAACTCATCATGGCACAAGTCCCACATAGTAATCCTGATGAACCCTTTTTTGTGTTCGATCTGTCCGCGAACAGCGCGCATGTCCGCGAACCGCGTACAAGCACCTCTATAAAAGACCACGCCCTAGAGTTTATTCTCATTGTGTTTCTGGCTATTCTTCAGAGCACAGCTATTTCTCCAGCAACTTGCTGATTACACCATCGAGATGGCATCCCTGGCTGCAGAACTGCCACCTGGTGCTGCACCTGCTTCAGCACCACCCCCACCCCCTCCACCACCACCACCTTCCCAAGGGCCTGAAGAGGGGAACAGGAGTGAGGATGCAGAGGAGGAAGAAGAGGATGACGAGAATGAGGTAGAGGAAATACCTATTACCCGCACTAGACGTGAGTCTTGGGTGTGGCGGTTATTTTCCATTTATGGGAATGGTCCTAAGGCTTGTGCGAACCGTGTTATCTGCAATGAGTGCAAAATGATACTCAGTCGCGGGAAGCACGGTTCATACAGCTTTGGGACCACGACCATGAAGCGACACCTGAGGTCATTTCACTCTGGGGCTATTCGCAAGGTTGTACCTTGCGAAGAACGTAGTAGGTTGATTTCCTCTACTTCATCCTCCGTTTCTGATCCTGTCACCACAAGGACCACCTCTGTGGGACAGCGTCTTCCTCAAGCTGCCTCACAGGCCATACAGAATTCTGATGACCCTTACCTTTCGAGGGTCACAGTTGTATGTATGTACTGTGACACAGTACTCTGCAGGGGGGAGCGACTTCGGAGTGCTTTTGAGACTATCGTCTCAGAGCACGAGAAGACCTGCTCACTACCCAAATAAAACCCACTCTACATCTTCCTCTCTCAGCTCGCCCTTTCTTATCCCTGTGGTTGGTGTCCCCCCCTTTCCCCTCCTTTCCCCTCCTCTCCTAGTGTGTCGTCTCTAAAAAACCAAAAAAAATACAAAATTACAAAAATCAAAACAAATAAGGCTCTTTTCAGAGCCGCCTTTCACAGTTAAAAAATAGAAGTGAAGATAAATAAAGCAGGGCCCTTTGTATTTCTTAAAAGTCTGCGGACAGTTCGCAAACATTAAAAAAAGTGGGGTGATACCCTATTGTAACCATTGCATTTTTCTCTGGGAGGAAGTGGTGGCTCTGAAAAGAGCCTTTGGGAGGTGTTTGTATGTCAAAAATTATAAATACTTAACACCTACTTCAAAATGGATGCTGTAATTCCAAAAAAGGTCGCAATGCATTTTGTACATTTCTCAAAAAATCTGATTGCCAGCATAAGTAAGATGGACTCCATCTCTGCGAAAAGTATGTACTACAAAAACATAATATTTTCATTGTGAAAAGAAGACATGCCAAAATCTCTTAGAAAGGCACAAACAGCCTTATTAACATTGCCCTTGCTTTTTCCATTTGTGGACCAAATGAAGAAGAACGAAGCCACATTTGTCTCTGCGCAATCCGTGAAAATATCACTTGAGAATTAGGAAACATGTCCATAACCTTCCCAAGTCCTTCTTTCATAGCAAATTGCAAAGAAATTCCAGACACATGTCCTAAACTGTTCCCTCGACAATGAATTACAATTATTTCTGGATGTTGCTCTGTTTCCAAAGTAGCACAGAGAGGTAGCAAGTCCAACCACTTCATTCCACGTACTCCATGCCAGTGTACTTCCACATGTGGAAATCCAAGATCTACAGCTACTCCACAGCTTTCTGCATGCACCTTCAACCAATGTATCCATGAATCTGCCAAAATCCAAACAATCTGTTTTCTGAAACACACAGCCATAGCTATGTATTGTTCTCTCAGCAAAAAGAGTATCTGAGAAACTCTCTCCTGGCACAACACACCCACTAAACTTTCCTGACCAATCCCTTTCAGTGCTCATTCTCATTTGCATGACTTCTGAACCCAAAAATCCCCGGATGTAACTCCCGATGTCCGCGAACTACCGCCATGTCCGCGGACATATCGTAACATGAACAGCCCTTCTACCATTTCCACTTCACTCTCTGTGCCATTCCCTCATTGGATGTAGCTAAGAAATCACATGACCATGCACCAATCACATTCAAGACCTCTACATCTAACTGCATCATCATAGATCAGCACTGCAAATGTACTGTGAATCTCTCTGAGTACAAGTGTCATATCATTGGCAAGCACCATCTACAAGAAATACTGTACAAGTCTCCAAGATTTCTACTTGCAGCTCCATGCATATCCATATGCATGAACACAAACTACAGGTATGCATATTTTCTGTACAGTACATGAACACATTTTCAAACTGACTTTTAGCTTGTGTAATCTGTAAAATGAATCTACTGTCTTTTTTCCAATTTCCTAAAATCAACTATCACTTATAAACCTTTATACTATTTACTTTCTTTATACACACACTATCAAATCATGTTAAACTAACATTTTTGAAATGAAATTTATAGACTACATATATTCAAACAAAATTGCATGCATGAACACTCTATGTTCAAATCTCAAAAAATAATACTTATACAATTACATTTATTTATTTATTTATTTGATTACTTTAATTTAAGCATGACATTAAGGCACTATTACCTAGAACAGCTTAGTTACAGATATAGTGGTATTCAGTGGTAAATTATGAATTTCACAAGACATACTAAAGATATTTTGTTTGTTACAGTTACTCATTGCAATACAGTCTGTTCATTAAGAACATATCATATGTATTGAACTGGTGCGATGTATCTTATGTGAATAAGATAGTTTTAATGGTTTTAAGGAAGGCGCTGAGGATTTCAAATAAAAAAATCAATATCTAAATTAAAAACAATGCTATATACAAACAAAATTACTAATTTGTTTCTTTTACAATTGCAGTGAAGACCATTCTCCTGAAAAGAAGCAGCCGAATTTGAAGAACAAAGAAGAACTAAGAATTAAACTGTTCATTTTAGAAAAAAAAGTAAGTAGAATATCACCATAATATTTGTATTATTACTCAAACATACTGTAAAGTTAATTCATGCTATTTCTGTGCCTAAAAATAGAGATTGTGCACCATTCTGTCCAAAAATCCCCATGTCTTAAACAGCGATTTACAGCCAGAATGGCACACAAATTCCTACTTTTGGACACACAAATTACCCAACTCAACCGCTAGAATTTTCATATTATAGAACAAACAACTGTTTTTATTGTATACATTAGATTTACTATTTGTACTTCTCCACACCACTAGCTTATTTTTTTCTGTCATCTGAACCTGAGTTTAGTAACATATTAATTGAAGAATACACATCCCTACTAGTTGTAGTTCCCAATGCATAATCAGACACCATTACATACATCATCTTACTCAAACACTCATGCACACAGCACACATACATTGCAGTACACCCCAACCCATACCTTCTTTATTTTTTTCAACAGACCCTAAAGAATGCCTACCAAAAGTCAAGTCCGTAGAAAGCAACGCAGAAGTAGAGCAAATGAAAATAAAAGTGTCCAACATAAGCATCCATCTCTAGCAGAATTTGTAAAAAAAAGTTGAAACAAAACAGCTAAGTCATTTAGTGAAACACAAGAAGTTTTAAGTACAAAAACTTTGCCTCCTCTATCAAAATGTAAAACAAACCAAAAAACAATTAACAGAAAATCAGCTATCACTACAGATAAAACTGCTTCTTTAAATTTTAATATAGTGCAAAGTAAGCATACCAAGAAAAGTATTTTAGCCAAAATGTTCCGTCACAAAGTTCTTCAAAATCTTATAAAAACAGGAGAGAAATCAGGCTCAATGCTTAAAACCTATCGTAGGAAATTAATTTTAGAAGCATTGATAGATAGTGCAATTCTTCTCAAAATAAAGTTATTTATTTTAGTGTTAAACAAAATGAAACCACTAACAAAACTAATAACTAAATTACAAAAAAGACTTCTCAATAAACAAAATGTCAACAGAAAGAACTTCTGCTGAGGTGAATGGAGTCACACTACGAGCACAGAACCATACTTTAATGAAGAAGCGTACAAACAAAAGCAAACAAATACAATTGCCATACATAGCAGTGGTCGAGGTTATGAAAAAGTTAATAATACCATAATGGAACAAGAAGTACTCCTTACAAAAATATGCCCTGAAAACTTAGAATTACCCCTCCATTTAACTGAATCAGAACGTCTAGTGTACAAATGGCCATGCACGTCAATATGTAACATTCCCAAACAATTTTTCAAGTCTTTACGCCAATTCCTCAATCAATATGTAAAAAGCAAAGACAAAATCAAAATTAAACTACTGCAAAATATGGATACCTGTCCAGTGCGCAAGTACACAGGACTACAAGGACATTCATTGGCCTGCATTACAGGACCTACTTGTAAACCACTTTCCATGATATCAAAAGGATATCAACACATCATTCAACTATAAGAAATCTAGTCTATAAACTGTACTATGCTAAAAGTCCTGCTTTAGCACTAGCAAATTTAAATAACATTCTTCTACATGGTACAGCGAAAGACCTACTCCAAGAAAGTGACTATATCCAGAAAAAATATTTTGGAAGTGAAAGCCATTTACAGAATGAAATAGCTTTAAACCAAATTAGCAACAATTCTACACATGGCAACCTTGTGCTAAACACATACAAAAAAGAAATACTAACATTTAAAAGTACATCAGCTGAAGTACCAAACAAGGTATGTGTATGTTGCTGCAGAACATTTTATAAAAGTAACACAAAAACTGTAGACCTATCATATAAAATAGAAGACAATGAAGATTCTAAATGGTTTGAATTAGCTCTCTACCTTGTAGCAGAAAACAAATACGAAATAAGTGACCCCTTAATACTTTGCAGTTACTGCACTACAAATCTTGACAACAACCAAAATCCTTCACGTGCTATCACAAATAATTTGAATTATACCCAGTACCAAAACCCTACAACAACTTAATTTAATATGAGAGCATCATAATTCAAACAGTACACCCATTTCAAGCAATAATACGCCTTCAACCAAAAAACAGCAAAATTACCTCCTCTGAATTGGTAAAAGGCATTCGTGGAAAAGTAGTTTATTTACCATTAGATCTAAAAGAAAATGTGCATACTCTAGGAGTGCAACGTCCAATGCAGCAATCTTTAATTATCTTAGTAAATGGAGTACCTACAAAAGACAAAAACATATGGCAACAGCTGGTAGATTTACATAAAGTTAGACAAGCCTTCCAATATCTTAAAGAGAATAATGAATATTACAAAGAAATTAATATTGAAGAAAACTTGAAAGATACAACTGAAATAATTCAAGAAACACAAGAAGCTGGTCAATTTGAGCTACTAGATCCTGCTACAATATCAAATACTTTAGACCATTATACAATTCATCCTTTGCACTCTAATGAAACCATAGAAGATGCACTGGAAACATACCAAATGCATCAAACAAAAGGATCACCAATCAGCATATGGGAAAAAAGTATAGAAGCACGTGCTTTTCCTCTACTCTTTCCTACTGGCAAAGGAGGATGATGATAGACCTATTCAAATATCAGCTTCAGAATACCGCTCATTATGGATGTATTCTGAAGATCCCAGATTTAAACAAAATGTGGAATACATATTCCACCTACTCTTTGAAAGTGAACTAGCAACTTTATGTTACGGAGTTGCACACATATTAAAATCAGGATCACACTTTCAAAATATGACAGCTACACAATTATTAGAAAAAGTGCAACAAAAGGATGAGGTTTTACAATCAAATATTACAAATCTATTAGCAAATATGCGTGGTACTAAAGAGTACTGGTTTCGACGTCATGGAGATGTACGTTGTATGATCAGAAACCTTGGCCCACCCACTTGGTTGTTACATTAAGTTGTGCAGAATATGCATGGTAAGATTTACATGATTTCCTACGCATATCAAAAAAAACAAAACAAACATAGATATACTAACACCAGGAGAACTTTGTCTTTGGATCCTGTTAATGTTTCAAGATATTTTCACCATCGCTTCATTGCTATGCTACATTTTATTTGTAATAAAACTGTTCCCCCCTTGGAGAAGTGCAACACTTCTTTTGGAGAAAAGAATACCAAGCCAGAGGAGCACCACATATCCACATGCTTTTATGGATTAAAGATGCTCCTAAATTGGTCAAGACAGTGATGCCACTGTTTTACAGTTTATTGAAAAATATGTCACTTGTGAAATTCCATCAGAAGCCACAAATAGTGATCTTCATGCACACATTTTACAATTTCAAAGACACAAATGTGGAAATATTGTTCGCAAATACAAAAACAAAGGGAAATACTACACCAAATGCCGATTTGGTTTCCTAGACCAGTTACAAATACAGGTCAAGTGAACAACCTCATGTCTTCAGTTAGACATAGTGTTAAAGGTAAGTCACCTAAAAATACATATTACATAAAAAGAAAAAGAGAAAAATATATCAATGATTATAATGCAATCATTGCCCACTTATGGAATGCAAACATAGATGTGCAGTACATTGCAGACAATTCTACTGCAGTTGCACGATATGTCACAGCATACTTAACTAAAGCAGAAAAGACAGAGCTCCAAGACCTCTGGAATGACCTGTCATCAGATAAAACAGTGTCTCAGAAATTATACAGCTTGGGCATAAAAATGCTCACCCATAGAGAATGTGGATCATATGAAGCAGCTGATCGTTTAACTGGTACTGCATTGTATGGTAAATCTGAAAATATAGTATGGCTAAGTCTTGGTCCAGCTAAATCTAGAAAACAAGTTCTTAAAATCATACGAAGATATAGAAACAATAGCCAAACATGATCCCAACAGCCAAGACATTTAAAAAAACAATTTATTGGACACATACTACCCAAACAGAAGTAATACTTTGGAAAACATGTGTCTATACCAAATAGCCCAAAACTACACATACAAAAATAATATAAAACCTGATGAAAAAAAGGTAAATACAGAGTGACAAACTGTGAAGGCAGCTTAGTTAAACTCACTAAACCAAATTTAATTAATCATATCAAATTGTCATTGAAGACTCCTCAACATAAAGAAATATATTACATGTCCCTTCTACAACTCTTTAAACCATGGAGAAAAGAAGAAGAAATACTAGAAAACTATGACTCATATGAAGATGCTTTCAAAGCAAATGAAAGCACTATAACTGATGTAAACTTTACACAATACAAAACAATGTTGCACAATGAACAGCAACATGAAGAACTCCAGGCCCAACTAGATAAAGACACTCCTGACAGTAGTCAACCTTCTGTAACAGGAAGCCAATAACCAATTGGAGAACCACTAATAATAAATGAGGCAGAATTAGCTATGATAGAAGTAGAAAACACCATGTGTCAGTATGAAGATAAAGAAGACTTAACTATACAAACTACAATCAAAACTAAACAACAAACAACTTAGCATTTTTGAAGAAGTAACAAAACAAATTGCACATGGTGTACAACATGAAAATAAAGAATGTTCCTGCCATAAATATAAACCTATACTACTGTACGTCAGTGGTGAAGCTGGTTCTGGCAAAACATTCCTAATCAAAATCATCAGTAAATTCCTTCAACAATTGACAAACAACAAACTGTCAGCTGTTGTCACTGCCCCCACAGGTTTAGCTGCCTACAACATAGGTGGTGTCACTTTACACCGATTACTACTATTGCCAGTAGAACACCAGAACAAATTAGACTATTACAAACTTTCTGCAGAAGCTGCAATTGAACTACTCAGAGTATTGAAACAAATGAAAATGCTACTAATAGATGAAGTGAGCATGGTCTCCAACCTAATGTTGGCTTTGATTCACCTCAGATTACAAGAAGTACTGAAAACAAACTATGAAGAGCTCTTTGCAGGAAAACACATTATTGTTTTCGGAGATCTTCTTCAATTGACACCAGTAAAAGGTGAGCCTATTTTTAAAACATTAGGACACAAACTCTGCCGTAAAACTGTTGGCAGCATTGGAAATGTCAACCTTTGGCAACATTTCCAATACAGAGAATTAACAGAAAACATGCGGCAATCTGCAGATCTCACTTATGCCAACATCTTAAAAATTATCAGAGTTGGTATACTCTCTAAAGAAGCAGAAACAATATTGAAAACCCGGCAAATTAATGCACTTTATGGCGATAATGCATGTGCTACAGATGTTATGGAACAATTAGCCCACAAAAATGTCAATTGTATGGCCTTAATGCCAACTCTTGCAAGCTGTTTCAAATTCAATGAAATAATGTTAAGTAAAGAAATGCAACCAATAATGGAAATTAGCGCCACAGACAAACTAGATGTACATGGTATGACACTACCTATGTGTGACCAAGCCACAACAAGACTGAATAGTTTAGAAAAATCAATCTCAAACACAGCAGGCTTAGAAAAGATATTAAAATTATCCTTAAATTGCAGAGTAATGCTTAAACGTAACCTTGACGTGGACCAAGGACTAGTTAATAATAATATAAATAATAATAATTAGGCTTTTATATAGCGCTACAAACCCTCAGGTATCTGAGCGCTGCTTATTATTACCCACGGTGTGTGGTGCTCATTTATCGACCTCGGAAGGATGAAAGGCTGAGTTTGGCCCTGCCGGGATTCGAACCTGCGTTAACAGGCTCTGCACGGGTGTCAAAGCGGGCGCTCTACTCGCTGTGCCACTTGACCGGAATGGAGCACTGGGTACAGTTGTTGGCTTTCAAACATACCCACGTGACAACAAAATTCAGTTTGTCAATATACTCTTTGACAAACTTTCAGAAGTTAAAAGGATAGGACGCTCAACAGCTCGATTCCTTCTCTTCAAAGACATGTATGTACGCTGAGAACAAATTTCTCTAACTCTTGCATACGCAGTCACGATTCATAAATCACAAGGTCTTACCCTAGACAAAGCAATGATAGATATTGCATCACGCTTACGTACACTTGACGGTCTATTTCTAATCAACTTTGATGCAAGTAAAATAAATGCTGATATTCCTTGCATTTTAGAATACAATAGACTTCGCTTACTATACACTCCCAATCTAAACACATATTCTGTTCCACAAAAAGTAAAACGTTATAAAAGAAAAATAAATCAAACAGAAAAGCAACAGGATGTCACTGCAAATCCTCCAAAGAGAGTAAAAGAAAGTAATACTTCATCAAGTACCACAAGCAAAAAAGAATCAATTAGAGAAAGTAAACCAGGTACATCTTCAAAGAAGGAAGACAAACTCCAAAAAAAGCAGTCAGATACAGAACTACCTGGTCCATTTAAACTCTCAAATATAGTTGGTGTAAGATGCTACGCAAATGTAGCAATGAATATTCTATTTCAATTACCACCAATTGTTGACAACATTTACTTACACAGTACAGACCCATTGTGTATGCAAATGTTAGTACTTCACAGAAATGCAGCAAACAATCCTGACAACACGTATAGTGTTTATGGAATAAGACAACAATTGGACTACTGTGCTGGAATGGTGAAATTCACTATAAACTCACAGGAAGATCCACAAGAATTTCTAATGTACTTACTACAAGTACTGGAAAACAAAAACATACCTATAAATGAAATCTTCCAGATTTCATACATGTGGAAACATACATGCACTCTCTGCAACAATGTGACACAAGAAGAAATCCCCAATGAACGCTTCGTACATATATCAATACCTAATTGTGAATCCATTCCATTTCAGCAAATTGTACAAAATGCAAACCATGGTAGATTATGTTCTACCTGCAATTCAGATAATTGCTCCACGTTAGTAATACAAACACATAGTAAATACGTAATACTAATGCTTCTATGTTACAATGCAGATGGTACCAAAAACAACTGCAATCTGACTGGATTCACACATGGTCAAATATCACTTGGTAAGAAAACCTTCACAACAATAGGTATAATCTACCACGCAGGAGCCACAACCAATTCAGGGCACTACACTGCATATATAAAAAAGAAATGTGGATGGTTTGAATGTAATGATAGTGCCATTACTCTAAAGCAGAGATTACCAGCAAATCTTACAAACGCTTATTTAATGTTCTTAAAACCAAAATTTGATAACTAAACTGTACTTAAACCTCAAGTAAACTTGTAGTAAAAAATATAAACTGTTAGAATATTCCAAAAGCTATCTAACTGCCCAAAGATTCTACAACAATTAATCACATAAATGAATACCACTAAATTAGAGCAAAAAATAGACAGTTAGAATACGCCAATTTGTTATCTAACTGTCCCAAAATGTAACAATATCCAAACAGATAAATCAATACCACTAAAATATATAAAAAAATAGACTGTTAGAATACGCTAATTGGTATCTAACTGTCCCAAAATGTAACAATATCCAAACAGATAAATCAATACCACTAAAATATATCAAAAAATAGACAGTTAGAATACGCCTACTGGTATCTAACTGCTCCAAAATTTCGTAATATCCAAACAAATAAATAATGTTACTGCTCCAAAAAAATTGCAACAACCCAATGTATAAAGCATAGCCAGAAACAACAAATGAACACTGAAAACAAAAAAACAAATAAACTGTAGCATAACAGAAAAGGTTTTTTTTTTTAATCCAACATGGATTTTTTTTCTCCCACCGACCCAATGATTTTAGCAACGAACACAGAAACTAAGCAAATTGCACAGTACTCTGGTTTGTAATCTACTAAATATGAGGGTCCAAAAAAAAAAAAATGTTGATTATACAATGTAAAAAGTCATTACAAAATACTAATACTACATGCTATTTTCTTTTATCACAGCAATTAACAAGAAATACATGTACTCCAGTTACTAAACCAAACAGTAAGTATATTATACACTCTATGCCCTGGCCACAACCATCGCAGCATATCACACCCATAGTATCTTATAACTTTGTTCCTTATAAATTTGTTTTTGACCCAAAGTTATAATCAACTATAAATGTGATATGCAGCCAAATGGCCATGCACCCAAAACTCTATGCCCTGGCCACAACCACCGCAGCATATCACACCCATAGAGTAAAACATTTCAACTATGGCCTATGGAAACTTTTAATGTCCGCAGGATATTACCAGTGTTCTTAGAACACTTTCAATTTGCCAGCGAACAATACGGACAGCGTCTTCAGAACACCCCCTACGAACATTTCAGGACAATGCGAGAGTTCTTAGAACACTATCAACTTGCCATTGAACAATACGGACAGCGTCTTCAGGACACCCCCTACGAACATTTCAGGACACCGCGAGAGTTCTTAGAGCACTTTCAACTCGACAACGAACAATATGGACAGCGTCCTCAGGACACCCCCTACGAACATTTCAGGACAACGCGTGTGTTCTTAGAACACACCCCCATTTTGTTTGTGTGAACATTTCAGGACAACGCGAGAGTTCTTAGAACACTTTCAACTTGACAACGAACAATACGGACAGCGTCCTCAGAACACCCCCATTTTGTTTATTTGCGAACATTTCAGGACACCCCGAGTGTTCTTAGAACACTTTCAATTTGCCATCGAACAATACGGACAGCGTCTTCAGGACACCCCCTGCGAACATTTCAGGACACCACGAGAGTTCTTAGAACACTTTCAACTCGACAACGAACAATACGGACAGCGTCCTCAGGACACCCCCTACGAACATTTCAGGACAACGCGTGTGTTCTAAGAACACACCCCCATTTTGTTTATTTGCGAACATTTCAGGACACCGAGACAGTTCTTAGAACACTTTCAACTTGCCATCGAACAATACGGACAGCGTCTTCAGGACACCCCCTACGAACATTTCAGGACACCGCGAGAGTTCTTAGAACACTTCGGGACAACGCGTGTGTTCTTAGAACACACCCCCATTTTGTTTATGTGCGAACATTTCAGGACAACGCGAGAGTTCTTAGAACACTTTCAACTTGACAACGAACAATACGGACAGCGTCCTCAGAACACCCCCATTTTGTTTATTTGCGAACATTTCAGGACACCCCGAGTGTTCTTAGAACACTTTCAACTTGCCATCGAACAATACGGACAGCGTCTTCAGGACACCCCCTGCGAACATTTCAGGACACCGAGACAGTTTTTAGAACACTTTCAACTTGCCATCGAACAATACGGACAGCGTCTTCAGGACACCCCCCATGAACATTTCAGGACAACGCGAGACTTCTTAGAACACTTACAACTTGACAACGAGCAATACGGACAGTGTCATCAGAACACCCCCATTTTGTTTATTTGCAAACATGTCAGTACACCCCGAGTGTTCTCAGAACACATTCAACTTGCCACAGAACAATACGGACAGCGTCCCCAGAACACCCCCATTTTGTTTATTTGCGAACATTTCAAGACACTGTGAGTGTTCTTAGAACAGTTTCAGCTTGCTTGCAAACAAAACGGACACATATTGAGTCCTCAGAACACCCCCCATTCAGTTTATTTAGAACATTTCAGAACACCCGTGATGTCCGCAGACAAATCGAACACAAAAAGAACATCTACCACATAAAAAATCACAACATTTAACCTATCTCATACCCTCCCATCCTCCCCAAACACTTCTAAACACCAACACACTCTACCAAATACCCATTTTGAACAAACTTTCACCGCGCTGTCCGTGGACGTCCGCGAATCCAAGATGGCGGGTGCTACCGAAAATCTGATGCGCTTCACGCTTAACACCGTCCAATCAGCGAACACGCCATATGTCCGCGGACATGACGTAAGCCAATCAGGACACTGTCCGCGGAGCAAACAGGGAAGTGTGTCTGCGGACTGAACACAGATATCACTAATTTTTTTTTACCTACTTTTTGGTCATTTTAAAAAAAACTACCGGACGGATTTTCACCAAATTTGCAAAAGCACGCTTTCGGGACCAAGCCGCTGCTCCTGGTCCAAATTTGGTAAAAATCCGTAAAGCGGTTTGGGCTGTAGGCGCAAGCAAAATTATTTTCCCATTCAGTCTATGGGAAAAAAAGAAATTTTGGGACCCCCCTATAACTTTCCCCCCCCCTGGACGAATCCCCCCAAACTTTGCAAAAAAATTCAGAGTGGGCCATATACTTTTTTTTGCAAAGTTTGGTGTGGATTCGTCCAGGGGGAGCGAAGTTATAAGCCGCCCAAAAAGTGCTCTTCCTTTGGAAACACCAACTTAACCATAACTACATGGCCACTACCGTGGCCATTTATATATAAAAACACAGGAAAAGCAATGCATTTTTGGTACATAAACGCTTACAAAATTTAGCATTGATAACACAGCAGAGGACATGGGTCCTTTACAAAAGGGTGAGAGAATGTGACTTGAAGACCAGATGTTGCAGGGGAAGGTGGAAACATAAACCAGGGACGAGGACAGGATAGAATGGCATTGCAACAGGATGGTGAGGAAGTGTTAAAACAAGGATGGAGAGGTGACGGAAAAGCGCTTCAGGGTTATCCATGAAGGGCGGGGAGCGAGGAAAACAGGGTTGCAGTAGCGTACAGTGCTAGGAAACAGGTTCTTCAGAAAAAAGGAGGGCTTTGAGGTTGTCTTTAAATGGTGTTAGAGTTGGAGTAGTACAGAGAGGGAGAGGAAGAGCATCCCAGAGTAGGGGAGCAAGGACAAGAGGGAGCGGAAATGCAAGGGAGCGCAGGGGGGCTCGAGTGGTGGCATGGAGGTGAGCCGAGGATGATAATGAGCGAAAAGGAGACTAGGGAGTGAGATGAGCAGATAAGTAGGAAGGGGCGGGTCCATGGATAGTTTGGAAGATGATGAGAAGTTTATATTTAGCCTTTGTTTCATAGACAGCCAGCCAATCTCGCGACGGGCAGAGGAGGTAGAGGTAAAACAAGAAAGGTTGAAAAGTGGGTGGACTGCAAAGTTTTGGACTTTGTCTAGGGGTGAAAATGCATAGTTTGGAAGGCCATAGAGGAGACTAGCACAGTAGTGAGATCTAGAACAGACTAAGGAGGAGATGATCTGTTTATCAGTATTGAAAGGAAGAAGATGAGGGTTTGTTCTGATATTGAGGAGGTTGGGTCTGATTGCAAACCAAGCAAGGGGCCTTATCTCTGATAGCAAGGAGAGATAATGTAGAGATAAGGTCAGAATGGTCAACATAAAAGGCAGCAGAGAGGTTGAGAAGAAAAAGAGTAGATGAAAGGTTTGCATGATGAGGGGAAGAGATGAAGTTGCTGACATTGAGTAGCGCTGCCTCGGGTAGAATGCAGAAGCCAGATTGAACAGGATCCCGGAGGTTATGAGTATCAAGGACCTCAGTGAGTCGATTCAATACTACTACGCGCTCTAGGATTTTGAAATAGCATGGTAGAAGAGATATAGAGTGAAAGTTGGTATGACAGTTAGGATCTAGACTAGGTTTCTCAAGGAGAGGGATGACAGTAGCTGTCTGATAGGATGAGGGAAAAGTGGCATTGTCAAGAGAAGAGTTGAAGAGGGAAGCAAGATGTGGAGCAACACTGGGAGCCATGTGCTTCACAATGTGCGGGTACAGTGGGTTATTAGGGCACAGGAAGGATTAGCCTTGAGAAGTAGGGCAAGAATTTCATCAGGGTAAGTGGGGACAAAGGAGTACATGGTAGTTGGGGAGGAGGGTAGGAGTGGTGGAGAAAAGTGAGTAGTAGGAGGGGTTAGAACGTAAGTAGTGAGAGTATTGTGAATGGTAGACATTTTAGAAGCAAAGTAGAGAGAAAGATCATTTGCAGAAAACGTAGATGAGATGGAGCTGATTTTAGCAGTTGAGAGAATTGAGAGATTTTTGGAGGCACCTAGTTTGGGAGTATTGCGACGAATTGAGAGAGAACGAAGTAACATTTGGCATCGTCAAGAGTAGATTAGTAGTTTTGAAGAGCAGTAAGATAGATTTGGAGATCAGAGGAGTGTCTTGAACTTTGCCAAGTGCAAAGCTTTTTCCTCATTGTTGTGTGGATGAGAGGTGTAATCCATGGCCTTTCTGCATGAGACCTCAAGCAACCCCAGACATGTTTCGGCCATTGGGCATCATCAGTGAGGTGTAGCTTGGGTTTCTAGGCCCAGCAGGCTCGGGACTGACGACTGGGCATACTTGTATCACTCAGGGTGACTAAAGCAAATATTGTATTTCTAAGGAGCTGAGTGTGGCCCTACTTCTTTGGGCTGTGGAAATAGGTTACTGTGTCTTCCCATTTTGAATACAAATCAACACATATGTTCACTTTGAAAGGTGTCAAACACAAGTTTTAGCAAATGTTGTACTATTGTGTTAAGTCAGTCCTGAAAAATGAATTTGACATACAGTTTGTGTTCTTACTCCATTGGATTTCAATTGAGCAGCATCTATCCTGACTACACTCAACAGAAGTAAAACAAACCCAGACAGAGGTGTGTGTCTGCTTCATGCTTCGTGTTGTACTGTTTATAACCACATTGATTTTAAGGCACATGTTTTGATGAACATTTAGCAATCACACTTTGGGCCTCATGACGAATTGGGTGGTAACGGCGGCGCTATTAGCGCCGGCGCTAATAGCCCTACCGCCAAACCCCCGGCGCTATTAGCGCCGGATCACGGGTTTGGCGGAAGGGTTATTGCCCATACCCCATTGGGCCCATTCGGGAATTCCTCATTCCCCATTGGGCCCAATGGGGAAAACTTGCGCTATTACCGCCGGCGGATATTCTTAGCTTAGAGCTGGAGGGAAATCCGCCAAAGCCATCATCTGGCGGACCATTAAATGCGGCGGTAATGGATTCACACCCCTTATCAAGGCAATATTTAATTCAGCTGTGTAGTGTAGTCTGTCAGGTGAGATCTTGCAACCGCTGGTTGTTGAATGAGCAAAGTGAAGATGCCTTCAGGCAGGAGATAGTGAAATGTTAAAGTGATAGGCTATGGGTGGTGGGAGGGTCCTGCGTATCCAGGTGTCACAAGTACACCAAACAGCAAAGTTGATATCGGCTCACGGAGCTTTGAAGTACAGCATCCTCAGCCCTGCTAATTAGAATAACAGATCCATGAGAAGTTGCGAACAAACAGAAACCAAAACACTAGGTTTTATAGGGTAATTCAGTTTTAGAGTTTGATATTTTTCCTGCAGCCACTTTTAATCCGATGTATATACTGTATACCACAACAGAATAGAAGTGATTATATTTTTTTTGTTTAAATGAATGTGCCGATCACAGTTTGCAATTGTATTTTACAAACCTTGAAAGACAAAAAAAGAAGAAATTGGAATGACTCTGCATTGAATGTTATGTTATGTTATTTGATATTTGTAAAGCGCCTGCTGCCATTGTTATGTCTAGAAAGTGCTCTGGGGTGGAAGGCTCTTTGGAAGACCGTAGTCTGTGCAAATATGGAAATAAAATAGCATTACATTTGCATGCAAATAGTAATTTGAAATAGGTGACTATTCAATTACTAGCAGAAATGAATAGTGTAAAGCATTATAAAATTCATGCAGATCATTGTGTTCAAATGCAGAGATGATTGCTATGTCAGTGACTATGTGACAGCTAGACCACATTTTTCGTGGGACTCAACTGTATTCTATGGGCTGTAGTGAAAGAGAGGGGATGGGTGTTATAAATAGTCTATCAACCCCTAGGCCAACTGTCTACAGTTTAGCGCTCTGCTATACTTCACATGCAGAACACATGATGATGCACACATGTAGTCAAGGTAAAACATCCTGCATCCCTACACTCCCACCACTGGCCTCTTGCATACGGGTCCCATTACACTAGCCCATAACGCCCTTTCCAATCTCTTGCTCTCTCTCCCTGAGATGAAGGGGTAGGGGTTAGGCAGTCAGCAAACTACAGTCAATTACTATAAGCAACAGCTAAGGGTTATTTATAGGAGAACTCAGCTTATGTTTTGCATAAGCTGCATACCGGTCAATCCAGTGTTAATTACATATTCCTAACAATCACTAGCTTTCATTAGAAAGGGAAAATAAAGATGTTTGCCTAAGGATTTTTATTAGTACCAATAAATCCATTATGTATCACAAAATCATGCTTTTAAAAGTGCCAGGAGTTATTATTAATATTTTTATTATCAAATGTGATGTTGTGTTCTGGGGAGGGAGGGGGCATGAAGGTTTCGGGTTGAGGATACATTTCCTTGTTGTTTATTTGGCTTAAAGTCTGCAGCAGTATTTTAACATAGGGCAATTTGGTTTGGAAGAATTTGTCAGTAATAACGTGTGGGCCCTTCACCTCAGTGCACCCCTCTCCAAACCCCCCACACATTAGCAGTCAGTTAGGGCAGTACACAAGTCAACTTGTGGTGAAGATTAAGCAGACCGCACTGGTTTATTTTAATTTAAATTTAAGTGGATTTTTTGTTCAGCGCTCTCCCTATGGAGCACCCTGTTCAAAGATTGAAAAGGTGGGAAGTGCAAGCGAAGTTACAAAATGCTTTCAGGATAGGATAGGAAGATTAGGATAGACAAGTGGTAGCAAGGGTGGTGGCAGGGTGAGGTTATGTGTGGGGAAGCAGGTATGTTTTGTTTTGTTTTTGTTTTAATATTTATAAAGCACCAGCACGCCCATAGGCCTCAGAGCGCTACAGTACATATAACACAAAATATAACATAGACATAAATAAAGGGCAGTCAGAGAAGCATGAAATAGAACTGTAAACAAAATCAGTTAATAACAATTCTTAAACTCGTGGTAAGTGACAGCTTTCCTAATGTGTTACAATGGCTAAAAAAAAGGTGGAAGATTACTATGGCCGCAGCCAATGCCAATACAGTCTGAGCCCTTCATCAGGGACCACTCCTTAATTTTAACCCTCGGCAAAAGTCTGAAATCCTCGGTTCTGATACAACTCCCGCCAGCTTTAGACTGTAGCCAAGCCAGAACTTTGTTCCAAAGGGCTTCCCTTGTCACAGGCCGTATTTACGTTCACAATAACCATTTTCCTTTTATCCGCAATAAGATTCACTGGGTATTTACAATATTCGGGTATACAGCTTCTCTTTCTCAGCACCCTCACCCAATTCCAGGCTGGGAGCAATGACCCAACTGAGACTCATTCTGAAAGTAGTAATGGAGGGTTCAGTGCAGATGTGAAGAGGTAGGGTGTTCCAGGCTCTGGGTGACCCCTGGGTAAATGTTTGTTTTTGTGTGCATGTTAGGTTGCAGAGTGGAATGTGTAGGAGATGCTGGCTTGCTTGTCGGGTGATGGGTTTGAGTTTTTCGTGAAGCCAGTGGAGCTGGACCAGAGTTGAGATTATGTGTGAATGTTTGGGTAGGTAAAGATGAGCCTGGTTGCTGCGTTTTGTATGGCTCACAGGGTAGCAAGGCTACTGTTGGGGAGTCCTGTGAGGCGAGCATTGCCATGGTCCAGCTTGGAGAGAACGAGTGATTGGACTGCAGTGGGAAGTCATCAGGAGGAAGGATGGTGTAGTTGTAGGTTTCTTGTTTTGGTGATAGCAGCTATGTGGTGTATGAAAGAAAGGTTAGGATTAATGGTGAAGGCAAGATATTTGACAAGTGTTGAGAGGGATATTTGTGGGTTGTCCATGGCAAGTTCTTTGATCCAGAGGGTGAGTTTGGGTTTGTGTCTGAGGAAGGGGGGCAGGTGAGAATGTATTTTGTTTTGGAAGGATTGAGCTTGACGAAGTGGGTGACCATCCAGGTGGTGACAGTGGAGAGACAGCTTTTGAGGGTGTGGAGTTGTGAGTGGGATGAAATTTGAAAGTATATTTGCGTGTCGTCTGCGTATTGGTGGAAATGGACAGTGTGTTTGTTAAGGGTCTGTCCAAGGGATTCAACATATAGGTTGAAAGGAGTGAAGATAAGGAGGAGCCTTGCAGTATGCTGTACTTGACAGGGGTTTGATCGAAAAGCGGGTATGGAGACAAAGTGTGTCCTGTCAGTAAGGAAGGAGCCAGTGAACCAGTAGAGGACAGTGCCTGAGAGTTTTATACTGTAGACTAGGATATCGAGTAAAATGGTGTGGTTGATGGTGTCGAAGGGTGCAGGGAGGTCGAGGAGTATGAGTAGTGCTGCATGTCCTTCGTCAGTGATGTTGAGAAGGTCATCAAGGATGTGTAGTGGTCTCATTTCTATGCCCAGGTCGAAAGCCAGATTGTAAGGGGTTGAGTAGGCTGTTTGTGATGATGTGTTTTTGCTGTTGGGTAGTGGCAAAGCGTTCCATGATTTGTGTTTAGAGGGGGCAACTTGATTGGGTGCTTGTGTGGTCATGGTGTTGTAATAGTTAAGCAAAATAGAGTGATGTGTGTTTGGGGAGGCTGGGGCGGTATGAGTGGCGGTAAGGTTGTGTCTGTAATGTGTTTGATTTGTCTGGAAGGAAGGTGAGGGGGATGTGTGGCAGGTGGAGGATCTTGTGTGGTAGAGGGAGGGTGCAGGGGATATCAAAGTGGTCTGACCACAACACCCAGATTCGATTTCACATGGAGGCATGATACTTTTTAGTATGGGGTTGCTGTTTGGATGGGAACTACCAGAGTTGAAATCACCAAGCTAGAAATTGATGCAGGGGAGCTGTGGTTGTTAGTTGCGAGGTCAGTCCAGTCAGTGTGGAAGTTGGGCTTGTGTGTTGGGGGGGCGGTAAATGTAGTAGATAAAAGTGGAGTGTTGGTGTGACGGAGGAGAACAACTAAGAGAGAGGGATTCAAAGGGTGTGTAAGGGGGTATGTGGAATTTTTAAGTGTGAGTGAACCTATACGGATCTGTGTGATCCGACTGCAGCTTCTTTTACCGCGACGGAAAAGTTTGCATGGGAAATGCACGAACACAAAATGTTCGTACATTTCCCATGTGAACATATTATTAAAAACACTACAAAAGCCACGCCCCCACCCACACCCACAACACACCCCCCACCCACACCCCCAACACACTATACTTACCTTGCACCAGTTCCCTTTCACTTTTGTGAACGGGAACCGACACCGCTGGGTCCTTTTCTTTTTTTATTATGCGGGCAGCTGCAGGGGTTTCCCCCTGCAAACCCCGCTCACTATACTTTGTAGTATAGTGAGTGGGGTTTTGCGGGGGACACACCCGCAGCCCCTGTTTTTTTATTATTATTTTTTTCGGGTGTGCTGCGGGGGTGTCCCCCGCAATACCCACTCACCATACTGTATAGTATAGTGAGCGGGGTGCTGCGGGGGATACCCCCACAGCCCCTACAGAGTTTTTATTTTTTAAAATGCATGCCACCAAAGGTTCGAACTTTTGGTGTTCGAACCTTTGGTGTCATGCGTTTACGACCTTTTGTATAGGTCGAACTTCTTTTTCGGTAATTCTATCGATACCAACTTATACATATGATGGCAATGCCACCACTTTGTTTATGTGGGCCGTCTCTATGGTGGATTAGATAGTGTGCTGAAAGCATGTCAGGGATAATGGGTGTGTGATGGGGTTTGAGCCATGTTTATGTAATGAAGAGTATGTCTGGGGAGTGTGTGCTAATGATTTCCTTTGTTTGAGCAGGGACCAAGTGGCAGCATAGCAGAATGCAGGTGTATGTTTTGACATAACAACTGCTTGTTCTTTGTTGTACATCTTGTTTAGCGCCCCCATGCCTACGGGCTATCGTTCAGCGCTATATAAATAAATAAAAACATATGCAATTAGTTGTTTGTGTGCTTTGTTTATGTAATATTTACTGCCACCCAGTGGCAAAAAGTGGCAAACAGGGAACAAAGAATGAACAGGGAAAAAGATAATTGCAAGAACCCTTAGCTCTGGTTTCTGTAGGGGAAGCTCTCTGTCGGATCCCGAAGCAGAGTGCTGTCATCGGTGCTTGAGAAGCAGGATTCAGACACTGCAATGCCTCCAGATATCAGTGACAAAGCATGGTGTGACATGTTTTGGCGCATGACGTTTTTGGCGCACCAGCTGTGGCCCCAGAGCCCCTTTCGGCGTGGCCACAGTGGCGCAACAACCAATTTGGCACCGCTCATTCGGGTTGAGGTTCATTTAGGCGCAGCTGCTGACCTTTAGAAATGCTTAAAAATAAAATGGGGATATCAAAGTGGTCTGACCACAACACACAGATTCGATTTCACATGGAGGCATGATACTGCTGCGGTTACTGTGAGGAGGCTACTGCGGCTTTAAGAAAAATTTCATACTTCAGCTGACTGGCCACCAGACGAAACTGAAAACATTGACCAAGCACGATTCTATCCAGGTCAGTGTTGCTTTACCTCAAGTAGATATTTTTATCGAAGTTGGATTACTGGTACTGAGATCTATCTCTGTTTTCTTCCCAGCTTGGCGCATACCTGGTGGTATTTTTGCTCTTTGCTCTTTCGCTTGAGTAGCACCTTTGTTTATCCTCATTTAAACAAACAGAGGGGTGCTTCAAGAGGAAGGTCTCCATCATTGAGGAGACCCCGTCTTTATCGACTGGGGTTCCCTGGCTGCACAGAAGGGGATCATTCCATCCAATTGCTCCCTTTGTATTAACAGAATCAGAAGCCCAATATGAGGCTGAAGACATACTTGCAGCCCAGTTGGAATTAGTAGCTGAATTGCGAAGCGACATGACAGCTGCACATAACATTATCCATCACAGGATGGATTATTTATGGGATATGGCACAGCCTCCACCTCAGGTTGACAATCAGGCCGGAGCAGCTGAGGCAGGTCTGGCTTTTCATATGCCCAGACAAAATCCAGTACCAGTGTTAATCTCCACCCAGTTTCCCTTGGCACCACCAGAGAGGTTTCACAGTGATCCTAAGGCTTACCGAACCTTCATTAACAAGTGCAAACTGCATTTCTTATTTCGTCCAGCATCGTTTCCTGATTCCACCACTAAGGCTGCTTTTGTTCTCTCAAGACTTGGTGGGACGGCCGCTTAGGCAAATCCGTTGCTAGAAACCAACAGCTACGTCTTTATGTTTGTGATGCCTTGATCAACATCATGACTCATGTCTTTGATACTCCCTACAAGACACAAGCCACCGATTTAGAATTCCTCAATCTCAAACAAGGGGTCACCCCATTGCATTCTTATCTTGCCAAAATTAACCAGCTAGCTTCTGAGACGGGTTGGCCTTAAGACAAAAAAGCAGCTATTTTCTACAAGATCTGTTGGACGAACTAAAGGACGTCCTGGCTACAGTTCCCGTGGTTCCTGTGGGTTTTCCTGAATTACTAGATCTTGTCCTGCAAATAGACACCCGAAAGGCTGAAAGAAGGGGTGAACGGAGACTGCTTCCTCCTTCAATTGCAAAAACTGATCTGACTGTGGCAAATCCTACAGATTCTGAGCCTATGCAAATCCGGGTTGTTCGAGGTCCTCTTTCTGCTATAGAAAGCGAACATTGGCATAAGGCAAATCTATGCATGTTTTGTGAGTCAGCGGACCATTTCCTATGAGATTGTCCAAAAAGACCTGTGCGAAGACAACGAAATGCCAAAACCCGGCCGTAGATGGAGTCCCTCAGCCAAGTGATGGTCTTTTGGACTCCCATTACTTACCAGTGTGGTTTCCGCAACACCTGCCAATCGCTTATCCCCTACACAATGGAATCCTTCTACCAGCTAGTGCTGTAATAGAGTCAGGTGCTATGAGAAACTATATGGCTATCCAGTATGCATGACAGCTAGGAGAACCGGTCATCCCGACGAAAAACCCTGAAATAGTAAATGCAGTCGATGGTACAGCTCTTATTTCAGGTCTGGTGACTGAGCAGACCGAATATATATGTATGTCCACAGATTTGGGACATCAGGAATGCATCTATTTTGATTTAATCACTGCCCTACAGTACAATGCGATCCTAGGTTTCCCCTGGCAAATACACGCATAATCCACAGATCGATTTGGAGCAACATGAAGTGTTGTTTCCCTCAGAATACTGTGATGATCATTGTTTCATTCTCAATACTGACGTGTTATATTCTCCATGTGTAGCCATCCTTGCATCTGTTACCTGAATCCCGGGTTTTGAGATTCCTAGCGTGTGTCCATTCATGCAGCTAACCTTTTACATTTTACAGACACTCAACTGTGGCTCACAAAGTCTTTTCGCCCACTCGCATAGTCGAGTAAATATTATGAAGGGCGACTAATATTTGCAAGAGATGAATGAAACTTTTATGTAACATTTACTTTGTTTGCAGTAAATGTGAAACAAAAGTATCACAGTGCATGGCTTGCCTCTGGGTGGCAGCAGTGTGCCAAACAAAGCAGGTTTATAGTGACATGAAGCATTGTACATAAATCACATTTTAAATTTGTTGTCCTCCATTGCTAGGGGTTGTGCCCAGCCTCTGTCCCGTTTTATCTGTTTGTCCTTGTGTGTTTTTGTGGCGCCCTGATGCCTGCCGGCTGTCGGCACGGTATAAGTAAATAAATACAATTGAGTGCATTCCTCTTAGGTTGAATAGGAAAACTAAGTTACCCGACCTGCAGGTCTAGCTGAATTTTAAAGAATTTGCAAGGTCTGACTCCTCTAACTAATGTCTTATTTCAGCGGTAAGCAAAACTGCTCTATTGGTGCTCATTTCATGTTTGGGTACAAATAACGACTGGTGACATTAACAATATTAGTACACAATTGCTAATCAAATGGGTCTGTTTGCTAATCAAAAACATTTTCATTAGCAAACTCTGCTAATCAATTTTTGATAACTAATTTATGCCTTGTATATTATATATACCTATATATTACATGGCCTCGGTAGCAGCCATGTAGTTATGGTACAGTTGCTAAACCCATACGAAGAGCACTTTTTGGGCGGCTTATAACTTCGCTGATCGCTCCCCCTGGACGAATTCTCACCAAACGTTGCAAAAAAAAGGTATATGGCCCACTCTGAATTTTTTTGCAAAGTTCGGTGAGGTTTGGTTCAGGGGGGCAAAGTTATAGGGGGGTCAGAAAATTCTTTTTTTCCCATAGACTGAATGGAGAAAAAATGTCTGTCGCACCTACAGCCCAAACCAATGGACAGATTTTCACCAAATTTGTGGTAGGAGCACTGGCTTGGTCCCGAAAGCATGCTTTTATAAATTTGGTGAAAATCCATCCAGTAGTTTTTTTTAAAACAACCAAAAAGTAGGTCTAAAAAAATTAGTGATATCTATGTCCGATCCGCGGACACACTTCCCTGTTCGCTCCGCGGACAGGACACCGATTGGTCAATCGGCTTGCGTCATGTCTGCGGACATGCGACATGTTCGCTGATTGGCTGGGATGA
Organism: Ambystoma mexicanum; assembly: GCA_002915635.3. Classification (NCBI taxonomy): domain Eukaryota; kingdom Metazoa; phylum Chordata; class Amphibia; order Caudata; family Ambystomatidae; genus Ambystoma; species Ambystoma mexicanum. The sequence continues at coordinate 86,844,169 of CM010938.2, read as the reverse complement.
AGCGTGAGGTGCGTCACATTGTTTTCGATGTGCCCGCCATATTGGATCCGCGGACAGCGGGGCGTGGAAGTGAGCATAAATCCAATTTTGGTGAGTGTGTTGGTGTGTAGGAGTGCTTGGAGAGGGTGGGGGAGTAAGAGATGGGTCTTTGTTTAGGTGGGAGAAGGTCTTGATGTGCTTGCGGTGTCTGCAGTCATCGCGGTAGTCTGCGGACATACTAAACACTGGGCACACTACTGGCTATTTTACTTTAGTATGATGTTGGTTTTGGGTCGTTAGTAGAGCATTGGGTGAAGAGGGTATGTATTGAAGAGTTTGTGCATTTGATTGTAATTATTTTTTAGAATGTTAATTGAAGTGGATAGGTTTTGTGGTGGATGTATTATGTTTTTGGGTTGTTGTCATTTGGTAGGTGTTTGCTTCTATGGGTGTGTTATACTGCGGTGGTTGGGGCCAGGGCCTAGAGTCTTGGGTGCATGGCCGAAGGTCCGTAGGCCTTCGGCCATGCACCCAAGACTCTAGGCCCTAGCCACAACCACCGCAGCATAACACACCCATCCTACCAAACATTTTGACTGTGGTATGTGGGCTGCTTAGGGGATATGTTTTCAAAAATGTGTGTACTGATTGGCAGTAGTGTAATAGTGTTTATAGGATAGTGAGATGATGTGTGTTAGTTTGTTTGTTGGGTGTGTTCAGAATGTTGGTATTGAAGACTCTAGGCATTTTGGGTTGTACTTATTGGTGAGGTGTTCGTTTGCATGGCTGTGTTATGTTGCAGTGTTTGTGAGTCTAATTATTATATACTTACTGTTTCCTTTGTTGAGGCTTATGTAGAGTTTTGGCGAGGCCATGAAGTCAAGATTGTAGTGTTTGGCAACAAGTGCTGCAGCATAAAATACCCATAGAAGCAAACATTTGGATTGTGGTCTATGGTCAGGTGTTTGCTTGAATGGGTGTGTTATGCTGTGGCTTGTGTTTGTGAGTCCAACCATTAAATACTTACTGTTTGACTTTTTGTGGTTGTATGCAGTTTTTTCATGACATGGGTAGTTGGAGCAGACATTTTTTTTCAATCACTGTGATAAAAGAAAAAATCACATGTTAGTGTAGGTAGTTTATAATGAGTATTGCATTGCATAGTAGACATTTCTGTAGTTTGTCGACCCTCATAGCTAGTACTTTAGAAGTACTATAGTTCAAACCAGTGTACTGTGTAATTTGCTCAGTTCCTGTGTTTGTTCATTAAATCATTGGGCCTGTGGGAAAAAAATCCATTGCTGGATTAAAAAAAACTTTCTACGTTGTGGTACAATATATTTCTTTCATTGATTTCAATAGGAGGAATTGAATAGGTGTATGGTTTTTGATTTGGAAGTGGTGGTAGTATTGTTGCAATTAGATGGCAGTGGGTGTATTATATTTCTTTATTTCTTTTTCCATTTTAGTGGTATTCATCTATCTGTTGGCCTGTTGCAGATTTTTGGGGCAGTTAGATACCTCTTGGTGTATTCTAACTGTTTATTTCTTGTTTTATGGTATTCATCTATCTGTTGGCTTGTTGCAGATTTTTGGGGCAATTAGATACCTGTTGACGTATTCTAACTGTATATCTTGTTTGATTTCAGTGGCATTCATTTATCGGTTTGCTTGTTGCAGAATCTTGGAGCACTTAGATACCTGTTGGCGTATTCTAACTGTTTATTTCTTGTTTCATTTTAGTGGTATTCATTAATCTGTTTGTTTGTTGTAGAATCTTGGGGCAGTTAGATACCTGTTGCCATATTCTAACTGTTCTTTGTGTTGAAGTTTTGTTTATGTTCATACACAGATTAGTTATTACATTTTGGTTTTAAGACTATTAAGTAAGTGTTTACAAGATTTTCTGGTAATCTCTGTTTTAGAGTAATGGTACTATCATTACATTCGAACCATCCACAATTCTTTTTTATATAGGCAGTGTAATGATCTGCATTGGTTGTGGCTCCTGCGTGGTAGATTATACCTATGGTTGTGAAGGTTTTCTTACCAAGTGATACTTGACCATGTGTGAATCCAGTCAGCTTGCAGTTGTTTTTGGTACCATCTGCATTATAACGTAAAAGTATTACTATTACGTATTTACTATGTGTCTGTTTTTGTAAGGTGGAACGATTATCGGAATTGCAGGTAGTACATAATCTGCCATGGTTTGCATTTTGTACAAGTTGCTGAAATGGAATGGATTCACAGTTAGGTACGGATACATACACAAAGCGTTCATTAGGAACTTCTTCTTGTGCGGCATGGTTGCAAAGAGTGCATGTATGTTTCCACATGTATGAAATCTGGAAGATTTCATTTATAGGTATGTTTTTGTTTTCTAGTACTTGTAATAAGTACATTAGAAATTATTGTGGATTTTCTTGTGTGTTTATAGGGAATTTGACCATTCCAGCACAGTAGTCCAATTCCTGCCTTATTCCAGAAATACTGTAAGTGTTGTCAGGATTATTGGTTGCATTTCTGTGAAGGACTAACATTTGCAAACACAATTGGTCTGTCCCGTGTAAGTAAATGTTGTCAATAATTGGTGGCAATTGGAATATAATATTGATTGCTACATTTGCATAGCAATTTACACCAGTTGTATTTGAAAATTTGAATGGACCTGGCAGTTCTGTGTCCAATTCATTTGTTCGGAGTGTGCGTTGTTTCTTTGAAGAGGTAGTTGAGTTAGTTTGAGCAGTAGATTTTTCTTTGGTTGTGGTCCTTGATGAAGTATTAGCTTATTTTACTTTCTTTGGAGGAATTGCTGTGAGATCCTGCATAGTTTCAGTCTGAAGTAGTTTTATTTTACAACGTTTTACTTTTTGTGGAACAGGATAGGTTTTTAGATGGGGGTCCAGAGTGAACGCAGTCTATTGTATTCTAGAATTAAAGGAATATCAGCATTTACTTGACTTGCATCAAAGTTGATTAGAAATAGTCTGTCAAGTGTACGTAAGCGTGATAGTGCTACATAGCTCATGCCTTCTTTAAAGACTGTGCTACCAATATCTATCAATGCTTTATCTAGAGTAAAACCTTGTGATTTGTGAACGGTGACTGCGTATGAAAGAGTTAGAGAAAATTGTTCTCTGCGTACATACATGTCTTTGAAAAGAAGGAAGCAGGCTGTTGAGCGTCCTATATTGACAAACTGAATGTTGTTGTCACGTGGGTATGTTTGAAAGCCAACAACTGTACCAAGTTGCTCCATTAACTAGTCCTTGGTCCACGTCAAGGTTACGTTTAAGCATTACTCTACAGTTTAAAGATAATTTTCTCCAAACCAGCTGTGTTAGAGATAGAGTTTTCCAAGGTGTTTAGCCTTGTTGTAGCTTGTTGACACATGGTAGTGTCATACCATGTACGTCCAGTTTGTCTGTGGAGCAAATTTGAACTATTGGTTGCATTTCTTTTTTTAACATTGTTTCATTACATTTTGAACAGCTTGCAAGAGTTGGCATCAAGGACATACAATTGACATTTTTGTGTGCTAATTGTTCCATGACATCAGTAGCACATGGGTTATGGCCATAGAGTGCATGGATGTGCCTGGTTTTTTATATAGATTGTGCTTCTTGAGATAGTACACCAACTCTAATACTTTTTAAAATGTTGGCGTATGTGAGGTCTGCAGACTGACGCATATTTTCAGTTAATTCTCTGTATTGGAAATGTTGCGAAAGTTTGACATTTCCTATGCTGCCAATAGTTTTAAGGCATAGTTTGTGCCCTAAGGTTTTAAAAATAGGTTCACCTTTAACTGGTATTAATTGAAGAAGATCTCCGAAAACTATAATGTGTTTTCCTCCAAAGAGTTCTTCATAGTCTGTTTTCAGTACCTCTTGTAATCTGAGCTGAATGAAGGCTAACATTAGATTGGAAACCATGCTTACCTCATCTATTAGCAGCATTTTCATTTGTTTGAAAACTCTGCATAGTTCCATTGCAGCTTCTGGAGAAAGTTTGTAATAGTCTAATTTGTTTTGGTGTTCTACTGGAAGGAGTAGTAATCGGTGTAAAGTGACACCGCCTATGTTGTAGGCAGCTAAACCTGTGGAGGCAGTTACAACAGCTGACAGTTTGTTGTTTGTCAATTGTTGGAGGAACTTGCTGATGATTTTGATTAAGAATGTTTTGCCTGAACCAGCTTGATCACTCACATATAGCTGTATAGGTTTATAGTCTTGGCAGATACAATTTTTACTTTCATGTTGCACACCATGTTCAATTTGTTTTGTTACTTCTTGGAAAATGCTACGCTTCTCATTGTTTAGTTGTGATTTTATGTCAGCAAAGTCTTCTGTAGATTTCTCATACTGACACATGGTGTTTTCTACTTCTGTCATGGCTAATTCTGCCTCATGTGCTATTAGTGGCTGTCCAAGTGGTTCTTGGCTTCCTGTTACAGAAGGTTGACTACTGTCAGGAGTGTCCATATCTAGTTGGACCTGGAGTTCTTCCTCGTGTTGTTGTTCATTGGGCAACATTGTTTTGTACTGTGTAAAGTTTGCATCTGTTATAGTGCTTTCATTTGCTTTTAAAGCATCTTCATAGGAGTCATAGGTATCTAGTAAATCTTCTTCTTTTCTCCATGGTTTAAAAAGTTGTAGCAGGGACATGTAATACAGTTCTTTATGTTGAGGAGTTTTTAATGACAATTTGATATGATTAATTAAGCTTCATTTGGTAAGTTTCACTAAGCTGCCTTCACAATTTTCCACTCTGTATCTACCTTTCTTTTCATCTGGTTTAATATTATGTTTGTATGTGAAGTTTTGGAATAGATGGTATAGACACATGGTTTCCAAAGTGATACTTCTGTTTGGGTAGTGTGTGTCTAGTAATTTGATTTTCAAAATGTCTTGGCTGTTGGGATCATTTTTGGCTATTGTTTCTATGTCTTCATATGATTTGAGAACTCTTTTTCTAGATTTAGCTGGACCAAGACTTAGCCATACTATATTTTCAGATTTTCCCTACAAGGCAGTACCGGTTAAATGGTCTGCAGCTTCATAGCAACCACATTCTCTATGGGAGAGCATTTTTATGCCTAAACTGTACAATTTCTGTGATAGTGTTTTGTCAGATGATATGTCATCCCAGAGGTCTTAAAGCTCTGTTTTTTCTGCTTTGGTTAAGTAGGCTGTGACATATCGTGCAACTGCAATGGAATTGTCTGCAATGTACTGCACATCTATATTTGCATTCCATAGGAGTGCAATGATTGCATTGTAATCATTGATGTATTTTGATTATTCTGTTCTTTTATATGTAATATGTGTTCTTAGGTGATTTAACTTTGACACTATGGGCCTCATTACACGGTAGGTGGTAAGGGTTTATCGGTACCGGTAAGGGCACCGGTACCGGTAAACCCTTACCACCTTACTATGAGGTCCCTTTGTGGGACCCGACCTTAACGGCTGGTGTAGACCAGCCGTTAAAGTTGGGACCTGCAAAGGGACCTTGGTGCTAATTACGGTACTGCAATTTGCGGTACCGTAATTAGCTCCTTCCCCATTCCCATTGAGCACTATGGGGCAAAAATGGGAATGGGGAAGGGCCATGGAGAAAGGGGGAATTACCCCCCGCCAACCTTGGAATGGGGTGGTAATTCCCCTTTTCTCCATGGTGGTACCGGTATGGTACAGGCGGCATTCCGTGTAATGAGGCCCTATGTCTAACTGAAGACATGAAGTTGTTACTGGACCTGTTGTTGAAACTGGTCTAGGGAAACCAAAGCGGCATTTGGTGTAGTATATCCCTTTGTTTTTATATTTGTGATGACAATACTTCCCACATTTGTGTCTTTGAAATTGTAAAATTTGTGCATGAAGGTCACTATGGGCCTCATTACGACCCAGGCGTTAACCATGGCGCTATTAGCACCATGGTTGACACCGGATTCCGCCATAGTGAATGGCGGAATTACCAACCCATTCCAAGGTTGGCGGGGCGGTAATTCCCCATTCACCATTGGCCCTTCCCTATTCGCATTCTTGCCCCCATAGGGCTCACTGGGAATGGGGAAGGCGGTAATTACGGCACCGCAGATTGAGGTACCGTAATTACCTCCAAGGTCCCTTTGCGGGTCCCTTCCTTAACGGCTGGTAAAACCAGCCGTTATGGTAGGGACCCGCAAAGGGACCTCGTAATCGGGCGGTAAGGGATTACCAGCACCAGTGCCCTTACCGGTACCGTTAATCCCTTACCTCCCGGGTCGTAATGAGGCCCTATGTCTTGTTTGTGAAGGGATTTCACAAGTGACATATTTTTGGATGAACTGTAAATCAGTGGCATCACTGTCTTGACCAAATTTAGGAGCATCTTTAATCCACGAAAGCATGTGGATGTGTGGTGCTCCTCTGGCTTGGTATTCTGTTCTCCAAAAGAAGTGTTGCACTTCTCCGAGGGGAGGAACAGTTTTATTACAAATGAATTGTAGCATAGCAATGAAGCGATGATGGAAATATCTTGATACATTTACAGGATCTAGAGAGCAGAGTTCTCCTGGTGTTTTTATATCTATGTTTGTTTTGTTTTTGTTTGCTATGCGTAGGAATTTGTGTAAATCTTCCCATTCATATTCTGCACAACTTAATGTCACAACCCAAGTGGGTGGGCCAAGGTTTCTTATCATACAGTGTACATGTCTGTAACATCGGAATCAGTATTCTTTTGTACCACGCATGTTTGCTAAAAGATTTTTAATGCTTGACTGTAAAACCTCATCTTTTCCTTGCACTTTTTGTAGTAATTGTATAGCTGACATATTTTGAAAATGGGTACCTGATTTCAATGTATGTGAAACTCCGTAGCATTGAGTTGCTAGTTCTCTTTCAAAGAGAAGGTGGAATATGTATTCCACGTTTTGTCTGAATCTGGAGTCTTCAGGATACATTCCTAAAGAGCAGTATTCTGATGCTGTTATTTGTGTCATTGCACCGTCCTCCTTTTCCATTAGGATAGAGTAGAGGAAAGGCACGTGCTGCTATACTTTTTTCCCATATCCTGATTGGAGATCCTTTGGCTTGTCGCATTTGGTACGTTTCCAGTGCATCATCTATGGTGTCTTTAGAGTGTAATGGGTGAATTGTATAATGGTCTAAACTATTGGATTCTGTAGCTGGATCTAGAAGTTGAAATTGACCAGTTTCTGATGAGTCTTGAATTATTTCAGTGGTTTCCCTCAGGTTTTCTTCAATATCAATTTCTTTGTAGTATTCATTGTTGTCTTTTAGATATTGCAGGGCTTGTCTAACTTTATGTAAGTCCACGAGCTGTTGCCAAATTCTTTTGTCTTTTGTAGGTGCGCCATTTAATAAGATAATTAAAGATTGCTCTATTGGACGTTGCACTCCCAGAGTGTGTACATTTTCTTTGAGATCTAATGGCAAATATACTACTTTGCCACTAATGCCTTCCACTAATTCAGAGGGAGGTAATTTTGCTGTTGTTGGTTGAAGGCATATTATTGCTTGAAATGGGTGCATTGTTTGAATTATGATGCTTTCATGTAAGTTAAGTTGTTGCAGGGGTTTTGGTAGTGGGAATAATTCCAAGTTATTTGTGATAGCACGTGAAGGTGTTTGGTTGTTGTCAAGTTTTGCAGTGCAGTAGCTGCAAAGTATTAAGGGGTCAGTAATTTCGTATTTGTTTTCTGCTATAAGATAGAGAGCTAATTGGAACCACTTGGAATCTTCATTGTCTTCTATTTTGTACGTTATGTCTACAGTTTTTGTGCTATTTTTATAAAAAGCCCTGCGGCAACACACACACATGGTTTGGTACTTCAGCAGATGTACTTTTAAACTTTAGTAGTTCTTTTTTGTATGTGTGTAGTAGAAGGTTGACATCTGTAAAGGTGTTGCTAGTCTGTTGTAAAGCTATTGCATTATGTAAGTGGCTTTCACTTCCAAAATATTTTCTCTGGATATGCTCTATTTCTTCGAGTAGTTCTTTGGCTGTACCATGTAGAAGATTATTATTTAAATTGGCTAGTGCTAAAGCAGGACTTTTGGCATAGTACAGTTTATGAACCAGATTTCTTATAGTTGAATGGTGTGTTGATATAATTTTGATATGGTGGAAGGTGCTTTGGCAAATAGGTCCAGAAATGCAGGCTAATGAATGTCCTTGTAGTCCTGTGTATTTGCGCACTGGACAGGAGTCCATATTTTGTAGTAGTTTAATTTTGAATTTGTCTTTGCCTTTCACATACTGATTGAGGAACTGGCGTAAAGACTTGAAAGATTTTTTGGCTATGTTACACATTGATGTGCACGGCCATTTGTAGACTGGACATATCGGTTCAGTGGAATGGACTGTTGATACTAAGTTTTCTGGGGATATTTTTGTGAGCAGCGTTTCTTGTTCCATAATGGTATTATTACGTTTATCATACCCTCGTCCACTGCTATGTATGGCAATTAGGTTTATTTGCTTTTGTTTGTATGCTTCTTCATTTAAATATGGTTCTGTGCTTGTGGTGTGACTTCATTCATCTCCACAGATGTTTGTTAAGCTATCTTTGTTGATATTTCTTTTTTGAGAAGTCTTTTTTGTAGTTTAGTACTTAGTTTTGTTAGTGGTTTCATTCTGTTTAAAATTAAAATAAATAATTTCCTTGTGCGAAGGATTACACTGTCTATGAGAGCTTCTAGGATTAATTTTCTATGGCAGGTTTTAAGGGTTGTGCATGATTTCTCTCCTGTTTTTATAAGGATCTGAAGGACTCTGTGGCAGAAAATTGTTTGTAAAATATTTTTTTTGGTATGTTTACTTGTGGCCACATCAAGATTTATAGGTGCATTGTTAGCAGTAGTGGTAGCTGCAATCTTGTTAATCATTTTCTGTTTCGTTTTACATTCTGAAAGAGGAGGCAATGTTTCTGTACTGGAAGCTTGTTTTGTTTCGCTTAATGACTGTATTAGCTGTTTTGTTTGAACTTTTTGTTCAAATTCTGCTAGAGGTGGATGCTTATTTTGGAGAATTTTATTTTGATTTTGTTTACTTTCGTGTTGCTTTCTACGGAGTTCCTTTTTGGTAGGCATTCTTTGGGGTCTGTTGGAGAAAAAAAGAAAGTGTGGGTTGGGATCTTGTGCAGTGTATGTGTGCTTTGTTAATGAGTGTCTGAGTATGATGGTAAGGATGTATGTAGAGGTGTGTGATTGTGCAATAGGCTGTTACTTCAGGTTGGGAAGGCTATTCTTGTAATTGTGTGTTACCATACTGGTGTTCAGATGACAATACAAAGTATGCAGCTGGTGAGGGAAGCACTAATACTGAATCTAATGTTGCCGGGTTAATACAATTGTTTGTTCTAGAATACTAGAATTCTACAGTGTTTGAGTAACAGTTAGAACATTATGGCAGTATTGCACTTACTTTTTTGGATGGAAAGAGTAGGTTTCTTCTGAGTTTTGGTTCGTACATCAGACGCTGCTGCTTTTCAGGAGAGTGGTCTTCACTGCAATTGTGAAAGAAAGAAGTTAGTAAATATGTGTGTTAATAGCACTGTTGTTAATGTAGACATGGATTTCTTTGTTTTTGCAGCAGTGGTGCTTTCTGATAACTTGCATAGCATGTAAATGCACTTTCCTTTGCCTATGTGCTTCTGTATATTTTACTTAGAATCTGTTAGTTGAATGTGCTTTAGAAATGATTACAATGTTAAGCGCACAGAGCAGACTTGGCTTCTTAAGGCAGTGTTATTGGATGTTAGGAGATAGAAGAAATAATCGTATGCTTTTTTTGCTATTTTTACAGGGTAAATGGCAAGAATTGTAGGGAAAAGCATGCAATGTATGCATTTGTGAAGGTGTGGGAAATAAAGCAGAAGGATTTGATGGGTTCAGTAGCGTAATACTCAGAAGGTGATTACCAAACTACTGGGTGATCCTGTGATGCTTGGAGATGGAGAGTCTGAAATAAAGTAAGGGTTGCAATGAAGGATCTGGTACTTGCGTTGCAGAATGAAGGGAAGGGGTGAGATGTTGTATGTATTGCTTTACAACACTGTACATAGTTGTACATGATGTGATAGACATGACTGCACCTGTGCATAGTTGAATGCTGTTGTACATTCTAGAACAGAATGGGCAACCAGCTGGAATGAGAGAGCTGTCTAGATTGGAAGAACAGTTGTAGAGGCAATGGTGTTGTTTCAGCTGGAAGCCTTTAAAATGATATTGGCTATATGTGTGCAGGAATAAAGATGCATGTACGCATCCTGGCTGCGTGTCATTTTATAACACACTAGAAAGCCTTCTTCTATAATTATACTGTTATTTGTCCCATCTTTTAACATGAAATGACACTTTGTTAGATAGCTGTGTGTGTTGTGTCTGATTACCATTATAATCATTTCTAAAGGAAGTACACATGATAGAATGTATCTTAAATATGCAGAATGTATAGAAAGGAAATTGTATGTACATTCTATGCACTATGCACTATGATGCATTAAATGCTATTATGGTTGAAATGTGGATAACAAAGTGGCAGTGGTTACATACATGATGGAAGGAATGAAGAAAATAATACTTTGCACATTACAGTTAGTAATATGGGTAAATACAAATTTGGAGAGCAGACAGGTTTGCAAGTGACACTTGATCATAGCAGATGGGAGAAATGACAGTACGCTTTTTTTTGCAGGTTATACAGGGTAAGTGGCAGTCGCTCTGTTTATATGCATTTATACAAGAGCTGTACATGTACTGTGCAGAAAATAGTCATACCTGTAGTTTGTGTTCATGCATGTGGATGTGCATGAATCTGAAAGTAGAAATGTTGGAGAGTTTTGTAGTAGTTGCTGAAGGTGCTTTGCAATCACAGCCCAATTGTACTCAGAGTGATCAACAGTACATCTAAAGTGCTGAACTGTGATGATGGAGTTAGATGTAGAGTTCTTGGGATGTGATTGGTGGGTGGTTGTGTGACTGCTTAACAGTAGCCAATGAGGGAATGGTGTAGAGAGTGAAGTGGTGAGGGTAGAAGGGCCACCCCAGTGTTACGCGCTCCGCGGACACCGCGGCTGTTCGCGGACAGGGTTTGCCACATCCCGGGTTTCTCAGCAAATCCAGCATGGAACGGGGACTGTAGGGATTAGCCAATCAGGTGTTGAGGTTCTGCTTTGTATTGGGAGAGGTTGTGTGTAGTGAAGCTGGAGGTGGAGAAAGTCAGGGTGTTGGTGCTTGGAGATATGTTTGTGAATGGTGTTGAGCAGTATGCTAAATGTAGGAATGTGGCTAACAATTTTGATGTAAAAGGAGTGGCGGTGGTGTGGAGCACTGTGCCTGGTTTCAATTTGAAGGCAATGCTAAAAGTTCGTCAAGATATGGCTAGAGTTGACAGTCCACATGTGGTTGTCCTGCACTGTGGTGCTTTGCATTTGGGCTAGTGCCCCTACTTTGTTGGAAGATCTGGAAATGCCAAGGTTATTTTTTCTAGTTTGTTACCGAGGGCAATATGGGACAATAGTTCTGTTTTTTGTCTTCAGCAAAATGTTGCTAGGAGTTTAATCAACCGAGGCATGTTTGCTTTTATGATTAGAGCTGGCATGTTCTTTTGCAACAATGACAACATTGATTCTGGTAATGTTGTTTACTTTAAAGCAGATGGCATGCCTTTATCTTTTATGGGAAATGCCATGCTGTTTTGGAACATAAGGATTGCTTTGGAGAAGCTAATGTGAAGATATTTGGAGAAAATAAGGAAAAAAACAAAAAAATGTACAAAATGAAAGGTGTTTCTGAAGCATCTGCAAAAAAAGAGGCTCTTTTCACAGCCAACCTCAAAGGGGAAATGGGGCACACTATTTAAATTTTCATTTCCCACTCTCAGATTTTTCGGTTTGTCCACGGACACCGCGGTTGTCCGCGGACAGCACATATTACATACAGGGATTTTGAGGTTGAGAGGCATGCAAATGAGACGTCTGTGTGTTTCAGAAAGCAGATTGTCTGGATTTTGGGAGATTCGTGGATAAATTGATTCGAGGTGTATGCAGATCGCTGTGGAGTGGCTGCACATCTTGGATTCCCTCATGTGGAAGTGCACTGGCATGGAGTGCGTGGAATGAAGTGGCTGGATTTGGTACCTCTTTGTGCTACTTTGGTGACACAGTATCATCCAGACATTATTATTATTCATTGTGGAGGGAACAGTTTAGGACATGTCTCTGGAATCTCTTTGCAATTTGCAATGAAAGAAGGACTTGCGAAAGTCATGGACATGTTTCCAAAGTTCCGAGTCATTTTTTCTCGTATTGCGCAGAGACAAATGTGGTTGCGTTGTTCTTCATTTGGTCCACAAATGGAGAAAGCGAGGCACAATGTCAACAAGGCATTTTTGAGAGATATTGTGCCTTTTTGAGAGATATTGGCATGTCCTCTTTTCACAATGAAAATATTATGTTTCGTAGTACACACATTTTTTGCAGAGATGGAGTACATCTTACTTATGCTGGCAATCTGATTTTTCTGCGAAACATACAAAATGCATTGCAACCTTTTTTGGAATTACAGCAATCCATTTTGCAGTAGGTGTTGACCATTTGAAGTTTTTGAAACAAAAAAAAACACCAAAAGGCTCTTTTCAGAGTCACCACTTCCTCCCAAAGAAAAGGGCAATGGTTCTGACACGACACACAAGGAAAGGAAGGGAAAGGAGGGTAAGGAAGGGACACCAACCACAGGGATAAGAAAGGGCAGGTGGAGAGAGGAAGATGTAGGGTAGGCCTTAATTAGGTAGTGGGCAGCCCTTCTCATACTCCCGGACCGCAGCCTCGAAAGCACTTTGAAGGTTCTCCCCCTGCAGAGTACTGCGTCACAGTACATGCACAATACTGTGACCCTCGAAAGGTAAGGGTCCACAGCATCACGTATAGCCTGCGAGGCAGCTGGAGGTATGCGCAGCCCCACAGGAATGTCTCTTGTGGTGGCAGGAGCGGAAACAGAGGATGCTGCAGGGGAACTCAACCTACTACGTTTATCGCAAGGTACAAACAACCTTATGAATATCTCCACCGTGGAACGACTTTAGGTGTCGCTTAATTGAGGTAGTACCGTAGCTGTACAAACACGGTTTGCCATAACTCAGTACCAACTGGCACTAATTGCAGCGCACCTTGTTTGCACGAGCTTTCGGTACTCCATCAAGAATGACAACCTCCACACCCAAGATTCACTGTGAGAACTAGTAGTAGGGACTTCCACTACCTCATACTCTTCATCACTCTCCTCTGCATCCTCATGCCTGTTCCCCTCTGCAGGCCCTTGGGTAGGTGGTGGTGGTGGAGGGGGAGGGGGTGGTTCTGAGGCAGAAGTAGCACCAGCAGAGCAGCAGCAGCAGCCATGGTTGCCATTTTCAATGGTGTCAGGAACCACCAGAATGCGAGCAGTCAGCAGACAGGAAAGAGCACAGGAAAGAGCAAGAGCAATCCAATGCAACAAGGAGCAGTCTCTGCCCTGGAAGCCAAAAACAGCTCTGGGGTGTGGCCTTTTACTGCGCCGTCCGCGAACACTTCGAACACCAAGAAAGGGCTCAAAAAGTTCCAAAAAGTATGTAGATCACCAGGGACATTGTCTGGGACATGTGCAAGGGTGAACTTTCACAGGAAAATACCTTGGATTGCTCAAAAAAGCACTTTTTAAATGTCCGGGGGCCTGGACACTGTTCGCGAACAAGGACCCACGCTTAGCGTGGGTGCCCTCACATGATGACGTTGCGGACAAGTTCGCGAATGGGACGGCTGTCCGTAGGACACCAAATGCGCCGGGTCGGTTGTGCGCATGCGTGCGGGTGTTCTACGGACAGTGTTCCTGTCCCCGAACTAATTAAAAGTGCGACACACGTGCGGCGGACAGTTACGGGCAGAAAACCATGTGGCCTACATATGGCAGTAAAGGAAAAAAGAGTCTACCATTAGTATCACTGTTTTCACTCATTTCATCCCGGGGAAAATTTTCTTCTAGCCATTCCAAAGTACTAGACATTTCTGTATGAAAAACAAAACAAATTACTTTTAGTGTACCTAATACAGAAAGTTTATAGATATATAAAATTAATGTAGTGTACTTACTAGTTTCTTTTTAAGTTTTGCTGTTACTGCTGCATAGGTGTGCTGTTGATTTTTCCTGTGCAGTTTCTGTGAGGTAATTCTGCTGGAGGCATATTTATTTTCTTTTGGTATGTTCCATTATGTTGCATTTGCTATGTAATTTGACTGTTGGTGTCTTACATATACAGTTTCACTTCTTATTTATTATTGAACGTAATTTATTTATGTGCTGCTTTTTGAACATGTTTAGTGTTTTTTTGCATGATATAACAATGTAAGATACCCCCTGAGTTTTTGGCTAGTGTTGATGTTGTCCGAGTCCGTCCGCGGACATGCGCACAGTCCGCGAACATTAGAATTGAAGTCTCATCATAACGATTTTCTTGCTGGGGTTTTTTTGGGGATGTTTGGCTGGGACATGGAGAAGGGGCACAGGTACATGTGGGACAGTGATATTTAATTTTTTCCTTTATATGGTCCTCCACAAAGTTTTTTAAAAGAATTACATTTCTCATTAATAGATCCATTTTTTGCCCCACACTCTGCAGATGAGTTTCCAAGGTGTCTGTTTCTGTATTATGTTTAATGTCTGTATAAAAAAATATATGTTAAGTACACATAAAGTAATGGTTATTAATTGGTTTATTTACAGAAATGTAGTGTCTACCATTAGTATCACTGTTTTCACTCATTTCATCCCGGGGAAAATTTTCTTCTAACCATTCCAAAGTACTAGACATTTCTGTATAAAAAACAAAACAAATTACTTTTAGTGTACCTAATACAGAAAGTTTATAGATATATAAAATTAATGTAGCGTACTTACTAGTTTCTTTTTAAGTTTTGCTGTTACTGCTGCATAGGTGTGCTGTTGATTTTTCCTGTGCAGTTTCTGTGAGGTAATTCTGCTGGAGGCATATTTATTTTCTTTTGGTATGTTCCATTATGTTGCATTTGCTATGTAATTGGACTGTTGGTGTCTTACATATACAGTTTCACTTCTTATTTATTATTGAACGTAGTTTATTTATGTGCTGTTTTTTGAACATGTTTAATGTTTTTTTGCATGATATAACAATGTAAGATACCCCCTGAGTTTTTGGCTAGTGTTGATGTTGTCCGAGTCCGTCCGCAGACATGCGCACGGTCCACGAACATCAGAACCACTAGCGTAGGACAGGGGGTTCAGTATGTTATATGTTACATGTATTTAAAATAAGGGAATCCTACTAAACACCTATCAAATGTATGCTATCTATGTCTATATATATTCAGTGAAAACATTTTGTTAAAGGGGCGCTATGGTTAAGTCGAGCAACTAAAAACCTATCAAATTCAGTAAAAAAACTTTGTTAAAGGGAGGTTATGGTTAAGTTGCGCTACTAATAACCTATGAAATTCAGTGAAAAAACTTTGTTAAAGGGACGTTATGGTTACACGTAAAACCGGAAAACCCCTGAAATTCGACAGTTATGATAAGCTAAGCAGCCATAATTCGCACCACCATCGTGCACTGCTAAGACTAACACTCAGGACATCAAAGATGACATCAGAAATGTCATTGATGACATCACTGATGACATCACATGTGCATTTACTTTTCATGAAAAGTGTCAAGGATCATTGGAATACATATCATGAGGTACGTAGTGCATTAAGCAATGCATTGATATAAATAGCATTCTATTATGAAGTTCTTTCCAGTATACTAAGCTACTCATGTAGAAACATAGGCATTGTGTGCAGCATACATGATGGAGGTGCAATATTCATAATCTTGCCATGTTGAATAGTGAAATGATAAATGCTTTCTTATTAGAGTTTTGCGTACTGTGAAACATGTAATAAGTAGCTAATAAAACCCACTTACTACATAGTTGCATTATTACAGACAAAACACAAAGAGACAACAACACATACAAATATGAGCATATACAGGGAAAGTGGAGTAAGCAAAAAAGCAGCAGTACTACCAAACAATGTTTGTAACCTAACTGATCATCCTCATGCACAGAAATGATTGCTCTGCTTCAAAGCTGCTACTTACCCTCTTTATAAGTATCACATGATATAGCTGGACCGTAAGGAAAGTAGTGTGAGTACAAAGTATACAAATATGAGCATATCCAAGGAAAGTACAGTAATAAAAAAACAGCAGAACTATAACAAAGTGTTGATAACCTTACTGATTAACTTCATGCATAGAAAGCATTGCTGTCTTTCAAGCCTGTGCCTTTCCCGAAGTATATGTTTCATATGCTGTGAGTGGACCCTAAGGGAATTACTGTAAACACGTATTTGAAGGATAAGTCTACAAATATAGTATCTTTTGAATTTGTAGTTCCTTACTGTTACTGAAGAAAACCATGTGGCCTACATATGGCAGTAAAGGAAAAAAGAGGGAGCCAGACATGTGATGTCATCAATGACATTTGTGATGTCATCTTTGATGTCCTGGGTGTTAGTCTTAGCAGTGCACAGTGGTGGCGCGAGTTATGGTTGCTTAGCTTACCATATCTGTCGAATTTCCAGGGTTTTTCGGATTTACGTGTAACCATAACGTCCCTTTAACAAAGTTGTTTCACTGAATTTCATAGGTTTTTAGTAGCGCAAATTAACCATAACATCCCTTTAACAAAGTGTTTTTACTGAATATAGATATATATAAGTAACAAAGTCCATTTGAGCCAAGTTACACATTCCACAATGCTACCTAGTAGCCATCACTGGAAGTACACCTCCAGGTCAGAGCCACAACAGCAAGGCATTGTGGGTATGCACATTAGCCCAAATGCAATCCCTTTTCTCCAGGAAATTGTCTTTGTATAAGAGGACATTGCTACTTTATACATAGCTTTATCAACCCAAGACAGACATTTGCGACGCTGCCCGGGCAACTGCATATCTGGTGTCACCCTTATTAGGAATCATCAGTGCAGTATAGTCCTGACAGCTTTGAGGTTGGAGCATTTGGCCATGTTTTCACAACACCAAGAAAGTTATGGTGGGTTTAAAAAGGTTTGAAAAAAACCTTTCACCTGAATTGTGAAAGTAGGAAAATCCATTTGTGCCAGGTCACACATTCCACAACGCCACCTAGCAGCCACTACTGTAAGTTCACCTCCAGTTCTGAACCTCAACCGCAAGGCATTGTGGGTATGCAAATCAGCCCAAATGCAAACCTTTTTACTCCAGGAAATTGTGTTTGTCTAACATAGCTTTATCAACCCAAGACAGACATTTGCAAGGCTGCCAGGACAAATACATACCTGGAAAATGATGCAATGGCATTCGGCCAGAGGTGAGGGTGTGGGGGGGAGGAAGAAGGCCATGGCTAGTGGCTTGGTAGCGTTGTAAAATATACAGTGGGCACTATACCAACTCCCATAAGAACACTAACCCTTAGATATTGTAGGGAGAGCGCTGAAGTCCCAGAGGGAGCTTGGAAAGATAACGTCACATGCATTTAGGTCAACCTCACAGCTCATACAGTGTTTTAGCATACTTAAAAAAAATATATTTTTATTTGGTTTCATAGAGGAAAAATCACCAATCAACGCGCCAATTACCACTCTCGTATGCTCAAACCAATTTTCCCCATTTCCACCCCCCCCCAAGACGAACCGATTTAGATCATAACATTTCCACAACCAATATTATAGAGGTGCTTCAATTTAGGTCCTGAAGTTTCAGTCTTTGCGGGCACCATTGCATTCTGTAGTCTCGTTTGAGAAAGGTTAAGACTTTGCTTCAGTCTTTGGCAAGGCGTGCAAACTCATTAGAAACCGAATATGAGGCCAAGTCTAATGCCACAAACTCCCATATTTTCTGGAGCCAGTCCTGTATTGTTGGCGTATTCCCCCTTTCCATCTCTGAGAGATTAACAGCATTACAGCTAAAACCAATCCAATAGATGATTCGTGCTTCATCTTGCAATGGCTATCAGTAAACCCTTCCTCCATTCCCAGCGACACTTCTTCTGGGGAAGCCTTGAACCCTATTCCAAACACCTGTGAACATAAGGTCCTTAATTCAGTAACAAGATATACGATGGATGGGATGCAGAGTAACTCTTACACCAAATAATAAGACCGATTTAGGAAGTTGGCAGTCTCATCCGACTGTTTTATCAATTGTCTAAAACAAGGAGTTACAACGGACATCAACGGATGTTCGCTCGAGCTCTCAAACATTTCACATAAAAAACATCTTTATAATAAAAATGTGTCATGTGTGACGTCATACTACGTGGCAAACAAGAAAAACCTATGGGGGAATCGGGATTGGATTGAAGAGAACATCTAAGTATACTTTCTATACAGGAACGGGTTGTGATTGGGCCTCTACAGTCAGGTGGACAACTCATGCCCACCCCTATTGCAAGTCATCTCTGACAGTTATTAGATACACGGTATGCCATTCGCTCTTCAAACTATAAGGCCTCTGTTATATGCCCTTTTACAATTGGGTGGCACGTTTGTACCCTTCTGGACATTCGATTCACTAGCAGCAAGTAAGCCCAGACCCCAGGTGCTAGGAGGTAGACTTCACCATGTCTCCCCACCCAATTAGTCCCATATCTCTCATTACTCATGCCTTCTGCCATGAAATTGTCTTTGAACTTGGACTTGTGGTCTTCTCTGGGAATATAAGGGAGTGTGGGTACACTCTTATCAGGACTCCAGTCTGCATGCACACCTTCTATTTTCATCCTTGGCTCACGTGACAAAAGACCACAATTTAGCCTGATCTTCAGCATTTAATAGTATTAAATGAATAAACTTGGCAACCACAGTGTTCTTTCTTTGCAACTTAACACGGGATGATTCAGCGTCTCACACTCACTGTTCTTCAAGGACTGATAACCAGTTCTTGGCTGTTTCAGCCTTGACACCAGGCTAAACAGCCCTTCTCAGTCCTTCCATGATTCTTAGCTATTTTCTTACTGCGACACAGCTTCATCTTTCGATCCTTCTTTCTTCGCGGACTTGAGCTTACTAAAGTTTGTGACATCGATGTCCAGTTTCCATATAATGGTGGCACCGCCTGTACTCTATTCATTGCGTATAGCCAGCCTTTTTGATTACTTAGTCTACTTGCGTTGCTGCATCTGTAGAGTTATTAAATGGATTGCATTTTCTGCAGTGCTTTTCACGCGTGCAATCTTCATTTCGCACATGAAGGTTTACTCAACTCCTTATTTCGTTATCAGATTCCATAGGGTCTATACATCCCCTTCTTCAGCCAATAATCTCAGTGCATCATGCTCATCTTCTGTGACGTTACCAGCTTCTCCTTTTCTCATTCTCATATTCCTTCAGGAACTTCTTCCAAGACATTATCGTCTCTTCGGGGATACATCAGATAGGGGTTTCTTAGAGGATACCTTTTCTTGAAGGCTCTCCGCGGAATAGCACAATCACTGGTGTCATGCATGGCACGATTTCCTGTTTGCAGCATATAGGAAGTATCTGGGTGGGACTTCCTGATGAGGCATTTGGCTGCTCCTCTACACTCCCCCGCTGGTTGATCCATCAGCCACACCTTCACTGGTCCCCACATCTTGGCCTTTTCTGTTGAAGACGTGTTTCTTTGTCCAAATCTTCATCACTCCTTTCAGGGAACCTGCTGATTTTACATATTCATCAACACTCCAGGTAATTTAACTGTAC
Source organism: Ambystoma mexicanum (assembly GCA_002915635.3). Classification (NCBI taxonomy): domain Eukaryota; kingdom Metazoa; phylum Chordata; class Amphibia; order Caudata; family Ambystomatidae; genus Ambystoma; species Ambystoma mexicanum. Next base: position 86,824,402 of record CM010938.2, on the reverse strand, counting down.
TGTCCATTTGGATTACAGTAGACCCATCATCCCACGTACTTCTTATGGTTCTTTGGATACAGGAACTTCGTTCCCTCAGGTGGTACGATGCTGGTCTTTATGTAGTCTCTGATTTCTTCTCAGTCAATTCCTTGGGTCCAAACCCTGACTCAACATCGCTCATGATCTTCATTCCTACTGCTTTCTTGGCTGTCTTGTTGCACTGTGTAATTAGTATCCTGATCACACAGAATTCAATCATTATCATCACCAGCACTGCTCCAAGAAGCTTGAAGATGTTCGCCATCCACTGTGGAACCCATGAGAAGATTGATGCAAACCAACTGTCATCTGCAATAGCTTCTGTCTCATCTTCCATCTTGTTATGCAGACTTGTCAGCATCGTTATGGCCTCTGTCAAGGTCCCATTCTCATCATTGTTAGAAGGTATGAACGTGCAACATGATGGTCCAATTTTGGTGCAAACTTCTCCATCCATCACTGTAATCATATAAAGGTATATCTCTTCTGGAGGGTCATCAGTCGTATGGCTCTCAACTCCTCCCTGATAGCATTGAATTCCTTTGTGGTGGTGTTGATCATCCGCAGAAGGTCCCAGCAAGTGATTTGCATCCACTTTGCATTGGCCATCGTCTGGATCTCAAGCATAAAGATAGTCGTGAAGATTGAAGCAGTTTTGCTGAACAGCCTATGCTCATATGGGATAGCCTCATATGATTCTATTGATTTAGCTGAGAAGTAATTCTCTGTTCGAGGGGATTGGGTCCTCCGACGTATTCCATATCTATGACATGTAATCACCACAGCTGTGCTGCTTCGGAAACTTTTTCGGCGTCTGCGTCCTGCGTCGATGACGTCGATGCGCCGTCGTCGAGGACCTCCTCCGACGTCCGACGTCATCCGATGTGATAAGTAGGACGCACGACGCCCATAGCCTCAGTTCGTTTTTCCGCGGAACGTGTTGCTTCGTGTTTCTCGGTTCTAAGCATCGACTCTTTGGAGTTCTGTTCTTTCTGGTTCTTCGAACCTGTTCGTTTGTGAATTTCCTTCGGCGATGTCTTCCACTTCGTCTTCAACCCCGCGTCCGGGCTTTAAGAAGTGCGGGGAGTGTGGGTCCAAGATGTCGTGACTGACTCGCACGACGCCTGCCTCTGGTGCCTCGGGGAGGCCCCACGACACGGATGACTGTATCGACTGCCAGTCGCTTCACGTCCAAAGCCTTACGCGAACGTAAGAAGAAGTTGTCGGTAGGTCGGGTGTCCAAGCCCCGGAAGTCGAAGTCGGCGGGGCTTTCGACGGATGATTCGAGGGGTGACTCTCCGCGTCATCGTCGGAAGTCTCGTCGGTCTTCTTCTAGAGTGGGTCTCGCCACTCTCAGCCTCTTCGAGCATTCTCGAAGCGCGTCACCGGTCGCCTTCCAGGTCCTCTTCCGAGGATTCTGCACGGCAACGTCGGTTACCCCACCAGCCGTGCGACGCCGGAGGAATGGGCTTCCTTCGGGAAGAAAATGTTGGCGATTCTTGAGTCGCAGGGTACTCAGCCGTCCGCGCCCCGAGTGGGGTCGGCCGTGTGAGGTCGAGAGACGCCGCTCGCAAGACTGGTCGGCACAGGTCACGGGAGCGGTCCCGTTCGGACAAGGAGGCTCGTTCTCGCCGTACCCGTTCCAGGTCCCGGTCCTCGACGCGTTCGAGACCGTGTGCTCCTCTGAAATCTTCGAGGAAGACATCGACGTCTGAGGCGTCGACAGGCTTTCTCGAGGCTCCGGCTTCGAGGACGTCGTCGAAGCCGTCGACGATCAGGTCGTCGAGGGACACGCTCGGGGCTCCGGCTTCGAGGGCTGTGTCGACGCCGCCGATACTGGAGGCGCTGCATCTGACGTCGACGCCGATTTCCTCGACGTCGACGCCGATCCTCGGCGCCGTTGCCGGTTTTCTCGCGTCGCCGCCGATTCGCTCGACGCCATCGACGCCTTTCGTGTCGGAGGTGCCCGTGTCCACGGGTGTACCCCCTAGGAAGGCTCTGGTTAAGAGCAAGCACTCTCGGTGCCTTTTCGCCACCTGGAATATATTTCGGAGGCGGATGAGGATTCTGATGGCCTGGTTCCTAGTCAGGTGCCAGATGAAATTGTCTCGGCCATAGTCAGTTTGACGATTTGAGGCAGTCACTGCATGATGCCAGTGGACTGGACACCCTCCGGAGGTGGAATTTTGTAGGCCTGAGCCTGGCTCCCATGCCGATTCCTCGTACCGGCGCGTTATGGCTAGGGTGTTTGAGTATCTGGGATGGTCTGCTCCCCCAGGGAGTTTGTGCAGGATGATCTGACGGACATCCTTGATGTTGGTCCCCCAACTGACCCGTACTGCCGTTCCATATGGCTTTACAGAGAAGGGTGGCGGCGGCTTGGACTGCTCCGGAGAGTCTCCCGGCGGTGGGCAGATCCTTGTCGCGTAAATACCGTCCAGCCAGTAGCGACCCCTGCTACTTGACCAGGCACCCCACTCCGGAAAGTTTGGTGGTGCGGGCGGCCACGGCCCAAAGCAGGCGTCGTACCCTACCATCCCTCCTGATAGGGACGACAAACGTTTTGATGGCTGGGCGAAGAAAGTGTTTTCTTCTGGTGGTATGGCGCTTCAGGCGGCCAACTCCATTTGTGCCTTGTCACGTTTCACGCACACTCTGTGGAACTGTGTTGCGTTAGCGGCTGAACATATTCCCGAAGGGGATGAACGGGATGGTTTCCTTGCTATGGTCCAGGATGGTAAGGATGCCATGTGAGTCCGTTCAGTCGGGTCTGGACTTGGCTGAATGTGTCAGTAGGTCCATGGCGGCGAGCACCGTGATACGCAGGTTTGCGTGGTTGCGGAAGTCGGGGTTTGCTCCTGATGTGCAGTCCCGGCTCCTCAACATGCCCTTTGACGGTGAACACCTTTTTGGCAGCAAGGCTGACGAGAGCCTTGAGAGGTTGCAGACCTCAAAAGCTGCAGCGAAGTCGTTGGGCGCTGCGTTCGCCAACCTCTGCCTTTTCGTCCTAGGGACAGCAGTGGAGGGGTGGTTCCTTTCGCTATTATTCACCTTCAGTAAAGCGAGAGGAGCTGGCAGTCAAAGAGGCCAATGCAGGGGTACCAGAGGTGGACGACAGGGTACCCGTGGTGCCAAGGCCGCTCGGCAGTTGCCTCTTTGCCCTCAGGTAACGCCGCAGCCGCTCCCACCTCAGTCGTGAGGCCATGTCCCATGGTTCGCCGGTTGGGGAAGGCTGGCGCAGCATCTTGTAGAGTGGCAAGCCATTACTTCAGATGTGTGGGTTCTGGAGATCATAACCCATGGCTACTGTCTTCCTTTTCGGCACAGGCCTCGCGACAATCCACCGGGAACCTCTCTTTGCAGAGTCCGGATTCGCTCCTTGCGCAGGAAATTCAAGCCCTGCTGGAGAAAGGCGCCATAGAACTGGTGCCTGTAGCGGAGAGGAACAAGGGATGGTATTCCCTTATTTTTGGTTTCGAAGAAAGACGGGGATTGAGACCATCATGGACTTGCGCGGTTTGAACAAACTCCTCAGGAAGGACAAGTTCAAGATGGTTACTCTCTCTCAAGTCTTCCAGGCCCTTCAGCTTCAGGACTGGTTGGTGTCACTCGACCTCAAGGATGCTTACTTCCATGTGCCGATCCATCCCAATCACAAGAAGTACCTGAGGTTCGCGGTTTGGCGACTCGCACTTTCAGTTTCGGGTCCTGCCGTTCGGATTGACCTCCGCCCAAGGGTTTTCACCAAGCTCATGGTGGTGGTGGCAGCGCATCTCAGGCAAGGGGATTCACGTCTACCCCTATCTGGACGATTGGTTGATCAGGGGGAGCTCTCCTGAGCAAGTCCTGGATCATCTATCGATCACCTGTCGCTCCCTTCACAGGCTGGGCTTCTCCCTCAATTTAAAGAAGTCCCATTTGACGCCAACACAGCGGCTCCAGTACATCGGAGCAGTGCTCGACACTTCCCTGGGGCAGTGTTTTCCTCCCAGGTGAGGGCTCTTCACATTCAGCAGATGGTGCACAAGTTTCAGCATGCCCAGACGCTCCAGCGTTCGAGTTCTTGAGGTTGCTCGGCCTCATGGCATCCTGCATTCTTCTGGTCCAGAGGCTCGCCTGCGGATGAGATCTTTGCAGTGGGCACTCAAGACGCAATGGTCGCAGTCCTCGGCAGGATGTCGGACTCGATTCAGGTGCCGTCCTCGTCACCGGGACCTTCTGTGGTGGGCCGTCGAAGGCAACTTGATGAAGGGGGCCTCCATTTTGGCTTCCCTGGCCGGAGGTGACGATCGTGACGGATGCATCCCTCACGGGATGGGGAGCTTCATGCCAACGGGCTGACAGTCAGCGGTCGTTGGTCTCCGTCGGAGTCCAGACTCCATATCAATCTGTGGAGCTGAGGGCCGTCAGGCTAGCCCTGAAGGCTTTTCTGCCGTCTGTGCGAGGGAAGAATGTCCTGATCCTGACGGACAACACAGTGGCCATGCACTACCTCAACAAAAGGGGGGCAGGGTCACTTCCTCTGTGCAGAGAGGCGATGCAGGCTCGAGTTCTGGGCCATCCAGCAGGAAGTTTCGATCTCGGCAGTTCATCTGGCCGGAGCCGAAAACGTGACGGCGGACGCTCTGAGCAGGCAGAGCGCGGTCTCTCACGAGTGGGAGTTGGCTCAGGAGATTCTCCTGGAGATCTTCGCCCTTTGGGGACCCCTCAAGTGGATCTCTTCGCCTCCAGTGTCAACCGGAAGTGCGAAAGGTTTTGCTCGCGGGAATTTCCTCCAGAAGGAGCCTTAGGAGACGCGTTCGTGGTGGAGTGGTCATTCCCGCTGCTGTACGCGTTTCCTCCAGTCCCGTCATCCCGCAAGTGCTGCGGAGGTTACGGAAGTTCGGTTCCCGGATGATCCTCATTGCCCCGGCGTGGGCTCGGAGGACGTGGTACCCCGGACCTTCTCGACTTATCCATCTGCCCTCCACGTCGTCTTCCCTACCGAGACGATCTGCTCTCACGGAGGGGGGTCGGGTTCTCCATCCAGAGGTCAGATCCTCAACCTTCACGCTTGGCTTCTGAAAGGTTGAGGTATAAGGATTGGGACCTCCCTGAGGACGTGATGGAGGTGTTGCTTTCGGCCCGAAGGCCGGCAACAAAGTCTCTGTACCGTTGCCGTTGGCGTAAGTTCTGCGACTGGTGCAGAGTTCAGAATGTGGATCCTTTTGCATGTGACATCCCCATGGTTCTGTCCTTTTTACTTTCTTTGGCCCACAGGGGCTTGCAAGTGGGTACCGTTAAGGGTTACCTGGCGGCGCTGTCCATCTTTAAGCGCTCGTCTGAAGAGTGTTCTTACTTTAAAATCCCTTTGATTTCACAGTTCCTGAAAGGGCTCACTAATGTGTTCCTCCGTCACCTTTCCTGGTGCCGGTTGGGATTTAAACCTGGTTCTTAAGTTTCTTATGGGTGCTCGGTTTGAGCCTTTACATTCTTGCCCTTTGAGGCTGTTAACTCTGAAAACTGTGTTTTTAGTTGCGGTTACTTCCGCTCGCAGAGTGAGTGAGTTACAGGCACTTTCAGTTAAGCCTCCCTTCACTGTATTTTCACAAGGACAGGGTTGTCCTTAGAGTTCGTCCTTCTTTTCTTCCGAAGGTAGTGACGGAATTTCATTTGGCCCAGAAGGTTGTTCTTCCGCATTCTATCCTCCTCCGCATCCTGGTAAGGAAGAGGAGAGGCTCCATAGGCTTTGATATGTTTCACGCATGTCCGGGTCAGAGTGGATGATCAACTCTTTATTGGTTACGCTGGAAAGCGTTTGGGGCAAGCTGTGACGAAACAGACTTTGTCTCGCTGGATTATTTTGGCCATCTCGGAGTGCTACCGTTTGGCGGGTAAGGACCCACCGGCTGGCTTGCGGGCCCATTCTACCAGGGGTATGGCTGCGTCTACTGCCCTGCAGAGGGGTGTTCCTATTCGCAACATCTGTGATGCAGCCACCTGGGCTTCAGTACATACATTTGTACGTCACTATTCCCTTGATTCCATCCGAGCACAGGATCTGGCCTTTGGCAAGGCGGTCCTTTGCTCTGCTATTTGATTGGCTATTCTACATTTTGATTCTAAATTCTTTCCTCCTCCTTGCTTTGGTACTGCTTTGGGAGTCTGTCATAGATATGGAATACGTCGGAGGACCAATCCCCTCGAAGAACAAGTTACTTTCTTACCTGGTAACGTTCTTTCGATGGGATGGTCCGACGACGTATTCCATATCGCTCCCGCCCGGCCTTCCCCGCTGCAGAATTTCTTTTGCGATTGCAGCTTACGTTCCGCAAGGCTTTGTGTCTGACTGGCAGTTGACTTATGTCACACGTTCTGGGGGAAAAAACTACAACTGAGGCTATGGCGTCGTGCGTCCTACTTATCACATCGGATGACGTCGGACGTCGGAGGAGGTCCTCGACGACGGCGCATTGACGTCATCGACGCAGGACGCAGACGCCGAAAAAGTTTCCGAAGCAGCACAGCTGTGGTGATTACATGTCATAGATATGGAATACGTCGTCGGACCATCCCATCGAAAGAACGTTACCAGGTAAGAAAGTAACTTGTTCTTCTGGTTCGATTGAGAAATTCAAGTGATCTTTTCCTTCTCAAATGGGCATCTGCTTTTGGGAATTCTCCAATGTTCGGGTCACTCTGAGGAATCACTAACGCTGGAACCCGCTTTTCACAATACATCCCCTCACGAACACTAAGATCTGCCCAAGCTCAATCGCTCACTATACCGAAATACAACCTGCAGTCTGCTGGTGGCGTCAGCTTCCCAGTCCTTGCCTCCAAACTCTGGAACTCTGTGCCACTCTCTATCAGAACTCTCTCGTCCGCCACGCTCTTCAAAAACAAAGCCAAGCTATGGCTATCCACTACTCATCACTCACCACCAGTATAAGCTATGCTGCCCCACTACTCTTGCACTACTTGCACCTTGATTGTGAACTCACTGTTTTTTGCCTGCACCCTAGTCTGCACTTTTGTACCGTTGTACCTTAATGTATGAACCTGTGATTATGATCTTTGACTGTCTCTAACTGTACTTCGTGCTCCAAGATATGCGCCTGGTTCCCCTCGGGCCTAGCGCGCTATACAAATAAAACAAATACAAATACAAATACAAACATGGATTAATACCAAGGAACACATTCCTCCCCAATTCTTGGGTAGCTTCATATAGGCCCTGTATCCACAAGCCCAATAATGATCCATTGGGACGACTGTCCCTTCCTTCATGCCTGGTACATCAAAAATTCAACCACATCTTATTTTCTTCAACATTGATTCCAGCTCCATTTGTTCCAGGCTGTTCATATCTGATTATCCGATGCTTTGTTTCTGGCTTCTCTCGTGTCTTTAAATCTTGCACATAATTCTCTTCTCTTTGATATGTCTCTTTATTTATCCATACCAAGGATGCTGTTCTGCCTTGGAACTGTCCTCTTGTCTGGCAAAGTGCCAGATGCGTCAGGCAATGGGCACTTTTGCACTGGTACTTCCGTAGCTATAAATATCTTGGAAGTTCCCATAGCAAACGGTATCAGGGAACACACAGAGCAAGTTTCCTTAGATGTTCTCTCTCCTACCCTTTTCATGTGCTGATACCACATGTCATTACCCACGTGTACTGAATTGTCTAGAGATGTGTTTATCCCATCATTATCTTCTTCTGCACTTCTCCAGTATCTCCCTCTCAAAATGTTAGCAGCCCATGGAAACATTTCTAATGCAACTCTGCTGTGAGGTGATAACGCAAAGGGTTTTGACTCTTTAACAATGGGCAGATCAGCAGCAATTCCTGGAGTAGGGAGGATCAAAGGAACATCTGCATTATTTGAATCAATGACATAAAAAAGGTAAATCAGGAGAAAGAGAAAGACACAAAGCATAATTGTACATATGTATATCACAAACCACCATTTCTTGAGCTTGCTCATTCTCCAAAACCAAATTAGCTTCAACATTCCTCATTATTACTCCAATTGTTTAAGGAAGGAAAAACACTTTTACTCCTGCAGATGCATCACCTCCCCTACTATCGCAATTAACAGTCTTCGAATTACACCACCATTCTTAGGATTGTGTAAAAAAGTGCAAATGTCAATGTTTCTTCTGACAAGAGCAGGATAAGCTTGAAGGATAAATGCAAAAAGAGCAAGAATAAGTCTATCAGCATCCCCGTCAGTTAAGACCATGGAATCAACCAAACAAATATGCAGTGAGAAATGAATCGGGGTATTGCTCTCGCTTCCAATTATCGAATTCAAATCCAGATCAGGCATATTCATGACACATCAATGTTTTTCGAAAGTTCATTTTCAAAAGATTCCTGTGACTCTTGGAAGAGATTGCACTCCTGCTTTAATACCTATAAAGGGTGTCCAAGGGGTGTCACAGTCCTAATGCGATCTGCATTTTTAGTCAACAAGTTGATTCATTGTCCTTCTTCTTTGTCATCGATCGAGTGTGCACAGGCTGAAATTATTCTCAGGTCTGTTGAATCTTGGCTCGTGCCACTTCTTAGTGAAGTTTCTGGTTAGCACAGTGTCACCAACAAATAGTTTAAGTACTGATAATAATTCAGGAGATCCGGTTGCTGGATGGTTTTCATCTGTGTTCTGAGAACGACCCCCCCCTGGCGCTTGAGTTGATCTCAAATGAGAGAGATGCTAGCTGTCATACATGTTAAATATGCACGTAACTCATTCCCTAACATTTCTGCTGTACTCTGAGCATCACATATGCTCCTCAATGGAGTTGTAAGAGGTTTTCACATTCGCCTTCCAGTCACTAGTTCATGGGGTGTGAGGTGGTGGTCCGAACCAGGCTGATTCCATAGGGCATATAAAGCTAAGTGTAGACAATATAGCCATCCCTTTTGCAACGTAAGCTTGAGTTTGGCACTCCTTTCCTTAAGGAGGCCGTTGAGTCTCTGACATATCCTGTTCGCTTGTGGGTGATAAGCAGAAGAAAACCTGTGCTGAATACTCAACAATAGTCCTATTTGTTCAAACACTTAATTGACAAAATGTGACCCATTATCGATCTCAGCACTTCACACACACCCCATTTCTGGAACGACTTCTTGTACTAAAAAGTTTGCTGCGCAAGTGACGTCAGGGTATGTACACAGACCTGCCTGGATCCACGTTGAGAAGGGACACACCACCACTATCAGATACCTGTATCCACTACACACTTGCAGCATATCAACATAGTCAATATGTAAATGCTGAAAAGGACCATTTGTTTGAGGAATAACTCCTCTAATCATTCGCAGTGTATGCTGCAAGACTTTCCCTAGTTACATGCGCAGGGTAGTGCAGCTGTTCACGCGGTACCCTCAACAATGCTACTGGCATCACCGGCTTTCCAGTGCTATCCTGTCGCCATGATGCTTCTGAGTGGGATAAAGAACACCCCCTTCGCTTCCACAATTCCTGCTCTTCCTGCGGTGCACTGTCTTGAATCTCCATTAGTTGTGTTTTCAGCAAATGATTAAACCCTTCTTTCATTACCATAATCGTGACTACCTTTTCCTTAATATTTGGAGTATCAAAACTTGACATATCTGGGGAATATGCAACCCTTTTGGCCTCTATGTCTGTCTGCTGCTTCGTTTCCGCAAGAAATAAAGTCTGTTCGCTTAGTGTGAGTGGCGCATTTAACGACTGCTATGGCTACTGGAAGTTGTAGTGCCTTAATAAGCCTGTCCAATAAGAATGCGTACTGCACTGAAGTGCCATCCGCATGGCGGTAGACCCTCCTTTTCCAGTGCGCTAGTCCTGCATGTACAGTTGACGTCACATAGGCAGAGTCACTGTACACCGTCACTTCCTTCCTTTCGTGTTTCTCAAGCGCTACAATAAGCGCTACCAATTCTGCTACTTGTGCTGAAAAAATGAGACGTTAGCATGGTGCTTGCTACTACCTCAAACTCGCCATTTGCTCTATGCCTTATTACAGCTGCACCAGAATGCCTTTCTCCACTAGTTTGATCAATTTCCGAAGAACAATCAATAAAGAGAATATCCCCTCCTGACAATGCATTTTCTTTGATACAGGATATCATTATAAAACTCCACATAGTTTGCACAATCATGCACTTGGTCACCCTTTAATACTGGCTCAACTATAAACATGGCAGGATTCACTATTTTACATCTGACAATTTTGATTGCTGGGTTCAAAATCATTACTTCATATGCAGAAGCTCTCTGAGATGCCAATGTACCTTTGGGTTTCTCTAAAATAGCAAACAAAGCCTGTTCCACGAAAAGAGTCATTGATCAGCCCATCACAATACTTGTAGACTTATCAATTGCAAATGCGGCGACTACCAATGACTGTTCACAAGGAAAGTGTTCTTTCATAACTGGGTCTAGCATCCCACTGTAATATGCTAGAGGTTTGTACCCCAATATGGTTCTCTGCATTGCCTCAGTCCATTCTATTGTGACTTTATCCACCTGTGCTTTCTATAAAGCCTGCAAAAGGAGGTTTATGTATGAACTAAAGTCGAACACCCAGGCTCTAACATAATTGCATAGTCACAAAAACTGTTGCATCTGTTTTACTGTATGCGGTTTTGCAGTTTTCATAATCGCCTCAGCTCTTTCAGGTGTCATCTTTTTCCCTCATATGAAATCAAATGTCCTATTTATAACACCTCTTCCTGATAATACTGCAATTTTTCGTCGTCTACCGTGTATCCCTTATCTGATAGGATAGTCATCAGCTGAATCGAGTCTTGCCTGCACTCATCTTCTGTCGTGCTACAGATTAAAATGTCATCTACGCACTGTGTCACATCGCTTTTCAAATTAATATTGCCTAAGTCCATCTGTAGGACTCTGTTAAAGATCGATGGAGACTCACAGTATTCTTGGGGCAAACAAGTTTGTTTCAGTCAAGTTTGGCAAAATGTAAAAGAAGTCAAGTCTTGTGAGTCCTTATGTAATGGGATTGAGAAACTCAGATTTTTCAAATCAATCACCATGACATATCGAGCTTCCACTGGGATACTGTACAGTATCATCGCTGGGTTTGGCACTAAATGAAACTCTGCATCTACAATCTGGTTAATCGATTTCATATCTTGGATGAATCTCCACGACACTCCCTTTGATTTCTTCACAGGATACACTGCAGTATTACACAATGATTCTGACGGTGCCAGAATACCTTGTTCCATCACTGCTGAAATGGTCTTAAAAATGCTCTCATCGGCCTCTTGAGACATGGGGTACTGTTTTGCTCAAGGTAAAATCAGTCCTGGCTTCAGCTTTATTTTGACTTGCCCTATCCCCTTTAACAGACCTACGTCATAAGGGTCGGTATTCAATAGGACACTTGGCACATTGTCCAAGTCTTCCTCAAAGAAATGCTGGACGCTGCCGCATTATTGCCATTCGCTGTGGGACTACTCTTTTCTCTATTCTAACCCAATATGTAATGCTCATAAAGAACACTACTTCATCGTCTGTTGGATCATCTCTAAACATGTCAGTGTCAGTAATATCAGTCAATCTGCACCCTTCTTCAATAGCTATTAGTGTCCTCCATGGTTTTACCCTCATCATCTGTTCCTTCAAGCATTGCCATTACCCTTCGTACTATGGCTGGTTTCAATTATATAGGGATAGTCTGTCCTCCCTCTTCATCTATAGGTATCTGTGGTCTGAACAAAAACTCATCAGGTATTCTCATAGTCTTCCCTACCAAACCAGGTAACCATGTTAATAAAATGCTCACCCCATAAAGGAAAACCTCTGGCTCTTTTGGAACACCTCGCAGAGCCACTTGCCCTGTGAACGCCAAGATGAATTCACCCACGTTTAAATAATGTATGCCAGGAGTGGAACACACAATACCTTTGTCAGTAAATGAAATTGGAAAGTTAAGTTTTGTCATTAAGTCTCTTCCCAAAATGTTAACTGGTGTCTGCCGTGAGTACAGTGGAACAGACATGTCACACTCTCCTATGGAGTCTGGTAATTCGTCAGTAAAAGGAACTCGATACATGAGAGAGTAGCTCCATTGTCTACAAAAAAAGAAAAAGATTTGCCTCCTATCGTTACATCAACCTTTGGGATCCTCTTGGGGTTTTGGTGTCACTGATAGCAAAGAACGGATCAAGTCACCCTGAGAGCTGTCCTATTGTGGGTACATGCATACCCCTGTACCTGTGAAAGTATTCCCTCCTACTACAGTGACACCTTTTATTCTGGGTGTCAGCACTTGTCCTGTGTGTGTTTGCATGGGGGCATTTCGCGACTGCCCTTGCGGTGGATTTATTTGTGCTTGCTGTGGTTGCTGTGCCTGTTGCCTTCTGCAGCGCATGTGCCTGATACACTGTCTGATCTTGGGCAACCCCTTTCCTGGACTGTGTGCTGTATGATGGAGGATAAGCTGTGCCCCCTCTTGAGAATTGGCTGTTCTGTACATTCCCTTGGCTCCCACACATGCGTGCAATGCGCACTGTCATCCCACAAGTGCAACATGCAGGGGGAGACCGCCTAATTAATCCCCCTTGGTTAAACCCTCTTTGCGTATTTTGATTCTCATTTTGCACATTTTGAAACCCACCTTGATTATTTTGGAATCCACCCCTTCCTCTTTAACCCATGCCTCTGCCTCATGGCATGAACCCATAACCGCCTTGGTCCATCGGGCGCTGATTATTTGCCTGTGGTGCACCCACTGCTTGCTGTATTATCAGTCCTTCTCAGCTTGTCAATACCGCCCCCTCTATGGTGTACTTTGACAATGTTTTCTGGACTAACTTGGCTTCTTCAAGTATCCTAATCTCGTTTGTTTTCTTATTTTTCTCCTGTAATAACCGACAGTGGTGCACTATTGTCAACTGTATCTCAGCCGATGGTTTGGCTTCCATCCCCACTTGCTTCTTCATCTGCCTCTGTACTTGCTCGGGAAACCCTTGACTTAAAATGTGGTAAAATAATGCCACCATTTTTTCCCACGGCTCTTTCGTTTCAAGAGTCCAACGCTCTTGAACTAACTGAATGTAAGCAATAGGATCTACATCTTCCTTCATCTTATGTGTTATGATTGCACCCATGTCTGATGTGTCAGGATACAGTACCCTAAGAGCCCTCCATACACATCTGCTCTGCAATTATTAAACAGCGCTCCATTGTGTGCTGTGTTCTGTGCTGTCACACTTGAATAGCCTTCTTTCCTCCATATATCATCAGCTCTCTCTCCAGTAATAGCTGCCAAGAGACACTTAATGTCCTATGGCCAACCTAGTTCCTCCTGTCATTTATTCTAATTCATAAATCCATTTCCCCGCACCCGATGTCAAACTCGGGAGTTTGCATCTTAAATGATCCTTATCTATTTGCGGCCATGGAATATACTGCAGTACTTTGTCCCCCTTTTTCCAATAAGGGAAACTGCGTAAACCCTACCACGCAGTCTGCCTATCCATGGTAGGAACAATTGTCCCTGATTATCTCCTACCTGGCATTGATTTTAACCTGCTCACATATGGCAGTGATTCTCCCTTTTCACTGTACGATCGTCCTCTGGGACAGCCTGGATATGGTATAGGATCTGGCATCCTATCCTTAGATTGTCCTAGATCCGGCCATCTTACCTCCTTGTCCGTCTGCAGGCTTCCCTCTGGGGCACATGCACCACCTCCCTCTTCCCCACAGAAGGATTCTCTTTCCTCATCCAACATATCTAGTCCCCAACTAGTATGACTCTCGTCCCCTTCTCCCCTATCTAAGGTTAATCTGCTTAAAGTTAAAAGCCTATGCTCAATACCGAATGGATTCTCTCCTTCGCCTTGTAACTGAAATGCTGGGGATTGCTCTCCCATCCATCGGCTTCCTGATTTTCTGCTACCTCCTTTTAATTCCTTATAGGCCTTATCAATCCTATCTCTGATGCTTCCTATATCAAAGTTTTCTTCATCTAGTCCTACTCTAGATGCCCCTGATGCTGTTTCCTTTAACGGAAGGAACTCTTCCATTCTGTCCCATCGTATTACTGGACTTGGTTCCATCAGCTCCTTTTGAACGCGATTAATGTCAAGCTCCCGTTGTCTCGTCTTGCGTTCTAATTCTTCATCTAATTCTCTTTGCTTTCTCGCTTCCCATCTAACTCTCTCCTCTTCTTGTCTTATCTCCTCCCTCCTTATTCCTGCTCTCCTTATTCCTCTTCCCTCTGTCTCTGTATCCTTGTATCTCTTAATTTCTACGCTCCCTCCTCCTCTCTCTGCTTTTCTCTTCTTTCTCTGTCTTCCATTGCTCTCTGTCTATTATCATACTTTCTTTTTTCTTCTGCCCTTTCTTCTTTCTTTTGTGGCTCCTCCTGATTCATCTGTTCTCGCTGCTGTCTGCTCTTTCTTTTGTACTCATCTTCCTTCAATCTTTTTTCTCGTTCTTTGTATTTTTTATCCTGTTCGTCCTTATCTTCCTTTTGCCTTACTTCCTCGATGCTTTTCCCATCTAGCTTGAGAAATATCTGTCCTCACATCCATTCATTCTGTACAAGCGTTATCTTGTCAGCTTTATCCTTTTCCCCTTTCCATCTCTTAATCTCCCTTTCTATTTCTGTTGATATGTTCATCTACTCACTTTTCTCCTCTTTTATTTCGTATAACCTCAAAAGTCTCCTCTTTTTTCTTACTCTCCTCTGGACTGTCATCACTGCTATATGCAGGTGGTTCATATATCGGATTACTATACCCTACTGCCGCTTTTAATTCCCTTAACGGATACACTCCTTCATCTTCTTTACTAGTGCCTTTCACTTCAGGTGAGGTAAGGGGAGCTGAAGGCTCGTCACCTTCCTTCTTACTCTGATTAAGCATCCACTCCTCAGGTGGTGGATCCTCTCCCTCTTCCTGGTACATTTTCCAGAGCTCTAAAATAGCTAGCCTTTTCTCTAATTTCTTCCCTGTGTACGCAACTGATCTCTGTATATCTCTGGATTGGTATCAACCACTTCCTTTGATAAACAATATAACTCCTTAACTTTATCTCAATTCTTTTACAACTGTTTGTATCGTTCTTCGACACCTTAATTCAAGACAAACACATTAACAGACATACTAGTCGACTCTTCACATTTAAACAACAGTGATCACCCTCTATTTCTTCTCTGCCCCTAATGAATACTCTGATCACAGAGTTTAGGTTGTCTCTTTATGTGGACTTGTCCTGCACATAGCCTAGTTTACTCAGACTGGAGTGTGAGACAACCTCTTCTGAACTCCTTGAATCAGGACTCTCAGGTGCTATCTCTCTGTATCTCTATAGAAAATTTCCTGTTACTCCCTTTACTTTCGTTACCTTTAAATTACTTTTTCGTTACTTTTAAATGATCACAAACCTGTCCCCTTAGTTTACCATTCCTTCAATCTACTCACCATTCGGTCGTTTTAACGCAAGGCCTTCAGTATCATCTCCTCCTCCAATCGACCACTTTCGCCTTCCATCCGCAAAGTGCATGTAGAAACCAGGTAGGGATTTCCTCAAAGAGGGACCCTGCCCACCGTCTCGATTTTCTTGCAAGTTTTCTATTCGGCTGCTCTCCACAGGAAACTCTGTGATCTTCCGGCTCAAATGGCGGAGGATGCCCGATCATCCGAAACTCTGGAGCTTAACAGGTTGATGGTTCTTCTTTCTCACCATCTGACATTGCTACCACGTGCACATAAGGTCCTTAATTCAGTAACAAGTCATACGTCTCTCCTTGCCACCAGCTGGCTGCACTTTTTACTTATTGCTTTAATATTCTATTTATTTTTTATTGTCCACTCCATGTACTGCACTAGTCCCCTCCCCCTTCCCCCTGCACTTTTTCACCTTGCCCCCTTCCCCTGCACTTGCGCGATCTCAATGACACATGACCTAGTAAGATCGTTGTCTCTGTCTTCCCACTATTACCCCTCCCTTGCCTCGTTGCGCCTTGAAACACTTGTGTATAGGCGCGTTATAAATGCCATATCATATCATATTATATCATGGATTAGATGCAGAATAACTCTTACACCAAATAAGACCGACTCAAGAAGTTGGCAAAGTCTCATTCGACTATTTTATTATCAATTGTCTAAAACAGGGAGTTACAACGGACATCAGCGGACGTTCGCTCGAGCTCTCAAACATTTCACATAAAAAGCATATCTTTATACTAAAAATTAGTCATGCGTGATGTCATACTACGTGGCAAATGAGAAAAACCTGTGGGAAATCAGATTGGATTGAAGGGAACATCTAAGTATACTTTCTATATAGGAACGGGTTGTGATTGGGCCTCTGCAGTCAGGTGAACAACTCATGCCCACCCCTAGTGCAAGTCATCTCTGACAGTTATTAGATACACGGTATGCCATTGGCGATTCAAACTATAAGGCCCTCTATTTTATGGCCTTCTACAATTGGTTGGCACGTTTATACCCTTCTGGAACATTCGATTCACTAGCAGCTCCTAAGGCCAGACCCCAGGTGCTAGGAGGTGGACTTGACCATGTATCCTCACCCAATTAGCCCCATATCTCTCATCACTCATGCCTTCTGCCATGAAATTGTCTTTGAACTTGGCCTTGTAGTAGCTTCTCTTCTCTGGGAATTAAAGGGAGTGTGGGTACACTCTTATCAGGACTCCAGTCTGCATGCCCTCCTTCTATTTTCATCCTTGGCTCACGTGACAGAAGACCACAATTTGGCCTGATCTTCAGCATTTAATAGTATTAAATGAATAAACTTGGCAACCACAGTGTTCTTTCTTTGCAACTTAACAAGTGATGATTCAGCGTCTCACGTGCACTGTTCTTAAAGGACTGATAACCAGTTCTTGGCTGTTTCAGCCTTTGACACCAGGCCAGACAGCCCTTCTCAGTCCTTCCATGATTCTTAGCTATTTTTCTTACTGCAACACAGCTTCATCGTTCGATCCTTATTTCTTCGTGGACTTGAGCTTACTAAAGTTTGTGACATCGATGTCCAATTTCCATATAATGGCGGCGCTGCCTGTGGTCTATTCACTATGTATAGCCAGCTTTTATGATTACTTAGTCTACTTGCGTTGCTGCATCTGTACAGTTATTAAATGGCTTGCATTTTCTGCAGTTCTTTTCACACATGCAATCTTCATTTTGCACATGAAGGTTTACTCGACTCATTATTTCGTCGTGAGATTCCATAGGGTCTATGCATCCCCTTCTTCAGCCACTCTTCTCAGTGCATCATGCTCATCTTCTGTGATGTCACCAGCTTCTCCTTTTCTCATTCTCATATTCCTTGGGGAACTACTTTCAAGAGATTATCATCTCTTCGGGGAGACATCAGATAGGGTTTTCTTACAGGATACCTTTTCTAAAAGGGTCTCCACGGAATAGGCATAATCACTGGTGCCATGCATGGCACGACTTCTGGTTTCTAGCATATAGGAAGTATGGAGGTGGGACCTCCTGAAGAGACATACGGCTGCTCCTCTACACCTGCCTTTATACATTCTGCACCTCCTTCCAGAAGGCTTCTATTGTAGGGCATTTCCACCATATGTGAGATGACATGCTCACCCCCCGCATCCTCTCCAAGTGTTTTAGCATACTGAGGGAGAGACAGTCAGTAGCGCTAACCTTGGGTTAAGGACTCCGGGAACATGGAGGAGCTTTAATCAGACCAGAGAGTGAGGTACGGCCGTTGGCCCCACAAAATCTACAATACAAACCCTTGAACTGCCTCTGAGACTGGGAGTGATTCACAAGCCATCTGTAACAGAAGGCAGGGGCAGATTGGCCAGGGTCAGGCAACCACTTTGAGTTTAGCGGGTGGGATAAGCGACCCCAATAAGTACAAAGTTGTGGGTTGTTTGAGTGAAGTCAGAGGAGGAAGAGGTGGCAGACCAGGAGATCAGTAGGAGGAAGGATGGTGGATATGAGTGTGGAGGCGATTTTTATATTACATGGCTGCAGTCTCCGCTGTAAAGAACTCATGGTGGCAACAGTAAAGACAGACACAAGTGATCACAGTTCAAGGGTGTTTATTAAACTCTATATGCAGGTTGGAAAAATGCCTAATCTAAGCCTAAATCTAAGCTACAACCATCAAATAATAATAAGGCAGTCCTAGTGGCGTCTTGTCAAATAAAAGGGCCTATACTAAGAAAAACCTATTGCCAATCCTTACAACTAGATAAAAAAAGAGTGTGGGATAATATTCACAAGAAAGAAAGAAGTGTTCACAAATGATAAGTCGGGATGTGTTAGCCGGGGGTCTCCCTTCCCCACGTTTTGAGCACGAGACAAAGCGGAACTCTTGAGCACGGCACACTCTCGAGCTTTCCCAGCATGAGTCGATAGTTCCGTTCTCCGGTATCAGGACCTTCAGTGGTTAATGCTCTTTTCTAAAAAAAGGCCCTTACCTCCGAGCACCTGAATCAGACATGTTAGGTGACAATCTTTCACCCCTGTATCCCCCTCTTCTGGGCTCAGATCCAGAAAAAGTTCTTAGTGAAATCAGGGGAATTGTACGATCAGACCGAAAAAAAGGTCAGACTGTACAAAAAGTCAGAAAAATGCTACCACCAAAGGTTCGAACACCAAAAGTTTGAAGCTGTGGTGGTAGCATTGTAGGTAAGTATAAAAAAAGAGAGTGTGGTATAGTGAGCGGGGTGTTGCGGGGGACACCCCCGCAGCATACCCGAAAAAAAAAAAAAGAAAACATGGGCTACGGGGGTGTCCCCCCGCAACACCCGGCTCACTATACTGTGTGGTATAGTGAGCGGGGGTTGCAGGGGACACCCCTGCAGCTCCCAAAAAAAAGAAAGTCCCAAAAAAAAAGAAAAGGACCCTGCAGCGCCGGTTTCCGATCACAGAAGTGAAAGTGAACTGGCGCCGCAGGGACTCAGCGTGTAAAAAAGGTAAGTAGGGTTTGTTTATGTTGGGGGTGTGGATGGGGGTGTGTTGAGGGTGTGTGTGGGGGAGTGTTGTGGGTATGTTGTGGGTGGGGGTGTGGGTATGTAGGGGTTTTGAAAGCATGTTCGCATGGGAAATGCGTGAACCTTTTGTGGTTCGCGCATTTCTCATGCAAACTTTTCCGTAGCTGACTTTTCCGCGACGGAAAAATCATGCAGATCCAAATCAGGACCTTTGGTAATTAGGTTTCTTACTTCTGAGGGGCTGACAGGTTCAAAATAACAAACAAAAGGTTAACAAATATTCCAAATGTCTTCTCTGATTGTATTTGGGTGATAGCTCTTCACCCCTGGGTCTCCCTCTTCCGGGCTCAGACCACTCTCGAATATCAGCTTCCCTCCGTCGGGTTCACTCTTGTATGTATTCAAAAGACTCTCTCTGTTGCACTTTTCTCTGTTGCATTCACGGGTCAGTGGGTGATGGCTTTTCACCTTTGGATCCCCCTCTTCCAGGCTCGGACCCTTCTTGACTGTTTGCCTCCCTGCGTCGGGTTCACTACAGCTTTTCACAAATACTTTCCACTGTTACGTTCAGGAGTTAATGTCTTTTTAAACAGTTCACTGTGGACATTCCTCCATCGGGATCACTTTTGTCAACACACTATTCATCAGGACTTTAGGCTTTGCCACTTTCCATCGGCATCCCTCCGTCGGGTTCACTCTTGCCAACTTTTGCAAATCACACAATTTCTTCTACTTTCTTACGATGCAGGATTCACTTCCCTTAGCTTTACAATAATCTGCAGTTCAAAGACTTTCGACATTACAGGGAATTTTGCTAGACCCCTGTAGGACCACTTTGACTCCTTTCTCAAGCCTCTCCCAAGGCCTTCTGGTAACGGTAGTTTCAACAATAGGGTAATCACCCAGAGTTTCTCGAGTGAGCACCCACGTGGTGCCGGACTCCTCTGCAGCTGGTTTTCCTTCTCGTATAAACAGTTCTTTGTACTTTCTTTAATCGCATTAACCGTTCTTTGTACTTTTGTTCAATTAGCCATTTGCTACTTTTTGTTCAACACAGTTCGGTTTCTTATAGGCTTTGCCATCGACTCACCAGCTGTGATGAACCGCTTGGCTTTTCTTGTCTCCCTTGAGTCAAGGTCGGTACCACGGTGGTAGGCATCTCTCCCTGGATTGGTTATCAGCGGAAGAGGGCCCCGTATACCGTTGACATCTGGTGCAATACATACTGGTTATTGTTTGCAGTCTTACGTTCCTTCCACGGAGGTTATGCGTGCCTGTGTTGGAAAGGGTAAGGTTGTGTCTCTCCTTGTCACCCTTTCTGTGTGGCTGCCTTTCTCCTCTTGTACTGCCATGCTGTGTTAGCTCTCTCTTTGTGCGGTCTGCCTTGCTTGTATTGTGCTCTTGTGCGCCACCTTTTATCCCTGTGGGGAAAGGAAAGGGCCGTCAGGTATGTATGATTCTGGTCAATTGCCTGACTTTGCCAGAGCCTTGTGTTGGGACATGTCAGGTAAATGGCTATGGTGTTAGTCTGTGGTTTTTTGTGATGTGCGAAAGTATTCATGTCGGAAGGGGGGGTGGCAGAGTGTTTGAGTATCCTACGTGGTAGGATGGGGAAAAGGTGTTATTGGGGGGATACCCATCGGTGTCCCTCATCCACTACCCATGGACCCCCATCCAGGTGATTCTCCCTCACTGGTGCACCCCCAGGAACTGGATCCAATAGTGATGGCCGTGTCCTGACCACCTGGATGGCAGATCCCTGGGGACTAGTTAGTGAGACACCTTCAGGTTTCTCACACCGCCCTATAGTAAAAAGAATGACTTGAGCCATAGGAAATACATACATTCTATTGCTAATAACTTTTGACTTTCATGACGGATTTGGCTGATAGTCTCCAAACACAATGCATGTCATGGGCCCCCCAGACTGAACGTTTTGGTCAAGATTCGTTAAGAAATGAAAAAGTTATTAAGAAAGCAAAAAAAACACTGTTTTCAGCCTACTCCCATTCATTTTACCGTAGAGAAAAAAGTCCCAATGTTGTCAAGCTAAAACGCAACATCTGCTGGATGGAATTTGACCAAATGAGAAACAACTTGAGCACGAAGCTTTGCCCTGGTTTTTGGGTCAGGTTCGGGTAAATCTGTCCAGGAGTTTTAAAAATGTTTGCCGGCGAAGGGTGTGCCCCCTGCTCCCAAAAAATTGCTATATCTCCCATGGTGCTTTGCAACAGAGAGGCTGAGAGGCTTTTCACAAATGAAAAATATCAGCCATGTTTTACCAAAATTCCATTGCTAATAACATTTGAATTGCTGGATGGATTTGAATGAAATTTTCAAAACAAAACCTTTGTCAAAAGTGCTCCGAACTGCAAACCTTGGAACAATAACTTATAAAATGAAAACGTTATAAAGAAAACACCACATTTTTCATGGCATTCATTTTTCCAAACAGAAAAAGTACAGTCTTTGAACAGTCATAGCGTGAAAACCACTGGACAGATTTGGACCAAATAAAAAACCACTTGGTCACAAAGCCTTGACATAATTTCCTTGACCGGTTTGGGGTAAATCCATCCAGTAGGTTATAAAATATTCAAAACATATGGGGGTGCCACCTGCTCCTTAAAACCTTTATATCTGCCTTGTTGATTTGCAGCAAAGAGGCTATTTTCCAAACACAATGTTTGTCATGGGCCGCCCAGACTGGACGTTTTGGTAAAGATTTGTTAAGAAATGTAAAGGTTATTAAGAAAGCAAAAAAATACTGTTTTCGGCCTACTACCATTCATTTTCCCATAGAGAAAAAGTAAACATTTTTTCCAGCCGAAACGCAAAATCTGCTGGATGGAATTTGACCAAATGAGAAACAACTTGATCTCAAAATGTTACCCTGGTTTTTGGGACAGCTTTTGGTTAAATCTGTCCAGGAGTTTTAAAAATATTAGACAGCGAAGGGGGTGCCCCGAGCTCCCAAAAAATAGTTATATCTCCCAAGGTGCTTTGCAGCAGAGAGGCTGAGAGGCTTTTCACAAATGAAAAAGCAGCCATGTTTTCCCAAAATTCTATTGCTAATAACATTTGAATTGCTGGCTGGATTTGGATGAAATTTTCAAAACAAAACATTTTCAAGGGCCACCCGAACTACAAACTTTGGAAACAATAACTTATAAATTGAAAACATTATAAAGAAAACAAAACACCACAGTTTTCAGGGCATTCATGTTTCCAAAGAGAAAAAGTACAGTCTTTGAAAAGCCATAGCGTGAAAACCACTTGACAGATTTGGACCAAATAAAAGAAACTTGGCCACAACTCTTTGATGTAATTTCTTGACCATTTGGGGAAAATCCATCCAGTAGGTTTTAAAATATTCAACATAGAAGAGGTGCCCCCTACTCCCTAAAACATTTATATCGGCCTTGATGCTTTGCAGTAAAGAGGCTGAGAGAGACTAATAACTTTTGACTTGCTGGATGGATTTGGATGACATTTTCCAAATAAAAAGTTTGTCAATTCCCCCTACCCCCTAACTGGAAACTGAGGGAACAATTTGTTATCGAAATACAAGATGCCAAGCGCCTTATGTGCAAGCGACTGAGACACGTGCGAGGAGAGGATTGTTTGATTTGGGTATATGAGGCCAGAGTTAGGAGGATAATTAATCTTGACTATAAGAACTGGCCTAGTTTAAGGAGGTACTCCATCTTGAATACCAAGTGACAGCAGATGGTTAGGGCATTATGTGGCAGGAACACAAGATCAATCTGGCAAATATTTACCAAGGCCAAAGGGATACACGTAAAAACATTGTCAACCCTATACCCGAGTTTAAGTGGATCAAATTCATACAGTCTAAATATGTTGTCATTGAAGGGAATTATGAATATGTGGATCAGAGTACAGAATGGTCACTTGTCCTTTAACACTGAGGCTATCCACACAGAAATACTGTGCTTAAAAGGATCTCGGGCCCCGGGCCCTAACGGTTTAATGTAGTACTGAAAGCTGCCCCTTGTGCATGGGCCGATCTGTTCAAAATATTGTTGGATAAAGTCTGTGCAGAAAGAAAGGTTCCTTTAACTTAGCAGCAGGCTATTCTGCCGCCAATTTACAAAAAAGGGGACAGAGAAAGCCTGGAGAGTTACAGATTATTATCTCTATTGGATGTCCCTGGTAAGTTGTTTTCCACCTTTGTTCTGCATGCCCTAAAAAACTGGTCTGAAGGCAGCAATATCTTACATTTTACACAAACTGGGTTCCACCCAGGTTTCGCAACCATGCATACTATTAGGCCAATGGACCTATTAATTAGCCGGCCTGCAACCAAAGGGAACCCGGTTCTATACTAGATATATGTGGATTTCAGTGCTGTGTTCGATACTGTTAAACTACGTGATTATGGGTGCCCAGAATGGCTTTTGGCCATCATCATACATCTACATACCAATAGCAGTGTACAGATAAGACTGGACAACATAGGAGCATTGTCGGTATCAGTGGAGATCAACATGGGGGTCAGACAAGGATGTGTGCTGGTCCCCCTGTTTTTTAATCTCTACCTAGCCGATCTCCCTGCCCGGCTTTTGACAGTAGAGCGCTGCCCAATTAAAATGGACTCTGGGCAAGTAACCAGCTTATTGTACGCTGACAACCTTATCTTGCTGGATCAAACTATAAGAACTATAAGAGGGATCAGAAACAAATGTATGGATCTCATCATTTATGCAAAAATGAACGATCTGATAATCAACAAGGGCAAGACAAAAATGATGGTGGTATCTGGACATGGGATAAATAGGGTTCAGATCGAGGTGGATTACCAAAGCTTTGACTACATCACTAGCTATCCCTATTTGGGAATAGAGCTTCAGGCGGAGGGCAGCCATAGGGCTAGAATAGACCTGAAGAAAACCAGAGCAGGACAACTCACCCTTGCCATTGTCAAATTCACCAAACAGACAGTAGGTTATTCTGTTGAGCGAATTATGAAACTCTATAAGCAGAGTTGTGTTCCCCATGTATTGTACAGGCTTGAAGGTTTAGCCTTGGCTGACTTGACTTGGTTAAACACACCTATTGCCTATCTCTGCTTAGAATTGGGCCTTGTATCATTGAAAAGTCAGGCATTGATACATAGAGTTGCCTTGTACATCAAGCTTATATCAACCCCTAAATGCCCATTGCTGAAATGTATGAGCTCAATGTACGATAGGACAAACAATACCCAGCCAAGAAGGGACGCATTTACAAGGCTCAATGAAGACACCCTCCTTGCTATTGAGTGGTATCCAGGTTTTGCCCAGTGCACAAAACCTGATACATTGAAGGCAATGCTCAGAAATAAAATGGAACACTGGGATTGGATAAATAGTTATACACTCCTTAAATCATTGCACAATTATAAATATACAGCCAACATAGTACACAGATATCTTAGGACCCAGACTTATCTGTTGAGGTGCCCGAGTCCAGCAATCTGGAGCTTTATACCGCGACTCCGGTCTAACCAACTGCCGGTATAAGCATTACATGGTGCCATTTCCAGAGTTCAGATGGAACTAAGAGTATGCAGGATCTGTAAACTAAGGGACAATATTGAGTCCCCCAGCCAAGTATTTACATTGTGCCCATTACTAGGATCCGCCTTCATGACTGCATTGGGTCAGTTTGTGGGAAGATATGATTCCATAAAGACTAACAAATTCTGGAGCTTTTGCCTAAACTCAGACTTGGAGAGGGTTCACATAGCACTGTTCCAAATCTGGGGAGTGGTTTGTACCAAATTGAACTCTTAAGATTCCCAATTTTCGCATTATTCTCAAAATTGTAATCTTGGCTGAAATCCAGTGATTCTTGTAGACGTTAAGATGTGCAATAATAGGCTCTAGGCGTGTCTTGGGATATGATGATGATGATGTTGTGATTTGTGCGTTCTATGCAACCCGTACCCTTGCATTCCTACCTTACCTTATCTTATGTCATATCATGGTATATATGATTGGTTTGTTTGTTCACTGTTCTATGCCTCATGCCTCATGTCTCATGTCTCATGTTTTAAGCTCTAAGCTTTAAGTATTGTCCTTTTAATATCATCTTAGCTTATATAGTTTTAAGTTTCAATGATTCATATTGTTTTAAAGAAAGAATTGTTTTAGGAATCATGAATCATAAATTGTGAATTATCTTTTTAGAATGTGTATATTTAACCTAATATGTGATATTTTGATTTTTTAAAGGGTCCTATATGAAGCAATACAAATAAATAAATAGCTTTATTAAACATGAAAAACCTATGAATAAATATAAGGGTGCAGAAGGAGGAGACGGACACACAGGTGGCATGCTTGTTGGCATACACTTTTCTTAGTGAATAAAAAGAGGAAACCTATCTCTCCCTAACTCTAAGAGGGGTTTCCCTGCATCTACTAAAGAACTATGGAATCGGTCAGAATGTCCAAGTAAATAAAGAGTCCACCGTTCAGTTGTCAAAATGCCTACTTCTGTCCCTCACACTTGTAACTGATATTAAAGATGTAGTGGATCTTCCTGGTCCAGAAGAATGACTCCCTTCTTCTGGAGAAATAGCCACAGTTCGAGTCGTAGGTGGGAACCTAGCCTGAAAGAATGCCTCCCTTCCCCAAGTCTCAATTCCCTTCCAAGGAAACAAAGTTCCAGTGTGTGATACTGTAAAGTTTCCAGTTCCAAGAAAAAAGGTCAACTTTCCAACTCAAAAATCATTCCTTATTGCCCATAGTTTTCTTCACTATTGGGTTCCTGGAGAATGCCTCCTTTTTCCAGATACTTTATTCTCAATGCTTCCACAGTGCAGGGGGAATGACTCCCTTCCCCAGACCTTCTCTGGTTGGCTTCCTGATACTCAATAGCAGGGGGGTATGACTTCCTTCCCCTGATCTCTCTTGGCTTCACAGTATACCACACCAGGGCGTATGGCTTCCTTCCCCTGGTTTCCCTTGATTTGCAAGTTCTCGAAGGCTGGGGGAATTACTATCTTCCCCATGGCCTTCTCAGGATTTAGTACTCAGTTCACACTGCCCGGGGGGAATGCCTCCCTTCCCTTGGCTTCTTTACCTTTTTTGGTTTCACAATTCACAGTTCATTATTACCAGGGGGAATGCCTCCCTTCCCATGGCTTGGTTTACACTTTCAAAGTTCACAATTCACATTTCTATATTACCAGGGGGAATGCCTCCTTTCCCCTGGCTTGGTTTGCACACATAAATCACAATTCGCAGTAACTCCCAGTCTTGTAGGTGTGGGTATCAGGCGCTTGCATTTCTCTTATCTATTTGCAGTAGACCTGATTCACTATCCTGCCAGGTACTGTGACTATGAAGATGATATAGGTTACTCTTCATAAAAGGGCGCAGGTCCCAGACCCGTGGGATTCTCGCCTCTCTGTGATGCCTTCCTTTTTGCTGGGGGTCTTAGCTTTTCTCCCAGGGGCTTCCCTTGTGCCCCCTTACAGTGGCTACAGCATCTGCCAGTGCACTCTGGTACCCCTTCCAACCCCCAGGTAGCCATGATACCTTTAGGCTCGCTACTGTCTCGGCCCAGTCGGTCTCGGGGTTCTCCACCCTCAGTTTCCGGCTTCTTTAGGCTTCTCCACTATTCGGACGTGCTGCAGTGTCTGCAGCACTTGCAGTTCTTCAGCAGTCGAGTCTTCTTCTGGGATAAGTAAGGTTTGGCGAGGCAGAATTCGTCAAATTCAATTTCATCAAATGTATTCTAATGAATTTTGCAGAAAACATATGTGGGGTGTGGGTTTAGGTGAATAAATAATGTAGTGGGGTTATGGGGGAGATGTGGAGGCCTCCCCCGGCATATATTTATGGCAAACTCTACCACCCAAAAAATGCAATTAAATCGAATTTGATAAAATCTTTTCAACAAAATCACATGGAACCCTTCCCCCAACATGCACGGTCCTTCTACCTGGCTTGCCTGGACGTTCGCTACTCTGCTCCGCCAGATGGTCCTTCCACGTTGGAACAGGTAAGAGGCTCTCCTCCTGCCTGGTAAGCTTTACTGCAGCTGCTTTGGTTCTCCGCCAAGCCGAACGCTGCACACGCTTGCGGTCCCTTCAGGGAGAATCTCTCTTCTCTTCCTGATTTCCCTCTTCAGTTTTAAATGGGTTTTGCCCAATCATCTTTTGGGAAACACTAGACCGTCCATTCAAGTTCTCTTGAGTGCTCTTTATGCTTCCACACTTCTTCGTCCCAATACTGAACTTAAGGTCTTCCAGTGAGTCAATTGGTTTTTCCTTTGTCCCAGTACTTGGGGGATACAAACCCCTTGAGGAGTTCACACTCTTCCTCGTGCCAGTACTTCCTATGCTGACAGTATGGCAAAACGATATAGGAATACTAGGGGAAAGTGTTGGTGGGAGGGGGATAGGAAGGTGTGTTAGGGTTAGGTGAGTTACGGGGATACCATGTTCTCCCCAGGTCATCACTAATCCCATGTGGGGCTTCCCTCCCCAGGAGATGAACCCGCTGAGTACCACACCCAGGAGAACTATAGAGTAGCGGCCTCACCTCCCTGGCCTCATGGGAAGGGGCTCTCCTCTAGGGGATGTAAGGGTGCAGAAGGAGAGACAAGACACAAGTGGCATATTTGTTGGGGCTAAAGACTTTTATTTATACCAAAAGAAAGGAATTCACTATGGTTGCCCTGCCTCAACAAAAAGAACACTAAGGACCTGGTCAGTATGTCATCAAACAAAAATGTCCACTGTCCTGTGTCTAAACCTTTTTCCGTCCCTTACACTTTCAACCTAACTAAGAAAAAGGGGATGTCTTCTTAATTCCAGAAGGCGGTCTCCCCCGTTCTGGAGGCTGATACCCAAAGCGCAGTTCTGATGCAAAAGAATATATAGCTCAATGTTCACTGTTCACAAGAAAACAGCCAAACTTAAAGATAACCTAGTTCCCATGACCTCTTCCTGGGTTCCTGATTCCGCTTGTCTGAAAAATAAAGTTCCTCAGAATCCTCTGGGGAATTCTTCTTACCAAGTCTATAGCACAGAATGATCCTTTTCAGTCTCTTTTCAGGTCTGGTTCACTAACCTGCCAGAACTCACTGTAGACTATCTATCACGAGTTGGGTGGTATCCCGGAGGGATATCGCCCAACGCAAATAGCCAGATCATGAGTTGTGGGGGTTGGGAGGTGGTATTGGGGGCCAATGGAGTTGGGGGCACTATTACCGCCGGCAGTAATAGCGCCAGCGGTAATAGCGCCGAAGATGGTCTTAAAGGCGGCATATTCACTGCCAGCTCAGAGCTGGTGTTGAATGCCCTGGAAGACGGGATTGGGCGGCGCAGTAAATGTGGCAGTAATAGCATTACTGCTGCATTTTACTGCTCTGCCCAACTCGCGTTGACCCCCTAAGTCTGGTCTACTCGCCTGCCAGACATGATTTACACAACTTTCAGTTCCAAATATATTTGTAATTTTGGGCTCCAGTTCACTGGTTATAATTCTTGTATTGCGGTGGATCCTCGACTCTTATACTTTCCACTGGTGGGCTTTGCCCATTTTCATGTGGGTACCAGACCCTGTTCCTTTTTCTTGGCAGGATCCTTGTCCCTTCGTTACCTAGTGTCCACTTGGACAGATCCGGTATACTCCCCTGCTAGGTGCTGTCTCACCTAGGTGTACTGTCAATGTTCATATTTGACTGTATGCCTCTTCTGGTATTTCCTTGTGCCCCTCTGGGCATATTTTATTTATCTGCTTCACACAGTTTGTATCATATTGTATATTCTCTTTCTCACCCCCTTGTGCTCTTTGGGATGTTCTTATTAGGTTTATAAAGTTTGTATCTGTTTGCAGGCTTCCTTTTTCATCCCCTTGTAATCTTTGGGGTGTTTTTATAACGGTAGCCAAGTTTGTATTTAATTGTATAGAATCCCGTTCACCCCCTTGGGCTTTTTGGGATGTTTTCATGAGGTTTCTTAGCCCTCTCAATGTCCCCCTGATGGGTCTGGCACTTTCCCTTCCTTTAGGAAGTCTTGGGCGGTCTCCGTCTCTTCTGGAGCTGGAACAAAGCTTCTCCATGCCTGCCGTGCTCTACATTCTCCTTTTCACAACTCCAGAGCTTCAGCGTCTCTTTCTCTCATCTTCGGCTGCCTGTGTCTTTGTTCTTGGTCGGTTTTTGCCGGTCTGGCTTCCCGTGTCTCTTCCACCGGTCAGGTCCGCCTCATTACGACCTCTCAGGTACCTGTGACTGTTCACATCACATTCTCCAGTCTTCGGGCTTCTCGGTACGGCACCAGCGTCTCTCTCCCTGTTCCTCCAGGGCTAGCTTCTCGATGTGGGAATGAGTCCTTCTTCCCTTTTTACCATCAGTCTGGCCGTTCAGCAGCTGCACTGCATGTGTTGGTTCTGCGGTAGGTTTTCGCCTCCTTGCTTCCTTTTCCTCGTCACAGTGATATTTTGCATCAGGTTTCGGTGAGTTTCCCACTTCCTCGTCCCAGTCTTATTAAGCATGCCCTCTGCTAAACCATAACAAATAATGGTGTGAGGGATCAGGGGGTCTTGAGGGAGGGTTAAGGAAGGTGGGGACTCTAAAGGGGTGAGTGAATACTACGCTCTCCCAGGACCATTGTCACTAATCCCTTGAAGGGTTTCCCCTCCCATGAAATCCACTCGCTGAGTACCAGCCCCAGGGGGACTATCGGGTAAAGGCCTCACCTTCCTAGCCTCATGGAAGGGGGCGTCCCCATGCAAGAAGTGACAATATCCAGGGATTTGTCACAGGGAGAAGTGACATCTGGGGATGCCTCACAGAAAACATATAAAAGCCATTTTCAGCCTACTCCCATTCATTTTCCATAGAGAAAAAGTGAAGTTTTTGAACAGCCATAGCATGAAAACCACTTTCCATATTTGGACCAAATTAATTCCCCCACGACCGTACAGACTCTAATAACGTTCTCGACATTAGAAAGAGACTCACAACAATTCTGTTGATGTAGTCACTCCTGTGGGAACACTGCTTGTTTTGAACGACAGTGCTTAGATGGTCTGGCCATAGAGGCAATGTAAATTCCAATAGCAATAGCAATCACATCAGGCTAGAGGTCTGGAGTTAGATGTGAAGTTGGGGATTTATTGTGGGTTGGGGAGCCAGTTACGGATAGAACATCTTTGGTTTCTCTGGGCAAGACTGTGTGAATCTCATGAGAATACAGCTGCAACAAAGCAAGACACGCTTCGATTTTGTTTTGCGTCACACGAAGCAATGAGTGATAGGGGGTAATGGGAGAGGGTTAGGGAGGGAAAAGGCATTTGAATGGAGTGAGGGGACCTGGAAAAAAGAAGAGGGACACATGTTGAGTTCCTGTGAGGACAGGGAAGACTTTTCAATTCGAGCAGTTTTTCCCTGTTATCATGGGAATTAGCAAAAGTGCCTACATCTACTCGGCAGGAGGCAATGGTAGTTTGGTAACAAGTTAATGGTGTGACATGGCCAGTGGCCATCGGTAGTGGGCCCAAAAGAAAGATATTGGTGAAACATGTGCAGCAGCCATGGCCGAAGGCCATAGATAGTGAAACCTCAAGAAACTATGCAGCATGTTCGCCCGTGGCCACTGGTCATGACTGTAGGGCATGGCTATGAGGCCCACGAGAAAGTTATTGGTACAACATGTACAGTGGCCACGGCAGAAGGCCAGGGCTAGTGTGACCTGAGGAAATTAAGGAATAGCAAAACCCTTGAAAGTCAGTGAAAATACATTTGTTAAGATTGAGTTAAGGTGATCAGATTTCATGCAACAAAAAAAACTGAAATTCAGCACTCGCATTTCAATCAAGTCCACCTCGGAGAAGAAAATGCCTCAAATGAACCAAACAGTGATAGGGGTTGATGGAGATACTCAGGGAGGTCAAAAGCAATTGAGGAGAGTGGGGGACCATGGAAAGAGGAGGGGTGCACTTGGTGAGAGCCTCTGAGGACAGGGAAGAGTTATGGATTTTCAAGCGTTATCGGGGGCATACCGAGGAATCCTGCGGGCATGTGTAGTTCAATGCCGCTGTATGTGTAGTTCATTGCCATTGTCGGGGGAATCCCAGGGGAATGGGGAGAGAGTAACAAAAAAAACAATGCTACACCTGCAGTGATCACATCTCCTAGGCAGATAATGGGTCTCTGTGCAGAAAGTAATGGCTCCACAGACACCTATTTATTTAATTACAACAAAGTTTTATTTCAGTTAGCCGCCATAACAGCAAATACAAACACACAAAATACAACAGTTAAAATACCATCATAAAACAGATTCATCCAATAATTCATATAAAATACATCCAAAGAGTATAGTATAACATATGGAAATCATCAAGTGCACATTTATCAGTGTATAAAAATAATCAAAACATCCAGTAAAACTGACCTTGCTATATACAAACAGACCCATGGTTATGTGCACAACCTAGTTGCCCTTCTTTTTCAAGCTCTCATTAAATTATTTGAAACTGCACACACCACATCCAGACGAGCGGAAACCTGCACAGAGCACACCGTCTAAAGTACAGATGCCATCATTATTTTCCAAACATGTCTTGACATCAACCCCCATTTATAGAAGACTAGCCTGGACAAATGAACAAAAAGTGCTGTACAGATTCAATTGTGTGAGGACAAAATGAGCACCAAACATGTCCTGTTTTGTACCAAACACCTGTTAAGGGAGCTAATAGAAGCGTGTTGAATTTCAACTTTGTGTAAAAAGAGCGTGCAAGCGGCTGCTCTATGGCTGCTAGATAATTCTCACAGCCCCACAGGGATTTATGCAACAAGAAAGTCCAGCCTGACACCAAATTTAAGCAGTTGGGCAAACGTTGAGAGAAAACTTGATACCAATATGCTCTTTTAATGAGTTCTGGGGCCTTTTCATCCACATTCCAAGGCTCAAACTCATATTGCCTAAATTCAAAGAATATAGTGAAGATCTAATATAGGTGATCCAGGGCACTGAAGAAGCACCCAAACAGTTAATTAAATCCCTGAGAGCCTCACGATAGAAGACTAGCTAATCGTTCTGCCAAATGTTGGCCCAAAACAATAACGGTTTAATCTTGACGATATCACTAATACATCTGAGATGTAACTCCAGATAGATAAATATGTTAGGGGTACTCTTTGGCAATATGAGAAGGTTTTTCAAAAAAGTAATTTCAGCTTTCGTCAGGGCAACTGTTTTACTGTGGCCCCACAATTCCACAAATGGAATAAATGGCGGCCCCAACCGCTTGCGATCTATACAGTTCGAAGGCTGAGTACACAAGATTGCTCCCATATTTTCTAGTAACATTTTTGCGTACTAAGGAGAGATGGTATTTCTGCACCTGTTTATCCCATTTCCCACTGCTTTCCCGCCTCTAACTCGTTTCCTTTTATTGGAATGGTCAGATTAGTGAATTTTCTCAATTTCCTTCCACAGCGCAGTCCTTTTGTTTTGCCAGTATTTACCGTTAGCCCCTTCCTGTCACAAAAATCACACAATTTTCAACTAGATTCTTCAGGCCACTCGGGGTGTGGGAGATCAATATAACATCATCTGCATACAGCAGGATGCTGACCCTATCACCCGCTAATTTGGGGGCATCTGTGTTTTCAATTGAGAAGACACATGTCCCATCCATACCTGCTCGAACCACGGCCGAATTATCAGTGTAGAGCAGCTCAATAGCATTCAATAAGGGCCCAGGTATCAGCTTGTCCCTTAATGTTTCCCAAATTCAATGCGTGGGATAAAATCGAACGCAGTCTTTAAATCAATAAACACAAGATACAGGATTCCTTGCCTCAAAAAAACATATTTCTCATTCAAGATGTAAAGTATAAATGTCTGTTCAGTGGTGCCCATATTTCTCCTAAACCCCGCTGGTGCACTGTAATAATAATAATAATTTAGCATTTATATAGCACTACGAACCCTCAAGCATCTGAGCATTGCTTATTATTACCCACGGTGTGTGGTGCTCATTTATCGACCTCGGAAGAATGAAAGGCTGAGTTTGGGCCTGCCGAAATTCGAACCTGCGTCAGCAGGCTCTGCACAGATGTCAAAGCGAGCGCTCTTCTCGCTGTGCTATCGGACCGGCACTGCTAATACTTTTCGTATTGGCAGCCCATTACTCTAGTCGCCCCAAAACTAATTTACCAAACATCTTGCCTGTGGCATCAAGGAGGGAGATAGAGCGATAGTTTCCCAGATCAGCCATATTCCCCTTCTTGAATATTGGGACGATCTCAGCCTTGTGCCAGGTAAGGGGCATTCTATGGACTAGTAACAAATATGGGACTCAACAGTGAGGTTCATGCTTAAATACATCTGCAGGTACCCTATCTGTCCCTGGGGCTTAATCAGTATATTGGGCAAGAGCTGCTGTGGGACCAAGGTGGATATCAGTTATACCCTATTGGTGCAACATGTACAGAGGCCACGGCCACTGACCATGGCTAGAGGGCCCCAAAGGAACCTATTGGTGCAACATGTACATTGGCCACGGCCATGAAGAAACCTATTGGTTCAACATGTACATTGGCCACGGCAAGGGCCATGGCTAGTGGGCCACGAAGAAACGTATTGGTGCAACATGTACAGTGTCCATGGCCGAAGGACATGGCTAGTGGGCCCGAAGAAACCTATTGGTGCAACATGTACAGTGGCCATGGCCATGAAGAAACCTATTGGTTCAACATGTACATTGGCCACGGCAAGGGCCATGGCTATTGGGCCACGAAGAAACATATTGGTGCAACATGTACAGTGCCCATGGCCGAAGGACATGGCTAGTGGGCCCGAAGAAACCTATTGGTGCAACATGTACAGTGGCCATGGCCAAAGGCCGAGGACAATGGCCATGGCTGAAGGACATGTCTAGTTGGCCCCAAATAAACGTATTAGTGCAACATGTACAGTGGCCACGCTGAAGGTCATGGCTAGTAGGCCCCAAAGCAACTATAGCATAGCAAAACCCTTGAAATTAAGTTAAGGTGATAAGATTTAACGTGAAAAATACATAGCAACAAAATCTTTGAAATTCAGCAAAAAAACTTAGGTTAAGAGAGAGTTAAGGTGATCAGATTTAACGCAACAAACCTCCTGAAATTCAGTAATCAAGTTTTTTGCACTTCCACATTAACAATGTGCCCCCTGCTGAGCAGCATTTGACCATAATCATGACATCACATATTGCATCGCTGATGACACCACCAGTGACATCACGGGTGACATCACTAATGGCATCACTGATTACATCACTGATGGTGTCACTAATTACATCATGCATGACACCAGTGATGTCACTGATTTGATTAGTTACATTTTGAAATATGACAACTCTGTTTTTTCAACATAACATGCATGTACATATTTCATACTTGCATAGTACAATGTATTTTGCTCTTGTTTCTTTAAATGTAACGCGCAGCATACAATTATGTAGCGTAAGTAACTGATTTTTTTGAATATTAACCAAACTTCAATTTCTCAGATTATATATTATCACAATGCTCACGAGCACATACTTTCTTTTGTGTTTGATGATTCTTTTTTTATAAAACTTGTAATTTGGAAAATAATGTATTCATGTAATGTTATTGCAGTAAGGAGAATTGTAAATTTAAATGTGAACATTGACTATTTTCATAGCACTTACTATTAAACATGTTTCTCTTTCTATCTATTCTTATTTTTTTATTACTACATATACTTATTATACTGTGTTTGAAATACCTGAACTAGATTTACCAGAATCAGGGACTTTCAGTGCAATTAAGTATTGTAATTGTTTACTAATACATGACATTCAAACCATTTGTATAACAATACATATTTTTATTTTAAAGTGCATAAGTTGATAAGTACTACACATGAATGCTTCACATGTGATCAGATCATGCTTCTGTATCAGTGTATTATTCCATGTGATGTTATTATTGTTAAGGGTAATAAAATAACATATGTATCAAAATGTTTGATGTCATCAGTGATGTCAATTATGATGTAATCAGTGATGTCACCGTTAATATCATCATTGAGGTCATACACTGCACAACAGGGGGCTCATAGTTAAGGTGGACATGCTTGAAATTTCATTGCTGGATTTCAAGTTTTTTTGCGTTAAATCTGATCACCTTGACTCTCTCTTAACCAAGGTTTTTTCACTAAATATATATATTTAAATGTATATAAAGTGTGTGCATTTCAGTGTATATACTGTGTCGATATGTGGAAAATCTTCTGATCTTCTGCTTGGTTTTTCTTGTGAGTGATCTGTGTCCTATACCAGTGTCTATCCCCTCCTAAGAGTGAAAGCTCACAGTTCAGTTAAACAACCATTGAAAGTTGGTCTAACATTTGGTACAACTCTTCACATCACCTACAGGTTGGTCTCTCGAAATCCAACACCAGTTGTGGTATAGAAAAATCCTTGTAACATTTATGCTGCTCTACTTCAAATGGAATCCTTAGTTATCTGTGAAGGTTGGAGACATGGTTTGATATTTTCACAGTAACTAGAAATGTGAAAACATTCTGAAAGTACTGCACATTTCTTGCTAAGTTTATCATCCTAATTGTTTTTGTAACATCAAACATTTAATATCTCAGTTGGGAGCAATTTTTGTTTAAATATTGTTGAATAGTCTTAGTCTATTGTTGGATTTAACCTATGTTCTTTCTCTTTTATGTAAGGACCAATACAGGCACTGGAAGTGCAAACCATAGTCCAGGTTAGATGTGGGAAGGAGCACTCACTGGCTGTTTGTAACAGAGGCAAAGTATTTGCGTGGGGTGCAGGATCTCACGGGCAGTTGGGTATCGGAGATTTCAAGGAACAAAGTTTGATACCAAGGTAAGTGCACTGACATGAGAAAATACATTTGCATTGTGTGACAAATTATATAAAATGTGCATCTTTCATTTACTAGGTATTCTCCTCACAGTAGAAAACATGCATTGTATTGTTGTTAGTTTGTTTTGAGAATTACATTGTAGTACTGATTGTACTTGGGTTGTTGTTTGGTCATTGTTCTCCCTTTCAGGTCATAGGTGGTGCTTTTGTGCCACTTAGAGGTAAATGCATTGGTATAGGAGGTGGGACTTCTTTTATGTCTAAGAAAACATTCTGCCGATGTTTGTGAGTCCCCGGACCTTTTTCAGATTCTATGATGATTTCAACTATTTTGCCCAGTGAGTCCCTTCCAGGTCTCAGTTGGGATGCAGCGCTTCTTTGTTGTGCTTTCTTGGGACCCTTATGCTCCATCAGATGTGGGTTACCGCAATCTGAGTATGTGTCAATGTCCCTCTCCAGTATCCAGGGCTGGATGATCGACAACAATCTTTCCCTCAATGCATCCAAATAAGAAATATACTTTCTGGTTACCACCCTCAAGCCCAACTACCTTTTACCTGACCTCAGACTGTGGGCCCCTTCAGACCCATGTCATGTGTGCAAGGAACCTGGGCTTCACTTTTAAAGACAATGGGCCTCATTATGAGGAGGGCGGGAAGGGTTAACAGTGCCGGTAAAGGTGCCGGAGCCGTTAACCCCTTACGGCCCTATTACGAGGTCCGTTTGCGAGACCCGCTCAGGACGCCTGGTTTTACCAGACGTCCTTAGCGGGTCCCGCGAGCAGCCCAGCATGCTAACAACGGGCCCATCATTAACGGGCCCGTTGGTAGCATGCTCCCCATTCCCATTGAGCCCTATAGGGGCTCAAATGAGAATGGGGATGGACCTGGTCCGGGTTCTCTGAATGAGGAAATACCGGGCCCTCCAAGGTCGAAATGGCCCGGTATTTCCCCATTCAGGGAACCCGGACCCGGACCTGAGTTTGGGGTAGCCATGCCCTTGTTAAGGGCATGGCTACCTCCAAACTCACAATGAGGCCCAATCTTTCCTTTGACGAACACATCCAGGACCACACAAAAAAAACTCTCATTACAAACTGTACCGTTTGAGATATGTAGACAGTCCCCTTATTGAACAGGTCTGTGAAAGTTGCATTCTCTAGTGCCAGGGTCTTTGCTCAGCCTGATTACTAATATAGCCTCTACTTGGGCCTCCCTAAAATGCATGCTCTTAATAAGGCTACTATGAGGATCCTGGGTCTTATAACAATGGACCACATCACTGCAGCCCTGTGCCAAATTCACTAGCTCCCTATCAAAAATAAAATATCTTTCCATCCATCCAATTTTCTGGAAGTCTAGCCCCTCAAATATGCAGTCCAAGATCAGACACGATCAACCTGCCAGGCAACTCAGCTCTTCCTGCTCCATGGAAATCACTCTAAACATTTTTAGGAAGAAAGGGTCTGGTGGCCCCCACCACTGATTAGTGCAATGCTGCAGAATAGTTTCCCTCCCTTTTGAGGTATAATGAAAACCATCTGAGGTTGGAAAACTCTTCAGACATGCTTTCAATGCCTACTTGTTTTAGCCCACCTCCTGGGTACCAATTGACTTATTTTGACTACCTGCATTGCAGCCCTGTCTGGCCCAGCATAATGTGGCTGTTGGGATGCTTATCACTTTCCTTCATTGTTTGTACCTTTGCACTTTTCTTCTCTGCACTTACCTGCTCTTCTACTTTTTCTTCCCCAGCAATATTTGCCCCTGTAACATGCATGCGCTGGTACTTTTTAACTTGTCTTTTGTAATTTTGTATTTTTGGCGCAATTATCATTTTCAATTGTACCTTCACTACCTTCATGGTTCTGTTAGTCTGAAAAAGCAAATAATAGAATCTGTAATGCATGTCTAAAATTTTGGTATTATGGAGAAGAGTAAGCTGCAAAAATCCCATTAAGGAAATCAGGTAAAACGTCTTACCCAGGATCGTGCAGTAAACTGAGTAATGCTGCTTGGAAATTGGTGTCTGAAAGGGCTTGCTTCTTGTGTGATTATTAGAACAAACGGAAACAAATGCAAATCTCTTATAATGTAACCCAGAGTGACTCATTACTTGTTTGTTTGTTTGTTTTTATTATTTGTAATGCGCGGTCATACCCTCGGGTACCAGTGCGCAGCATTTACAAGAGATTGCGAAGCTTAGTTACAACAACAAGTACATATATTATACGTATACATAGTAAAGGTAATAAACGGAGAAGTATACATATATACAGATGGGCAATAAGTACACAGTAAGTGACAGCAGTGAGCAGTGCAATATATACAGCTGGCAGTTTGGAAGTGATTCAAAGGCCTACGTTTTCAGCCATAAAACGACCTTAGAACGGAAATTTTGAAAGGGCAGGTCCATTCTGAGAGATGACGGAAGGGAGTTCCACAGTTTGGCTGCTTTCACTGGGAAGCTGTGGCCCCCTATAGTGGAACTTTTGAAGTTGGGAATCGAAAGGCAGTCTTTGTGGGCCGATCTTATGGGTCTCAAAGAGGTCTGTCTATGAAATCTGTCGATCAGATAGATCGGGGCGGCGTTGTTGAGGGATTTGTGTGTGAGAGAAGCAGTTTTTAAGAGAATTTTGTCATTGATAGAGAGCCAGTGATTCTGCTGGGAATGTACTGTAATATGCTCTCTTTTGGAGATGCCTAGTGCTGCTCTAAGAGCGTTATTCTGGAGAGTTTGCAGTTTGATGGTGGTGGCTTTGGAGGACCCATGATAGAGAGCGTTACAGTAATCCAGACGGGACAGAATGAGGGGCTCTAGCAAGGGTCAAGCAGCTAGTGTTGGATAGAAAGGTTTGGCTGCACAGAATCAATTTGCATGTGTAGGCCTTGGAGGAGGCTAGGAGTTCACCTGTCTGTTGAAGGAAAGGGTAGAGTCCAAATAAAGGCCTAGTGTTTTAACCTCTTGTCCTACGTTGATGCTATGGCCATCGATCGTGAAAGAACAATAGGCAGGGCCTAATTTCTTTATGCTGGTGGTGGTGCCTAAGATGATGAGTTCTGTTTTATCATCGTTCAGGCATAGTCCATGTGTGGCCATCTATGCCTGGATGATGATGTACACCCTATTCACCAAGGCCAAATCCTTCCCGTAATCTCCCGAAAGCGGAAGGAGGATCTGGGTATCATCTGCGTAGTTCGTGTAGGTGATACCAAGATGATCCAGATCATCGAAAAGGGGCTTGGTAAATATGTTGTAAAGTGTGGGGGAGACACAGGAGCCCTGTGGCACACCGCAGGTAATGGGTATGGGGTCTGCTGCAGCTGTGGGTGAAAAGACCCTCATGGTTCTATCGTTGAGGAATGATCTGATCCATGTGATGGCCTCAGCCGAGAAGTGAGCTGAAGTGTGTAGTGCATGCATAGGACAGAGTGATCGACCAGTCGAATGCTGCAGAGAGGTCTAGGAGAGGAGTAAGGCAGCTTGGCGGTTGTCTCGAAGCTTGTCGATCTGTGGCTTTAAGATCGATGAGAGCAGTCTCAGTCCCATGTTGCAGACGGAAGCCTGATTGTCTGGCTCCTAGTAGGTGGTGTTCTTCCAAATACTTCTGTATTTGTACATAGGCAACCTTATCCAATATTTTTAGAAGGAATGGGTGCAGTCGTTATGGGTCTATAGTTAGTAGGCGTGGCTGGGTCAAGTGTGGATCTTTTTAGTAGTGGAGTACCCAAGATTGTTTTAAATTGGTGGGGATGGAACCAGTAGAGAAGGAGGCGTTGATTAATTTAGTAATGAACGGGGAAAGGTCACTGGTAGCATCTTTAATGAGCTGTGCGGGACACAGATCGCCCTGACAGTTGGAAGGTTTCAGAGACAAAATTATTTTCTCTACTTCTTATGTGGTGACTTTGGAGAAGTTGAAGCGGTAGTATCCTTTACAGTGTGCTTCTCAGGCAGTTTGGAAGGGAGAGGTCATTCAGGGAAGCTTTCTTGCTAGAGATTTTGTTTTGTAGGGTGGCAATCTTGTTAGCTAAGGCATTTTGGATTTCTGAGCACCATTTTGTATCTATGGAGCAGGTATCTAGTGGTGCTATGGGAGTTTCTACTTCTTTAAGAATAGAAAATAATTCCTTCATGTTTGATTTTGCCTGGGAAATGCGGGAGTCGAAGGAGGTTCGTTTTGCAAGGTGAATTTCTTTTTTGTAAAGGGCAGTTAGTTTGGTAAGTTTGAGTTTATTCACTGCTGAAGGGAGATTTTTCCAGGTGGCTTCACAGTTTCTTTTTTGCTGTCTTAAACTTTTGTGGAAGGGTGTACCATTTGTTCAGGTGAGTTTTGGGCTTTCTTGATCTAAGTTTGAGTGGGGCAATTAGATCCAGCGAAGTAGACATGATTTTGTTGTATTCATCAACCATGGTCTCTGGGTTCATGTTATCAGGGAGTGAGTTGAGGGTAGGGAGTAAGTTCGCGATGAGTCTCTCCACAGTGATGCTCTTTTTGTTTCTTGTAAGTGTGGGTGGGGCCCTGCTGATTGGCAGGGGTGGGGTCGGAGAGTCGAGAGCATGAACGATACCAAATGATGGTCAGTCCAGGCTAGTGGTGAGATGTCAATGATGTTAGCTAGACAGTTTTAGTCAGCCACCCAATCAACGATTCTGCCCTTGGCATGTGTGGGTTCCATGCATCTTTGGGTAAATCCTAAGTCGGAGAGTGTAATGAGGGTAGTACTGGCCAATGGGTCTTCTGGGTCATTAAATCCCATGTTATAATCCCCA
Organism: Ambystoma mexicanum; assembly: GCA_002915635.3. Taxonomy (NCBI): domain Eukaryota; kingdom Metazoa; phylum Chordata; class Amphibia; order Caudata; family Ambystomatidae; genus Ambystoma; species Ambystoma mexicanum. The sequence continues at coordinate 86,783,765 of CM010938.2, read as the reverse complement.
AGGGTGAGTACTTGGGTAGAACCTTTGAGGTTGCTAGATATTATAGTGTAGGACATCAAAGGTGCCTAATGGGACTAGGGGGCGATAGATCAGATGGATATTGAGAGTTTGGGCATTGGTGAGATGGATTTTGACCGAGAGTAGTTCGCAGGAGAGGACGTTGATAGTAGTTACATTTCTCATGGTGATACTACATTTGTGTATAATTGCAACACCCGCACCTCTAGAGGGGATCGGTCTTGTCTCAGGATGGAGTCGTGTTCTGGGACTACCAGCATGAGCATTGGGCCTGCTGCTGGATGTAGCCAAGTCTCCGTAATAGCAAGGAGGTCAAGGTCTTCTTTGAGGCACAAGTCTGTGATTTCTGTAGCATGCTCTACTAATGATCTGGCGTTAATTAGGGCTCCCTTCATTTGGGGGCTAGCAGTGGTGTTGAGGTTAGTAGTTTGGGCTTGGTTTAAGTGGGAAGGAGCACTCACTGGCTGTTTGTAACAGAGGCAGAGTATTTGCGTGGGGTGCAGGATCTCACGGGCAGTTGGGTATCAGAGATTTCAAGGAACAAAGTTTGATACCAAGGTAAGTGCACTGACATGAGAAAATACATTTGCATTGTGTGACAAATTATATAAAATGTGCATCTTTCATTTACTAGGTATTCTCCTCACAGTAGAAAACATGCATTGTATTGTTGTTAGTTTGTTTTGAGAATTACATTGTAGTACTGATTGTACTTGGGTTGTTGTTTGGTCATTGTTCTCCCTTTCAGGTCATAGGTGGTGCTTTTGTGCCACTTAGAGGTAAATGCATTGGTATAGGAGGTGGGACTTCTTTTATGTCTTAGAAAACATTCTGCCGATGTTTGTGAGTCCCCGGGACCTTTTTCAGATTCTATGATGATTTCAACTATTTTGCCCAGTGAGTCCCTTCCAGGTCTCAGTTGGGATGCAGCGCTTCTTTGTTGTGCTTTCTTGGGGACCCTTATGCTCCATCAGATGTGGGTTACCGCAATCTGAGTATGTGTCAATGTCCCTCTCCAGTATCCAGGGCTGGATGATCGACAACAATCTTTCCCTCAATGCATCCAAATAAGAAATATACTTTCTGGTTACCACCCTCAAGCCCAACTACCTTTTACCTGACCTCAGACTGTGGGCCCCCTTCAGACCCATGTCAATGTGTGCAAGGAACCTGCGGCTTCACTTTTAAAGACAATGGGCCTCATTATGAGGAGGGCGGGAAGGGTTAACGGTGCCGGTAAAGGTGCCGGAGCCGTTAACCCCTTACGGCCCTATTACGAGGTCCGCTCGCGGGACCCGCTCAGGACGCCTGGTTTTACCAGACGTCCTTAGCGGGTCCCGCGAGCAGCCCAGCATGCTAACAACGGGCCCATCATTAACGGGCCCGTTGGTAGCATGCTCCCATTCCCATTGAGCCCTATAGGGGCTCAAATGAGAATGGGGATGGACCTGGTCCGGGTTCTCTGAATGAGGAAATACCCGGCCCTCCAAGGTCGAAATGGCCCGGTATTTCCCCTTCAGGGAACCCGGACCCGGACCTGAGTTTGGTGGTAGCCATGCCCTTGTTAAGGGCATGGCTACCTCCAAACTCACAATGAGGCCCAATCTTTCCTTTGACGAACACATCCAGGACCACACAAAAAAACTCTCATTACAAACTGTACCATTTGAGATATGTAGACAGTCCCCTTATTGAACAGGTCTGTGAAAGTTGCATTCTCTAGTGCCAGGGTCTTTGCTCAGCCTGATTACTAATATAGCCTCTACTTGGGCTCCCTAAATTGCAAATGCATGCTCTTAATAAGGCTACTATGAGGATCCTGGGTCTTATAACAATGGACCACATCACTGCAGCCCTGTGCTAAATTCACTAGCTCCCTATCAAAAATAAAATATCTTTCCATCCATCCAATTTTCTGGAAGTCTAGCCCCTCAAATATGTAGTCCAAGATCAGACACGATCAACCTGCCAGGCAACTCAGCTCTTCCTGCTCCATGAAATCACTCTAAACATTTTTAGGAAGAAGGGTCTGTGGCCCCCACCACTGATTAGTGCAATGCTGCAGAATAGTTTCCCTCCCTTTTGAGGGTATAATGAAAACCATCTGAGGTTGGAAAACTCTTCAGACATGCTTTCAATGCCTACTTGTTTAGCCCACCTCCTGGTACCAATTGACTTATTTTGACTACCTGCATTGCAGCCCTGTCTGGCCCAGCATAATGTGGCTGTTGGGATGCTTTACCTTTCCTTCATTGTTTACCTTTGCACTTTTCTTCTCTGCACTTACCTGCTCTTCTACTTTTCTTCCCCAGCAATATTTGCCCCTGTAACATGCATGCGCTGGTACTTTTTAACTTGTCTTTTGTAATTTTGTATTTTTGGCGCAATTATCATTTTCAATTATACCTTCACTACCTTCATGGTTCTGTTACTCTGAAAAAGCAAATAATAGAATCTGTAATGCATGTCAGCCACCCAATCAAGGATTCTGCCCTTGGCGTGTGTGGGTTCCATGCATCTTTGGGTAAATCCTAAGTCGGAGAGTGTATTGAGGGTAGTACTGGCCAATGGGTCTTCTGGGTCATTAAATGCCATGTTATAATCCCCAAGGGTGAGTACTTGGGTAGAACTTTTGAGGTTGCTAGATAGTATAGTGTAGGACATCAAAGGTGCCTAATGGACCTAGGGGGCGATAGATCAGATGGATATTGAGAGTTTGGGCATTGGTGAGATGGATTTTGACCGAGAGTAGTTTGCAGGAGAGGACGTTGATAGTAGTTACATTTCTCATGGTGAGACTACATTTGTGTATAATTGCAACACCCGCACCTCTAGAGGGGATCGGTCTTGTCTCAGGATGGAGTCGTGTTCTGGGACTACCAGCATGAGTATTGGGCCTGCTGCTGGATGTAGCCAAGTCTCCGTAATAGCAAGGAGGTCACGGTCTTCTTTGAGGCACAAGTCTGTGATTTCTGTAGCATGCTCTACTAATGATCTGGCCTTAATTAGGGCTCCCTTCATTTCGGGGCTAGCAGTGGTGTTGAGGTTAGTAGTTTGGGCTTGGTTTATGTGGGAAGGAGCACTCACTGGCTGTTTGTAACAGAGGCAGAGTATTTGCGTGGGGTGCAGGATCTCACGGGCAGTTGGGTATCAGAGATTTCAAGGAACAAAGTTTGATACCAAGGTAAGTGCACTGACATGAGAAAATACATTTGCATTGTGTGACAAATTATATAAAATGTGCATCTTTCATTTACTAGGTATTCTCCTCACAGTAGAAAACATGCATTGTATTGTTAGCTTGTTTTGAGAATTACATTGTAGTACTGATTGTACTTGGGTTGTTGTTTGGTCATTGTTCTCCCTTTCAGGTCATAGGTGGTGCTTTTGTGCCAGTTAGAGGTAAATGCATTGGTATAGGAGGTGGGACTTCTTTTATGTCTAAGAAAACATTCTGCCGATGTTTGTGAGTCCCCGGGACCTTTTTCAGATTCTATGATGATTTCAACTATTTTGCCCAGTGAGTCCCTTCCAGGTCTCAGTTGGGATGCAGCGCTTCTTTGTTGTGCTTTCTTGGGGACCCTTATGCTCCATCAGATGTGGGTTACCGCAATCTGAGTATGTGTCAATGTCCCTCTCCAGTATCCAGGGCTGGATGATCGACAACAATCTTTCCCTCAATGCATCCAAATAAGAAATATACTTTCTGGTTACCACCCTCAAGCCCAACTACCTTTTACCTGACCTCAGACTGTGGGCCCCCTTCAGACCCATGTCATGTGTGCAAGGAACCTGGGCTTCACTTTTAAAGACAATGGGCCTCATTATGAGGAGGGCGGGAAGGGGTTAACAGTGCCGGTAAAGGTGCCGGAGCCGTTAACCCCTTACGGCCCTATTACGAGGTCCGCTCGCGGGACCCGCTCAGGACGCCTGGTTTTACCAGACGTCCTTAGCGGGTCCCGCGAGCAGCCCAGCATGCTAACAACGGGCCCATCATTAACGGGCCCGTTGGTAGCATGCTCTCCATTCCCATTGAGCCCTATAGGGGCTCAAATGAGAATGGGGATGGACCTGGTCCGGGTTCTCAGAATGAGGAAATACCGGGCCCTCCAAGGTCGAAATGGCCCGGTATTTCCCCATTCAGGGAACCCGGACCCGGACCTGAGTTTGGGGTAGCCATGCCCTTGTTAAGGGCATGGCTACCTCCAAACTCACAATGAGGCCCAATCTTTCCTTTGACGAACACATCCAGGACCACACAAAAAAAACTCTCATTACAAACTGTACCGTTTGAGATATGTAGACAGTCCCCTTATTGAACAGGTCTGTGAAAGTTGCATTCTCTAGTGCCAGGGTCTTTGCTCAGCCTGATTACTAATATAGCCTCTACTTGGGCCTCCCTAAATTGCAAATGCATGCTCTTAATAAGGCTACTATGAGGATCCTGGGTCTTATAACAATGGACCACATCACTGCAGCCCTGTGCTAAATTCACTAGCTCCCTATCAAAAATAAAATATCTTTCCATCCATCCAATTTTCTGGAAGTCTAGCCCCTCAAATATGCACTCCAAGATCAGACACGATCAACCTGCCAGGCAACTCAGCTCTTCCTGCTCCATGGAAATCACTCTAAACATTTTTAGGAAGAAAGGGTCTGGTGGCCCCCACCACTGATTAGTGCAATGCTGCAGAATAGTTTCCCTCCCTTTTGAGGTATAATGAAAACCATCTGAGGTTGGAAAACTCTTCAGACATGCTTTCAATGCCTACTTGTTTTAGCCCACCTCCTGGGTACCAATTGACTTATTTTGACTACCTGCATTGCAGCCCCTGTCTGGCCCAGCATAATGTGGCTGTTGGGATGCTTATACCTTTCCTTCATTGTTTGTACCTTTGCACTTTTCTTCTCTGCACTTACCTGCTCTTCTACTTTTCTTCCCCAGCAATATTTGCCCCTGTAACATGCATGCGCTGGTACTTTTTAACTTGTCTTTTGTAATTTTGTATTTTTGGCGCAATTATCATTTTCAATTGTACCTTCACTACCTTCATGGTTCTGTTAGTCTGAAAAAGCAAATAATAGAATCTGTAATGCATGTCTAAAATTTGGTATTATGGAGAAGAGTAAGCTGCAAAAATCCCATTAAGGAAATCAGGTAAAACGTCTTACCCAGGATCGTGCAGTAAACTGAGTAATGCTGCTTGGAAATTGGTGTCTGAAAGGGCTTGCTTCTTGTGTGATTATTAGAACAAACGGAAACAAATGCAAATCTCTTATAATGTAACCCAGAGTGACTCATTACTTGTTTGTTTGTTTGTTTTTATTATTTGTAATGCGCAGTCATACCCTCGGGTACCAGTGCGCAGCATTTACAAGAGATTGCGAAGCTTAGTTACAACAAAAGTACATATATTATACATATACATCGTAAAGGTAATAAACGGAGAAGTATACATATATACAGATGGGCAATAAGTACACAGTAAGTGACAGCAGTGAGCAGTGCAATATATACAGCTGGCAGTTTGGAAGTGATTCAAAGCCTACGTTTTCAGCCATAAAACGACCTTAGAACGGAAATTTTGAAAGGGCAGGTCCATTCTGAGAGATGACGGAAGGGAGTTCCACAGTTGGCTGCTTTCACTGGGAAGCTGTGGCCCCTATAGTGGAACTTTTGAAGTTGGGAATCGAAAGGCAGTCTTTGTGGGCCGATCTTATGGGTCTCAAAGAGGTCTGTCTATGAAATCTGTCGATCAGATAGATCGGGGCGGCGTTGTTGAGGGATTTGTGTGTGAGAGAAGCAGTTTTTAAGAGAATTTTGTCATTGATAGAGAGCCAGTGATTCTGCTGGGAATGTACTGTAATATGCTCTCTTTTGGAGATGCCTAGTGCTGCTCTAAGAGCGTTATTCTGGAGAGTTTGCAGTTTGATGGTGGTGGCTTTGGAGGACCCATGATAGAGAGCGTTACAGTAATCCAGACGGGACAGAATGAGGGCTCTAGCAAGGGTCAAGCAGCTAGTGTTGGAAAGAAAGGGTTTGGCTGCACGAATCAATTTGCATGTGTAGGCCTTGGAGGAGGCTAGGGAGTTCACCTGTCTGTTGAAGGAAAGGCTAGAGTCCAAATAAAGGCCTAGTGTTTTAACCTCTTGTCCTACGTTGATGCTATGGCCATCGATCGTGAAAGAACAATAGGCAGGGCCTAATTTCTTTATGCTGGTGGTGGTGCCTAAGATGATGAGTTCTGTTTTATCATCGTTCAGGCATAGTCCATGTGTGGCCATCTATGCCTGGATGATGATGTACACCCTATTCACCAAGGCCAAATCCTTCCCGTAATCTCCCGAAAGCGGAAGGAGGATCTGGGTATCATCTGCGTAGTTCGTGTAGGTGATACCAAGATGATCCAGATCATCGAAAAGGGGCTTGGTAAATATGTTGTAAAGTGTGGGGGAGACACAGGAGCCCTGTGGCACACCGCAGGTAATGGGTATGGGGTCTGCTGCAGCTGTGGGTGAAAAGACCCTCATGGTTCTATCGTTGAGGAATGATCTGATCCATGTGATGGCCTCAGCCGAGAAGTGAGCTGAAGTGTGTAGGTGCATGCATAGGACAGAGTGATCGACCAAGTCGAATGCTGCAGAGAGGTCTAGGAGGAGGAGTAAGGCAGCTTGGCGGTTGTCTCGAAGCTTGTCGATCTGTGCTTTAAGATCGATGAGAGCAGTCTCAGTCCCATGTTGCAGACGGAAGCCTGATTGTCTGGCTCCTAGTAGGTGGTGTTCTTCCAAATACTTCTGTATTTGTACATAGGCAACCTTATCCAATATTTTTAGAAGGAATGGTACAGTCGTTATGGGTCTATAGTTAGTAGGCGTGGCTGGGTCAAGTGTGGATCTTTTTAGTAGTGGGAGTACCCAAGATTGTTTTAAATTGGTGGGGATGGAACCATTAGAGAAGGAGGCGTTGATTAATTTAGTAATGAACGGGGAAAGGTCACTGGTAGCATCTTTAATGAGCTGTGCGGGACACAGATCGCCCTGACAGTTGGAAGGTTTCAGAGACAAAATTATTTTCTCTACTTCTTATGTGGTGACTTTGGAGAAGTTGAAGCGGGTAGTATCCTTTACAGTGTGCTTCTCAGGCAGTTTGGAAGGGAGAGGGTCATTCAGGGAAGCTTTCTTGCTAGAGATTTTGTTTTGTAGGGTGGCAATCTTGTTAGCTAAGGCATTTTGGATTTCTGAGCACCATTTTGTATCTATGGAGCAGGTATCTAGTGGTGCTATGGGAGTTTCTACTTCTTTAAGAATAGAAAATAATTCCTTCATGTTTGATTTTGCCTGGGAAATGCGGGAGTCGAAGGAGGTTCGTTTTGCAAGGTGAATTTCTTTTTTGTAAAGGGCAGTTAGTTTGGTAAGTTTGAGTTTATTCACTGCTGAAGGGAGTTTTTTCCAGGTGGCTTCACAGTTTCTTTTTTGCTGTCTTAAACTTTTGTGGAAAGGTGTGTACCATTTGTTCAGGTGAGTTTTGGGCTTGCTTGATCTAAGTTTGAGTGGGGCAATTAGATCCAGCGAAGTAGACATGATTTTGTTGTATTCATCAACCATGGTCTCTGGGTTCATGTTATCAGGGAGTGAGTTGAGTGTAGGGAGTAAGTTCGCGATGAGTCTCTCCACAGTGATGCTCTTTTTGTTTCTTGTAAGTGTGGGTGGGGCCCTGCTGATTGGCAGGGGTGGGGGTCGGAGAGTCGAGAGCATGAACGATACCAAATGGTGGTCAGTCCAGGCTAGTGGTGAGATGTCAATGATGTTAGCTAGACAGTTTTAGTCAGCCACCCAATCAAGGATTCTGCCCTTGGCGTGTGTGGGTTCCATGCATCTTTGGGTAAATCCTAAGTCGGAGAGTGTATTGAGGGTAGTACTGGCCAATAGGTCTTCTGGGTCATTAAATCCCATGTTATAATCCCCAAGGGTGAGTACTTGGGTAGAACTTTTGAGGTTGCTAGATAGTATAGTGTTGATGTCCTCATCAAAGGTACCTAATGGGCCTAGGGGGCGATAGATGAGATGGATATTGAGAGTTTGGGCATTGGTGAGATGGATTTTGACCGAGAGTAGTTCGCAGGAGAGGACGTTGATAGTAGTTACATTTCTCATGGTGAGACTACATTTGTGTATAATTGCAACACCCGCACCTCTAGAGGGGATCGGTCTTGTCTCAGGATGGAGTCGTGTTCTGGGACTGCCAGCATGAGCATTGGGCCTGCTGCTGGATGTAGCCAAGTCTCCGTAATAGCAAGGAGGTCAAGGTCTTCTTTGAGGATCAAGTCTGTGATTTCTGTAGCATGCTCTACTAACGATCTGGCGTTAATTAGGGCTCCCTTCATTTGGGGGCTAGCAGTGGTGTTGAGGTTAGTAGTTTGGGCTTGGTCTTGTATAGGTTCAGGAGAACCCTGATTAGAGGGGCTGTGTGGTGGTATAAGGTTGAGGTTATGAGATGAGTTGGGGTTTATGGTAATTCAGCTGGGCCGGACAGTCATAGTTCTTAGTCTCTGTCTGGTGGGCATAGAACGGGAGAGGGGCTCGTAGATTTTGGCTAGTCTGACTCTGAGACCTAGATTCCTGTCAGTAGTAGAACAGGGAGTGCTGATAGGTAGCAGTGGTTGTGGGTCATTTGTATGTAGAGAAGGACTACTATGTGACTTAAAGTTGAAAATGTTCAAATGCATAGTGATAAGTGGTTGAAGTGACGTGCTAAATAGTACTGTGGTGTTTATGAGGATCAGGAGGCAGGTGACCAAGCTGATACTCGGGAGACACATGCTAGGTCGTTGTGAACTAGCCCAATAGAATTGGAGTGCACAGAGGTGACACCTGGGTTAGAGAGGATAGAATTGTGCTAATATACAGAAGGGTAGCACCTACATTTGAAACAGCACAATTAGGCTAAAATGTACTAGGGTAGCACCTGGATTTGAAACAACACGGTTGGGCTAAAATGCACTAGGGTAGCACCTGGACCTTGACTTCAATAGTGAATATATGCCTGATGCTACAGGGTAACTGCATTACCTGTAAATTGATCAGGACTAATTTCCCTGCCGTGATCAGCACTCGTGGCCCACCACGTTTAATTTTGAAGGCAGGAGTCATTTTAAATGTTTATTTATATACATCCATGACGACCATACCTGCTTTGCCTGTATTTTCCAGAATGAATAATGAAAGTAGAAATAGTTGTTGAGATGTATTAGCGAATGCCATGATTAAAAGATGCCATGTTCATCTGTCATAATACAGATAGTTTCGAATGTCAGAGTATTTGCATCATTGAAAATACCTGTTATGTCCGTGTTTTCCAAAATGAATAATCAAAAGTAGAAACAGTTGTTGAGATATATTAACGAATGTTATGGTTAAAAGATGCCATGTTCATCCATCAGAATACAGATAGGTATGCTGACAGCATTAGAAATCAATCAAAATCACAAGTAATCCAAAAATCTAATCCCACAAACTGTTAGGAAAGCATATCAACATTGTGCACGTACATTGACGTCAAATGTATAAGAGTGGCCCCTGAGGTGCTTTGCATTCTGATTGATAGAAATGCTTATCAACACCATCGCAAACATCCTGTGCAAGTGCACGTGTGGATACTAGTGAAGGTAAAAATTGCTCGGTGGTCTATAATTAATCTGACATGTTAGTCAGGATATAACATGGGTAATTACATTAATCCTGGGAATAAACAATGTTACCAGATGGTCGAGGTGGGGAGTTGGGGGTGCGTCGGTCTCTCCAGTGTAGACTTTCACATCTCCTTGGTGTATCCAAGCTCGTCTCCCTTGGACCTTGACTGCTGATGGAGTAATGTTCTCCACAACGAAAGGGCCACTAAACCTGGGCTTGTGCCACTTTCTTGGGAAATTCCTTATTACAACCGTATCCCAGCAAAATAGTTTGGGTACACATAGTTCTTTAACTATGGTTGCTGTATGGGCTTCATCTGTGTTCTGAGACCGACACCTCATCTGCTTGACTAACAATTTTGCAGTTGTCTGCGCATCAGTTTTAATCCTCGATGGAGGAGTCAGAGGTGTTCTCATTTGCCTCTCTGTGACTAGTTTGTGGGATGTGAGGTGATGGTCAGAGCCGGGCTGATTTCTTAAGGTATATAATGCAAGGGGCAGGCAATGTAGCCATCCCTTCTTCAGTGTCAATTTCAACTTTGCTATTCTCTCTTTGAGGAGACTGTTGAGTCTCTCACAAATTCTGTTAGCTTGTGGGTGATAAGCAGAAGAGAACTTATGTTTAATGCTAAGCAGTAAGCTAATTTGCTCAAATACCTAATTTACAAAATGGGGGCCATTATCTTATCTCAGCACCTCACATACTCCCCATCTGGGAAATACTTTTCTGACTAAAAACTTTACAGCGCACGTGTGCATGGACCAGCTTCAATCCACCTCGAAAACGGGCACACTATCACTATCATACACCTATATCCATTACAGATCTGCAGCATGTCAACATAGTCAATATGTAAATGGTGAAACTGACCATTTGGTTGAGTAATCACACCTCTGACTGTTCGCAGCATGTGCCCAGCAGTAAACTTTTTACATACGATGCAATTTACCAAATTTACTACATAAAAAGCAACTTGTTCTAACAGGTTCAGCACAAGCCAGTCCTCCGCAATGGATGCTGCGAGGCTCTCCCTAGTGACATGCGCAAGGTAGTGTAGCTGTTCTAACGCTACCTTTAACAAGGTTACAGGCATCACCTGTTTACCAGTGCTATCTTGTTTCCACAGTGCTTCCGAAGGGGATGAAGAACACCCCCTCCACGTCCACAGTTCTTTCTCTTCATGTGGAGCTCCACCTTGAATTTCCATTAATTGAGTTTTTGGCAAATGGTTAAAACTTTCTTTCATTACTACAGCCATAATGTCTCCCTTTTTTTACACAAGGAGTATCAAAACTCGAAATATCTGAAGAAGTTGCAACTCTCTTGGCTTCTTCGTCCGCGGCTGGTTTCCACGTGAAATAAAGTCTTAGTATGTGCTGCGCATTTAACTATTGCTATGGCTGTTGGAAGCTATAGTGCTTTAATAAACCTGTCCAATAATGCGGCGTGTTGCACTGGAGTGCTGTCCGTTTGGAGGTCACCCCTCCTTTTCCAATGTACTAACCCTGCGTGCATGGTTGACATCACATAGGCGGAGTCACTGTACACCATCATTTCCTCTCCTTGGTATCTCTCAAGCACAATAATAAGCGTTACCAATTCTGCAGCCTGTGCCGAAAAATGAGATGGCAGCCTTATGCTTGCCACAATTTCAAATTCTCCATTCTCTCTATGGCTCTCTACAGCTGAACCAGTCAGTCTTTCCCCGTTAATTTAATACATTTTTGAAGAACCGTCAATAAAAAGAGTCTCTCCTTCAGGTAATGCATTTTCTTTTACATGTGGTACAACTTCATATGACGCTTCATAACTAACACAGTCATGTACATGCTCACCCTCTGCCACGGGCTCGGCTACAAATGTGGCAGGGTTCACTATTCTGCACCTGACTATATTAATTGCAGGATTAGATATCACCACTTCATAATCAGAAGCTCTTTGAGATGTCAGCGTACCTTTAGGTTTCTCCAAAACAGCAAACAAAGCATGCTCAACAAATAAAGTCATGGAACAGTCCATCACTATGCTTGCAGATTTCTCGATTGCGAACGCAGCTGCTGCAAGCGATTGTACGCATGGGAAGTGACCCCTCATTACTGGGTCCAAAATCCCACTGTAATATGCTAAGGATTTGTAGTTCTCTTGTGCTGTCATGACTGTTCTATTGGTGTGCGAAAATGAAAGTAACTCCTCAGAATAATTGGGAATTCCTAAAACTGGAGCTGTACAAATTGCCTTTTTTAGTTCATCAAACCCATCCTCAAGTTCCTCAGTCCAGTCAATCTTTTCCTTATTCACCTGTGCCTTCTTCAGGGCATGCAACAAGGGTCTTGTGTATGAACTATAATCAAAAATTGGATACACTGCAGTATTACATGATGACTCTGACATCACTACGATGCCTTGTTCCATCATGGCTGATATAGTCTTGAACATACCCTCGTCTGCCTCTCGAGACATGGGTTGCTGCCTTGCTCGAGGTAAAATTGCTCCTCACTTCAACTTGATCTTAACTTCTCCCACCCCCATAAGGGCCCATAGTCCATAAAGAGGTTAGTACCTTTTCCAGGTCCTCATCAAAAAATCTGGGTCATTGCTGCACTATCACCATTCGCTGTGGGACCTCTCTTATTTCTACCCTCATCCAATAAGCAATGCTCAATTCGAACACTACTTCGTCATCCGACGGGTCGTCTTTAAACATATCCTCATCAGTGACATCAGTTAACCTGTACCCTTTCCCAATAGCAATCACTGTTCTCCATGGCCTGTCTTCATCATCAATCCTTCAAACATAGCCAATTCCCCTCGTACTATGGCTGCCTGTAATTACAAGTGAAATATCTGTCCCCCCGCTTCATCATTAGGTAGCTGTGGCCTGAACAGAAATTCATCAGGTAGTCTCATAATCTTGCCCACTAAACCGGGTAACCATGTTAAGAGAAGGCGGGGCGTGGCTACATGGTCACGGACTAAGACGTGGTTCCTGCAGGCTCCTGCTGATCCGACCGAGATCTGACGGATATTTGCATTTAAAACCTGCTGAGAGAGGTGGATTTATAGCTGCAGCCACATGAATATTGGGTGCATACAGCAGTCCTGGACGCGACATTCTCAGCAGCTGTTTAAAGAAACTGTGAGCTTGTGAAAGTAGTGAAGATCCTGCGAGCTAGCCTCCAAAATGGTGCCCTGCTAAGAACAAAGGATGTGCCCGGCGCTGCAGTCCCATGGAACCAGAGCACTACAAAAAGGATAGCAACACGAGCCAGGGGGCTCACAGGAGTGACCAACACTGGCAGCACACTCAGTGGAGAAGGAATTGAAAGAAGACGAGCCGCGGTGCTCTGAAAGCACACAGTGATACATTGTTACAGTGCGAGTTCGAGCGGAGAGCCGGAGAGAGAATTCCAACGTAAAACTGACATGAGGTGGTACTCGATTATGGCATGGTAACATGGGTCCCTCACAACACAGGCAAGCAGCCCCATCATGAAGAACAGACACTGCACACAGTGTTACATTGTTACAGTGCTAGTTCTCTCAGAGAGCTGGAGAGAGAATTTGAATCTGAAATTGACATGAGGTGGTACTCGCTTATGCCATGGTATCACAGGTCCCTCACAACAAGGGCAGGCAACCCTATCTATGAAGAGCAGACACCAGAACAGCATACAGACCCTGCATAAGAACAGAAACTCACCGGCAAGTGGAGAAGCATAGGCAAAAAGCGTGCCAGGTGCAGGAAGAGTGATGAGATGCTCACAGTAACTAACAAGCAGCCTGATTACACAGCATAACTAGCATACAGACCAGGGGAGCAGGAATTGAGGTGAGACATACAAAGGGTAGAAACAACACTGGGAGGAGTGACACAGAGCCACACTCCTAAGGGTTGCTACACGGAAGTTGAGGACACCTGGGAGCACCGGGATGGTGACCTGGGACCCCCCAGATCTCTGCCATGCAGAGAGGTGATCACAAGGCATAGGAGGCAAATACGCAGAAGCCTCACGCGACAAATTATCCACAGTCGACAGGGGTGCGTTCATCCTATATAGAGGCATCAGATAACTTCCCCTCACGCACAAGAAATGTCATCCAGGCAGCCCAAAGCCAAGGAAAAGCAGTCTTCCATGGAGGATTTCGCCAAGGCATCACCAATGATGGCAGGGGCCAGGTCGAAGGGATTGTCCACACAGTAAGCTGGAGCCACCAGTCGGAATGATCAACAAATACTGACATACTGCCATAGCCGAACTAAAGGTAGCTTGGGGTCTTAAAATTGATAGGGCCATCTCAGAACTGAAGACCTTGTTCGAATCTAAAATTGATGCGGTAAGCGTGGATGTGAACCTCCTGCGACAAGACGCTGGGCGCTGGCGGAACGCACAGGGAATCTGGAGAAGGAGGTGGATGCTAATACAAGCTCCTGCGCAACCAAAACAAAGGAGATTCACACGCTGTCGCAACAGATGCGCAATCTAGAACACAGAGCTGAAGAAGCGGAAGGGCACATGCGCAGAAATGACGTACGCATCATAGGGCTCCCGGAAGGTGAAGAGGGAGCGGACCTGACAAATTACATTGAAAACATGTTGTTGCAGGAGATAACAGGTGGAGCACTCAGTCAGGGGTTCGCAGTAGAGAGGGCACATCGAGCCTTGATCAGGAAACCGCCACCAGGGGCCCCCCTCACGACCAATCATCACCAAATTCCTGAACTATAAAGACAGAGAAAAGGTCTTGGAACATTTCCGGAAAGGTGGAACGATAAGAAGGGGTTCTGCGGACATAACAGCATATCCTGACTACACGCTCCAGGTACAAAGGCAACGCTTGAACTACATGGCAGTCAAGAGGAGATTATGTGACGCAGGCTTTAGATACATGCTACTGTATCCAGCAAATATGAAAGTGCTACACAAGAACAAGGCCCTCTTTTTTGACTCCACAGAGGAAGTATCCGCATGGCTGGATGCGAATAACTGCCCAATGGGAGTGGAAGGACGGAAGGAGAGCGAGACAGAGAAGTGACCCACCCCTGTCTCTTCCAGAGCCATATTGCTGGACATGCATATACTGTGAAAGATAAGTACGGCATGTAAACATTAACTTTGGGACAGATGTTGATGTAGCGGTTAAGACCGGAAAGGGCATACTGGGCATGTGAGCCAAGTGCTATATAGACCATTCAGCATAATTATATGCAGTCATTTCAGACTACAATATACATATGAGCAGTGTGCGTATACGGAATACCATAAGCACTAATGCAGGAGATGCAATAGAAACATGACCTTAACCCCAGTAGTTAGTTTAGGTGAATCACCAGGTGATACCCCCTGCTGTGTCCCGAGTAAAGTGGAGGCCAAGAAAGGGCTAGATGCGGGGTAGCCTGAGACCAGGGATGGAGCTGAGCATCAGTTGGGGATGAGATCCAGGGATGGAGCTGGGCAATAGTTGGGGCGGGGATGGAAGGAGGGTGGGAGGGGAGTTGGGAAGTTTGTAGTGGTAGTTGTTAGGGAACGAGCTTGCACCCAAGCGCCTCTGTGCATGATCCACGCCACGTACACTTGGAGTGAAGGACAAGGAGGGAGGGAGAAGGGACAGGATATGGATGATAATGGGAGACCTTAGAATAGTAACCTGGAATGTCAGAGGACTCAACAGCTACCTGAAGAGAAATAAGGTAATGATGTACCTGAGAAGGCAAAAAGTGGACATAGACTTATTGCAGGAAACCCACCTCACTAAAGAGAAACAAGAGGTGGTAAAGCAAAAGTGGAGAGGGACCACCATAGGAGGAACATATTCAGCATAAGCCAGGGGAGTGATCATTTGGGTGGCGCCACATGAGCCCTTCCAGATGCTACAGGCCACGGTGGAGCTGGATGGGAGGATGGTAGTGATTCGGGGGCTGCTACAGAACAGAGAACTGTGCATCATAAATACATATGCCCCTAACCAAGACACAGTGGCCTATTTCAAGACATTATAAGGTAAGATCAATCCCCACATAGGAGGTGCGGTTATATCAGGAGGGGACTTCAATTGCACGCTGAACCCCAAAATGGAAAGATCAGACACGAAACTAGATAAGCCCACCCCGCAGCGAAAATGCTCCAAGCCCTGCTGAGAGACTTTAGGCTGGAGGACATATGGAGGCAGCAACACCCGAATGATAGGCATTACTCACACTATGCCGCCCCACACAACCTGTACACAAGACTGGATTACATGTTTGCCACTCTGGAACTTGTTGGGGAAATGACGGGTTCCGAATATAAGGCAACAATATTATCGGACCGCTTCCCTCTGGTCCTGGCATGGCGACATCAGCCCCCCAGAGCCAGGATCCCAACATGGAGGCTTAGAGCCGAGGCATTGAAGGATACTGCATTCCGAGAGGACCTAAGGGAGGAGAAAATTGGGTTTTTGATGCTTGTTAATCTGCTTAGAATCACATGCTGTGCATATGGTCCGACATCCAGTGGTAACCGCAGAGTATTGCATCTTGTCTTTCGAGGACCGAAATGGGGACGTCGGCATAGGCGTGTCTGTAACACTGTCCCTATCGTGACGTGTGTAGTACCCAAAATCTCTCATGCGCCAAGGTCCCTCAGATTGTTTTTTTCCGCCCAGAAAACTGGTCGCCCTACAGCTTTACCGAATTTTTGGTTTATGCCCCGTTAAGTCACTTCGCCTAATAAGAACATCTTCGATGAAGACTACGGAGGAATCGTCTATGGCTGTGGTCTCGGCGCCTAGGATCCGGCGCCGGATTTCCATGTGGTCGGGCCCTCTGGCCGACCTATACAGTACGGAGAGTGGGTTTGGGGTGGCCATATTGTTATTATATCTTTCCTCTTTTCCACTTCTTTCCCTTTCGGTCTGGTCATCCTTCCCTTTTGCTATGGAAAGGACTCCTTTTAGATTCTGCCCTAAGTGTAGGGTCAGATATCCTTGGAAGGACAAGCACAGGACGTGTAACTAGAGCATGATGAAAAGCGGTGTTCGACGTGCAAGCTCCTTAAGCCTAAAACCCTTAAGGATCGCTGTGTAAAGCAGTGGGTCTCGTACAGCATCTCACACGTGGAGCCCTCGGATCGTGTAGATCCAAAGCCTTCCCCGCATCCGCAACAGCGCATGACGACTGGGCAAACGAAAATTAATAAGGGCGCTACTCCCCAATCCACATGCGCAGAAGTTTTGGAGTTCGAAACTTCAATTTCCAAGGCCTCAATAGGCCCGAAAGTTATGACTAGGCCTCTACCCGGCACTCCGACCGCTGGGCCCTCTGGTGCCGCGGATGGCGTTTCGGCTACCGCTACATCATCAGAGGTTGATAATTTGTGCACCAATTCTCCTCCTTCCATCCCGGCTCGCCAGGCCTCCCCTGTGGATGACCAAATGGCTTTCAACACCATGTTGAAAAAAGCAGCAGAATTCTTCAAAATTGCCACTCAAGAGGCTTTGCCGGAGCAGGATTTTGTGGAGGACATTATTAAGGAAAACCTCCGGCAAGTCAATCCATTCCCCTCCTTAACTCTGTTAAGAGGCGGATAGCTCCATCTTTAGTCACACCTGCCCAGACAAGGGCCGTGAACCTGAGAGTCGAAAAATTAGTTCGGCCTTCTCCTTCCGACCCTCTAAATATCAAGGGGCATGCCATCCCGGACTCACTGGTGGTGACCACTACTCGTAAGAGGGCAGGGGGGTACCCCTTGCCATTGGAGAATCACCTCTGGACAAGGAGTCTAAAAGAGTGTATGCCCTAGGCAAACGTGTCACGTCAGCAGCTGCATATACCATTCGGGTTGCTAATAACACTATGCTATTAGCAAGCTATGCCCAATGGAACCTGCTCCAAGAAGGCCTTCAGGAGGTCCCGGATCGGCCAGGACCAAGCTTCTCACCATTGTTACGGAAGGAAAAGTGGTTAACCAGAATGTGGTTAAAAACATCCTGGATACTGCAGAAACATCTGACAGATCCCTTGCACAAGGGACTCTTCTGAAGAGACACGCATGGCTGCGTACTTCAGGATTTAGACTTGAAACTCAGGCCTCCCTCATTAATATGCCCATCGAAGAGTCAAACCTCTTTGGGAAAGCAGTTGATGAAGTGTTGGAGACAGCCAAGAAGCAGCATGAGAGCTTAAAGTCTCTGCAACAAATGACACAAAAAGCCTCTTCCCAGAGGGGTAATAACTCGCGGCAGTCCTTTCGAGGACAAGCTTGTGCCGGTCAAAACAACTACGGCACGGGCAGCTTCAACAATAACCAAACATCTGGAAGCCCCTCTTACTATCCCTCAAGGGGTCAGAAACGCAGCAAAGGTAGAGGTAGAGGCCCCAATCCCAGAGGAGCCACAGCCTCGGGTCAGAAATGACCACCAAGTCCAGGTCCCCTCCCATGCCTCCCCGGTCGGGGGGCGATTAACATCTTTCCTCAAGGCATGGGAGGGGATAACTTCCGACCAGTGGGTCTTAAAGACGGTCGCCCACGGTTATTGCGTGGAATTCTCCCGACCTCCACAGGTCAGACCGCCGCGCTCACAGCGCCTTTCACCAGACCATCTAAACATCTTGATTCAAGAGGTGGAAACACTGCTGGGAAAGGACGCCATAGAAGCCGTCCCTATTCTTCAGATAAACAGGGGTATTTATTCAGTGTACTTCCTGTACCCAAAAAGCATCTCAGCATGTGTCCTGTTCTAGATCTGCGCCCAGCAAACAAGTTCATAAAACCCCAGAAGTTTTGCATGGTAACACTACAAGAAGTGATCCCATTGCTGAAACGGGGGGACTTCAAGGCAACATTGGATATGAAAGATGCATACTTTCATATTTCAATGTTGCCAGCGCACCTAAGGTTCATGATCCAGGACAAACACTATCAGTTCAAAGTACTCCCCTTCGGCATCGCCTCGGCGCCAAGGGTGTTTACCAAAGTCCTGGCAGTGGCAGCAGCACACCTGCGCAGACTATCAGTCCCAGTTTACCCTTACCTCGACGACTGGATCATTACAGAGGACTCATTCGATGCTTGTTTTTCGAACACCCAAAAAACAGTAGATCTCCTCTTCAGCCTGGGCTTTTCAATCAACGAAAAGAAGTCCAGCCTAGTCCCCAGCCAAGTAAAACAATTTCTGGGGGCACTAATTCGGACAGAAGACGGTCTTGTCTTCCACCTCCAGCGAGAGGGTTCAGAACATGCTCTCTTATATTCCTCAATATGTAGCCAGTCGAGAGGTGACAGTACGCAAAGCCATGCGGTTGCTAGGGATGCTGGCGTCATGTATATACTTGGTTCCCCACATGCGGCTGCGCATGCATCCCATGCAAGAGTGGCTCAACAGCCAGTGGTGTCAGGCCAGTGGATAATGGGAAGATCTGGTAGTTGTCTCGCCTGCCCTCGTTCTCTCTCTGCAGTGGTGGTCGAGGGAAAACCTCCTGAAGGGGAAAACCTTCACCACCCCTGCAATGGAAGCCACTCTCACGAAAGACGCATCTCTCACGGGGTGGGTGACTCACCTGCTTCAGCAGACAGCACACGGAGTGTGGTCCCCTCAAGTAGCGTCCAATCACATAAACTTACTGGAGCTATTAGCAGTGTTCAAAGCATTGAAAGCTTTTCAGGTACAACTGCAAGGGAAGACGGTGCTGATCTTAACTGACAGCACTACAGCAATGTATTACCTGAACAAACAGAGGGGCACTCACTCTCCAGGGCTATCCAAGCTGTCCCAAAACATTTGGATATGGGCTCTCAAACACAAGATGTTTTTGTTGTCCCATGTTCCAGGGGAACTCAATCTTCTGGCAGATGTACTCAGCAGAGATTTTCCTCTGCCAGAAGAATACCAATGGCGGCTGCACAAAGACATTGTATCCAGCGTCTTCGCAGAATGGGGGTTCCCAGAAATTGACCTGTTTGCTACTCAGGAGAACACCCAATGCCAAGACTACGCCTCCAGTTACCCCCAGAACCGGTCCAAGGGGAACGGTCTCTGGATAACTTGGTCGGGGAAATTTGTCTACGCTTTTCCCCCCCGACTCCCCTTCTCAACAAGATAGTGCACAAGATGCACCAGGAACCAGTCACCATGATACTAGTGGCCCCCATGTGGGCCCACCAACCCTGGTTCGCTCACCTGATGGAAATGTCCCTCTCCCCACCAGTCAAGCTGCCCTGGCCGTACAACATGTTGTCTCAGGACATGGGGGAAAACCTACACCCGTGCCCCCAATCCCTGAACTTAGCAGCCTGGCTCCTGAGATCATAGAGTTTGGACACCTGCAACTCCCTCAGAGCTGCATGGACATACTCAGGGAAGCGAGGAAACCTAATACACGTTATTGCTATGCTAGCAAGTGGAAACGTTTCGTCATCTGGTGCAATTCCAATGGTGTCAATCCTATCGATTGCTCACCCTCACACATTGTTTTGTATCTAACCCACCTGTTGGACTCTGGGTTAGTCATCTGGCTGCTTTGTCAGCCTACTCCACATCACAGCAAAAGGTATTGTGGTGGAAGATACCGGTGATTAAAGCCTTTATGAAGGAGTTAAGAGGATTTATCCTCACATCTCTCACCCAGCCCCTGGATGGGATCTGAATGTGGTTTTAACCAGGCTCATGGGAGCTCCCTTCGAGCCTATGCATAAAGCAAGTCTGCAAGACCTGACTTATCAAATAGCCTTCCTAGTGGCTATCACTTCTATCAGAAGGGTTAGCGAACTACAGGCTCTTTCTGTTTTAGACCCCTTTGTTACAGTCCACAAAGATAAGGTAGTTCTGCGCACACATGCCAGGTTTGCGCCTAAATTTATTTCGAAGTTCCATGTGAACCGTCAATCGAACTACCCACTTTCTTCCAGAACCCTACTAACATGGCCGTAAGAAGCCTTCACACACTAGACGTGCGCAGGGCAGTCATGTTTTACCTAGAAAGAACTAAACCACTAAGGAAGACTAAACCATTATTTGTTTCAGTGGCAGCTGGTAGAGAAGGGGATCCTGTCTCTAAATCAGCTATCTCAAGATGGATTGTCAAATGCATCACACTATGTTACACTCTTGCGAAGAGAGAATGTCCCTTCAAGCCTAGAGCACATTCTACTTGAGGCACTGGGGCAGCCATAGCATTCATTGCAAATGTTCCTCTTGAGTCCGTTTGCAAAGCGGCAAACTGGAGTTCTGTACACACCTTTACAAAACACTATTGCCCAGACACTCATTCTAGGTCTGATTCTAAGGTGGGACAAGCAGTACTAAGACATCTTTTCTCTACTGTTCCTTCTCACAACCCGCCTCCAACTCTGGGTACTACTCGCTATTCTATGCACAGCATGGGATTCTAAGCAGATTAACAAGCATTAGAAGACATGCATTACTTACTGTAATAGCATTTCGGATGATTGTATCTGCTTAGATTCACATGCGTCCTCACTACCGCCCCGCTCGAGTGGAAGGAACATAGACTTTTTACTACTTTCTCTCTTTATGTACTCACTCACTATAGCCTTGGGCTCCCTCATGGCAGAAAAAATACAATTGGAGAGACCTCGGCGCGTGAGGGATTTTGGGTACTACACACGTCACGATAGGGATAGTGTTACAGACACACCTATGCCGACGTCCCCTTTCGGTCCCCGAAAGACAAGATGCACTACTCTGCAGTTACCACTGGATGTCAGACCAAATGCACAGCATGTGAATCTAAGCAGATACAATCATCAGAAATGCTATTACGGCAAGTAATGCATGTCATTTCGAAAATAATACTGGAAGCGTGGAGTCAGAGGGTACCCTATGGGAGGCCTTTAAGGTGGTAGTAAGAGGAGCGGCCATATCCAAATCTACAGGGCTCCAAGGGGGCATAGTGCAAGAGTTACAGGAGACAGAAAAGAAACTATAAGCAATTATGAAAAGAGGGGGCACCTCATAGGAGGATGCTGAACGTGTGAGCCAATTACAACAGGCATGTGGTGGGCTCTGGGAGAGGGTATGCAACCTGAATTATAAAAAATACATTGAAAGACAACACGCAGGGGGAGACAAACCAGGGAGGCTGCTCGCATGGCTATACACTACGGCAGAGCAGGAGACTCAGGAGACGCTAGAAGACATAGTATTACCTAAATTGAGTGAGGAAGACAGGGAGAACCTGGATGCCCCAATCACAATATAGGAATTAGAGACCGTGGCAATACATCTGCCCACGAGCAAAGCCCCTGGGACAGACGGGCTCCCCAGCGAATTATAGAAAACGTATAGACAAGAAGTGCTCCCCCCGCTATTGGCAATGCTAAACAAGGCCTTTGAGAAAGGGATGTAGAATCTGATAAAATGAGGCGCCTGGATTTGTTATCATTAGAGAATCATTACTCTTTTTTTACAGAACCATTACCCAATCATTACTCTTTGCTATGGAATCATTTCATTTTTGCATCCTGTTTAAGCTATCCATTGTACATTGTTGAAGTAGACATTATCCACATTATTAGACTGCCACTTTGTATGCATTAGCCATTTGCATTTAGAATGACACAATGTCATATTTGAAATGACATGTGAACCATTTAGAATGACACAGTATATTTGTAGTTACACATTTAGAGATATGTATATATATTATGTATGCATTTAGAATGACACGGTATATTTGTAGTTACACATTTAGAGATATGTATTATGTATGCATGTAGAGTGTGCACTTAGAATATGCTTTGGCATATAGATAGCGCTTGGCATTGCGAGAGAAAGCGTAAACGCTAGAAAGCATTTAGCTGGCATTATAAAGCCATTCCACTGAATGAGACAGAGAAGCGCCGTTTGGTTCTGTGCGGAGTTGTTATGGTACACTGTGAAAGAAAGGAATTCGTAAACAGTTTGGTTGATAAGAGGTCGCCTTGTCCGAGTGGAAGGCGAATGGGGCCTAATCAGCATAGCATGGCTTGTGTGCTTTGTGGAGAAGGTGGGGGTCATGGAGGCTGCGCCACATGGGGAGATGGGAGAGGAGCCTTTGAAGGAAGGAGAGCCTTTGCACACAGGCACGGAAAGAGGATTTCGTGACGCCAACAGTGGAGTGAATTGGTATGAATGGAGAAATAGGAGGCAGGCACCGCAGACAGATAGGCCATGACAGAGATATGATGTCCAATGTCACATTGACACAGAACACGACAAGAACACAAAGTGAAAGTACATTGCAGAACACAGACATTCAGGCACTGCCTGAATATAGAATGCTGACACACAGAGAAACAAAGGAATGCTTAAAGTAACCATAGGGATTTGAGTGCGTCATGGAATGGTATAACCAGAGGTGAAGAGAAGGGAGTTTGTTAGTTGCAGTTGGAGATGATGCTAGATGTTGATGGAGTTCGAGTTCGGTGAGGGAGAGATGCTTGGTGCAGCAGAATCTGATGAGGCCTTGATGAGATCGATCTGGCAGAGAGAGAGCGAGGCCTGGCTCTGAATGACTGGCTGGTTGCAGAGTTGTGCATAGAAGAGAGACTTGACAAAGACAGAGCTGGAGAGGGGAGAGAGGCACAAGCAAATGGGAAGTATGGTTTATGGCCTAAACTGATTGATTAGAACAGACACTCACACAATGAGCTTTGGGTTTGGGAAAGGGGAAATCAGACAGGGATTGTCTTAGATAGAGAGTGTGAAGCATGGTGTGGATTGGAGAGGAATGCTGACGCTTGCATTAGACTGCATTAGAATCACAGGCTTGCATTAGAAACCTGTAAGGCTTATAGTTATTGCATGGTAGATTTGCACCAGAAGCATAAAAGGTGCAAAGTTGAGATTTGCATAGTTTTGGTGATGCTTGCATCATGCCTTGTTATGCATAAATAAATGTATTCTATTGTTATAATTGAATCAATTCATGTGTTTTCTTTGTGTCTTGTGTTTTGTGTCCATAGGAGTAAAATAGGTGTATTTTTTTAGGCGTAAGATAGGAGTAACACAGTGCACAAAGGCCCTGAGATACAAAAGCAGGGGGGGGTATAGTGATCCACACCACCCTTAGGAGATTGTCCAGGGTTGGCTAAGATTGTTTAAAACTGGTGCATGGTTGCCCAGCGGGGCTAGACCGTGATAAGGATTTGTTTTACGGTCTAACAGGGAGACTGATGGAATCTCCGAGGGAGGCAGTAATTATTCCACTCCTCAAACCTGACAAGCCAAGCACAGACTGTGGGTCGTACAGACCACTATCCTTGCTAAACCAGGACAGCAAAATTCACACGTCTGTGCTGGCGAATAGACTTAAGCGGGTCATAAATAAACTCAAATACCCCGATCAAACCGGATATGTCCCAGGTAGAAGCATATCCGATAACCACAGGAGGCTCCACCATATTATAGAACAAGCAGAGGGTGACCCAGTGAAATAGCAGTAGTCTCACAAGATGCAGTGAAAGCCTTTGACTCTGTAAGGTGGCCTTGGATGATGGCAGCCTTGAAAGAATACAGGATGGGACCAGGGTACCTGTGGAGGGTGAAAATGGTGTATAGCTCCCCAACAGCCAGGGTCAAAACGGGAGCGATAATTTCAAATAAGTGGCAACTTAGCAGAGGCACGAGACAGGGCTGTCCATGGTCCCCGATGCTGTACATCCGATGCCCCCGGGCTGACGTGCGCTCTATAAATCTGAATAAATAAATAAATAAATCCTTGCTCTAGAACCACTAGCGATCTGTCTGAGACAGCAGTACGAAAAATAGGGGTTTACACTAGGGGGGACTGCGCTTGATATCATTGTATGTGGATGATATGCTGCTATACCTGCGGTAACCTGAGGAAAACTTGCAATACATCTTGGAGGTGATGGAGTGCTACGCGACTCTCTCGGGCATAGCGGTGAACCCCAAAAAATTGTGCATGTTCGCCTTGGGGAGGTATAGAGGAGTCCCACAGGAGAACTTACCTATTTTGCAGATATCCTGGCAGACCAGAACATTTAGATACCTGGGGATTAACATATATCATACGATTGTAGATGAGCACAAATATAACACGGAAAGGGCAGTAGAAGGTATCAAGAACAGCATGGAGTTCTGGGCAAAGCTCCCCCCTAGCCATGGTGGGAAGGGCGGCCTTGCTCAAGATGGTGGTCCTGCCTAGCTACATTTTTCTGACATATCCCACACATGTTGCCCAAACGCTTTTTATTAAACTCCAGAGTTTATGCAGAGGTTTCCTGTGGCACAACTCCAGAAAAGATGGCCCTATGGAACTACAGAAATATGCAGAACGGAAATTTGAGATATACCACTTGGCAGGGCAGTTACAATATGTCGCTAGGTGGCTGTCGGAAGATGAGACAGCAGAATCTAGATTGCTGAGGAGTGAATGCGACCCTTACTTCCTAAAAGAACTGATATGGCTACCGAAACCAGAGATGCATGGGCGATCGAGATTGCTGGAACTGGGCTGGAATACAAGGCACAAAGCGTGTCGAGCTATGGGAAACCCGACCCCATGCTCCCCGCAGGCAGCACTTGTGGCGCTTTGCGGGGTGTATGAGCAATTGAGGAAAGGGATCCGCAAACACTGGGAGCCGGTAGGCCTAGCGACCTTGGGAGATATATGGCAAGAGGGGAAGGCACTGGATTTCCAAACGATAGTGGACAAAACTGGCATACATACGGGGCAATATATCACACATACTAGAATAGTTAAATGGGTGAAGGAAACGTGGTCCGAAATAGCACTAGCAGAACAACCTGATACCGCCATAGAAACAATGTATGATATCTCGGAGGGAGGGCATGAAATATCTCGGATTTACGAATTGGTGATGTCTAGAGTGGGTAAGGAGTTTCTCCAATTGAGGCGGGACTGGGAGGAGGAAGCGGGAGAACCTATGCAAGATGGGCAGTGGGAAAGAGCTCAGAGATATCATAAAAGGTTGTCTAGGAATGCGAGGCTGCAGCAGATTCAGTTATGTCACCCATAGGGCGTACATGACCCCTCGAAAGATCCCCTGATTTGGGAGTACAGAAGTACAAAAATGCCCCAACTGCGGGAAGGTGGACGCCAGGAGGATCCATATGTTCTGGGCGTGCCCGGAGGGGGGGGGACATTCTGGGAGGAAATCAAGCTACGACTATCTGAAAAGGGAATCAAGCTAGATGTGGAATCCGTGTGGATATGCATGATGGGGGGATTTACCAGACCACGCAACCTGAAACACGTAAGCAAACTCAAGGACCTGGCCTACATTCTGGCCAAAAGGAGAATAGCCATGAGCTGGAAAGCAGCCCATAGACACAGATTAGAGGTATGGTGGAACGATCTCCTGAAATGGGCAGGCACTGAGACAGTAGTATGGTATGAGGCAGTCAACAGAGGGGAGGATAATGAAGTGGGACCTCTGATAGCATGGAGACAAATGGTAGCCACATTGTCAGGATCCTCCTATGCCAATTCCAGCGAATATGACATGCCCGAGTACGCGAAGGGGATTAACCCCAAGAGAAGCGAAGTCTGAAGAACTGGCTTTGCCTCCATACCCACCAGCTTCTTAAGCTGTCTTTGTACCTTTTCTGGCAATCCTTGACTTAAAATATGATAGAATACCGGTATCGATTTCCCCCAAGGCTCTCGAGTTTCCAAAGACCACTGTTCCTGAAAATTCTGTATGTAAGTGGATCCTCACCTTCTTGCATCTTACGTGCCTTAATTGCACCCATATCTGACGTATCAGGATAGTGTACTCTAAGCGCTTTCCAGACTGCCACTCTACAATTATTAAATGGTGCACCGCCATGCGCTGTGTTCTGTGTTGTGACACTAGAGTATCCTGCTCTCGTCCAAATGTCATCAGCCCTTTCCCCCAACGATAGCTGCTGGGAGACCCTTAATGTCCCCTATAGCCAGAGTATTCCCTCCAGTCATCTTGTCTAGCTCATAAATCCATTTTCCCGCACCTGACAGCAAGCTGGGCAACTTGCATCTTAAATTATCTTTATCCATCTGGGGCCAGGGGATATACTGAGGTCTGGCCCCTCCTTTCTCTAACAAAGGGAATTGTGAAATCCCAAAATCGCAATCAGCTCTCATTGTTTGCCTATCCATAGCAGGGACAATGGCTCCTGATCACCTTCTTCCTGGCAATGACCTCAGTCTGCTTACGAATGGTGGCGATTCCCCACTCTCACTATGAGATTGACCTTTAGGTCGCTTTGAGCACACCATAGGCTCTGGCGTCCTCTCTTTAGGCAGGTCCAAATCTGACCATCTAACTTCCTTGTCTGTCTGAAAACATCCTTCAGGACCACATACACTACCTCCCGCCTGCCCATGGAAGGTTTCCCTGTCTTCATCTGACATATCGTGTCCCCAACTAATATGACTATCATCCTTCTCGTCCCTATTCAGAGTCAGCCTGTCCAAAGACAAAGCTCTGTGCTCAAGACTAAATGGAGTTCCCTCCTTGACCCATGACTGGGCATTTTCAAATCGACCGTCTTTCCCTTTATTTCACAATTTACTTTTTGTCCTCATCTCTTGGTAAGCTTTCTAAATTCTGTCTCAAATATTTCCTATCTCAAAATTCTCCTCTAGGTTTATCCTAGAGGGTCTTGGCATCAGTTCTTGCGATGGGAGGAACTCTGTCTTCCCATGCTACTACTGGATTTGGTTCCATTAGTTCTTTCTCAATGCGATCAATGTCGCGTGCCCTCTGCCTTTTCTTTCGTTGTAGTTCCTCATCAAATTCTCTTTGTTTCTTTGCTTCTTCTCTAACCCTTTCTTCTTCCTGTCTTTTTGCTTCTCTTTGTCTTTGCATTCTTTTATCTCTTGATTTCTGTTCTTCCTCTTCTTCTCTTTTCTTTTCTAGCCTGTCTCGTTCTTTGATTGTTCTCTGCCTATTGTCATATTTTCTTTGCTCTACTGCTCTTTCTTCCTTTCTTAACTGTTCTTCCTGATACATCTGTTCCCGCCTTTGTCTATTCTTTCTTTTAGACTCATCTTCTTTCAATCGTTTCTCTCGTTCCCTGTCTTTTTTTATCTTGCTCATCTTGATCTTCCTTTGACGTACTTCCTCAATGTTCTTCTCATCAAGTTTGAGCAATATCTGACCGCCCATCCATTCATTGTGTATTAGCGCTATCTCGTCAGTTTTGTCTTTTTCTCCCTTCCATCTCTTAATTTCTCATTCTATATCTAGAGTCACACTTGGTTGTTCACTTTTCTCTTTATCCCGTGGGACTTTAGAGATCACGTCTCTTTCTGGAGTTCTCTCTGGGCTCTCGTCACTGCTATAAGCAGGCGGTTCATGTGTCAGATTACTATATCCTGCCGCTGCTTCAAGTTTTCTTAATGGATACACTCCATCTTTTGCAGTATCACCATTTACTTCGGGCGTGGTAGGGGGAGCAGAAGGCTCAAAACCCGCCTCTTTACACTGGTTAAGCATCCAGTCTTCAGGAGGTGGGTCTTCCCATTCTTCCTGGTACATCTTCCAAAGCTCTAACCTAGCTAACCTTTTTCCCAATTTCTTCCCCGTGTATGCAGTGTGTAAGTATGTGGTCATGTGTTGCAAAATGCTTTTAACAGCAATCCCCCTTGTGGCCACCGCATGAACGTTTTATCTGCCGTACCCTTTACCCATTCTGCACTGTACTGCTTAAGCTTGGGTGCATGTTTTGGCAGCTGTTTGCACAGGTGCATGAGCGTAGTAACATCCTCTGTTGCGAGAAGTCTCGATTGACTGTCCATACTTACCATTCTTTACACAGAAAATACTTTTCAGAAAAATAATACAAGATGAGCGTGCACCAATCGTTGCCCTCCAAACCTCTATGTCTCACTTTACTTCAATCTACCTACTCAGTCAGTAGTTCTCAATGACTAAATAAATAATTCACTCTCAATCTTCTTGACACAATCTATTACTTGTCGCTCTTCGACATCTCATTTTTTCCTTTGTACATAAAGTACATAAATTACACAATACACACAGATGAACTGGCTGGCCCAACATATATCTCTGCCAATGCTCCTCGTGGCTACTCTCCTTGCCCCTAAAATTACGCAGATTGGAGTGTGAATTGTTTCCTTTAGCAGAACCTTGTTCACCTGTAGCCTAAATATCCACTTGAATTTTAAAACAACTCCTTCTAAACGTTCCTGAACGTAGGACTCTGGCTTATCTTATGTAACGCTCCTCATCCATATAACCTAAATACCCAACCAAACTTCCGTTACTTTTCCCCGTTATCACTTTCCCCATGCAATATTGCCACTTTTCTCAATCTACTCACCATTCACTTTTCAGCTCTTGACCACAGGATCATCTCCTCCTCAACTGGCCACCAAAGCCTTCGGTCCGCTCAGCTGCCTGTAGAAATCGGGAGGGGAATTCTGTGAAAGAGGGACCCATCCCACCTGTCTCGTTATGACTTGCAAGAGCTTGTTCTCGGCCGCAATCCACAGGAAGCCTTGCGGTCCTCCTGCTAAATGGCAGAGGACACCCGATATTCCGAGATCCTTAAAAGCGTACTGGGTTGATGGGTCTTTTAACCCTCCTACCTCTGCTACCACGTGAACTCATAGACCTGGGTCCTTTAAGATGAGGCAGCAATACTTAGAGATGGATGGGGATGCAGAAGTTACTCAAACTTCAATAATCAAAATGACTCCGGAAGTTGGCAAAATTCAATTCTCTTTTAATAGCAATGATCTAAAACAGGGAGTACAACGGACATCATCCGATGTTGCGCAGCATTTTCTTGCTCTTTCAAAACATTCCCTAAAAAAACATAACTTTTATAGTCAACATTCATCATCATTGACTTCACACTACGTGGCAAACTAAGAAAACGTATCTGGGAATGTGATTGGCCTTCAGGGAACATCTAGGTATACGTTCTATACAGCCGGGGGTAGTGATTGGGTCTCTAACATCAGGTGGACAACTAAGCCCATCTCAAGTGCAAGTTATCTTCATCGTACAAAATACACGATGATTCATTGGTTACATAAACTATAGGGCTCTCTAATACGTGGCCCTCTATAATTGGTTGGCACACTTGTACCCTTCTGGAATATTCTACACCAGGGGTGCACAACTAATTTTGACAGAGGGCCGAAAGTACCGTACATGATGGCTATAGTGGGCCGAAAAGTAAATGTGGGTGGGGCGGTAGGCGCGGTGGGGCGTGCGTGGCAGGAGGCTTTTTCAACCCCCAATTTTTATTAAACACATGGAAAAAGAATACGTTTTTGAGGTGTAATGATTTTTGTTTGTATTTCAAACTTACATTTTGTACTACACATTTTCCATTGTTATTTATTTCTATTTAGTTATTTCATATCGTCTGTTTAATTAAATTATGCATATTTTATTGACACTTGATTGGGCATTCCATTATTTGGGACTGCTATACTTTGCTGGTTGGATTTCCCAAGAGGAGTATGGCCTTTGTTGAGTCAGGTTTACACAAAAGCAAAGGATGTACATCTCCTAACTGTGCCTGCTTTAGCTTTATTTTTGGGCTCACTCTTGGAGTGCGACACTATGCCCTAGCCCACCTCAACAACACTATGCCCCATGCACCCACCCTCATCCAAACACTATGCCCATAACACCCACCCCTCATGCAAACACTATGCCACAAGACACCCACCCCTCATGCAAACACAATGCCCAATACACCCACCCTCAAGCAAACCCACCCCTCAAGCAAACACTATGCCCCAAGACACCCACCCCTCAAGCAAACACTATGCCCCATGGCCCCCACTCCCCAACCAAACACTATGCCCATGGCCCCCACCCCCAACCAAACACTATGCCCCATGACACCCACCCTCACCAAACACTATGCCCACGACACCCCATCCCCAACCAAAACACTATGCCCCATGACACCCACCCCTCACCAAACACTATGCCCCACGACACCCACCCCCAACCAAATACTATGCCCCACGACACCCACCCATCACAAAACACTATGCCCCACGACACCAACCCCCAACCAAACGCTATGCCCCACAACACCCACCCCTCACCAAACACTATGCCCCAAGACACCCACCACTCAAGCAAACACTATGCACCCTCAAACAAAACACCATCCCCATGTCTCCTCACACCCACAACAAACATCATCCCCATGCCTTTGGTAGTTAGTGTTCTTACTGAGGAGGATGCTTAGAATGCCATGGTGGCAGCACTCAACACACATAAGTGTGGATTATGAGGGGTCTGCTATAAAACAGGTGATGCGAATCGTGAACTCTTCCATTTGTGCACACACAAGAGAGGTGAGGGGATTAGGGCAAAAACAATTCAAGGACGCAGATCAGAAAAGCAGAGATGGCTGTTCCTTTGGGAGTCCCTAAATGGCATTTTGGCATCAAAATATCTCTGCACTGTGCATCCTACATTGTTCAGTGGTCGAAGTGTATGAAAAGAAGTAGTGGAACTATGTTCCCTGATGGTCTGCACCGCACAAACCCATTCCCTGTGCCCCCTCCCACACACAATCCAAACCTCCAACCAAACACACCTGCTATTTATGGGAATGTGTAGTGCACTGAAGTGCAAGTTTCCTATACTTTTATTTTAAAACTAAACCATTCCAGAAAGGTTTACTTTTAAAATAAAAGTATAGGAACAGTGAAAGTTAAAAATAAAAAGTTTGGGATCACCGTTCCCATCCACTTCGACCTCTGACATTGTTTACTTTTTGTACATATATCCGCTGTCGGTGCCATTCACTATTGTTCAGCAGGTTTGTCTGTTATGCAGAAAACATGCGTGGATAATGCTAGCTGTCCGCTATCGTGTAGATATCCCAGTTATATATATGTGCATTCCTTTTTAAATGAAAGCACAATGCTTTTAGGATGTGTGCGTCGATCGTGTAGAATACACCAGAGCTGTGGGTATGTCTATTTCAGGGGAATATTTATTAATTACTTGAGCCGTCCCGCTGTTAGCTATGTATACTTGAGGCCAAGTGATGTGCACACCACATGTAGACACCATAGCAGGCGCTGCATGAAAGCCCATTCTGCATGCGTCTTTCTCGGCACACACAGGGATGTGACTTTGACTCTCAAAGCGCTTTATAGGCAGGAAAGCAGCCATCACCCCAGGCACATATGGGCGCCCCAAACTACTTTATTGGGTACATGTTTATGGCTCTTCCCCCTCCTTTACAAGAGGCAGTAGCCAACTGCCCTGGGCAATCCAGCCAACTTGAACTCCTCACTCCAGGGAGCAGAACCTGCATTCTGGCAGCCCTGCTGAGTTTAAATGAGAAAGGAAAGTCAAACAAAGACTTTCCTAATGGAGGGCGGCCGTTGCTAATTGTGGGCTGCTCTCCATTAGAAAAGTCCTTAATTGCCGCGGGCCTCAAAAAATAACATGCCGGGCCGCACTTGGCCCGCGGGCCGTATGTTGTGCACCCGTGTTCTACACGCTAGCAGCACGCAGGCTGTTAGCCCAGGTGCTGGGAGGGTTGGCTTGGTCATGCCACCCCACCCAATTAGCCCAACATCTATCATCACTCTTGCTGTCTGCCATTCAATTAAGGCTTTGAAATTGGCTTTGCAAAAGCTGTCTGTGCCTGAGAATTAAAGGGAGTGGCATAGTCTTATCTTCTGGTTTTGTGTAGCTTGACCCACAGTCTATTTCAATCTGACCATGTGACTGGGGACCACGTTTTGAAGCCTTTCGCTGCATATAATACTATTAAATTATTAAATTTTGACGCATTCAGTGTTTTTTCATTCCACTAGAAACAGAAGTTTGTTTCTTTCTCACATTCATTGTAGCTTCTTGACAGGGACACAACTAACAGTGGCCTTGACTCTTTGTGCTGGGCCAGCCGAGCCTTTCTCGTATTCTCCTTCACCATCAGCTTTTTTCCAAATGCGCCACACTGAAATCCTTTCCAATCACGAGGTTTCAAGCCTTGCTAAAGTGCATTGTGGAACATCCAGGTTCTATACATTCCTATGTATATACATTGGCGCATGGCCGCAATCTATTCACTACATAGCCAGCCTTATGATTACCTCGCCTACTTGCGTTACTGCATCTGTACAAGTGTAAAATGACTTTGCATTTTATTCAGTGCTTCTTTGCACAAGCATCTTCATTTCAATTCCGAAATGTTGCTTATCTTCGATACTTTAACTTCAGTTTCTGTAGAATGTCTATATTCTTCTTTATTGACATCTCTTCTGGGTGTGTCAGTTCTGCTACGCATGACATCACCAGTCTTCTTTCCCATTCATTTTCACACTTCTTCCGGGACTCCTTCCAGAAGAACGTTATTTCTTCGGGCATGCATATAGGGTTTTCTCAATGGATACCTTGTCTCAAGGATTCTTTGCATACAGGCATCCTCACTGGTACTGCACGTGTCACTATTTCCGGTTCCCAACATATAGGCAACATGGCAGCAGAGCTTCTGGTAGGGGTACTTGGCTCCTCCTCTACAGAATGCTTCATATATGCTGCACTCTCTTCACATTTCGAGAAACCACGTTTCATGTTCACACATTTTGTCATACTTCCATTATTGATCTACTGTTTACAGAAACAAGAGTATTAAACACTTTGAAGCAAATGTGGAATTGGATTATCCATTTGAATTGTTTTCAGTTGGTAAGCTTCAAATATCACAGATTGATAATTCTTTAGGAATAAAATGAGGGCTGTTTTTTGTCTGCTCAACTAAGTGAAGCTCAGTACCAGCAGTTGGTGTCTCTTGTATTGGATTATGATTTGTTTCTTATTAGCTGTATGTCTATACATGTAGGTTCTGCTTTCCAGACTATGGAGTGATTTAAGGGTGGCTAGTAAGAGCATTAGGAGGCAAACCCAATGTTTACTATTTTGCTTGTTGAAACCAGGTTTTGTGAACCAATGTGGTGCAATATGTTTGATCTTCAACTAATGGAACTTTGTTTTTGTCCTTTTTGTCTCCCCTTTGATTGTTAAATCTTGGGGGTTGTCTCGTTGGGTGTCACACGATTTGTTTTTATCCATGCTTTTAAAAATGACACACTGTTTTCATTTACTTATCAGCCTTGGAGAAGACCTGTAAGGATCAAAACATGTGTTGTCTTGTGGGGCTTGGATAGCTCCAAATCATACAAGGACACCAGCGGTTAAATCATTCAACCTCTTTATTAACATACAACTTGGAAGTGCCTCCCTGGCACCCCCCTCCTCGCCACGTCACTTCTCCCCATGACGTCTCCCACAAGTGTGGCTTGCCTTAAAGGGGCAGCCACTCATAACAACACCCCCGGACCAATGTCCTTACAAGTAACTTAACCTGGCCAACTGGCAACAAAGTCAACACTCCTCCACTAATCTGGGAGGCCTCCTAACGTTCCTCTGTGGTCTTCCTCGCGGCTCTGGGTGTGGGCCGCCGTCAGCGTCTTGCTCAGGGTTGACCTGACTTTGAACCTGTGGTTCAAGGGGGACCCACGTTTCATCATGAATGTCCATGCCTTCTGGGTCAGAGTCCTCTGGGGTAGCTCCTCTTCAACAGGTCTTGTGACAAGCTTGAACCTTGAACTGTTGCGAGTCACTTCCTGTTGTCCATTTGCCGCTGTTATCATGGTCCCTTTTATTGCAATCACTCGAAGCGGCTCAGGTGAGAATTGTGAGTCTGTTTTCTTTGTTGTGGTTCTCTATACCCACACCTCATCTCCTATTTGAAGGTCTTTTGACTGTGCTCTCCTCCTTCTGTCAGTCTGTTCCCGCATCTTCTCTTTGGTTGCTCCATCTCGTTCGATGACTTCTTGGTCTGCTTCGGGCCGCCTTGTTGGGTTGTTGACGAGCCTGGTCCTGACTTGGTACTTCATCATGAGCTCTGCTGGAGTTCTGTACGTGGCTTCGTGGGGCGTGTTTCTATAGTCTCTCAACATCCTGCACAGCGCTTGATGAGGGTCAATCCCCTCAAGGCGTGCCCTTTGTATGGTCTTTTTAATAGACGCCATAAACCTTTCTGCCATGCCGTTGGCCTGTGGCAATCTCGGTGTCACTCTTTGGTGACGGAATTCCATGTGTTTCGCAAACACCCCAAATTCATGACCACTGAAAGGGGCACCATTATCTGATTTTAGTGTGTCTGGTATCCCCACTCGCTAAAGACTTCATCAAATGTTGCAGCGACATGAGCAAAAGCTGTCAATTTGACCCATTTCACTATGGGGATCCTGGAGTGTTCATCAATAAACAATAGTAAATAATCTCCTTCCTCCCTTGGCCCATAGAAATCAACCGCTACTCTCTCCCATGGATGATCTGGGATTGTGGTTATTTTGAGCGGTACTGGCGGTTCGGGTCTTGCTGTGCACTGGCATGCGGCACAGTTCTTAACCCACCGGTCGACCATATCGTCCATGAAGGGTAACCAGACATTAAATCTTAATTGTCGTTTCGTGTTCTCCGCTCCACGGTGTCCTTCATGGGCAGTTTTGATGACTTCCGAGCAACGCGTGGAAGGTATGACAATTTTGCAAACCCTTACCAGGACGGCCTTGTCTTGGACAGCCAATTCGGCGTGCACCCTTGCAAGTCTCTCAATCTCATCTCGGCATGCACCTGGGTGTCGTTGTACCGCTCTGCGGAAGTCCTTCCACTTGCCGTTTTCTGTCAGGCTGATAGCTAGGGCCATGGATGGGTCTGCAGCCGACGCCCCAGCAATAGTTTCGATGGATATGGCAGGCGGTAACGTGTTAGCGGTGACGTAGCTGATATATTCCACGTTTCCCTGTCGAGGTGTGGGGCTGCCAACCGGGTGTCTGGAGAGGTAGTCTGCTGGGTTGTTCTCACCCCCAG
Source organism: Ambystoma mexicanum (assembly GCA_002915635.3). NCBI lineage: Eukaryota > Metazoa > Chordata > Amphibia > Caudata > Ambystomatidae > Ambystoma > Ambystoma mexicanum. The sequence continues at coordinate 86,748,213 of CM010938.2, read as the reverse complement.
GACGGTGAACAATGTCAAAGTCATATTCTTGCAGACGGATTCCCACCTCTCAATCCTGGGTGGCATTTTCGTGCGCGGGTTGCCAAAGAGTGAAAGCAGGGCTTGATGATCTGTGATTAAGGTGAACTTCTTCCCGATGACAAAATTATGGAAATGCTTGCATGCCCAGACAGCTGCCAGGCTCTCCTTCTCCGCCTGAGAGTATGCAGACTCCGGTGGGGCAAGGGCCCTACTGGCATAGGCAACTATGTGCCTCGGATACGTGTCTTGTCCGCTGGTCTGCGCCAGAATGGCGCCTAGTCCCACTGGGCTGGCGTCTACCACTATTTCGGTGTGCCAATCAGGGTCAAAGTATGCCAATTTCCTCGCCTCAGTCAGGGACTGTTTAATGTTGTCGAAAGCGGCTTGGCACTCCTCAGACCAACTAAACGTGACCTCCTTTTGAAGCAGGCGTCGGAGAGGTTCCGTGATGTACGCGAAATGTGGAATGTACCGAGCACAGTACCCGGCCATTCCCAGAAATGACCTGATGTCGGCGACTTGGGTGGATCTTGCCAGCTGAAAAATGGTTGATACTTTATTAGGGTCAGGAGTCATCCCGTCAGCTGAGAAAATGTGGCCAAAGAATTTGAGCTTGGCCTTGCTGAATCGACATTTCTCGATATTGAGTGTTAGTCCAGCCTCTTGTACTGCCCGGCATGCTTCACGAAGAGCAACATCATGTTCCTTACGCGACTTTCCAAAAACTAAAATATCGTCGCTGTAATTAAGAGTCCCTTTTACAGGACGTATGACCTGCCGGATTGTTTCATGAAATATTTCAGCTGCCGACGAGATCCCAAAGTTTAACCGCTTGTAGCGGAACAGTCCGTCATGTGATGCGAAAGTGGTTATGGGTCGTGAGTCCGGGAGGAGTATATTTGATGATACCCCTGATTCAGATCCAATTTCGAGAAAAGGACAGATTTGTTTAGTTGGACAATCATGTCCTCAATTTTAGGTCCGGGATGCCGCTCTCGCTGTATAGCCGTATTGGCCACTCTCATGTCCACACATAGTCGTAGGCGACCACCCTCCTTTGGGACAATTACAAGGGGAGAAACCCAAGGTGTAGGACCTGTGGCCGGCTCAATGATGTCATTTAGCAGTAGTTGGTCTAGCTCTTTCGACACCGCCTCCTGTAAATGGAATCCTACCCTGCGCGGGTGTTGTGGAACCGGTGTAATTGCTGGGTCTATGTGTAATTTGATCGGCAGGCCTTTCAACCTTCCCAACCCCTGGCACAGGCGTGGGAATTCTTTGACGATGTCATCTTTCGTGATGGCCGGGGTGTCATGAGCGACTATGCTGAGTATCTGTTCCTGCTTGTTGACGTGTGTCTCTGAAGACTCAATGATGTCTCCAGCTCGGACAGGTATGTTGATTAGGCCCAGGTGTGATGCCGTCCTGTAGCTTAGTAAACACCGACCTTTGGTGGGACTTTTTATGACATGGATGGCAGTGTCGGTCACCTTGCCAGCAAATGTGAGTCTCCTTTTGAATGACGCAATGCACTGCAGCGGGGCATCCGCACCCCATGGATATATCTTCGAGATTGATGGGCTTAGTATTAGTTTATCATGAAGTCGTTGAAACTCCGTTTCTCCCATAATGTTCACTGTTGCACTTGAGTCAATCAGAAAACAGAACTGTTGAATGCAAATGTTTATCCGGATCCTGGGTGCTTCTTGGGCTTACTTTTCATTCATGATGAGATTGACAAATTCGTCCTGGTCATGCAGGTCATATGTGTGACCATAGTTGAAGTCCCCATGTGCTTCTAGTGATGGGTCATGGCGTGTCAATGGTGGTCCATCATACTCGTCCCTCAATTGCACGGTCTGCCCTTGTGTGGCATACTCTTGGTTGTCTTCCTCCGGGTATATCTCCTCTACCACCCTTACGTATCTCCGTGGTCCTTGCTGATAGGGTCGTGGCTGATGAGACTGGTTGGAGAACGTTCTTTGAGATGGTCTCGTTTGCAGGCCTGTGCCCATTCTCGGAGTGGGGAATGGTTTTCCTTCCCTGCACACAGACTGAAAATGGCCTTCTCTGCCACAGTTGCCACATTTTTGGGAAAGCGCAGGCAGGATCCTGCATGCGGGAATGCCATTCCACATCTGTAGCATTGTCTTTGCATGCGAGGGGTCGCCGTAACATTTCTGTCGTAGTTTTTGAGGTTGCCAGCCTGTATTGCTGCTATTACGTGACCCTTGTCAAGCTTTGTGGTGGTGTTGGTGGCCATGTGAGTGGCCTGTTTTTCCACTCTCTCGAGTATGCGCGCCATTTCACTCACTTGTTCAATGGTGACAGGCTTCTTCAGAAGTTGTTTCTGTAGTGTGGCTGACACACAGCCCTCAATGACCCTGAATTGGATGATTCGTCTAGTGAAAACTCATCGAACAGACAGTGTGCCCCCTTAATTCGAAGTCTTGTGATGAACTCATCCACCGTTTCTTCAATCCGCTGTGTGCATTGGTTAAAGACACCTTTATCTGCTTGAGGCATCATGGAGAAGGGGGGCGGCATGCGCCACGCCGTGACGGTGGACCTTGAGGCGGCTGGCGGTGGTTGTGAACTGGGCGATGCCTGATCCGGAGTGGTGCTCATGATGAATGTAGTCGATGTTACTTGCAGGCTGTATACTCCTCAAGCGACTTCTCTGCAGGCTGAAATCGCTAGTCTTTGGTACGTTGTGTGGGAGTAAGTGTTCAGGCGTGCTCCTGCGAGGTGGTCCACAGTACCGTGATAGTGGATACAAAGTACTGCGATGAGGAAGAGGCTGCCGGAGGAATGAGGAGTAGTAATATAGAGGGCCACAATTTTTTTTTTTTTCCCACTACTTTGTCTGTCTTGCTGCTGGGCACCTCTATATGTAATGGGGCGTCTCTGGGACCTCGCACGTGTCTCTGGTGCTGTCTGTTGTCCAGGCGCCGTGTGTTTATACTTTAAGAGCAGAGCCGCACACGCGGCGTTGTACGCAGCGTGATCGCACGTGTAAAATAGATAGCTGCGGAGCCCCACGTGGCAGGATCGCCCACGCGTGGGGGGGAAGGAGGATCTAGGAGTGCCGCTCGTTCGGCGTGCTGTATGGGACCGGAGCGGGGATCCGCAGGCTAGTGGTATCACTAGCAACGGAGGAGGCCGCGCGAAGGGATCTCCGTCGCTGGAGCAGGGAGGACCGCTGGCAGTATGATCCTTCGTCGCCAAATGTTATGGGGCTTGGATAGCTCCAAATCATACAAGGACACCAGCGGTTAAATCATGCAACCTCTTTATTAACATACAACTTGGAAGTGCCTCCCTGGCACCCCGCTCCTCCTCGCCACGTCACTTCCCCCCATGATGTCTCCCACAAGTGTGGCTTGCCTTATAGGGGCAGCCGCTCATAACACGTCTGACTTCATTTACTTGTGTTATACTTTTTTGGAGACTGGTATATGAGGACAAACATTTCAATTGAATCATTTATATGTCACAGTCAGGCGTTTGTCATTTTTTGATTATTGTTTTTTTTGCTCAAATCAAACTCTTATCTCAACTACCATCAGGGGGATGAATGAACATGTGTTAGATAAAAACATATGCAAGATGTGCACACAATCTCTTACGTTTATTATTGAGTGTTGTGTGATATTATCACGGCTTGTTTCATTTTTAGTGTGTGTTAAGGCCTAGAATAAATAACTGTATTTTTATACATTCCTGCCTAAATTGAATGATTGTGTGCTTCACTGTGTGAACTCACAGTGGACCCCTGTTCCCACTCACACTCTCCTGAGAATAGCCTTGACTGCTCTCCACTGCTACCTTGATTGGGTTTTGGCTAACCTCTCAGAGTTGCCCTGTTCACTATAACTAGGGTGGCCTCCTAAAATCTGTCTACCGGGCCAGATTATAGAAATCCATCTGAACACCTACTTAGAATTACACACTTAGAGTAACTAGTCGTTCAAAGCACATAGTAAGACATAGTGTATGCATACAAACAGTAAAGGGCCAAAGGCAAACCCTTCACACTCCTAAACCAATAGTATGACTATTACATGGTGGTAAACTCAGTACCTATAAGCTAAAGGGGTGGGGAAAATGGTAATTCTAGACCACAGTAAAAATGCATTTACATAGCCATTACCAGGACCGAAATACCAACACACAAATAGTCACTGTAATCCATTTCTGCCAACAAACAATGTAACAATGTAAACACGCCATTTCTGATCTGGCCCCCTTAAAGCAAAAAATCATCATGCCTGAGGTGCATCATAAGACCTGGTTCTTTGACGAGGTCATTGCTGCCATACAAGCGAAAAGGGCTCTGAAAGGAAATGGTGAAAAAACAACAATCCCACCTCATTAATTCAGTATAAAATAGCAGTAAAGAAATTCAAGACCGCAACTGTCTCCTCCAAGTCATCTTATTACAACAATCGGATTAATAATGCTTGCTCTAATGTCAGTGAGCTTTTCAAGATACTGAAGGACTTTACGGATTCACCCCCAGCTAATATTGTTACCAAGGATACTGCATAGTGTCAAACAATCCATGATGGCTTCTTGGCTAAAATTTCTACTCACAGATAAACAGTCAATAACCTTGCAACCACGAAGGACCCCATTGGCTCACAGGCTCCCCCTCCTGACACTAATAATATACCATGCTTTAACTTCTCGCATTGTACTGAAGAACAGGTTACCAAAATAATCCAGAACCTAACCCTACAACCTGCCCAACAGACAGCTGTCCTGTGGATATATTTAAGGACTCCCTTGAGGTCGTAGCACCCTGGATGACTAGGCTTATTAATCTGTCCTTTGATGAAGGTGTGGTCCCTTCTTCCCTTAAGGAGGCCTGGATCACACCATTGCTGAAAAAACCCAATCTAGATCCTCAGGTTCCGGACAACTACCGGCCCATCACAAATGTGCCTTTTACCCTTAAGATCATGGATAAACTGGCATATCTCCAACTGCAAAAGCACATTGAGGACTTTAAGATACTTGGTACACGCCTATCGGGGTTCAGAGCTCAGCATGGGACGGAAACCACCATGCTGGACCTTAAATCCACCTTGGCCGGCATAGTGGACATTGGTCATCCTGCCCTGCTGATGCTTCTGGACCTCTCTGCGGCCTTCGATTTGGTGGACCACTCGCTATTAGTGACAGGGGAGGTTGCTCATTGTTCCCATCTCGCCTCCCAGTGGATTTTATCATTCCTTGGTCCCCGCATTGTCCGAGTGGCTGTTGATGAAGAAAGTTTGGCCCCCATTTATCAAACTTGTGGGGTCTCACAGGAATCATGTCTTTCTCCCACATTATTTAATATCTATATTCAACCACTTCTTGACTTGCTGGACGCACTGGGGGCTTGTTATACAAACTATGCCGATGATACCCAGGTTGTCTTCCAGTTAAGTGGAAATTATGAGCAGGACCCGGCCGCCATCAATACCATCTATAAAGCCATCCAGGCCTGGATGGCTGATAATTTGCTCGCCCTTAACTGCGAAAAGAACAAACTTTTGATTGTGTCCTCAAAAGCCCGCCTGAGCATATTAGACCCTGCCTACGCCAACTTCACCATTGCTACTAACATCATTCCAGTGCTGAAGAAGGTGAAGACGATGGGGGTCATTCTTGATGATGAGCTATCTATGCAACCCCATGTCGCATTTATTTGCTCATCCTGTAGTCTGATCACAAAGCAAATTAATTATATTCGTCCTTTCTCTCTACCAGCAACTGTGCTCTGCTTGCTGCTGCATTAGTCAACTATAGACTTGACAATTGTAATAGTCTCTTAGCAGGCACTCTACAGACTACCCTCCAAGCCCTGCAAGTCGCACAAAACAATGCGGCTCGAACCATACAGGGACTGCCTAAATGTGCCCACATCTCAGAGACTAGGAGGTCACTCCATTGGTTACCTGTTCGACATAGGATCACCCATAAGATCCTGACTCTGTCTTTCAAATGTCTAATAAATGCGTGCCCAACCTATCTTATTGACAGAGTAAAATCCAAGTTAGGCGGCAGGAAGCTTCGCTCCTCCGTTTGCCCAACGTTCTTCCAACCTTGATATAAACTGGTCAATTTTGGGGTTACCACCTTGAATGTCCAACCTCCCCTGCAATGGAATCTTCTCCAAGGATATATCTGCTAGGGGAAAACCTGGCCCCTTTAAAAAAAGAAATAAAAACGTTACTCTTCAACCTGAATCCGGCCTGAACTTAGATTGTTTTCCCTCACTGACTCCCCTGCTGAGCCCGCTCTTTCCTTATGTGTTGTTTGTCTTTGTCTTCTGTGTGCGCTCTGATGCCCAAGGGTGTGTGGCACATTACAAACATTTAAATAAATAAATACATACTCCTCACAAACTCTAATATGTACTAGTATTATTAATGCACCTGTATGCCATATACTTAATATAGTCCCCAGAGGAAGAATACTTTCCAACAATGCCCAGAGGGCCACCAAATGTCAGAACGTGCTTAAGTTTACACCACCAAACCAGTATACTCTCATTACACTCCTAGAAAGGATTAATACAATGTAAGCACAGCTAGAAACAGTATCCTAATATAATTATATAGCAGGAGTGCAGTGCATTGATTTAATACAATAAAATCTCTAGAAAATCTGGAAGAATTGCTTGGTAGAGCACTACAGGGACCAAAGGGGCACCCAGGAAAAATGTCAGTGTTCAGGTGAGTACTGTTGAAAGTCACCTTTGTGGGAGCGTTGAAGTTGTAGAAAGTTCCCGATAGGATTAACAGGACAAATCAAATAAGCAGAGTTGCTGTTATAGAGAAAAGGTAGGTACGTCTCTGTTGTACCCCTGCGTTGCGGGAAAAGGAGGCACCAGCACCAGTGTATACCGGAGGACAACCCCCTTGAGGTGTTCCAGAGCCAGATTTGCAACCTAGTCGGAGAGAGTTGGATAGAAGCAGAGCAGGATTCCGGACAATGGATTCCAATGGTGAACCATGGTGGAGGTGGCCTGCAACAGCCTACAGCTGTAGGCACAGGAATGGTGACAAAACCCAGTGAGTACAAGGTTGCTTCCACAGTGCAAGATACAGGACAAAGGGATTGCACCACAGACTAGATGACAATGACTACTTAAAAGGAGAATAATCTACCTTTCGCTGGAGGATGCCCAAGCAGCAGTGATCAGAAGCAAAGATGAAAAACCCCTGGAAGATGTAGGAGCCTGGTCAATTGTATTTGGACGGCTGAAGAGCAACATGGAGCAGCCAGCCAGTCAGCATAAAACGGTCCCATGACAGGGACAACAGTGTAATTGAGCTATGACGGCCGAGAAAGGAGCAGAGGTGGAGTATTGGTGATGCACCACTCTTCTGGACATCGGAGACCCTGTACCCGGCAGCACAACAGTGGCCCAGAAATATTCACAGCACAGGACATCCACTCAAGAGAGAATAGCCCAGGAAAGATGTCCAGCAGCCAAAAGATGAAACCGAAGCAAGAGACAAAGGACCCAGGGCTTAGCCAGTAAGCCCAGCCCTGGTCCAAGAGCCTAGCTTCATGGCAAATCTTCCAGCAAATCAGGTAGGAATTCGCTGCTCTACTTGAGGAATGCACAGGGTCTCCCCTGCATGCACACTTTCAATTACAGGTTGCCCTAAGCAGCCCTCCGATCATACACAAGGCAGACACACAAAGGGTTTGACAGCCAGCTAATAAGTCTACCCCTAAAAACCACCAAGAAATTAGGTCTGCCAAAACAGTTTGTGCATTGGGGCTGTCTGGGGAAGGGCACCAGCCTAAACCAGATTAAGGGTACAGGGCTTGGATCATAGTGAACCCATGTGTGCCCAACTGCCATTTTGGTCTGCCTCGTGGTTCTCAGAAAGGGATGGCTAGAAACAAAATGGCCGGGAGTAGAACATTAGTGCCCCAATGGCTACCACACGGGAACAGTGAGCTACTTATGTGGTGAAACCGACTGCACCACGGTGAAGCCAAAACAATTATAGTTTCCAGCAGCCTACCCCACAGCACTATTCGGAGGTGAAATAATCATGCTGGGGCCAGAATGTGGTGCTTAAATAAAGTGTACCTGTCGTAGAAGCCACATAAACTACCATAGAACAGCATTTAAAACGGGTTAGATTAGCTGGGGGGGTACAGAAGAAGTCCCTGTGACCACAAAAATAATGTCAGAGATCCAGAGAAAACAACAGGAAAAAGTCAACATTTTATGGGTCCCATAACTCCCGCCTCACCCAAATGGAATTCTGCCCTAACACTATGGTATTCAAAAAGGCATTACTGTAGTAAAAAAGAAAGGTGCATGTCTCTGCACTGGGAAAAATGTAGAAAACGGTTAACTGCGGCCGATCCTCTCAATACACAGTACAAAGGTAGCCTGGGTGTTACTTACAGAAACATTGAAGTGACAGAGTTCCTGTAGCACTCCATTGAAGGTGTCTTGTGCTGCACTTTAAAACTACAAGTGAAAAAAGGAGACCCATTCTCTGCACAGCTAGCCACGGAGACTGACCCTTGCAGCCCACATTAACTGAGATTAATGTGTGTGTGAGGCAAACGGGCCTCCCTCCGCCCAAAAATCAAAGGATCCAAACTAAAATCAACGAGGAAAGTTGCAAAAAGAAAAACTTTCCTAACAACAAATTGACACTTATTTGCCATTTTCCAGTGTCACCTAGCGATACTCGCTGGAGACGTATGAATGCAGTAAAGGAGCGTAGCAAATACATTTCCAATATTTAAAACAAAATATCTTAAAACGAAAGGCAAGCTTTATAATATAGTGACCATGTGTGTAAAGACAAGGAAATGTTGGTGTATTTCAAAATAAAGACACAAGATGGTGGCAGTACGTTTGTTCTACAGAAAATGTACAGCATCATTTCAAGTGTGTTTTTAGTCCAGTGCGATGCCTTGGTGACCAGTGAAATCACAACATTGTTTTCCATGCATCTGAAGTACAGAGCAACAGTGTGACAATTGAAACAACAGAGGATGGGGCAATGGGCGAGACACCGACAAGCAAACAGTAATATCCGCCAAATGAGCATGTCTGTTATCAGCATCTTATTGGAATGGTTGTTAGAGGTAGTGTAGTTTTATTGGGACTGCAGAGGTTCTGAGACACATAGAAAGTTGTGTAGGTCTGTTGACACGGGGGCTGTAGTAAGCTAAAGTTAAATGAGTGCGTGTGTGTGTAATGAAATGTGTCACACATTTACATTTTCCAGTGCTCTTTGTTTGTAGATTAGTGCATGGGGTTTTAAATACATCTACCTGTAACAACACTTGTTCCTTTTTGTTCTAATTTGCAGAAGGATAGATGGATTTTCCAGAATCAGTGTCATACAAGTAGCATGTGGACATTTCCACTCCATTGCGCTTTCGAGAGGTAAGAGTTATGTTGTTGCACATTAAAATATTATAACTATTTTCTGCGGCCATTGCAGGTTTTACATTTTTTGTGGGTTTTGTGAAAACAGTCATTCTCGTACCACAGTGATTTTAAAAGGACACACACTCTCATTCTGAATGGGTCAGACATGGAAAGAAACAACTGGAAAACTGATTTGCCTGTGTTTTTCACTCTTTACAGTTTTTCTCTCTCTGTAAGAGAATTCTCTCTCACACTTCTTTCTTTCACTTCAGCTAAAACCAGGTTTTAAATAGAAGCAGACATGCATTCATGGAACCCATAGACACTGTTTCCTCTCCTATCCCTGGTGTATAACGGTTTATTGAGAAGCCACCCTCAACACGGGGAGTCCCTTCCCTCCCCACTCAAGTGGTTGTTCAACTAACTGTTTAACAGATTATTTTTTTTTAGCCCTATCTCAGACACATATCATGCCCCTTGGATCCTTCACCCTTTAGCTAACAATGAGCCAAGAACCAGGCCGGCATACAGGAAATATATTGGTATTTATTTAAATAAAAATAATAGAAATTAGCATGAAAATGTCAAAAACACAACTTTATCCGTGGCACATACAGTCAACTTCTCTCAGCAAAAATAAATCACAAAAGTGAGTTAAAAAGAACACAGACACAATTCTTTCTGTAAATTTCACTTCACAAAACAATTACATTAATCAATAAAGAAGGCTCTTGTAATGTTGTGAGATTTGAATTTTCCTGCATGCTTAAAAGGCTAGCACTAGGATTTCAAGATTAGTAAAAATATATATGGCAATTATAATTTCACCCACACTTTTGGTTTAAAATAAACACAGGGTGATTTCTCACTTTGTTTTTCAGACCCCCCCCATTGCTTTGGTCTAGGTTGGGAAGTCAGACAGAAAAATTGAATGCTTTGGGGAATTTGGATTTCAGACACCCCTTAGTGAAAGGCCTGTGTTGGGGAAGCTGGATAAAAAAGGTTGGGCTGATTTAAGAACAAGACACCCCTCTTCCTTAAAGAAGTCGGGGTCAGCTGGACAACAAGGATTACCTAATTAAATTATAGGCTATAGTTGTCAGCGCACACTGGGAAGTGAGCTTTGTTAATTTTGAATTTTAACAAAATTCACCACATAGTGTTCTGCCAAATGGGGAATTAATTAAATTAATATTTTTGGTTACATAGGCTAAGGATCTAGACAGCCCCCCCACACCCCCCACCCACTATAAAGGGGAAGGATTCAAGGCAAGCAGACTCCCTCCCGCCTTTTTGTTTTCCAGGACTTAGGTCTACTTACATAGCAACCTCTGTTTAAGGTTCAGGAAAGCCAGCCACATCTCAGGACACTCTGGAAATATAGGGCAGGGGTCTGGTCACTCCACTCTCAAAGATGGCCTCCCACTCTCCACCATAAGACCCAGTCAGCTTTGAGACCTTCCTAGAAATAGACAGCTCAACCCAGATGCACTCTCAGTAATCTCCTCTGGTGTCTCCTTAGAGCTATCAGATGTTTAGTTTCAGCAGCCTTCTCTCTGTCCTCCTGTCTTTCTACTTTTTCTGTCTCCCCGGTTTTTGTGTGTCCTGTCCTACTGCAGTCACCCTTATATAGCAGAAATGACAACACCAATTTTACAATCATGGGGAAGTACCTTGCAATAATCCTTGCAACTAGGATTGGACAGTTATTCCTCTCCTCTCAACCCCGCCTCCAAGTCAGGATTGGTTTAGGAGTCTGAAGCAGCCCTTTGTTCTTCTTTGAACTTTTTGGCAAAAACTATTTATGTATCACAACTTCATAATTTTACTAGCAACTGCCATACCAACCATATTTTCTGTTTTAGCTGATCATGGAGAATTAGATAAGCTGACCACCAAATCCGTACGAGCAGGTGGCACATTTTTGTCGTTTCCATAAAATGCACAACAGTTATGAAGATGTAAGTTATTAAGCTTCCACTAGATGTCGTCCTTTGCATAGCATGTTAATCTAAGCAGATGTAAGCCTCAGTATTATGATTACGGTGAGTAATGTATCTCATACATTGCTTTTGTCAACCCACACATCATGTTTTGTTTTCCTGACATTTTTCTGTGGGCAGTGATTTTTTTTCTTCCATTTTGGCTTTTCCTGCATGCTTAAAAGGCTAGCACTAGGATTTCAAGATTGGTAAAAATATATATGGCAATTATAATTTCACCCACACTTTTGGTTTAAAATAAACACAGGGTGATTTCTCACTTTGTTTTTCAGACCCCCCCCCATTGCTTTGGTCTAGGTTGGGAAGTCAGACAGAAAAATTGGAATGCTTTGGGGAATTTTGGATTTCAGACACCCCTTAGTGAAAGGCCTGTGTTGGGGAAGCTGGATAAAAAAGGTTGGGCTGATTTAAGAACAAAGACACCCCTCTTCCTTAAAGAAGTCGGTGTCAGCTGGACAACAAGGATTACCTAATTAAATTATAGGCTATAGTTGTCAGCACACACTGGGAAGTGAGCTTTGTTAATTTTGAATTTTAACAAAATTCACCACATAGTGTTCTGCCAAATGGGGAATTAATTAAATTAATATTTTTGGTTACATAGGCTAAGGATCTAGACAGTCCCCCCACACCCCTCACCCACTATAAAGGGGAAGGATTCAAGGCAAGCAGACTCCCTCCCGCCTTTTTGTTTTCCAGGACTTAGGTCTACTTACATAGCAATCCTCTGTTTAAGGTTCAGGAAAGCCAGCCACATCTCAGGACACTCTGGAAATATAGGGCAGGGGTCTGGTCACTCCACTCTCAAAGATGGCCTCCCACTCTCCACCATAAGACCCAGTCAGCTTTGAGACCTTCCTAGAAATAGACAGCTCAACCCAGATGCACTCTCAGTAATCTCCTCTGGTGTCTCCTTAGAGCTATCAGATGTTTAGTTTCAGCAGCCTTCTCTCTGTCCTCCTGTCTTTCTACTTTTTCTGTCTCCCCGGTTTTTGTGTGTCCTGTCCTACTGCAGTCACCCTTATATAGCAGAAATGACAACACCAATTTTACAATCATGGGGAAGTACCTTGCAATAATCCTTGCAACTAGGATTGGACAGTTATTCCTCTCCTCTCAACCCCGCCTCCAAGTCAGGATTGGTTTAGGAGTCTGAAGCAGCCCTTTTGTTCTTCTTTGAACTTTTTGGCAAAAACTATTTATGTATCACAACTTCATAATTTTACTAGCAACTGCCATACCAACCATATTTTCTGTTTTAGCTGATCATGGAGAATTAGATAAGCTGACCACCAAATCCGTACGAGCAGGTGGCACATTTTTGTCGTTTCCATAAAATGCACAACAGTTATGAAGATGTAAGTTATTAAGCTTCCACTAGATGTCGTCCTTTGCATAGCATGTTAATCTAAGCAGATGTAAGCCTCAGTATTATGATTACGGTGAGTAATGTATCTCATACATTGCTTTTGTCAACCCACACATCATGTTTTGTTTTCCTGACATTTTTCTGTGAGCAGTGATTTTTTTTCTTCCATTTTGGCTTTAGAAGCCGTTTTTCTTTGCACACACCAGTGCAGGCCGGTTTTGCCTTCCATGTTTAAAAATCCTGTTTTACGTGTCACAGGGATCTTTGATTCCTCCTTCTTTTGTAAATTAAACTGCTGCTTGTCCATTGGTAATGAAAGGTAGGCCCCTTTCCACATGGCTGTTTACCTTTACGTGAAAAACAAAAGTAAAAGCCAGGCCGTTTTTGTTGCAGTGTTTAAATGCCTGCCATTCATGTGAAAGGGACTTCTGTTTGGGGCCTTTAAATGCTCTTCACAGGTGTTAGAAACAACCTCCTCCTACTTGATTCATGAAGTACCCTCAAATTCTTTGACCCAAAACAATTTCATCTGAAAATACCTTTATGGTTTATCTGTGGAACAAATCAAAGACCAAAGAACAACAAATCTTGAAAAATTGGATGCGGACAGGTATACACACAATCCATTGTTTCATAACAATTAATATACCAACATAGTAACCTCCCCAATTCAAATAAAATTGTATATTCACAACCGTGACTTTATGCATTTCGTCAAAGGGGCTCTGAAAACCTTAAAATCCCAAATCATAGACCCATCAATTTGTTCCCCCTTCTCATCAACAATAACATCCAGTCATGGGACCTCTTGTGATTTAGAATCACATTTATAGCCTGCAAAACATTATTGCTAAATACTGGCCACTTGCCTGACAAACAGGATCTACAAAACTGGCTGATAGAAAACTCAGTAGGAAATGATTTGGTAAGCATACAATAGAAACTACACCTCATAAACTCTAACACAAATATATATATATTTTTTTCCTGACTTCGCTTTTTATAATGGCAATGCTGAACTACAATCCATCTTCATTTATTTTTTTTTATAGTTTATTACCAGCTCATTTGAGAACTGTATGACTTAATACACTTTGTAAAAAAACGTATTATAAGGCGATATTGTTAAGGTGAAACCTCATTGCATTGACTGTTCACAAATATCTGACTCGTATCATCCGCTCTCACTAGGGAGTACTGATGTCAAGATCTATACGAATCTACTCACTAATCACCTAAATGAGACATTTGGTGCATCCGGATCAGTCTGGTTTTATCCCGGACGGTCCACGGCCTTGAATATTCGTAGGCTCTTTAATGTTATAACACAAATCGAACCGACACCTCATGCAGCGGCAGTGTCGCTGGATGTGACAAAGGCATTTGATATGGTGTCATGGCATTTCCATTTGAATATGTTAAAGAAATGTGGCTTTGGTCCCACGGTTTTTCAATTGATATAGTCCCTTTCATTTGCTATAGTGTGCACAAATGGGAAGCTGTCTGGCCCCATACAACTGATCAGAGGTACGAGGCAGGGCTGCTCCTCTCTTCATTGTTTTTTGCTTTTGTCATAGAGTCCATGGCAGATCTGATTAGGACTAAACACTCATTTAATGGTACTCATGTTGCAGAGTCTGCAGAGTTAATCTCTTTATATGCAGATGATGTACTGTTGTATATCAGGGACCCACACCTCAACTTGCTCCCTGTGCTTAGTGATGTTGTCTGATATGGAATACACTGGGGCTTACGAATAAATCAGTCTAAATCTGATATCTTCCCGCTCACTGATATTACTCTTCCTATGCCCAAAATGAATACACTTTGATGGTCGACAGATCGGATGAAGTATTTAGAGATTGGGATAAGTAGGTCACATCAATCGATCTTTGATATTAATTATAACCTATATAATGGGCAGCTCGCTGTCAAGTTAACTAAAAGGGCGCAAATACCTTTGTCAGTGGCGAAACGGGTCGCCTTAATAAAAATGATCATCTTACCGAAACTGTTGCACTTATTGCAGAATGTCCCTATCTGGCCTGGCAAAAAGTACTTTTGCACCCTGCATAAAGCTTACTCCCGTTTTCTGTGTCATTCTGGGGCTGGGCGGAAAAAATGGCAACACCTCACTGCGCCCTATGAAGTGGGTGGATTCAAAGCACCTGAGATTTAGCTGTATAGGATGGCGGCGCAAGTGCAGTATGCATCCTACTGGTTTTGAACCATGAAAGTGCTGCCCCTTCTGAAAAAATTGACCGAGCGTCAGCTGCGACGTGGGCACACTTATGATTGCGGACACATACCCCGACCCCTGTAAATTCAACCTGTTTAGGATTACACTTTTAGCTTGGCAGAAAATATACCAGGCCATGAGCACAGTTACACCATATAGTAAACCTGTACCATTATGGTGCTCGGCGGTAATAAGGCCCACAATGGATGTGTCTGTCCGTCTGAGCTTGCATGGTGAGGGCTCTAATGTGTGTGGGGGATTTGTACGGAAACGGGGCATTTCTATCACTTAATGATGTTAAGTACTTTGACACCCTTTATTCAGTCTACATTATTGTAGAATGATAGCAGCCTTTAAGGTGAAAATGGTCTACATTTCCAACGAACCGGTGGAGGGTCCAATCCTACCATACATTGTTAGTTCCTAACAATGACTACACATTGGGCCGCATTACAGGTTTGGCGGTATATCCGCCGGAATACTGCCAAACGGAATTACTGTTACAGCCACTTGGTCTGGCGTATTTACCACCCATTACAAGTGGTGGTAGGCGGTGTTATTACCCATTTATTGGAATCCATAGGACTTCATGGGGATGTTGGTGGAATTCCACCGGCTGTAATTCTGCCCCAATTTTGTTCAGGAAAGTGGCAGATTTGCTTCCAGCTTTTTGCTGGAGGAGAATCCTCCACTTCACCGCCTAACTTGTACTATGCTGGTGCAGTAATACGTGGGAATGGAGTTACAACTCTGTTATCACCAATTTTTACCACACCGCCATACTCATAATGAGCTGAGCCTCATTATAAATTAGGTAGTATTCTAGCAGTAAATCCATTGGAATACTGCCAAACAAAATTACCGTTACCACCACTTGTTCCGGCGGATTTACCGCCACCTGACAAGTGTTGGTAGGCAGTGTTTATTGGCATCCATATGACTACATTGGGATTTTGCCGGAATTACCACTGGTGGTAATTCTGCCGATTTGTCGGATTTTCGTCAGTAAAGTGGCAGATTGGAGGTGAATCCTTAATTTCATCACCTAACTTGTAGTACGGTGGTGCTGTAATGCAGTGATAACGGGACTGCTGTACTCATAATGAGCCCCATTGTCACTACATTATATGCTCTAATTAAAGCGGCAATACTGTGAGACTTGGGCATACTATGTGACAGGTGGGAGGTGGATCTTGGCTCATCTCTTGCAGATGCCGGCTGGCTGCGTATGTGCAAACTAACGAGGAATGTATCCTTTAATTCCAGATTTTGCATAATGCAGTTTAAATAGGCTGCACTACACGCCTGCCAAGATGAAACCCATAAGCAGGGATAATAATGGGAAATGCCGTAGGTGCTCTGAGGCGGATGCCGAATATATGCACATGGTCTGGGACTGCCCTGCATTGCAACCCTTTTGGGGTGGGGTCTGTAGTATGCTTACAAAGATTCTGGATGAGACGATAGAACTGGCATTAATGAAGCATACGTTTGTAAATCGTTGTTGCTTGTTAGCAAATCGTTATATATTTAAACACTGGACCCGTAGGGCGCCATCTATGACCAAAGACTGGTTATCAGATGTTGCACGGGCTAATGACAACGAGGAGCTGTACATATCCCGGATATCCGTGATGCCTCAGACGTCTAAAGCCAAGGACATTTGGGTATATTTTGGGAATTACTTGTTAAGGAAATCTCCTGTTGATGATGCTGTGCATCCGTGAATCAGTGTTAACCTGTGTCTTTTGTTGATAACACCAAAGCTGTGATAGCCTCCCTACTTGTGGAGCTTAGGCCTAGTTCAACGTCTCTGCAATGGTGGTATGTAGGAGACTTCATACTGCTGACACCCTACACATTGCACTGCTTCTTACTATTTGAGATTGTATATAGTGAATACATTGGCCAATGTTTTTAATGATGTGATACCAAGAAGATAAAGTTTTTTTTAAAAGAAATCAATCATCTGCGATTTTGAGGTGCATATTCGGATAAGTTTAGGTACAACTTTCCGAGATTTGCAGTGTACGTTTTTCTGTCATTGAAAAAAAAAAGAAAATGAACACTCCACAAGGCTGTGGTGAATTGTAACCCTTCTAAGTGCCAAAATGGGAGGATGAATACCATGTTTGGGAAAACAATGCAAGCCCAAATACTCTCTTGTGAAAAGAACATGCATACTAGAGAGACCCAGATGGCCAATACTCAAAGTCATACATCAATCAGAACTATGCAGCCTGATTCAACCTTGAATAAGGTTGTGAGTGCATTTGAGGGGACAATTGAGAGTACACAATTTGCATCAGAGATAGGCATTGAGTGGGTGTTCGTTCCTGTATGTGGCTTGGGGTGGGTGCCTTAAAATCCTCTGCAAGCCAAATCCCAGAATTTGTCACAAAATAGCTCCCTCAAGTTTGAATATGAATGAATCAGCCTTCGTTGATTGGGTGCCAAATGTTTCTAATTTGCAAGTGTGTTAGTTTGGGGAAAAAGGTAGGGCTTCTCAGGCACTAAGAATCGACCCTGAAGCACCATGAATAAGGGCTAATATGAGAGCAATGGCAGAGACTCTGCACCAGCATCCCCTGATTTCTGGAAAGCCAGATGTCTAAGCTCTGCCTCTCCTGAAACAAGAGGGGACTGACATATGCTCTCCCTTTTCTTGATCCTGCAGGACCATTCATACCCATACCTCTGCAAGAAGTTTTGTGCTCCACTGGAACTCCCAGGCCTGCCTGTGTCATTAGTTCCAGAAGCAGTAGCTCCATTTATTACCAGAGCCAGTTTGGCTATTGCTGCTGCTGAGCAGGTTATTTATTGCCTGGAGCATCAAGGTCTCTGGCACTCCAGCAGCTTTTTTCCAGAACCAGGCCTATCATCATAACTAGGGTCACAATTTGTCTACCTTGCAAAGCATTCCATGGTCAGGAGATTATCTGTGTGTGGTATCCTGACTACATTTTGAACCCTGGATCTGTCCCTCCTGCTGTTGCGTTTCCGTGGGTGACCCTGCCCATCTGGCATTAAAATGCAACATCTCTGGCTGTATGTGCAAGAGGTCCACACCTCAATCTTGTTAAGATGCATATGCACAGCTTCCTTCATGTCTGTGTCCCTAAACTCTACGTGGGGCCTTGGTTCTGCTCATCCGGCACTGGGGTCTTCAGATACTGACCATGCATCTGGCTGAGAACCACAATGTCTCTGGCTGCGGCTCCAGGAACTCCACTCTTCATTCTCGAGGTATGTGATATTTGGATACTTCTTTAGTCCTTTATGTGGCATCCCCTGATTCACCTTGCGCTCTTGTTTTTGTCTGTCCAGCATTGGGGGACATTTTTTGCAGACCCCCTAACCATCTCCCCTGTCTGCTGACATCACAGTTCCACTCTGCAATCTTCAGATTGACACTGAGGCGACTCATCTTTGATGACTGGACTTCTTGAACGAGGTGTCCGCATATTGTTATTTTGTCTTCTTTGTGCTCCTCTGGTGTGGGGAGCTCTACGTGCAGACCATTTACCTTTGCCCATGGACTAACATTGGGCCATTGAAAAGCATTGAGAACTGCTCAACCAATCCAAATTCAGTTTTATTCTTAAGGGAACAATTGTGTATTGTGGTTGAGGGGTATAGACTGAAAGGGGGCCATGAGTCCTTCAAAAGCCCTGTGGGTCTTTGCATGACTTTTTGAACACTTGTTTGAACCTGTTGGTTCACTCTTTCCGAAAGACAGTTCCTAAAAAGTCATTTGTTTGCCTGCTATTTTGTTATCTTTTATGCACAACTGTAATAGAAATAATTGATTTTGATATATTTTTGTGCACCTTTCCTTATTGTTCACCTGTTACAAGTGTCTACTATACCTGTTACCCAATCGAAAAGCAGTGTGGGAGCCCCTCTACTGAGAATGAACATGGGTCAAATACCATGTTCTATGGAATTTCTCCCACTCAGGACGGTCTACAACCACGTTTTAGCTCACTTCACCCTTCAAAGACGAGAAATACCCATTTACATATCAGTCTTTGTCCCACCCGCAAGGGCAGTCCAGCTTCGAAAATGCTGGGCAATTCTCCTCTGAACAAGAGTACCATCACCAACCCCAGACACGTGTTTTGGTCGTGTTGGGCCTCCTCAGTGAGGTGAAGCTGAACCTCTCAAAGGCACAATGAGCAATGGGTCCACATTTGGATTAGGGGTGTTGCTGGGCCTGGAAAATATCTGGGGCTACACTAATGTCGGGACTGTTGGGACTCTGAGCTAGCTAGCCTTTTGGCTGTAGCCCCTGAGCTTCTAGCCGGGGTTACAACCAAAAGACCCAGGGCAATAGCCCCCCCAATCCCACCCTAGCAACAACTCTTTCCCTGGTTACTTAGGGTGAAACCACAAGTTTTACAAAATTGAAAAAGAGTGTGGGAACCCCTGTACTGAGATCGAACATGGGTAAACTACCCTGTTCTATGGAATTTCTTCAGCTCAGGAGGGTCTACTGTTAGTCAGAAAAACAAATCCCTACCCCCCCTGGGCAACCTACACCGGTCTTAGACAATCTTAGACAATCTCCAAGGGGGGTGTGGATCACTATACCCCCCTTGCTTTCGTATCTCTGGCCCTATGTGCACTGTGTTACTCCTAGATTACTTCTAACAGCATACCAACATACTCCTATATAACAACTGTGAATACAAATAACATAAGACACAAAGAAAACACATGAATCAATTCAATTATAACAATAGAATACATTTATTTATACACAGCAAAGCATAATTCATACAATACTAAAACTATTGCAACCATCTAATTTGCACCTTTTAGACTTTTGGTGCAAATCTACCATGCAATAACTATAAGCCTTACAGGCTTCTAATGCAAGCCTGTGATGCAAGCTTGTGGTTGTAGTGCAGTCTAAATGCAAGCGTCCGCATCCTCTCCTTCATGCAGGATCAAAACACACCAATCCACACCAATCCTTCACACTCTCTCTAAACAATCCCTGTCTGATTTCCCCTTTCCCCCAAACCCAAAGCTCATTGTGTGGGTGTCTGTTCTAATCAATCAGTTTAGTCTAGGCCCTAAACCATTCTTCCCATTTGGCATCTCTCTCCTCTTCAGCTCTATCTTTGACATTCAGAGCCGGGCCTCGGTCTCTCTCTCTGCCAGATCGATCTCATCAAGGCCTCATCAGGTTCTGCTGCACCAAGTCACCTCTCCCTCATTGAACTCCATCAATCACCATCTCCCACAACAACTACCAGCAACTACCAAAAACTAGGGACTCTCCTCTCTCTTCACCTCTGGTTATAGTTCCAATGACGCACTCATTCCCATGGTTACTTACATTCTCTAAGCTAAGAATGTCACTTTCTGTCTCAGTATTCTATATTCAGGCAGAGCCTGCCAGTCTGTGTTATGCGTGTTCTAGTCACTGCGTGTTATGTCAGCGTGACATGGGACATCATATCTCTGCCTTGGCCTTCTGTGTGCGGCTCAAAACACCATCTTCCATCTATTCCTCCATTCACTCCACTGTTGGCATCTCTCTGCATCACGAAATCCCTCTATCTGTTCCTGTGTTCAAAGCATCCCCTTTGCAAAAAGCACCTCTCCCATCTCCCCACATCGCTCCCTCCATTGCCCCAACCTTTGCTGTCTCCGCGGCATAGAGCTCAAGCTGATGCTGATAAGCCTCCTTCGCTTTATCTGTCTGCCTGCCAAGCAACTGTTTTACATTCCTTCTTTCACACTAATTCATAACAATCTCTCTGCACAGAGCCCAGTGGCACTTCTGTCTCCTTCAGAAATGGCTTTAGGATCCTTAGGCCTCATTCTATCTAGTGCTTACTCTCGCAAATCCAAGCGCTACATAATGCAAACTAAGTGCACACTCTACATACATGGTGTCTCTCCATGCATAACTACAAAGCATAACAATGTGTCATTCTAAATGGCTCTACATGGCATTTCCATAACAAAGCAATAGCAAATTGCAAATGCATACAAAGTGGCAGTCTAATATGTGGATAGTGTGATGATGCTACTTCAGCATGTACTACTAAACAAGATGCAATAATGGATAACTAAACATGATGCAATCATTCCTAAAGGGATAATAATGGGTAACAATGAGTAATGGTTCTCTATAAATGGGTCTTATGATTCTCTAATGATAACAATTCCAGGCATCTCATTTTATCAGATTGTACACTACAACCACATTTTAGCTCACTGCACCCTTCACAGAGGAAAGAAAATCAATTTGCATATCACACTTTGTCCCACCCACAAGGGGGGTCCAGCACCGCAATGCAAGGCAATTTTCAGCTGAGCCATCAGCAATCGCAGCTACATATTTCAGCCTTGTTGGGCCTCTTCTGTGAGGTGAAGCTGAGCGTCTCTAAGCACCCAGTGTCTGGGTTGGCGGTTACCTCCAGTGCATTTGGTATCCTTGGTTGTGCCCTCTTGACCCCCATCACTGTTTGAGTGGCTAATTGAAGGGTGGGCTGGTCTAGCTAAACATGAAACCGTGGTCTATGCAGATTTGCTGGTAGAGTCGGCACAAATGTCTCCAAAATGAGCATATCCTTGACCTCATCCATGTTCATCTGTGCCAAGCACTTAGCCATAACAAAACAAATCCTGTAGGGCATTTGTCTGGGGATTTCTGGGGTAGCAACTGGACCTCACTCAGTCACTGTGGCTGGGATTGCTCATATCTCCCCAATCTCTCCAGGGTACCATCATGCAGGTCATCGTAGGTAGTCTGGCCATCTGCATTCACAACCTGGTAGGCTGACTGTATCTCCCTAGTCAAAAGTGGGGCTATATAAAAGGGCCAACTAGCCCTTTTCAAAGTTGAAAAATAATGCTTTGGATCATATCCTTAGGAATGTTTTTGCAGCAGGGGTTGCAGTGCTTGCAATTAGGCCAGAAGGGCCACCTTATTTTGGACCAGCTTGTCCAGCAATGTTTCCAAGGTTGGAACTGCTGTTTCCCCCTGGGACGCCATCTCTTTTGCCTTCACACTGGAATCTGGAAGGCTTGTTGGCTGTTGCTAGATAGGGGTCATTGCTCTCCACTGCTTCACCTGACCTAAACGGGTCAGGACCTTCAAGGGAATGAATACCTCAGATAATTTTGGCTGAACAGTGATACTGCAGGGTGTAGTGGTCTCTAGCTTACGGGTATTTTGCCCACCTCAGTCACAAAGTCATTGTAGGGTCTGGCCCCTCTTTTTCCTCTGAGTTTCTCGACGGTCTCTGCCGCCACCCCGTGACGGTTTCCTGGGGCCCCATAGGTCATAGCACCGGCCACTCCCAGACCCTTGCAGGAGTTTTCTCCACATATCCTAATGAAGGAAAGAGAAGGGCATAATACCCACAAGCACTCTAGAATATAATTCCCACCCATTTCATAGGCCATAGTAGAGCAAGAGCTTTTCTCTACAAATATATGAGAAGGAGAGGATGATCAAAAGTACTATACTATGGATTCCCCTGAGAACATGTAACCACCAGTTTGCACATCCTCTAGAGAATACTGGGATCATATATTGCTCAACCAAAGAGTTCAGCCAAACACAATGGGATAAGGACCCATGAACAGGAAACATCATTTTATTAAAGAAACACTGGAACAGTGGTCTGCAGCTTGCAGCTCTCCACACCATTGACTATGTCGGCTAGGGCCCATGGGGGTTGTAATCCAAAATATCTGGAGAGGAAAAGGTTACAGACCCCTGCACTAGACGAACCAAAACAGAGTTCCCAGAGTATTCCAATTATACGTTTGGTAAATAACAAATGGCAGTAACCAGGCAGAGCCCAGCCACATGCAAGAATGTTAATCCAAGGATATAAAAGACATATTGGAAGTTACAACAGAGCCAATGCATGTAAAGGGACATCCACAATCTGACTGCCTGGTTATCACCACATCAAGGTAAAAGTGTGGAGCACCTACTTCCACTTTTCATTTCCCCTCATTTAGGGAGAGCAAAAGGATCTACATAATGGTCAAACTTTAGCTACTTTGGCGGCTTGCAATAGAACACTTGCCAATGCCACTGCACTAAGGGCAAGATAAACATCACACCCAATGGGACGAAATGACTAATATCACACAGGAGATGCCTGGTCCTGTAAAGACTAGGGGTCAGACAATTGTTAACAAGGGTGAACAGGCACAAAAAGTCACCATAACAAAAAGCTTAGATGTTGCATAAACAGTGGGAAGACAGGCAGCAGAAACCAGAGTAATGGAGTATGTATGGCTCAGTCACATGGTTTACACCTGAACCCCAGGCATCTTCAATCGACAAACCAGTTGATGGAGATGTTATATTCAAAAATCCTGTGGACGAGACCCTGTAAACAATTAAAACAGAAGAAGAGACGCCTGGGATCACAAGCATGGTGCACCATCCATGCAGGGATGTAATTTCACCAAAATGGCAAGGGTAGTGGACGTGACATCGCACAACCCTTGAACTCTGATGACATCACAGGAAGTGATGTCATTTGACCCCACCTTGAAGTGACATCACGGGAAGCGATGTAACATGACTTTCATTGTTCCTAAGTACACTATGAAAATTGCATGCATAGGCCGACATCTAGTGGTAGCCGCGGAGTATTACATTGTTTGTTTTCGAAACTCGAAAAGGGACGTCGACAGGGCGTGCCAGTAATACTATCCCTATGTGACGTCTACTGAACCCATGGTCCTTCACGCGTCGAGGTCCCTCAGATTGTTTTTTTCCGTCATCGTAGTTGGGCGCATATCGCAGAGTTCCTACTTGGCTGCCGCTATTACTTATTAAAAAGTTAAACTTAGTATTTCTTTCTGTCCTATCGAGAACCGTTTACCACAAGATCTCCGGCAACAGCTTCAAGAACAAGACCATCCGTTCACGACAGCGACTCCTGTCTCGACGGACCTTTGCCGGCGGCCTTCCATGGTCTCATCGGGCCTAGGCCCTGTACAGTAGGGAGAGCAGGGAGAGGTTCATATTTTAGTCTCTGTAAGAGAATGCATATTTCCCTTTACTCCCATTTATTTCGCCAGGCTGCAATCCTTATACAGAGTGGAAAACAATAATTTTAAATTCTGTCCTTCCTGTAACAGGAAGTTTCCCTGGAAGGATTTGCACCGAGTGTGCAACCTTTGCCTCCCGAGGGACCACATTGAAAAACAGTGCAAGTCTTGCAAACTGTTCAGGCCAAAAAAGGTGAAGGACAAAACGTTGGACCCACCACGCCATGCAGGCCTAGGCCGCCATGGATGAAGAGGGAGCCTCCAGCGATGGAAGCATCAGCATCCTAAGTGATGCTGAGGGCGATCGGGATCCTTCGGATTCCCGCATGCGAGCCCCTGACCCCAACAGACAGGCCGGTGGTTCTGCTACGATGACGACAACTGGCACCTCAAGCACTACCAAGTCACACCACACCAGGCACATCCCCCGTGGCCGAAAGTCGACTATGTCACCGACTGATAAGCCGCACGCAGTGTCGAGGGGAAGGTCTGAGCATTCCCTGTTTTCTGGGCCATCATGGTCATGATCACCACAAGACATGCCCCTGAAACAGATGGTAAAGTCAGTTTCTGACACCATGTCTAAATCTGGGAAGCCTTCGGGTTACGGCAACCAGGCATAGAAAAACGCGTCGATGGCCTCGTGCAAAAGCTCAATATTAAATAAGTTAATTAAAAAACACATCCCGACACCCTACTACACCTGCCCAACCTACTACTACTTCCTCTGTGTTGCCAAGCTCCTCCCAATGGACCCCTGAACAATTCGATAGGGTCATGAGGAGAATGTCCAGTTTCATAAACTTCTTCGACGAACACCCTGAGCAGCTCCAAAACCTACCTTCACGGGCCCCCGCAAAGTGGGGCAGCAGGCCCGCAACCCACAGCCAAAAAAACATGCATGGACTCCACGCAGGTTATCACTTCATCATATCAGGATCTAGGTCAGGACACTTATTATTATTATAACACCCAAGGCTCACAGGACCCTGGCTCCTATACATACCCAGAGGATCAAGGGGACACAGGAGACTTAGATCAGTATTATGATGATGATGATTATGATGACATATACATCAATCCAATCCCCAGACCACACCGACCCACCGGTGGCTGACTCCCCGGTAGACAATCAACTGCAATATAATGACCTCCTCCTAAAGGCTGCAGAGCACTTTAAAATAGATACACAGGAAGACCAGGTCGATAAAGACTTCCTGGAGGACATCCTTGGGGATAGATAGTCTGCTGCACAGTTTTTCCCCTTCAATCATTTCAGAGGTGTATTCAGTCCTCTCTGCTTACAACCAATCTGACATGGGCAGTCAACCAACTCATCAAAAAGATGTTCAGACCAGCCCCCGCAGACCACTTATACATTTGTGGGCAGCTAAAGCCCGACTTGCTAGTGGTCATCATCACAAGAAAATAGCGGGAACCCCTCTGGCCTATGCCGAAGCCCCTCCTGACAAGGAGAGTTAAAAGATCTACACCCAGGGCAGGAAAGTAGCTTCCTCGGCTGCCTAGCAAACTAGGATTGCTAATAATACCACGCAGTTAGCCAGCTATAATTGTCACAAGTGAGACGAAATCTCACAACAGATAGACTCATTCCTAGAGCCCCTAAAAACACAGCTCTCTCTCACCATCGCTGAGGGGAAACAAGTAGCAAGCTGCATCCTTAAAAATAACCTGGACGCAGCAGACAACGCAGGAAGAATAATTGCAGAAGGCAAACTGATCAAACGCCATGCATGGCTCCGTCAATCCGGATTCAAACTGAATACCCAGGCTACCCTCTTAAACATGCCCATTGTGCCCAATGATTTATTTGGCAATGCAGTTGAAGATTCACTTAAAAGCGCAAAGGAGGAATATGATACCCTCAAATCCCTGGGTCAGCTCACTAACACCTTTTGGCCAGAGAGCAGGCTCTAACTCACGCTGTTTTAGAGAACGGAACTCTCAGCCGTCCTCCAATTAGAACCAGGGTGGGCAAAGTTCGTCCTGGGTTCTTCACAAGGATAGTCTTCCCAACAGGATTTTCAAAGAGACTAAAGAATACCTAGAAGCAGGGGCAGACCCTCCTCCGCAAGAGGGTGCTCAACCCCTCCTAAGCAATGGCCACCTGCTACAGGTTCCCTCCCATGCCACTCCAGTAGGAGTTCGTATTTCACACTGTGCCCACGCATGGAAGTGGATCACATTGGACAAGTGGCTACTTTCCACCATGGCGGGGGGTATTGCATAGAGCTGATTCAAACTCGAGCCAATCACCCGCCAAAACAAAGACAGGCTTCACAGGAAGAACAACGCATCCTGCTGGAGGTCAAAGCACTGATGTTAAAGGACGCTAATCGTCCCTGCAAACCAGGCAAACAAGGGTATTTATTCAATGTACTTCCTTATGCCAAAAAAAAGACCTAACAATGCGCCCTGTCCTAGACCTGCACCTTTGCGAATACATATGTCAATCCACACAAATTCTGCATGACAATGCTACAGGAAGTAATCTCACTGCTGAAACAGGGGGACTACATGGCAACCTTGGGCATGAAAGATGCATACTTTCATATTTGAATGTTCCCAGTGCACAGAAAATTCCTGCGCTTCAAAATAATGAACCAACACTACCAATTCAAGGTGCTACTCTTTGGCATAGCCTCCTCTCAGTTGGGTATTCACCAAGGTACTAGCGGTAGTGGCAGCGCTCATACGCAAGGAATCAATCCTAGTGTACCCTTATTTGGATGACTGGCTAATAACCGGGGAATCCCACAAATTTGCAAGCTAAATACTGAGAAAACAATCATTCCCCATAGGGATTCTCAATAAATGAGAAAAAATCAAGTCTCGTTCCAAGCAAGACAAAACAGTTCTTAGGAGAAGTCATAAAGACAGAGAAGGGGTCTAGTCTTTCCATCAAACAAAAGAGTGCAAAACATACTGCTGCCAATATCAGTATCTAGCCGGTTGCCAAATAGCTGTACACAAAGCAATGCACTTGCTCGGGATGATGGCATTGTGCATTTACCTGGCTCCTCACGCACATGCAAGGCTGCGCATGCACCCAATGCAAGAGTGGTTAGCAAAACAGTGGTCTCAGGCAAGCGGTCAGTGGGACGATCGAGTGGT
This sequence comes from Ambystoma mexicanum, assembly GCA_002915635.3. Lineage (NCBI taxonomy): Eukaryota > Metazoa > Chordata > Amphibia > Caudata > Ambystomatidae > Ambystoma > Ambystoma mexicanum. Next base: position 86,720,992 of record CM010938.2, on the reverse strand, counting down.
TGTTTCCCTAACTCTAGTTCAAGCGCTACCCTGGTGGACAAAGGAAAACCTGTTAAAGGGAGTACCCTTTCATAATCCTGAAGTGCAAACAATTGTCACAACAGATGCATCACTCTCTGGGTGGGGAGCCCATTACCTTCACCGCACAGCACATGGCCTTTGGACACAGATCACAGCCCAAAATGCAGTGCTCAAGCCCCTGCAAGCTTTCCAAATGCACCTGGCAGGTCAGACAGTACAAGTCCTCACGGAAAGCACCACTGCCATGTTTTACATGAAAAAGCTGGGGGGCAAACACTCTCCAAGTCTGTCCAGGCTAGCACAAAAATTGGGAAGTGGGCACTCAAGCGGGGCATGTTCCTAACGTCGCAACATTTTCCAGGGGAACTCAATTCTCTGGCAGACTCATTAAGCAGAGACCCTCTACCAGAATAGCACGAGTGGCAGCTCGACAGAAACATCTTAAACAATGCGCCTCATTATAAGTTTGCTGGTCCGGAAACAAGGGTGCCGGTAAACTCACCCGCACCCTTGTTTCCAGACCGGCAAACTACTTGTCTGCCTGCCGTGGCCGCTGTGCCCAACAGGTCAGACTCTGCCGGGTGCTGTGGCAACAGTAGGCAGGCTGTTCACAGAAGCACTGACACCGTTAGCAACGGTGCCAGTGCTTCCGAGTCCCTACTCCCAGAGAGTCCTATGGGACGCTATGGGAGTGGAGACTTACATTTTACCTGCACCTGATTTCCCGGGCCGCAGGACTTGTAATAGCGCAGTGGTACCGGGAAGTCAGGCGCTGGTAAAATATTACGAGTCTGGCGGCAACCCGCTGGTAGCACCAGCAGGGTTACCGCCAGACACGTAATTAAGCCCAATATCTTCTCTCTATGGGCTTACCCACTTTATAGTTTTCGCCACAAGCCAAAACACGCAATGCCCAGACTTCGCATACAGGTTTCCCCAACACGGGTGCAAGGGGTCCTCTGTGGATGAACTGGTCAGGGAAATGTGCCTATGCTTTCCCCCCCCCCCCCAACACCGCTACTGAGCAGGTTAGTGAACAAAATGCACCAGGAACAAGTGGCGCTAATCCTAGTTGCTACTATGTGGGCGGGAAAATCCTGGTCTCCACATCTGCGCAAACTGGCGAAGAGAGATCCAACAAAACTCCTGTGCCCCTACAACATGCTCACACAGCACAGGAGGACAACGTTCCACCCACACCCTCATTCTATGAACTTGGCAGTTTAGCTCCTGAAAGCATAGAATTTGGCCATTTAAAACTACCTCAAAGGTGTATGGAAATCCTCAAGGAGGCATGAAAACCAAACACCAGACACTGCTATTTTAACAAGTGGAAAAGGTTTGTAATATGGTGCCAGTCAAAAAATGTAAACCCAATAGAATGTACTCCATCCCACATTCTTAATTACATGCTCCACTTACTAGACTGCGGGCAAGTATTTAACTCCATCAAGGTTCACCTGGCGGCTCTATCCACGTACGCCACTTCTTAAAGTAAGGTGTGGAAAGTCTCTGTCGTTAAGGCATTCATGGAAGGAGTAACAAGACTTTAGCCCCCATTTCAAACCCACCTCCAGGATGGGACCTAAATGTAGTACTTGCAAAGCTCATGGGACACCCCTTTGAGGCTATGCATAATCCAGCCTTAAACACCTTACATATAAGACAACCTTTCTGGTGGCTATCACCTCCATATGAAGAGTCAGTGAATTACAAGCTTTGTCAGTGCAAGACCCTTTCTTTGTTATACACAAAGACAAGTTGGTCCTAAGAACACACCCTAGGTTTTCACCGAAGTTTATATCTAAGTTCCATGTCAACCAGTCCATTGGAACTACCAGCTTTCTTTCAAAACCCTTCAAGCTCAGCTGAGAAACAACTCCACACACTAGATGTAAGGAGGGTGGTCCTTTGCTATGTAAACAAAACAAGACCGCTACGAAAAACAGACCAACTGTTTGTCTCCATGGCACCTGGCAGGGAAGGTGATCACATTTAAAAAAAAGCCATCTCCAGATGGATAGTGAAGTGCATACAACTCCGCTACTCTCTATCAAACAAGACTCTGCCTTTCACACCAAGAGCTCGCTCTACCAGGGGTACAGGAGCTACTCTGACAATTATTGCAAACGCCCCGCTGGACGCCATTTGCAAAGCAGCAACATGGAGCGCCATACATACTTTTACTCAGCACTACTGCATTTACACAAATTCTAAACCAGATTCACAGTTTGGTCAAGCAGTGCTAAAACTTCTTTTTGTAGCTGTACCTTCTCACAACCCGCCACCTTCTCCAGACACTGTTCATTCATCTATGCATAGCATGTGATCTAAGCAGATCCACAAGCCTCAGAAGGGATACATTACTCATCGTAATCATATTTCTAATGCCTGTATCTGCTTAGATTCACATGCGCCCACCCTTCCTCCCCTGTGGAGTAGAAGGTGCATAGATGTTTCTCTAGCATTATCTTCTCTCATCTGCTTTATTACATCTGTGCTCATGCTACACTTCATGCTTCCTCATGTCAGAAACAAAACAGTCTGAGGGAAATCGACATGTGAAGGACCATGGTTACAGCAGATGTCACACTAGGGATAGTATTACTGGCATGCCCTGTCAACGTTCCTTTTTGAGTTTCGAAAACAAAAATACTCTGCGGCTACCACTAGATGTCGGCATATGCATATCATGTGAATCTAAGCAGATACAAGCATCAGAAATACGATTACGGTGAGTAATGCCTCCCATACATTTCATACAAAAATGGATCACCATTATGTATCATTAATATCAGTGTGTATAGGCCCATATTACCAAATCACTATGAATGCAAGCAGATGTCCAAGGCCAAATGTCAGAATGTTCACCGTTACCACCCTTCTCCTCACCTGAGGCTTCCTCTTGCTTGTCCTTGGCGTGTTTGGAGGATCTTCGAAGGGTTCTGGTATCTTCCCTTGTAGACTTGTCTCTGGACCTCCTGTCATGCAAGTAGGGTCTGGCTCCCTCGGAGGCCACCTCGACAGGAGGTGGAACCTGTCTTGGGGGGCCCCGAGGAGCCAAAGCCCCGCGACAGGGAAAAAACCGATGGACGGTGAAAAAACCCTGTGTAGCCTTTCCGAGATGGTATTAATGGGCGACTCCAATGATTTATGTGGTATCGAGAGATCCGGAACGAAGCCAAGATATGAGTGGATCGAGCAAGTTGGTTCAATCCTCCGAAGAGAAGGTGTCTCGAGGAAAAGGAGGCCGGCACCAATCCGAAGAGGCGAGGTAGCAGCAATGAGCAGTAATGGAGGAAGAGAGAAAGGAGGAAGAGTCCGGAAAGGGAATCGGACCGAGCCGAGAGGGAAAGGTAGGAAAAGAGGGAGAAGTAAAGAAGTCCCTACTTACCAGAAACGGTTGGATCCACGAAGGCACAGAGAGGAACACGAAGATACGCGAGGTAGGCGCGAACCGCTAGTACGAAAGGCAAGATGCCTAAGTAAAAGGGAAAGTCTGAAAAGGAGTGGCGGAGAAGTGCCGAGAACGGAACAAGGAGTAGTGAAAGGCAAAAAAAACAGAGGTAAGACGAGCGGGTATGAGTAGCACAACAGGAGGGACTCAGAGAGAGCGAAACAGAGTAATTTGGCTGAGCGCTGGTATCAACTAGGAGTAGCAATACAGATACAACGCGCCGGGAGGTGGGCGGAGCTTGCTTAAATAATAACGGCAGCCATGTTGGATGAGGACTGGACTGCTAAGTGCAGGTTCTCCGCGGCGAAAACTTCCACTTCTGCCATATCTTCCAGGGATGGATCCTGACAGTATAACCCTTCTCCCTCCGAAAGCCCCCAGGTTTTCCCGGGTATCTCAGGTGAAACTCTCTCAGTAATCTTGGAGCATGCAGGTGGTGTCTGGGTTCCCAGGTTCTTTCTTCAGTGGAGAAACCCTTCCAATGGACAAGATATTGGAGACTGCCTTGATAATACCGGGAATCCACTAGGTATTCCACTTCATATTCTTGTGGTTCTACTGTGGACGGAGTCCTGGTCTTCTGAAACTTTCGTGAGAAAGGATCCACCTTATATTCTTTAAGCAGTGATGTGTGGAAAACAGGGTGTACTCTCTGGAGTTTCTTTGGCATGCGGATTTCGTAGGCGACTGGGTTTATTTGTCTCACAATAGGATAAGGACCCAGGTATCGTGGAGCAAATTTGCCGGTGTGTATCCACTTGGGTAAATATCTTGTGGATAACCAGACCCTCTGTCCGGACTTCCAATCTGGGTTGGGTCTTCTGCTTCTGTCGGCCCACTTCTTTTGTGCTAGTCGGCTATCCTCTAATGCTTCTTTTGCCAACTTATGTACCTTCTTTAGTTCTGATAACCGGTCATCTATGGCAGGAGATTTGGTGGACTGCATTCCAGACCAAGGCATCTGCTGAGGATGGTAACCATAAGTGCAATAGAAAGGGCTCATCTTAGTCGAGGTGTGGTAGTTGTTGTTATAGGCGAACTCGGCTTGCGCGAGGTAGGAAGACCAGTTCTCCTGTCTGTTGCTGCAAAAACATCTTAAGTACTGCTCAAGTCCGGCATTAAGTCTCTCTCGTCTGCCCGTTACTCTGTGGGATGAAATCCTGACGATAGTGCTCTGTGAATCCCCAACTGTTGACATAACAAAGTCCAGAATCTAGAGGTAAATTGGGTACCTCTGTCTGAAACTATGGTACGAGGTAGGCCATGCAAACGTACAATATCCCGGAGGAAGACTGAAGCAGTCTTTGGAGCTGACGGAAGACCTTCCAATGCTGAGAAGTGGGCCAGTTTACTGTATGAGTCAATAGTTACCATGATTGCGGTCATTCCTTCTGATTTTGGGAGATCGACAATAAAATCCGTAGACACATGTTCCCAAGGTTGGGTGGGTAAGGTAGGTTGTTGCAGTTCGCCCAACGGTTTGCCTGTTTGGTATTTATTGGTAGCACAAATCGGGCAGGACGAGACATATCTCTCCACATCCTTGTGGAGTTCTGGCCACCAAAACCTTCGACCTATGAGATCTTGAGTCTTCTTGATACCGGGGTGTCCAGCCAGGGGGGTATCATGACACCAGGAGAGGATCTGCTCCTGAAGTCCTTTGGATGGGAGAAACAACCCAGTACCATGGTAGTACAAACCGTCATCAGCCAGATTGACAGTGGTTGGTATGGTTGATAGCGCACCGTATTGGGAGGTAAGTTCTTGCAAAAAGAGAGAGACACCTGCCGTGATCTTTAGGTTGGGAAATAAGAGATCATGCTCTTGATTGTGGTCAGTTTCTTCTCCTGGACATCTGGAGAGGGCATCTGCCATCTTATTCTCTGATCCTGGTAAATAGGTGATGTTGAAGTCATATTGGGAGAAGAAATATGCCCCACCGAGCATGTCGGCATTGGTACACTCCATCTGCTGTAAACTCTAAGGTTACGATGATCAGTTCGTACCTGAAATGGGTGTGCTGCTCCTTGTAATAAGTGTCTCCACTCTTGCAATGCCAGTTTGATGCCAGTAATTCTCTTTCTAAGACAGAGTAATTTCGTTCGCTCTTTGTCAAGGTCTTAGAATAATACGCTACTGGATGCGTGAGCCGTCTTCTGCCTTTTGCAACAGAATGGCTCCCACTGCTCCCCCCGAGGCATCAGTTTCCATTATAAATGGTCTTGTTTGATCTGGTTGTACCAGTATGGGAGCGGAGGTAAACAGTTCCTTGAGCTGTAAGAAGGCTCCTTTCTGTTCTGCTCCAAAGGCGTACTGACCCCTTTTTTAAGGAGACCTGTAATGGGTAGCATCAAGTTAGAAAAGTTGGGGATAAATTGGCGATAGAAATTTGCCAAACCTAAGAAAGATTGGATCTCTTGACACTTCTTGGCTCCTTCCAGTCTAGGATCGCCTTTATCTTTCCGGTTCCATCCTGATCCCTTCCTTCGAGAGGACATAACGTAGATAAGAGACAGAGGTTACTCAAACTGGTACTTTTCTGGTTTTACCAGGAGGTGATTTGCTCGGAGTCGATGTAACACCTTTTTGACTTGTTCACGATGTTCCAGTAGTTCTTGAGAATAGATCAATATGTCGTCTAAATAAACGACCACCGAGACAAACAACATGTCGGAGAAAATCTTGTCGATAAACCTCTGAAAGACTGCAGGGGCATTCACCAGACCGAAGGGCATAACTCTGTATTCATATAATCCGAATGGGGTCCGAAATGCGGTCTTCCACTCGTCACCTCTCCTTACTCTGAGGAGATGGTAGGCTCCCCTGAGGTCCATTTGGTGAAGTAAGAGGATCCTCTCACTGCTTCCAGGATGTCCCTTATGAGTGGCATAGGGTAGCGATCACGGATTGTGATCCGATTCAACCCTCTATAGTCTATGCAGGGACGTAGTTCGGTGGTGTCCTTTTTGGAATGAAAAACAGTGAAGCCCCCCCTGAAGACCTTGATTCCTGTACTAGACCATTCTGCAGGTTGTCATCCTAGATATTTTCTTAAGGCCTGTCTTTCGGAAAGAGATAGGGGAAACATCCTGCCAAATGGGACAGCCGACTCGGGGTGAGTTCTATGGCACAATCCTCTGGCCGGTGAGGTGGTAGGAGTTTGGGTGTAGTGTCTTCAAAAGACCTCAGCATATTCTTGGTACTGACGGGGAACAGATGAGACCACCTTAAGTAGAGGGGATCCGTTGTTCCTGTCCTTTCCTTTTGACCGAATGGCAGATTGACAGTGCTGTTCACAGTAGGGAAGAATCAAAACGCACACAGTTGGTAGTCCAGTTTATTTGGGATTATGTCTTCTTAGCCAGGGTATTCCTATCACTAAGGGAAAGTGGGCTGCTCTAATGAGATCGAATACTAGCAGTTCCTGATGCTCACCCAAATCCAAACGTAAAGGTATCGTCTCGGATTGGATTGGGCCTGAGGACAGGGGGGTCCATCCACTCCTTCTACTGGAATGGGCTTATCCTTCTGCTTAAAGGGGATCTGTTGTTCTCGGGCCCATCCTTCGTCCATAAAGTTCCCTGCGGCACCGCAGTCCAGCATGGCTAAGACTTCCACACATGAAGTCTTGGATGTCCAAAGTTTGACTCGAAATACCATCAGGCTATTATCCTCACTTAATTCTGTTGGTCTGGTAAGGTTGCAAGGACTGTATCTTGTCCCCCGAGACCTCCCTTGCAAAGGACCGAGGGTGGAAGTTTTCCTTCCTTCTTGGAGGTACTTCTGGACAATCTCTGAGCAGGTGTTTTGAAGAGCCGCAATACATACAGAGACCTGAATCCTGCGTCTCTTGCGTTCTGCAGGTGTGAGAGGGCCTCGGGTTGCTCCTATCTGCATAGGTTCCTCTTGGTGGACGTTCCCTCGAAGGGTGAGGAGCTGGCTGGATGAAGGCTGACTAAGACGAGGTCTTCTCCTTTCCAGGCGGCGTTCGTTAAGACGATACTCTAATTGGAGAGTGAGTGACATGAGATCTTGAAAGGACGGAGGTCGAGCTACTCGGGCTAACTCATCCTTCAACTCATCCTTAAGTCCCCTCCGAAAGATCGTCGTTTGGCGGATTCTGGCCAATCTCTTTTCGCCACCAGTCTCAGGAAACGAGAAATGTAGGTCTGTACATCGGTGTTACCTTGTTCTACATCTAGTATAGCTTCGAAGAGGTTGTACAAAAACCTCTGGACGATCAAATCTGGCCTTGAAAAGGTCCACAAAAGAGTCATAATTAGCCAGTGCAGGATCATTTATTGTTACCAACGGGGTGGCCCAGGCCAATGCATTTCCGGTGAGATTAGCTATGAGAAACCCCACTTTCGCTCTGGCTGTTTCAAAGGCGTGGGGACGAAAGGCAAAATATACGTGGCAGGCGTCTAGGTACTCCTTTAGACCGCCTGGATAGCCATCATACTTTCCGAAGGATAAAGGCATGGGTGGTAGGTCTCCTTGGTCATCCCTATGTAGGACCACTTGTTGGCGTAGGGCGGCATTTTCGGTTTTCAAGGATTGGACTTCTAGAGTTAGTCCCTGCAATGCTGCCACCAGTTTCCTGATATTGTTCAAGGGAAGCCATGATTCTGTCTGGGCGTTGTATTCTGTCAGAATGTTCACCGTTACCACCCTTCTCCTCACCTGAGGCTTCCTCTTGCTTGTCCTTGGCGTGTTTGGAGGATCTTCGAAGGTTCTGGTATCTTCCCTTGTAGACTTGTCTCTGGACTCCTGTCATGCAAGTAGGGTCTGGCTCCCTCGGAGGCCACCTCGACAGGAGGTGGAACCTGTCTTGGGGGGCCCCGAGGAGCCAAAGCCCCGCGACAGGGAAAAACCGATGGACGGTGAAAAAACCCTGTGTAGCCTTCCGAGATGGTATTAATGGGGACTCCCATGATTTATGTGGTATCGAGAGATCCGGAACGAAGCCAAGATATGAGTGGATCGAGCAAGTTGGTTCAATCCTCCGAAGAGAAGGTGTCTCGAGGAAAAGGAGGCCGCACAATCCGAAGAAGGCGAGGTAGCAGCAATGAGCAGTAATGGAGGAAGAGAGAAAGGAGGAAGAGTCCGGAAAGGGGAATCGGACCGAGCCGAGAGGAAAGGTAGGAAAAGAGGGAGAAGTAAAGAAGTCCCTACTTACCAGAAACGGTTGGATCCACGAAGGCACAGGAGGAACACGAAGATACGCGAGGTAGGCGGCGAGACCGCTAGTACGAAAGGCAAGATGCCTAAGTAAAAGGGAAAGTCTGAAAAGGAGTGGCGGAGAAGTGCCGAGAACGGAACAAGGGAGTAGTGAAAGGCAAAAAAAACAGAGGTAAGACGAGCGGTATGAGTAGCACAACAGGAGGGACTCAGAGAGAGCGAAACAGAGTAATTTGGCTGAGCGCTGGTATCAACTAGGAGTAGCAATACAGTTACAACGCGCCGGGAGGTGGGCGGAGCTTGCTTAAATAATAACGGCAGCCATGTTGGATGAGGACTGGACTGCTAAGTGCAGGTTCTCCGCGGCGAAAACTTCCACTTCTGCCATATCTTCCAGGGATGGATCCTGACACCAAATGATAGTTATTATATAGCACTTTATATAGAACAAATATACATACAATATCACCCAACCTGTGTTGGTACTCAATTACCAACCTCAGAAGGATGAAAGGCTGAGATGGCCTTGGTCGGGATTCGGACCTGCAGCCTGCAGACCAGCCACACATCGCTGCAGCAAGCGCTCAACCCACTGAGCTATTTTACCGGCTATAGCTATCTTACCAGCTATTGTAAAATGAGCAATTACATTTCTGAATGTTCTCAAAATCTGAAAGATATTACACTCTGGAGTGGATACCATTAAACTGGTAACTGAGATTTAACAGCAGGCTAGTTCATCTGCAGGTCTGGTGCAAAGTTGGCCACATGCCAAGCCTGCGTGGATCCATTTTTCAGGCTTCAGAGGTTGGCAAAATAAATACCATTGGGAGAGTTCATAACTGTTTATTATAGAATTTAGAGTAGCGCAGGGAAAGCAGCGCACTCACACGGCATCCCATACTCTGGGCACTCGTTACCTTATACATGCAAACAAACATCCAGAACAGCGTGGTATGGAGATAGGAAAGATAGACTCATTAAGCAAAGCATTAATTGTAGCACAATGAAATCAAGGGACCCTCTATGTGCTATGGTCAAACATGTCTACACTGTACACAAGCTTTTAGACACAAGGATTTTGTCAAGTGACCGTCGACACTGAGATGGAATGTCCTGTGATGCTCGTAAAAGAGATAAAGGCAGGAATAAAATGCTATAACTGAAACTTCGAAAAGCAAAATACATATTACAAAACGGATACTTTTTCTACTCTAAATGCTTTTTGGATGTTTTTGTCTGCATTGTGAATTTGAGGTGTTTAAGAACAGACTAAATCAGTAACTCACCCACTGAAGTGTGCCTGAAATAAACCTTTGATGAGTTTAGCAATTGTTGTATAGAATTCCAGAAAGACAAATTATTTGTTATTCCTATTCTTTCTTATTTAGGGTCACTGCTCAAAGTGTTACACTTGTGATACCCCTGTTTATTTTAAGCCGCCTGAACAAGAAAGCCAGCCATTCTAGACTCGAGTCACATGACCACATCTCCAAAATCAGATGAGACTTCCACTGGCTTCCCATAGCCAGAATCCTCTTCAAAGCTCTTTGCGTCACATTTAAATGCCACCATAACAAAGCTCCCACTTATCTGAACAAAGCCATTGCCAAAAAAGAAGCTACCAGATCCCTAAGATCTAATAACCAACTCCTACTAGAATTGCCCCGCTTCAAGAACACCAGAGCGGGAGGGGGCAGCTTCCAATATCTAGCTCCCAAACATTGGAGCACCATCCCGCTCAACATCAAAAAAGAGGAAACCTTATCTGGCTTCAAAAAACTGTTAAAAGGGCGATCCAAGATGGCCACCGGGGTGAGGAGTCGCAACTAATCCGCGCTCCGCCCGGGCCGCCAATAACAGAGCACATTTACAGCATAGTCGGCTCGGATCGCTCGACTGTCCCCCCCCCGGCAGCTGATGCTCCCCCCCCCCTGGGAGCCAACGCAGCTCGACGATGCGAGCCCTGTAGCGGGAAAACGGAGAGAGTGAACGATCCGCCCCTCCCCCACCGGGCCCGAGTGGATCCCTCCGAGGGCTGGAGGGAGAATAGCTGCGGGAGGAAGATCGGGGCTGCCAGTGGTGTGGCGGCCACTTCAGTGGAGCAGGTACAGGTGTGACCCGGGGTGGGGTGCCACCGGCGGCTGCGGCGCAGGACCGGCAGCAGACAGAGGAGCGGCCCGGCGCAGGCGGGACGCAGCGCCGGGCTCGAGGGGAAAGCATGGAAGCCTGAGAACGAGTCGGAGGCCGGAAGAAACGACGAATCGGGGGGACCGTTTGACAAGTGGAGCGGGGGCCGCCCCGGGATACATTAGCGGAAACAAGAGGTGAGTCCCCTCCGTGGGGGATAGTGAGGATACCCGCATATACAGAGTCTGGAGGAGCTCGATCCCGGGGTTGGGGAGGACGAAAAAGAGAGTGAGCTTGGGGAACTTGGACAATAGCGGCAGCATATATACATCTGGGAGGGGGTAACCTCCCCTAAGACATCATACCGCATAACGGGTGGCCCGCCCGCCACCCCGGAACTAATACGAGCGGCGGCGACGCTGGAGGAGCACCCCCCCTCCCGGGGCATTGAAACTAAGAACAGCGGATCAGGGACAGTGGTGGAGGGGACATACCAGGAGCTCCCCGGGGGGACCGCCAGTAACACGTGTCGAGGGGGACCAGGTGCGCCCGAGCCACCACAGGCGGGTACCAGCAGGAGGGTCTCGGGAGTGACTCGGAGCCACATGCGCAACGCCCAGAAATGGCAGGGACACTGCCCACACTTGCATTGACGAGGACTCATCAGGTGGAAGGTCAGTCAGCAGGGCAGCAGGTGGGCGTCGCAGCCCCATTAAAATCCCGGTCAGACTTCTCTACCATGTCAAGAGCTAAGGGGAAGAGCAACGCCACCCACCAAACACCACAATACATTAAGCAGGGCGCAGCTTTTTGCAAATGTGGTCGGTAGAGGACTCATCGCAATCGAGAGGGAAACCCCAGGGAGGCCCCCGGGGGGAAAGCGAGACACTCTCTCAGCAACAACAACCTGCGACAAGAGCTGACATGCAGACCTGGTTTATGGACTTGCAGGAAAAGTTCATGTCTACAGTGCAAGAACAGTTCACGACTATGAAAAGCGAAATGAAACAAGTGGTACATGATATGAAGCTCGATATAGCCAACTTAGAAGAGAGAACTGACATGGTGGAGAGGACGCTCCAGAGCCTTGAGGAAGATACGAAGCAGACAAGTGAAACACAAGAGCACCTGGTATGACTCACCCATAACCTGGAGATACAATGTGAAGATCTGGAGAATCGCTCCAGATGCTCCAACATCCGTATCAAGAATATGGCAGAGTCAATACTGGATAAAGATTTGAAGGAGACGGTGAAGGAGGTGTTCAGAGATATTCTGGGAGTGCAAGACGCAGAAGAAGTTGGAATAGATAGGGTCCACAGGGTAGGACCGAGGAGAACTGGGGCGCCGGGAGAAAGACCACGAGATGTCCTGGCGGCTCTTTCCTCCTATCCGCAGAAAGAGCAGATCCTGAGGAGGGCCAGGAAACAAGAGCATATTAAAATGAATGGACAAGACATACAACTGTACCAAGATTTGGCCCTAGTGACCCTCCAGAAAAGGAGAGCTATGGCCCCATTGGTCAAAGCGCTGGTGGCGAAACAAATTCGCTACAAATGGACCTTCCCATTTGGGCTGATGTTCACGTGGGAAGGAAAACAGAGGAGAGTGACCACGTGGGAGGAAGGCTTAAGCACGATGTGACTACAAGAGGAAGAGCAGGAACGAGAGGAGACTACACTGAGAAGGTAGCGAATAAGGAAACCAATGGGCTGGGAATCACCAAAGCAAAAGAAGGCAAACGCAGGAAGGGAGCCCAGGAGAAAAGCACCCATGAGAATCTCCGATAACAATGGCACCTTGGACCTTAGGGCGGAGGTGCTGAGATAAGGAACTAAAAGGGGGGGGACAGGCGATACCGGAGCTGCATGACCAGTATGCAGACGGCGGCCCGGTTGCGACCCACCGGGTTGGATCTCTGATAGGACAAATGGTACAGTGGGGTTTAGGATTCCCCACGAAATTCCCCCCGAGGGCATGGAGGGCAGGGAGCGAAGGGCGCAATGCCCTAGCATCAGTAGGAACCCTTGCCCTGCTCGGGGGACAGTTTTTATGTTTTACAGTTCACTGTTGGGATGGGGAGTTAAGGGGAAGGGGGAGGGGGACCGGGGGTATGAATGAACGGGGACATGCACTGAAGGGGACTCAAAGCCAAGGCATAAACGTATAATGGTATGGGGATGATTCGCATATTAACCTATAACATTAGGGGTATGAACCTACCAACGAAGAGGGTGAAGCTGGAAAAACAGGTTAAAAGGGGTAAAGCTGATATTCTGCTACTTCAAGAGACCCATATCAGAACCAGGGATAAACAGAAAGTTTGCATAAAAGGGTTTAAAATATGGGCACAAGCAACGACAATGGAAAAGAAAGCAGGGGTGTTGATTGCGGTGAAAGAAGGGATAGACACTAAACTGATAAACACGTTCATAGACAAAGAAGGAAGATATGTCTTTGCCAATGCGGAGATAGAGGGATATCGTGTCACTCTTGCCTCAATATATGCGCCTAATCAGGGACAGGATGGTTTCCTCAGAGATGTGTTGGGGAGGTTGGAAGTCTTTGCAAGGGGGAGGTGATCATGGGAGGAGATTTTAACATGGCATGGAATCCACAATTAGATAGAAGCACGGGGTATATGCACGGCCATGGAGCACCATCAAAGCGCCTCAAACAACAGATGGACCACATGGCCTTAAATGATGTGTGGAGGGAGTTGCATGGGGGGCAGAGGGGGTATACATATTTCTCGCATGTTCACAATTCTATGTCCAGGATTGACTATTTCTGGGTATCGGTGGGTCTCATGGGTATGGTTCAGGGGCTAGAAAAGGGAGCGATAGCGCTATCGGACCATGCGCCACTATGGCTGGAGATGACTCTTCCGGGGAAAAAGAATGGGCTCTGGCGGTGGAGGCTACTGCTGGATCTGATACAGGACCCGATAACCGGGGATGCCATAAGGGAAATGATAGAAGACTTTGTACAGAATGACACCGGGGAAGTAACTCTAGGCGCAGTATGGGATGCGTTTAAAGCAGTGATAAGGGGAAAGTTGCTTGCACTGAAAATCACGAAGGACAAGCAAAGATATATGTGGAAAAAGGAGCTGGAAAAAACAATCGAAAATATCCAAGAGGAGCTGCTGTCACACCCCACTAAGACATTAAAAAAAACGTTGAAGCATACACAGGGCCAATTAGAGATGTTACGCACGAAAGATGCAGAAAGGAATCTACTTTTTATGAAACGGAGATATTATATAAGAGCGGACAAAGCAGACAGACTCTTAGCGAGGCAACTTCGTGCAAAACAGAAAGAAACAGCAATTAAGGCCATGCGAAATGCGAAAGGGGACATACAAACATGCACATAGGACATGGGGGAAGCATTGAGGGAATATTACCAAACTCTCTACTCCACTGAGCGTCCTAACGCAGACGCCCAAGACTCCTACCTAAAATCCATACCGATTCTACGAATTTCTGTGGAGGATAGGCAGACCCTTGAAAACCCAATTAGAGAAGAAGAAGTTAAAAAAGCAATAAATGGGCTCGCAGTAAATAAAGCACCAGGCCCAGATGGCTTTACGGCCCCATTTTATAAAAAAATACTCAGACCAACTGACCCTGTTTCTGACGAGGCTCCTGAATTCATTTATAGATAATGGCAACGTGACCCCAACAATGAACGAAGCAAAAGTGTTAGTCTTCCACAAACCAGGTAAGGATCCAACATTCCCGGCATCATATAGACCGATATCCCTGATGAATTTAGATGCGAAAATCTATACGAAAATTCTGGCAGCGAGGCTCTCCCCGCTTCTCCCAAAACTGATAGGTATGGACCAATCAGGCTTTATACCTGTGAGGCAAACCCATGATAACATCAGGAGACTCATTCACCTGGTGGAAAAAATTGGCATAACTAACGACCCAGCGATATTGTTATCAGTAGACGCCGAGAAGGCATTTGATCGGGTTGAATGGTCGATGTTATTTAGAGTTCTAGTGTACATGGGATTTGGGGAACAATATATATCGAGAATCAGAGCGAACTTCAACTCCCCATCCAGCAGAATAGCCATCAACGGAGAGGTGACTGATAAAGTACTGATATCAAGAGGGACGAAACAAGGCTGCCCCCTCTCTCCAATGCTGTATGCTATCTTCTTAGAACCTCTACTCATAAAAATAAGGCAATCTGAACATATTAGAGGAATAGATATGGCAGGACAGCAACGCAAGGTGATAGCATACGCGGATGATATGCTGATTGCCCTGGCAGATCCAGAATCCACATTATCAGCTGCGGTGGGGGAGCTAGAAGAATTTGGGGCCATATCAGGTCTAAAGATAAATAGGAAAAAATCAGAAATCCTAATCCTGGCGGGGGACAGAGAAAAGATATGTGAGGAAGCTCAACTACTGAATCTTAAGATAGTAGAAAAGGGGATAACATACCTGGGAATAATGATACAGCAGAAAACTGGGCAAATTTATGGGGAAAACTACCCGCGGCTTCTTGCAAGCATTCGTAGAGAAGTGGGCAGATGGAATCCACTACGAATATCTTGGTGGGGTAGGATCCAGTCAGTTAAGATAACTATCCTCCCAAGGGTGCTGTACTATTTTCAGGCTCTTCCGTTGGGTGTCCACCATACGTTCTTCAAAACTCTAACGAAATTGGTCTTGTCATATATATGGAAAGGGAAGACCCCGAGAATGGCTAGGGCAATCCTCATGGCACCAACAAGGGAGGGGGGGTGGCACTTCCCCACTTTCAGAAATATTATCAGGCGGCACAGCTTAAGGTGCTGAGAGAATGGGTGGGGGAGAACCCGCAGCAGATCTGGGCCAAACAGGACAGGGCAGTTGCGAGAACCCCACCGGTAGAGCTTCTCTGGAAACAGAGACGACACAGACATGAGAACCTGGGGAAAAGCGAAATAATGAAGACCACGCTGGCGGCGTGGGATTGCCAAACACAGAGAGGCATAATGTCCACAACGCTGGGACCGTTTACCCCAATTTTCAGGAACCCGTAATTCCCACCGGGGATGGAACAAGGGGCATACGTTAATTGGGAGGAAACAGGCATAACAAAAATAGGCGAAATGTTCATGGACAATGAAATTAGGTCTCTTGAATCCTGCGTAGCATGCCCAACTCCCTCAAAAGGGGACAAGTATAGATACGAGCAGTTAAAACACTGACTAAACTCCCCGACCATCGCCAAAGCAGCTACTAGGGCTCTTACACCGTTTGAGACATACATTATTTCCAACTCAGAGGCTAAGAAATGGGTGTCGACTCTGTATAAATTCATAAACTCACAGGGAGAGGAAATCAAATGATCCTACATGATGAAGTGGGGCAAAACGCTAGGGGAGGAACCAACGAAAAGTCAGTGGGAGGATCTTTGGAAAACGATCCCGAAAATGACCCGATCGGCACAAACGAGAGAAATGTGGGTCAAAATAATGACACAATGGCACTACACCCCGAAAAACTGCATTCTATGTTCCCCAACACGTCTAATCAATGTTGGAGAGGCTGTACTGAAGTGGGAACATGGAAACATATCTGGTGGGATTGTAAGGGCATCAAGCCCTTCTGGGAGGAAGTCAAAAGTGAGATGGGCAAAGTGTTCCCGGATGTGGGGCGGATAGCAGAAGGGGTGTGGCTGTGTGGTATTAGAGATGACATTACAAGGCTTTACAATAAATCACAATGGAGACGTTTTATGGGTCTTCTCATCAAGGCATGGACAGCAATTGCCCAGAATTGGAAGAATAAGGATACCGCTTTGACTTTCACTTGGCTACAGAAGGTATGGGCCCAAGTAACGATGGAGAAAATCACCCACACAATTCAAGGAACGAGGGACAGGTTTGTGAAGGAATGGGAAGGGACTCTGCATTATCTCCAGTCGGACTTTATGGAACAATGGTGGCCCCATAATATTAAAGTATCAGACATTTTCAATGCATAAAAGAAATTACTGAGAACTCAATGTCATGTACCCCTGGGGTGGGAGGGGGAGGGGGAAGGGGTTGTTATATTGTTTGATGTGGATTTCGTGTAAAACCAATAAATACAAGTTAAAAAAAAAACTGTTAAAAACTTGGCTATTTAACCAATATTGATATAACAGATGTCACACTTACTGTACACAACCTCCCTGCCTAAGTTGTTGGCTTCTCTCCTGATTACTATTGTAAATAACCTATGTTTTGTAGATTAATGTACTTTAAATGAAACTATATTTGTCAATTGGCTTTCAACAACCTGTTCTGTAACCTCGCAGTGATACCTCAGGGTCTGGGCGTGTAATAAATGTAATAAATAAATAAATAAATAAAATGGCAAAATGTTTAGGAGTAGCTAGGGAGACCACAGAGGTAGCAAGGGAGACCCCAGGGGTTGCCACCCAAATGACATCCCTGCATCCATGAAAGGTTCTCACCAAGCAGCAGAGGATATTACAGACAGCAAACCCTTTTATACCATCAGCATTGTCAGGGTGTTCGTTCCACCCAAACATCCACAGCAGTCTTATAAACAGAGCACTTACCAGCAAACCAATAACAGCAAAGAAGAGGTTGGTAAGAGGGAGAGGCACCCCCCTCAAGAGGGGAACGCCCACTAAGCAGTGACATTGCCTACTGTGTTCCTCCCACCACACCCCAGTATGGGGAAGAATAACTATGTTCACCCACAATTGGAAGGGTACAAACAAAGGGATAATACAAACAGAAAAGGGTTCACAGTTCATACTAAAGAACAGCTGCCTAATAAGATCTGACTCGAAATGGACAACTCGTAGTGCCTCTGGGAGAGAAGGGAGTGATAGAAGAAGTACAAGCTTGAATGATTTTAATAATACTTTTGTCTCCAAGTGACATTCGTAAAAAGAACAGTTACATAATATATATAATTTCATACTAGCAAATCAAAACCGTTGGTTTTAGGGGTTACACAGGGCACCCACATAGGTTTAGGGTGGCTGTGCTGATATAAGGGGACAGGCAAGCGCATACAGCAGGAGGATAAACAAGAAGGAAGTATAGACAAGTTAATTCAGAACAACGGAACAGGAAGAATGGGCAGACCTCAATGGTGAACAAGAAGGGATGGTAACCATGCAGTGGACAAACAATGAGGATTCCCACTAGGGGTGTATACACAGGTTGGACTAGAGACTACCCACATATAAGGGAAGCTCAAAACCTCTGTGTACGTTACTTTTACAGGCACTAAACACTGCAAGCCCATGGAAGTGGGCAGCAAGAGTGGCTTCTGTGTCTGGACCCTAGGGTACAAACAAGGAGTGTACTTACAGTAGACAAGCTGGTATGGGTTCAGCCGGAACCTACAGCGGATGCCCTCTGAGGAAACAAAACGCAACACACTGTTACATTAAATTCACTATAGACTACAAGTAAAATGAGACAAAGGAAGGGGCAGAGATTGCCTGCTGGGAAGCCCAGCAGCCAAACTGTGAGCAAAGATATAACAGAAGCATGAGTGAGGACAAGAATGTTAACAGAACATGTTAACAGAAATATCTAGGGAAGAATAGACAGTCACAGTAAGCAAGGTTCAGGACAGGTACAGGTACAGGAGACTGGAACTGCAGACTAGAAACTAAGGACCGGAATCAAGCAACAGCGGACTGAACTATAGACCAGGAACAAGAAAACTCAGGAATGAAACTCTGGACTAGAAAAACAAGGACCGAACAGCAGACTGGTAACATGGAATTCAAAGAACTGTAAATCTGGACTGGAATAACAAGGGCAGGAATGCAGACAGATAACAGGGACACTCAGGACTGGAAACCTGGAGCTAAACCAGGTAACAGACTATGGGCATAGAACGAGGATCTGCAGGCACGGAACAAGATAATAGGTGGTAGAGAGCAAGGGGCTGCAGACAGGGAACAGAAGACTGCAAGCAGGGGGGCAGGGCTGAAGTGCAGGAAGCACAGGGGAGCAGGACAGAAGGGCAGGGAGAGTAGGCAGAAGTAGCTGGGATGGCAAGACATAGAGCACAGGGCGCAGGAGCAGGAGCAGGTTCTGGCAGCAACAGGAAACAGCAGCATTCCAAGGCACAAAGGGCTGGGAGCGAACTCAATGCAAGAGCCCTGTGCTCCTGTAGGCAACTGCTTAAATACTGACCTGCCCTGTGTTTAAGCAGGCTAATTAGCAGCACCTGGAGCAGCACACGTGAAGGTAATGGGGTTCCTCCTTCTCTGGTCCTGGGAAAGTGAAAGCAGCACTGATCTCTAAGGCTACTGGGGATTGTGGTTCCAAGAATGATGCATAGGAATAACTAGGGAATGAAAACTGCCACAAGGTGCATTATGGGAATTGAAGTCCATGTTTTCGGATATAAAGATTTGTGAAAGGAAATGTTAAATAATGATTTATGGTCTTCGCTGAAGATGGTAGAAAACACCCTGCAGTTCTGCAGACAGCGCCACCCATGGGCAGAGATGCAGAAACATGGCAGAGTTAATATATATCGAGACATATAAACACATTATTTAAAATCACAAAACATTTCCATTAATAGAGGAGAGGTCTAAACACATTTGTGGAATTTCATTGTCTTTGCAGTCTCTAAAATTGCAACAATTTCTTAGCTGTGACAATTTACTGCAATATAAATTGTCCCTCTTGTCATGAATTTAATTGTAGCTCCGCTCTAAAATTCTGTGCTTCCACATTTTTAGTTAGATGTGCATCTAAGACATCCAAGAAGAAACACGGTAGCCTAATTTGATGACCAGATTCGTTCTGCTCTCAATCTGAACCATATCGTGTTTAGAGTCTTGTACCAGGGACAGATTAACATAAATTGAACATTTCTCTATCATTTTCAAGTGGCATATACTACTGCTGCTCAATTTCCATAGCTTTTTGTTGCGCTTTAACCTTTTAAGTGCCAAGGGAGAGATAGCTCGTCCTTTTTGGCACTGCGTTTTGTGCATCCCTGCAAAGCAGGGATCGCACAAAACTAAAATCCAACCCCCGGGCTATAAGAAGTTACCTCCTCACGGGCCGGGGGTTGGATTTCTTTCAGTTTCACGCCAGCTCGCGTATGCGGGCTGAAATGAAACTGAAAGTAATTTTCTCAGAGGCAGCCGAAAGTGGCTGCCGCAGTAAAAATGAAAGGTGAGTCTCCACCTTTCTCCCCCTCGATTTGCTGTACTGTTGTGCCGTTTAGATCAAGGGCGGTGTTGTTGGAAAGGAGAGCCTCACCCCTTTCCAACGACACCATTTTTGAAGCATTGCTGGGCGCAGATCACTTGATTCGCTCACATCAATGCCCACTAGACCACCAGGGATCCGTGTGTAAAGTGAGGGCGGGAGAGGGGGCTGCTTACAATGTTAGCGGCCCTCTCCTCCCCAGCCCCCAAAGCATTGGGCCAATACCCTGGGGCAGATGGGTGATCATCTGCCCCAAGGGAAGGGGGTAAACAAAAAAAATAAACACAAAAATAAAAAATACGGAGTTTTGGATGGGGGTGGGAGCCACTAGCCACCAGGAATTTTGAGGTTAAAAGAAAGGGGGGTGGCCATCTACCCCCTACCCTAAGTGGATGGGGCAACTCATGAAGCCCTCCCTGGTGGCAGATTTCTGCCCCTAGGAAGGGGTACATGAGATGCCCCCATACATTTGCGGTGGAGGGAGAGGCCACTGGAACCATTGGATGTCTTGGGCAGCTGACTCCCATGTGGGTTGAACGTCCCCAAGCCCAGCGTTGGCTCCAGGGAAGCCCGGGACATTCCCCGTCCTTTCCCGGAGGGAGAAGCTGTAGCGCAGGACAGCCAGAGCTCCAGGAAAGTCAGGGGTAATGTCCCTGGCCTTGGCACCCGTCTCCCATGTGGGTCTTTTCGGTGCTTGTGGGTAATACATTGTGGGGCGATTCGTGCAAGTCAAAGATCTGTGGATTCCCACTGGGTGTCTTCTTTTCGGAAATGCATGGGGTTCCCTGTTTTCCTTGGTGGCTGCGACACCCCAGGGCCAAATATGTAGGTTGGCTCCCCAAGCCCTTTGCGGGATAGCAGTGGTTTAGCCTTTTCACTTTGCGCCCAGGTAGGTGCACACACACATGTGAGGTACCGTGTTTGTCGGGACAACTGTGGGAACGCAGGAAGGTAGGAACTGGAGCGCACGGGGCAGACTGGAGCATGCGGGGCGGGCTGGAATGCATGAGTGCGTGGAGCGGACCGGAGTGTATAGAGCAGACTGGGCTGCATGGAGTGGATACGAGTGCATGGAACGGACTGAAGCGCATAGAATTACATGACATATATAGTATGGTTTGGAATGCAGCGAACGTTTGAAAGAGCATATAAACCATCATATCACAGCACCATGCTTATTCTCTCCTTTACATCACCACTCAACTAGAACACAGAGATACTATGACACCATTTGGTATAACTGTTCTCATACCAACATCCGCCGCTCACTCCACATCACTCTAAGTAAACACTGCTGGTTACACCCCACCCAGCAAGGCGTTCTCCTCAGGCCTAACACAGCCACATCCGGTCTGGATAAATCCTGCCAGAACAAACACATACTCCTGATCTCTCAACCACCACACCTACCGCTAAGAAGCAGCTGTTACACGAATACTGCACAAGCTGCACACATACCCGGTGCTCACACACACCTTTTGACTCTCTCTACTGATCTGAACTTCGGTTCCCCAAGAGTGTTCAACCTACCAGCGCCTTCAGACCATACCAATGGTATATAAGGCGCTATATAAATGCAAAATAACATAACATAACATGTGGTGTTGGCAGCGAGTTTCGGTGGGAGGGCAGAGTGAAATGTCTGAAAATTGTGTTTTTTTTGCAAAATATCAGACTTTGCTGGGGATTGTGGGTAATACATTCTGGGGTGATTTGCGTAAATCAGACCTCTGTGGATTCCCACGGGTGGCTTATTTTCAGAAATGCATGGGGTTCCCTGTTTTCCTTGGTGGCTACGAAACCCCAGGCCCAAATCTGTAGGTTGTCCACAAGAGCAAAATTCGTCAAAATCTGCTCTGCCGAAAGACTTGGGGTTACCAGTGGTTTAGCCTTTTTCCTTTGCGCCTAGGTAGGTGCACCCACACGTGTGAGGTACCACACGTGTGAGGTACCGTTTTCCCCGGGGACACCTCTGGGACCGCGGAAAGGTACAACATTTGTTGTGTTTGCATGGTTTTCATAATTTTTCGACACATTTGCTGCCGCACTTTGTCACACAACCCTTTCATTTCCCAAATGTGACCTACATTTAGTCGCTGCTTTAGGCACTATACACTTTTGTAACCTGCACAAGTCACCTACCCTTTAAAAGGGCTGTCTGTGCTCTTTCAAAAAATCTATGCTTGCTATTCCTCACCACATTTGTTTACCTTATTTACACGTTTAGGCCGTAAGCATAAAAAAACCTTTGTACCATGGCTTTGTTTTTGGTTTGTGCTATTGCTTGTTTTGTGAAACATTACAAAAAATGTGTGATTTTCTAACTGGAAGAGTCGGGGGAATGTAGCAGAGCATTGTTTTTCTCAAAATTCACAGAAGCCATTGCCTTACTGGGCCTACCATGTCCACCACATACCTTTTTTTCTGTCATTTTCCCAATTGTTCCCCAAACTATGGAATTTTTCCCTACATAGTTGTTGCTTGACCTGCACAAATCACCCCTTACTAAACTTGGAATTTTGTGTACTTTTCATAAATGTATACCTTTCTGTCTTCCCATTCAGCTTTCCTACCTTTCTCTTCCATTTGTCCACGCATGTCCTATTGGAAAAAAAGGCCAAAATCGCCTACCTCTCACAAAACGGCTGGTAGCCATATCAAAATATGTTTTTTTGGTTTCCACTCAACCTGTTCCTGAAAGCCTGGAAAATGGGGAATTCAACACAGCAAACCATTTGTTCCTAGCACTTACAAGGAAAAGACCACAAGCTTCTTTGTACATCATTTTATTGGCATTTTCTTAAAAAACCCAACATTTTCTCCCTTTTTTGTTATATTATCTCACCCCCCCTACAGCGAACTAGGATTCCGTGGTGGTGTTACGACCGCCTACATGTGGGATAAAAAGGGGCCAAATATGGCTGAGATATCTCATTTAACAAAAAAGTTACAAGGGATTGAATGGCGACATACCGAAATCACCAAAAAAGGCCTTGGCACGGGGGGGACTCATGGCAGTTAAGGGGTTAATAGAAGCTTGTCCCATTGCTCTAGTGCAAAAAGCTGTGTTGCAATTAGCTTGATGTAAGGCTGAATGCAGGATCCACCTCTCCAACAGAGAATATATTGGCCTATTGCAGGGAATCTAGATTAGAAAGGATGTTCGTATGGCTAAACTTTAACTTCACTGTTTGCTTCGTTTTGAATTCTCTTAGGACCATAGCTCTTGAAACTATCAGGCTTGTGTCAAGAAGCAAAAGATCAGCAATTCTTAATGAGCATACCATTTGCCTGAAGGTAATTGACTTAAGTGGAAAGTTGAATAATATGTAAATGCTCCCTCTATGCATTATCTAATAAATTTGCTCTGGTGGAAAAAAATCTCTTTACTGAATATTTGGCTGAGGAATTGTGGCCAAAATGTGTGATGGATACGTAGGCCACATCATTCTTGAGCGCAGTGTTTGGAAAACTCCTCGGAAGGAGCAGTAGCTGCTTCCAAAGTGATCTTTCGTTTATCCCTATAGTCTCTGCATGTCTGTCAAACCCCCACAATGTGTCAGTGTAGATCACTGGACCTCCTATTTACACTTGGCAAATCCTATTTTCGCCTGCAAATCCTATTTGGGCTGAGATGGAATTCCCTTGCCTCCTTATCATTTTATCATGGCTTCTTTACTGCAGAAAGTATGTGTGATATCCAGATTGTGCTCGCTGTAATTGGTACTCCCAAGTCATGACATTTCTCTACCTGTTCCAGAGGTATGCCTTCCAAAAATACAGTCCTTCCTCTTCTATTTTTCATTTGTTGGCCAAAGATAAATATTTTAGATGTATTCTTATTTATTTTAAGATTGTTGATTTGCAGTAATCACCAACTGCTGTGACCTGCCCTTGCCTAGAAGTTTAGAGGAATCAGTGTAAAGGAACAAGGGTACGCCTTTGCTCAACTTCAATGTATGGAACGTCCGCAGACACTGCTAAAATATTATCAACCATATCATTGACATCAAGCAAAAATAAGACTTGAGCGTGCAAACAGCCCTGGAAAACTTCCTCGTGCATCTGAAGATTTTGGATGACTTCCTTGAGCGGCCAAATCAGATTTGTGTGATCGTATTCTTATATAGGCCTTTGACAATGCTTAGAAAAGAACATTTCCATGCCCATATTGTCCAACTTTGTCCAAATTTTACCTCTGTCAACTCGGCCGAACGCTGATCAATAATCTAAAAATGCTACAATTGGCGGCATATTTCCAATGTTCAAAACTTGTAAACTATATGATTCAAAATAATGATGGTGGATAGGCCAGATCTGAAACCTCCTTGTATTGGACACACAACTGATGTTTCATCAAGCCAATAGTTGATTGCCCTAATGATCAATTGAAAATAGGTTGTACAGTCAATATCGATTAGGCTAGTTGGTCTTTATGATGTAGGAATATTTGTGGGGGCTTTTTTTATACAAGGGCACAATGATTGTTGAGAACCAAGTTAGCAAATTATCATACAATTCACAGCCCTTTCCTGAACAAGGGCCTACCACTTGGCGACAAACTGTATGTTATCTGAATGTCAATGCTAGAGTGTGGCAAAAACCTTGTTGCCTGAAGAAGTGCCAGAGAAAGCGCAAAACCGAGGAATTTATTTAACATACTTGTATAGTCTCCAAGTACTCCTAGACCTATGTTCAGCCAACCATTCTACCGAGCTGCAGAAATACTGAATTGCAACTCTGCAGGAGGTCATTCCTTTACTAAAGACCATTTAATAAAGAAGGACAACTTCATGGCAACCCTGAATGTGAAAGATACATACTTTCATATTTCCATGTTCTAGGGACATTGAAAATATCTTAGATCCAAATTAAGGGAGAAACACTATCAGTTCAAAGTGCTTCCTTACTGGATAGCAGTGGCACCAAGTGTATTCATAAAGGTGCTGATTGTCATGAACACACACCTGAAGGCAGGGATTCCATGTCTAACCGTACTTGGGCGCATCGTTCATAATGAAGAAGTTCACCAAACAATCTATGCTAACACCCAAGCAACAGTTTTGTTACTACACAAACTACGTTTTTCAATAAATTGTACAAAGTCAAGTCTCAATCCGGAAAAAGTCAAAACATCCTTGGGTGTAGAAACACCAACATAGCACTCGCCTTTCCATCAAGGATAGGAGTTCAAGAATTCCAAACACCACTTTCTCTTTATCAGCCACACAATCACATATCACTAAGAAATGTGATGAAACTGTTAGGAATGATGATGTCATGCATATATCTCAATACCAGTGCAAGAGTGGGTAAACGGCCAATGGCTACACACTTCTGTAGTTTGGGAGGATCTAGTGGTTGTTACAAAGGAGGTTGTAAAAGCAGTAAAATGATGGAACATAAATAGCATGTCAGCAGGACTCCCATTTCTACATTCCCACATACAAGTGATTATTACAACAGATGCATCCATGTCTGGTTGGAGAGCACACCTAGACTCCCTCACTGTATAGGAAGATGGGCATGCAGGAGACCAAACTCCATATCAACATCTTGCAAATGAATTCAGGAAAACTAGCATTGTGCAGCTTCAAATCAAAGGTACATCACAATAGCATACTCATCAGAACATGTGAATGAGGGTTACCAGGTAGGAATCCTGGGTATAAATAATAGCATCAAGAATGGAGATGGCGAATGGCACAGTAGTAGAATCCATGTTTTGAAGGTATTATGATTGGAAGTTCAAGCCAAATACCATAATTAAATGACATTGCGAAATGTATAACACAGCAAGTTGGTTTTAATGGAATATATAGATTGTGTGGAATCCTGTTAGTTCTCTTTACCTTGATGAAGTTCCATAAAATATTGTGTATATCGGAATGAAACATGTTGTGTTGTGGTTTCTGAATGTATGATCAATACAATGTATAGCAGGTGACATTATTTAACCTATAGAAAGCTGTATTTAAGACTTAGGGGCACATTTCAAACAAATGCTGGATTTTGAGCTGATGATACATTTCTAGATAACTAATGGGAAAAGTAGAGAAAGATGTGTGTAAAGATATTAATTTGTACTGTATTCGGGTAAAGTTTGTATATTCGATGTTGTTTGTGCATTGATTCTGCTGTGAAGAGTACATGTACTCCTTCTTTTGATATATGCGTGCAATTTAAGATCAAATCAAATCAAATCTATGGTATGAACACACCTGCCTTGAGCCACTGATTGTTACCACATGTATTCCTGTAATATGTGATTTTCAACAATGACGAATTAAGTGCTTACATGAGGCTAGAGTGACCTTAATCAGGCCACAAAGCAGCATTCAACACTAGCAGACAAGAATAGGTAAATTGCCATTAATGTTTGGTGGTGTAGACTGTGTCCAGGATTACTGTCAGGTTGTAGTGCCTGTCTAGCACTCTGTAGCATTTAATTTTCCTTGTTGTCTGTAAATTACTAAGGGGGCTGTCAATAGCTGCCCATCGTCATTCAATATCTGATGAAGGTAATGTGGTTGTGGGGCTGTCTTGTTTCTGTGCTGTGAAGCTGAATGCTGACTTCGCTGTGTGAATGTCCTTGCCCTTCAAAGGCTGGATTCTTCTTTCTTAAACAGACAGTAGCCGCAGAGTTCCCAACTTCAGTGGAAGCTTAGTCACCTTGCTTTGGGATTTCCCTTATCCCATATGGTCTCTGCTTTGCAGGTATATGCGCTGTGCCCCTTAAGGGGACCCATCCCTATTTGGCACAATGTGTCTAAACCCAGCCCTGAAACAGGAACTAAGTGGGATTGGCCTGGGGGTACCCCCTATGCCACCCCAGGCTCATCATCTGCTGTTTTGTGGAGTCCCCTTTGGTCTCCCCACTGGAGGTCAGCAAGAGCGCAGCCTGGGTCTTCTTCAAAATGTTTAAAAAGAGAATTACATAATTGTGCATGCGTATTTGTGTAACTATGTATCTGTGAGGTTGTTTGAATGTGGGGGTGCATAAGTGCTAATGAGTGAGTGTGGGTGTGCATGTGTGTGTGAGAGAGTTGCAATGATTGCAGGAGTGGGCTGTGTGTACGGTTTTCCTATGTGTAAACCAAAATGAAAAGGCACCCACCCAATGACAGATGTAAAATAAGGGATAAAATCAAAAAATATTTGTTTTTTTTGCAAACACAAAGACTGGCCTCTCTAAAGTCCTGCAGAGCGTTGTGCATAGGCGTGGCCTGAAGAAATGAGCCGCCCAGGCCCAGGCTCATGTACAGGTCAGTGAAGGCATTGGTGAGACCTTGTATGATCTCATAAGATGCATTGTACTCAGTGGTCTCTGGAAATCTGAGCCTGTTGAGCACAATAAGGGCCTATTCTCCCTCCCCTTTCAAGCGAGGGGCAGGATGAGAACACTGACTCTTCCCCAGGTGTTAGGGAGAATTCTCTCTTTAGGCTGAATTTCCTAACCTAGTGAGTCCCCAGCAGCTTTGCTGGATTTCTGGAGTTTGTTTTTTTTCTCCTGCCAAGAGTGAGACTCTTTTTCTCCCACTCTTGGACATGATTTATGGTGTTCCTTTGACTGTTAATGTGTTTTATGGGCTATGGGGTCCTTTACTCCATAGGGTCTCATGTGTTTTTACTATGTGTGTTACACAGCACCCTCTGTGCAGTAACACAGGGGTGTCATAGTGACACCCCACCATAGACTCCATACCCTGGGACTGACTACTGTCTCCCAGGGCATGTAAAGTCACCATTGGCTTTACTAGTCCCAAATTATTAACAGAAACCAGTACAAACCATCATATTGTGGGCGTACTGGTCGGGGCAATTCGATTGCCCTCGGGTCTGCACGTCTCCGTCCCCCCTGATCGAGTTTTGGCTGGTGGCAGTGGAAACTACTTTTTATATTCGACCGCGAATATTTCCCTATGGGATTTTCCCATTGTTCGAGGCTACCAACTTTAATTATTAAATTCTCATAGCCTCGAACATACCGCCGGTTTATTTAATTAATATTAATTCGCCAGTTGGTATTTTTTGCCAGGACTCGATTCTAAAATGGCGTTTGTGTTCTCTTCTGTGACTCCAACCCAAGTCGAGCCCTTTGTTCCAGTTTTTGGCGGGCTTCTCCACAGAAGCCTCCAAAAGTGGTGCCACTCTGTCTGGGTACCACAGGGGTGTGGGAGGGGGTTTAGGCACCCTGGACTGAGTTACCTTGGTAACTCAAGTCGCACTCTTGTGTGATTGGCCCAAGTGGTGAGCGGCCGGCTCACCACTTAGCATGTTTGATAGACAGCTAGGCTGAGTGAATGGGGGTATGCTGCATAAAAGCAGGGCTTTGGGGACTGGAACTTCAGAAGTCGCCACAGGACCTGAGAATCTGACGAGGAGAAGCTGAGCCGACCTACCACGACGACACCACCGGTGGAGCCCTGCGGAACCAACTCACCACTTCCCGACGACAGAGAAGATCTCCCGGCTGGAGAGGCTTCTTCCCCTGACTGGTGGGCACAACCAGTTTACCTTCTTTCTTCGCACCCCAGACCGGTTTGTGGTCGAACTGCCCGTGCCAAGCACCCCGGCGACCGGATAGCCACTCACCACTGAACCGCAAATCAACGGACCGCTCCTTGTACCTCTCTTCCCCCGGACAAAGCACCGACTTGCATCCGGTGCCAGGAACAACTGCCCCCGCTGGAGTGTTTTCACCACTTTACGGTACCGTGTCCGCCAGGCCTCCCTTTCTAAAGATTGCTACAAGGTAATAATAACCCCTTAACCTTCTGGACTGGGCTGGCCGCCTTGACCCTCGAACTGGTCCCTTTCTTTGGTCCAACTCCTTTTTGAACCGTTACAAGACTTTTGTGCACTGCAACAGTGTGACCTTGGACACATTTCATTTTGATCCTCTTAAAGCGGATCCGGCCTACTGACTCTGAATTCACGGTGTTAGTTTGCCTTCCTCTCTTGTGTGTTTGTGAAAAAGTGTTGGGATCTGTTTCAGTTTATTCTCTGCTTTTCTCTCCTTTTTAAAAAACAAACTATTAGAGTGCCATCTACGTTAAGCGCTCACCGCTGTCTGAAAATAAGTGGGGCTTTACTTAAGACTTGTCTAATATTTTTTTAAGGGAGTTTATATCTTTTAGTGACCGTGTTTTTGAATTGCTTACTATTAGTGCCTGTGTGTTTTTCTAGATGTGGTTTTAAATAAATAATTATATCTCTTTTACACCAAGCCCTGGTCAGTGTTTACTTGTTCTATTGTGTCCTCTTGACCTATTGTGAATACTCTGTATACTGCCTAACTCTTCTTGAGGGAAGTCTGACTGCTCAGCCACAGCTACCAAGTGAATCTGTGTGGTACAGACTGCTACCAAGTGGGTTTACTGCCAAACACCTGTAGTCTTAAATCTTTTGCAGTGGTCCCAGAGGGAACTGCACAGGTTTCTGCCTAACACTAGGTAAAATACCAGAGCAGCAGAAGCAAGGCTTGAAGTGAGGCTCCTGACACTTTGCCTGCTGCTTGCTGTTGTCAATACCATCAGAGAGCCAAGGGTTAGTACCGGAGGAGAGGAGATCTTCCCCAAGACAGCATCAGGCAAGTTAAGTGTTTATGCGTTTAAAAAGAAAAATGTGTATGTGTGCCTGTGTGTTTGTGTGAATGGATTAGTGTTTGTGAGCTTGAATGAGCGAGCAAGGGTGTGCTAGCGTGTGAGAGCGTGTGCATGGGTGTGTGGTATGTTTGGGTTCGTATGTGTGTGGGGGGGGTTTAAATGAGTCTGGGAGTGAATGTGTCTGTCTGTGTGCAAGGTTTTCATGGTGTACAGCAGGCCCTGCACCTCCTCCAGGAGTGTGTCAGTGAAGAAGTGTCTACCACGCACAATGGAAATGCTATTTACAAGGAAACACTAGCATTAATAGTCACGGCCAACACACGTGTGTTCTTAATGTGGCAAGAATGGGATACATTATTAGAGAGAGATTGTGTTCTTGTGGAAATAGCATGAGTGTTTCTACAGTTCCACTACTGTCATTATTGGGTACAGTCAACTCTAACCAGTGTGTTCTTACAATGGTAATATTGGCATATGTTGGTACTGCCAGCATTAAAATGTCTTCTATAGTGCCAGAATTCGGGCATATATTTGGGGCATGCATATTGTGATAAGTTTTTGCAGTGACAATGTTGGCATATACTGTGATCAAATGTATCTTGACATTATGTTGGAAAAAGCTTTTGTACACCTTTGGTGACTATCTTCTATTTGATTTTTTCATGTTTTACCCTACAGAACCATTTGTAAATTGTAGGTCTGGTTATCTAGTTTATTTGATAGAAACTGTGCTTAAAATTAAATCTTTTCACCGATTGTTTACAAATATTTCTCGGGTATTGGACCATTGGTTGGTTCATGCTCCCTCACTACGCGCAATCGCTCGCACTCTCGCACGTGAAGCCCATTGTGCTGCAGGGGCTGTGTACATTTCTGTTGCGCTTCTGCAATGAGAAAAGATGCGAGAGCATTTAAATGCCTTGAATTCGAGGCTCTCGTGGCATACCATGCCCACTTGGCCTTTCCAGAAAGACGTTTCTCAGCTTGTAGGAAGTTTTCAGAGGGTACATTTGGTTGTCTGTAATCTCCCTGTGTATCTTTACCTGTTTATCTTTGACATGTACTGTCGTGACTTGCCGCGTAGTGGAGAGTAATGGGCCTCTGTCCACAAATCACCCACAGGGAGAAAGTAAAGCAACTCCCTGTGCGAGCTTTGAGGCCACAGGTGGTTTTGATGGTTCGCCGGATCTGATGACGCCGAGGACCCCAGAGGCTGTTAAAAGGAAGTTAGGGTTAGCACAGGCAAACACAGTACTTTGATATGAAGAAGTGTGCAAACTCTCTTACCTAAGTATAGCATGATGGTGCTATAGTGCCTGGGGTTCTGGTGCGAGGGAGCGTCAAAGATCCGGGTAGCCGTGTACCAGATGGGCGGTACCGGCTGAAACCTGTAGCCCTTCCGGTGTAGCCGAAGGGATCTTGGACTGATCACATAGAGTCAATGGTCGAGGGGTCCAAGAAGTCAAGAGCCAGAAAGGGGAAATCCGAAAGCAATCCGTTGAGCGTTAGCAAAAGAGTCCAAAGTACCAATATCCATGCAGAGTTCCGAGTGACAGTGTCCGTGGAGTAGAAAAGCCAATCGGTGGCTCGTAAGCCTGAGTCCTGATCCGCTGCAGCAAAACAACGTGAATCCTGAAACGCCAAACAGAGTCGTGAGACAGCTGTGAAGCGGTGAGCGATTCGAACTTCCCGGCTTTTGCGTGCGCCGGCTCCCATTCACGTGAGCGGAACCCTGAGCACGTGATCGTGAAGCCAACGTGGAACCAGGAAGTAACCGCGATCGGGTGCTCCAGCCCGACCGTAGTCTCCATGGGAGTTGCCAATGGAAACGAGGCAACAAACTGGGCCGGCCCCCCGCGCACGGCCCGAAACCACCGGCGATGACGACTCCCCCGCACCACAGGTGAAGGGATAGCTTGGGAGGTGGACAGTGACCCGGGGAGTCTAGCAGTGTGTGTCGGGGTATTAAGCAGGGTGGTGTGTGGTCGTGTAGCTGAATTGTTGTGAATGACAGAGCCCCCCCCAATGGGCAGGTAGGGTGATCCCGGTGAAAACGTGAAACAAGTCTCGGGGCATGGACATCGATCGTGGGGACCCAACACCGCTCCTCGGGGCCAAAACCCGCCCAGTCCACAAGATATTGGAGACCCCCCCGAACCACACGAGATCCCAGTATACCCGAGACCTCGTACTCCACTGAGCCACTCACCGAAACGGGGCCAGGCGTAGACCGGAGACGGGTAGGGGCAGGACATGGTTTCAACAAGGAGGTGTGGAATACAGAGTGTATGCGCCAGGAGGTAGGGACTGAGAGGCGATAGGCCACAGGGTTGATCACAGCAGAAATCCTATAGGGGCCCACAAATGGGGGAAGTAACTTGCGACAACCAGGAAGCCTGAGATGGCAAGAAGAGAGCCAAACCCTGTCCCCCACAACATAGGAATGTGCCGCTGCCCTCCTCCGGTCCGCTGCAGCCTTCGTAGACTCCTGGGCCTCCCGAAGGTGAGTAAGGGTTTGGGCTTGAACAGTCGACAAGTTGCGAGCACAGGCAACAGCAGCAGGATTATCAGAAGGTGCGAGGTCTGGGACAGGCAAGGTGCGAGGGTGTTGACCATACAAAACATAAAAGGGAGAAGAGCCAGTGGAGGAATGCATGGCGTTGTTGTAGGAAAACTCAGCGAGGTGTAGCACACCCACCCAGGACTGCTGGTGTTGCAAAACAAGGCAACGCAAATACTGCTCCATAGCTTGGTTCACCCTCTCAGTCTGGCCGTCCGTCTCCGGATGGTATGCGGAAGAAAAACGGGAATCGATGCCCAGGAGAACTGTGAGTGCCCGCCAGAACCGAGAAGTGAACTGGGGTCCCCTATCCGAGACGATAACTGTGGGTAGCCCAAAGAGGCAAAGATCGACCTAAAGAAAAGATCGGCCAAATCCGGGGCTGAAGGGATGCCAGAACAGTGAATGAAATGAGCCATTTTGGAAAAGGAGTCGACCACCACCCAAATGGTGTCGAATCCCTTGTTTCGGGGTAGGTCTGTTACGAAATCCATGGATACCGTGTGCCAGGGCCTGGGAGGAATAGGCAAAGGAAGCAGGAGCCCCACCGGACGCCCTCTGCGATGCTTACACTCGGCGCATATCGCACAAGTGTTAACATATCCCTCTACACCGTGTTTCATGGAGGCCACCAGCACCAACGCCTGAGGAGGTCCAACGTGCGTTTTTGTCCGGGATGACCATTGATGGCGCTATCGTGGGACCATTCCAGAGCGAGATTGCGAGCGTCGGTTGTCGGTAACCACAATCTGTTCTGGATATATGGTAGCCCCTCATGAAACACCGGATTCCACTCGGTAACCTGATAAGGATGTAGCGAAACCCAATTGCGAATGGAATCCAACAAAGGCAGAGGAGGGGTGCAAAGACAAATGACATGTTGGTCTAATAGATTTTCAGGGAAAATGGGCAAGGATACCCCACCTGGAGAGCGAGACAAGGCGTCCGCCTTCCCATGGGACAGACCGGATCGATGTTTGATCTGGAAGTCAAAGGCCGCGAAGAATAAATGCCACCGCACCTGCCGACTGTTGACACACTTTAGTGAGCTCAAGTCCTGGAGGTTACGGTGGTCCGGTGAACACCGTGACAGCGTGCCTTGCCCCCAATAGGTGATGCCGCCAGACCTGGAAGGCATCCTTGATGGCCAACAGCTCCTTCTCCGTGACAGTGTAGTGTGACTCAGCAGCAGAAAAACTTCCGGAATGGAACGCCACCGGATGTAGCTGACCCGAACAAGGCAGCGTTGGGACAAAACGCACCAAGGGCGAAGGAGGAGGCATCGGCCTCCACAATGAACGGAGTTCTGGGTCAGCATGTTTCAGGACAGGAGCCGTAGTAAACGCCGACTTCAGGGCATCAAAAGCCGCTTGGTGCTCCTCCAACCGGACAAAAGGCAGCTTGGGGCTGGTTAGGGCAGTAAGTGGGGCTACCAGAGACGAGAAATCCTGGATGAAGCGCCGGTAGAAGTTCGAGAACCCAAGGAATGATTGTAAGGACTTGATGTTACGGGGCTTTGGCCAGTCCAAAACCGCAAGGACCTTGGACTGGTTCATTGCCAAACCCCCAGGGGTAATATGGAATCCCAGGAATTCCACGCTTTCAGTGTGGAACTGACATTTTTCGGGCTTGGCGTAGAGGGAGTGCTGACGGAAACGTGACAGTACCTCGCGGACGTGTGATACGTGATCCTTCATGCTCTGTGAAAATATCAAGATATCATCAAGGTATACCGCTACACAAACATCCAATAAGTCGTGAAAAACCTCATTCATGAAACGTTGGAAGGTAGCAGGGGCGTTACAAAGTCCGAAGGGCATGACCACGTATTCAAACAATCCGTAGCGAGTACAGAAGGCTGTCTTCCACTCGTCTCCGGAGCGGATTCTGACCAGGTTATAGGCCCCGCGGAGATCGAGTTTTGTGAAGATGGTAGGCATGGCTTAACCTGTCCAATAATGGGGTAATCAAAGGAATCGGATATCGATTCTTGATGGTAATAGAATTTAGTCGACGGTAGTCCACACAAGGACACAGATCGCCTCTCTTTTGGGGACAAAAAAAATAGGGCTGGCCGCCGGTGAGGTGGAGGGACGTATGTGGCCTATCTTCAGAGCTACTTGAATGTATTCCTTTAATGCTTGTTCTTCCGAGGGAGACAAGGAGTAGATGCGGCCTGAGGGAATCACGGAGTCAGGGAGCAGATCAATGGGGCAATCGTAGGAACGATGTGGCGGGAGCACCTCCGAGGAACCCTTATCAAAGACCTCATGAAAATCCTCGTATTCCATAGGGAAGCCAGTAGCAACGGCCCCCACCATGTGAGGCTCCAGGGACATAGGAATGTCCTCGTGCAGTGTGAGTTGCGCTATGACCCCTAGGGCTCGTGTGGGCGACTCAGTGTCGTCAGGTGCGGTGAGACAATAGTTCTGACACGTTTCTGATTCGAAATGAACCTGCCCAGACTTCCAGTCAATCAAAGGGTTATGTTGATGCAACCATGGGAGACCCAGTATGATCCCGAATTGTGGCATGGTAATCAGGTCAAAAGAGATAACTTCCTGATGCGTGTTCTGTATGGTTAGGGTGACCGGGCAGTCTGTTGCCGGATAGGGCCTGAAATCAGTGCTGTGCCATCCACCGCCTGTACCGGCTCCGGATGTTGCTTGGTAATCAGGGGTAGATTTAAGGACCCGGACCAGTTTATGTCAATGTAGTTGCCTGTGGCGCCTGAGTCTATGTAAATCGAGACAGCATGAACAATGTCGAGTGTTGGTTTTAACATGGCCTGTACCAGCACTGGCCTAATCCTGCCAAAGGTGGGGTACCTGTCCGGGGGAATGGAAGGACTGCTCGAGCCGGCCCCCGGGTCTAGGGTCGAGCATTCCGAAAAACCGGATTCTTGAGTTAGGGCGTCTGGGACATGACTTTACGAAATGGCCATTCAGGCCACAATAGAAACAAGCGTGGTCGTTTCTTCTGCGGTCCCTCTCTAGTTGTGTGATGGGACTTCGAACGCCTCCTATTTGCATGGGCTCAATGCCTGTATCAGAGGAAGAGGAGGGCAAAGTGGTATTGGAGTCTCCTGTTTCGAACCGGCGTTCGAAACGCCTTGCGTCGATCTGTAACGCGAGGTCCACTAAATCGGTGTGGGTCGTGGGTAAGGAAGGGACGACAGCCATAGCGTCTTTCATGGTATTTGTGAGCCCTCTATAGAAGACAACTGCCTTTTTGGGTTCAGGCCAGGACGTCTCAGCAGCTAACTGATTAAATTGAGCAATGTATTCTATGAGGGATCCCTTTCCTTGAGTGAGGTCTAACAGCTCGAGGTCCCGGGATTGGGCCTTGTGACGTGTGTCGAATACACAAGACATTTCTGTGATCAGCAGCTCAAAGTCATATAGGACAGGGTTGTCGTTTTCCAACAAAGGATTGGCCCACGCTGCGGCGGTGTCGGCCAGATGAGACAAAGTGAACGCCGCTTTTGTGGTGGCGTCGGGAAAAGCCTGAGGTCTACAGAGGAAGTGTAATTTGCATTGATTTATAAAGGTGCAGAACTTTCTAGGATCTCCGTGGAACCTCTCTGGGGCGGCCAAGGGAAAGGGCGTGAGCATGAGTACTGGCAACTGTGGTGCTGTAGAGGCAATAGGAGGTTGGGGAACAATAGGGGGGACAATAGGCTGGACCGCTGAGGGTTGTGCAGGGAGCGGCCTCCCCCGAACTCAACATCAGCGGGCAGAGGGTGTTGTGTGCTTTGGATCAAGTCTAGCCTCTGGTGTATCGCAGCAGTGGCGGCACCCATATCCGCCCTTAGCACTGTGAGTGCCTGTACCAAGGCAGCCACGGGGTCCTCAGCTGCAGGCTCCATACTCATCACAACGCAACGGCTTCACAGTCTGTCGAGACTTGCCGCGTAGTGGAGAGTAATGGGCCTCTGTCCACAAATCACCCACAGGGAGAAAGTAAAGCAACTCCCTGTGCAAGCTTTGAGGCCACAGGTGGTTTTGATGGTTCGCCGGATCTGATGACGCCGAGGACCCCAGAGGCTGTTAAAAGGAAGTTAGGGTTAGCACAGGCAAACACAGTACTTTGATATGAAGAAGTGTGCAAACTCTCTTACCTAAGTATAGCAGGGTGGTGCTATAGTGCCTGGGGTTCTGGTGCGAGGGAGCGTCAAAGATCCGGGTAGATGTGTACCAGATGGGCGGTACCGGCTGAAACCTGTAGCCCTTCCGGTGTAGCCGAAGGGAGCTTGGACTGATCACGTAGAGTCAATGGTCGAGGGGTCCAAGAAGTCAAGAGCCAGAAAGGGGAAATCCGAAAGCAATCCGTTGTGCGTTAGCAAAAGAGTCCAAAGTACCAATATCCGTGCAGAGTTCCGAGTGACAGTGTCCGTGGAGTAGAAACGCCAATCCGTAGTTCGTAAGCCTGAGTCCTGATCCGATGCAGCAAAACAACGTGAATCCTGAAACGCCAAACAGAGTCGTGAGACAGCTGTGAAGCGGTGAGCGATTCGAACTTCCCGGCTTTCATGTGCGCCGGCTCCCAATCACGTGAGTGGAACCCTGAGCACGTGATCGTGAAGCCGACGCGGAACCAGGAAGTAACCGCGATCGGGTGCTCCAGCCTGACCGTAGTCTCCATGGGAGTTGCCAATGGAAACGAGGCAACAAACTGGGCCGGCCCCTGCGCACGGCCCGAAACCACCGGCGATGATGACTCCCCCGCACCACAGGTGAAGGGATAGCTTGGGAGGTGGACAGTGACCCGGGGAGTCTAGCAGTGTGTGTCGGGGTATTAAGCAGGGTGGTGCGTAGTCGTGTAGATGATCTGTTGTGCATGACATGTACCATGGCTTTTGATCTTTGTTTCTTGAGGCACATGGCACACTGTGCTGCCTTAGATGATCTGTGCAAATCAATCAATCTTCGCTTCTTTTTGTGGCAGTCCCGGACTGAGGATTCTTAGTGTTAAATGCCAGATCTTTGATGATCATGCTGCGTGGCATGATCATGAAAGACAAAACAGCACCCTGATCTTGCACTACCTTTCCCCGTGAAAGATTTTGCCTTTGTTGTGTCTATTTATATGCTGCATTTTGCCTGGCAGAACACTCCTTTGAATTAATCATATAGCTTCACCCTTATACAACTTTGAAGGAGTTTTAGGAAAGGTTATTTAAAATCCACAATGTAGGTACATGTGCGTCTTTTCTGTGCTGTTTGTTGGACACATGTATTAATATGTTCAAAGCAATATGTGTGGTTGGTTGTCTGTGCGGTGCATGGCAAGAAATTCAACTTGAATCATGTGGATGATATTTAATATTTGATAAATGCACGCTTCCATGTAGGTTAGCATAGACAAATGAGCCCAGGTTGCTACCTGCAAAGATAGCTCTATAGTGTAAAATATAAACCACCATCTTTGTCTATAGGGATGTCATCCCCCCCCCAGCCAATCTTGCTTTGGAAAGATTAGGTTTTCTAGTTTTTTTCAGCCTTGGTGTGCCCTCCATCTGGTCCTGTGCATGTGTTTTCCCCTCCACTAGCTTTATAGAGGTTTTAAAAACATTGCTTCGACACATTCCTGTCAGTGATGCCTAGTTATTTACCCCCTCTTGCATATTCTTCAATGTACTCTAGCCGGGGGTTCAACTAAAGAACATCTCCAAGTTCCTGAGGTTTTCTGTTATCCCAGAAAGTAGTCCCTTTTGT
The DNA here is from genome assembly GCA_002915635.3 of Ambystoma mexicanum. NCBI lineage: Eukaryota > Metazoa > Chordata > Amphibia > Caudata > Ambystomatidae > Ambystoma > Ambystoma mexicanum. The sequence continues at coordinate 86,683,098 of CM010938.2, read as the reverse complement.
GGTAGCCTTTGCCTTGTATCTATTATAGGCTACCTTGCTATTGCGCTCTTAAAGCACGGCTACCTAGTTTTTGGTGTTTTGTGTTCGATATTTTGAAATGTTTCAGTGTGGTGAACTTTGTAAGCAGACTGAAACCATAGCCCTCATTATTATTATTATTATTTTGTTTTTCCATTTATTGTGCTGCCTTAGTTAATGTTAATGTTAATGTTAAAGGTCATTTGTACCGCGCACTATCACCACCGAAGTGGTCCCCTGGCGCTCTGGCGGCTCTGAAAAGGGGAGGAGAGGGGGTGGGTTAGTAGGAATAAGCTGGAAAAGTGCAAGAGAGCAGTGATGTGCTGTTGGCAGCCTCAGCCCGGTGGTTCCGTCGGCCGGGCTTGGGGTGTTTTATGGTCCGTAGTCGTTCGTGTGCTGTTGTGCAAGGCTATGTGTGGTTTTGTTTTGTTGTTGCATTGTTTGTGAAGTTGTCGCGGATTGCTTCGTTTAAGGCTTGTGGTTGTGTTTGGTTATAGTTGAGAGGTGTCTTGCAGAGGATGGAGTTGTTAGTTGGTTGGTTAGTTGGCATTGCTGTCCTTGCAATTGTGGGTTCCATCTAGGTCCGCGTACATGCTAACAGTCACATTTCTATCTAGATGCGACGCAAGCTAGGGTTCATAATTCTAAGTGTGGTGCATGCTAAGAGTCACATATGCTAATGGTCCCATTCCTGAAATTCCATCCGAGTGTGGCATATGCTAACCATCATATTTCTATCTAGATGCGACGCGGACTTAGCTAAAAAATGATGACATTTTACACAATTCAAAGCATAAGAACAAGACTTCACATTCATTATAATACTCTAAGAATAAAAAAGCACAGAGGCCACCTAAGTAAAAAAAAAGGAAAAAAAAGCAAAAGCAAAACTAAAACCAATAAATAATTTCCTAAATAATCAACAGTTCTCATACATCTAGTGAGCGACCCGTTTCTTCAGCTCCCTTATTAACAGTCAGATTAAGTTCCTTTAGGAGTCCAGCCACCTCCAATGTCAGAAAAACTTCAGTTCCCGTTATTATTATGACATTAACAGTAAAATGGGGAGTATTTTGAAATAGTGCTTATTCTTTACCCCCACCTAATTATGGGCTTGCTGTAATTACTGTATGAAGTAGGCCAATGGAATTTCCACTGCTTTAATTTCCACTGCGCAAACACTTCTCTCCAATGCAGCAAAAAAAAGTGCTGGTGTGGAGACAACCAAAGGAGACAAAAAACATGGTTCTCTGATTCCCACTTCTGACAACTCTAGAAATGCACAGAAGGATCCCTTTTGTGCATTCTAGTTATTTATAGATTCGGGGTATGATCTACTACTATACACAATCCAGTTCCATCTTCAAAATGTTAATGGCCATAGATGCACAGACAAGCATTTTAAAGCCACAATGTCTGACTATTTTTTATTTATTGTTGATGTGTATAGTGCCAGCTGCAAAATAAGTTTATTTATATCACTCCAAGAAGAGAAGGGGGCAGCTCGGGACAAGATAGGGAGTGGAAACAGGGTCGGGCTGGGCCATAAAATTGTCTCAGGCACCAATCAAAAAGTGGCCCACAGTTACAAATGGCAATTCATTCCTTTTTTGACACTATTTGAATAGTAACAAAGGGGGAGTTTTTTGCTTAAGTGTGATGCAAATTGTGCATTTTAAAGAATATTTATTCAGCAACACTGGTCAAAACTGCTAGCCGCAAAGTGAAGTAACTCATCAAACTGGTCAAAAAGGTGGCCGACTTTGACCAAAAAGGATGGCCCACACCAGCATTTTGTGTTTTTGGTTCGGCCATGGGCCTATTGCCCTATAGACCAGTCCGAGCCTGAGTGGAAACAATAAGCTGATTGCTAGCAGGTGTTGGTACATTCAGATCAGAGTAAGTGCTTGGGGAGGGAGGTGGTAGCGCAGGAGCAATATAAGTGCTGTAGGCAACGGCAAGGAGTTAACGGTTTAAGCTAGGGGAGATACCATGACATTGCATGCAATAGGCTGTTATGAGACAGGGAGACAAGCAGAAAATATGTACGGAACGCACCAATTGAGGACACTTAATTTTTCGTGACAGGGAGCCTAACAGACAGCATAGAGTCAAGCCCATGTGACAAGCAATACGGGCACCTTGCGGGCAGTGTTTTAGAAGTGAGACCGGTCGCCCAAGGGGAAAGTGTCAGACTGGTGTAAAAGCATGTTTGAACAGGAATATTTTGAGCTTTTTCCTAAATTTTGAGAGGCTGTTTTTTTGCTATAAATTAGGAGGGACCTCGAGCGCTGATGGCTTTTCACCAGAGACACTTTGTCCTGAAGGATGCTACAGAGGAGCTCCGTATTCTTGAAGGGAAGCATTTTTTGAAGAGATCTGCTAGGTACTTGGAACCTTGCTGTGGCGGTGGGGGGCCTTGTGAATGAGGCATGGAGTCTTGAACCCAATTGGTTTTTCAAGGGGGAGCTAATGAAGGTCGGGTAGAGCGGGTTTGATATGATCACACGTTTTTAAGCCTAGGGTGAGATTGGCAGCTTCCCTTCAAATCAGGTGCCATATGTGGAGGATATGTTTTGGGGGGCACAGGTATAGGCAATTGCAGTAGTCATTTCTAGCTAGTTCTATAGGCCTAGTGACTTCACCGAACACATTTGTGAAGCCACATTTTCAAAGCCAGACATATTGGCTTTGCCAGTGCTGGTCATTGTAGATTTGCCACTGAAGATATTTCCCAATGCTTCTGGCTCATAATATCTGCCAGATTGCCAGACTTCCCATGTGCTTTGAAGCCTTATTTTTGTATTCATTTCTCCAAACATAACCTATGATGATGCATGCTCCAGATATCAGGCAGGTTTCATTTGCTTACCCATGCAGCCCTATTGCTTGGATTAGACTCTGCTGCTTTGTGCCTCTAAATCATGTCATATTTTTGCACAAAATGGTTAAGTGGAGAGAGTTGTCATGATGCCTACCTCCAAGGAGCCAGGTCCGACCCAGCAACCCCAGAGGCAGGCATCATTTCCCCCAGGAGAGTGCCAGCGGGCCCAACCTGGGGCCCTTTGGACGCAGTCCTGGCGCCTTAGGCGCCAGGCTCATGTAGGACCCCTTTCCTGGCGCCTTAGGCGCCAGGCTCATAAAGCTAGGCATGTGTTCAAGTGTTTTAATGTGCACTTACCTGATGCAGACCCATGCTGCTACATCCAGGCCCTCTTGAGGCCTGAATGGAACTACTTTACCTGTGGACTACTTTCCACCGGGTGTGGTCGGGAAGGATACATACCTGATCGGTGGAAGGATACACACTGGGAACTTCTTCCAAAGCTATTTAAACCACACCCGATCAGCAACTCACGCTTCGCCTTGTTCTGCTCCCTCGCAGCTGGACGCTCACCGTGTCAGCTCCTGCATCTGGACTTCAGCCACGCCTGTCAGCATCCTGGTCACCTGCAAAGGGAGACAAGAGACCTTACCAGCTAAATCTGCACCACAGAGACATCACAGACGATCCTGAAAGGAAAGACATTATTTTTTAAAAGCATTTCGTTACGATCGCTGCAGCGCTGCATTTCACTCACCTTTCCTGGGTTCCTCCATCTTCAGCAGCGATCATCCGGATACACAGCCACTTCCCAGAGCCTAGAGAAAAAGACAAGAATAAGAGGTGAGAGAAGGAAGGGAATAAGACTTACCTGTTGGGTCATTCCCTTTTCATTTCGGGTCTTGCTGCTTCCAGGCATTTTCCGGACCCCAGCCCCTATGGGGAAAAAAGACAAAGACATTGTATGAGCGTATACAAAGACAGTTCCCGAGCGCTCATCCAGATCTAACCTGCCCTTTACTGGAACTGGAACTGCACGTTTCACTTCGGGTTGGTGCCATATCTCCGGCATTCCGAACCCCGGCCCCTAAGGGGAAAAAAGACATAAGCATTAGCGCTTGCTGCAAAAGACAATGAACATTATTATTAAGCTTGGACTTTTGAACTTGCAACAGAACTTTTACAGAGTCTTACCTGAATAGTCAAGCTTACCTGAACTCCCACCAATCCTCAATCCAGTGAAGTAACTGGTTTTCAACGCGACCCTGCATCAGAAGCAGGATGGAGAGCTCATCCTTCCTGGCCCTAAGGTGAGACTTCACGGGGAATCGTGGAAGGGTATCGTGGAGGGTTGGAAGAGAGTGGGAGGCTTGAGCATAACGCAGTCAATAGGTAATACTCCCTTTTCACGCACAGGGGAACATTCCTGCGAGCCGGAGAAGCCAGAGTAGAGGGTCCTTCCTGTCCATCTTCAGAGTCCTGCGCTTCACCATTGAAGAAGCATCAGCACTCGAAGCCAGACCTGCGCCTCCGTGGGAATCAGGTGAGCGTTACAAGAGTTGAGCATATAAATAGTAGGCTTGGTTGGTTGGAGTATAAGGTTGGCGGGCCCCTTCGCTTGCAGGTGTGGTTAGTTAGTTGCTGTAGTATTACCTGCGTCCTGGCACATGGTTTGTCTAGGAACAAGAAACTCCAAAGTTCCCAAAGAAAGTTTTACAGGGTTGTTAGACAAACCTTGTTGATTAGTGGCACTGGTGGGTGGTTGCTACCCCTGTGTTATAGCCATGAGATTAGTCTGTTCCAGAGCATGATGATAGAGGAAAAAAGGTCCTGACTTGTCATTAGTAAGGGTTTTAATGTTGTTTTATTCATAAACAAATTGGCCTAGTAAACATGCTAAGTAGAGGTGAGAGAGAAAAAAAGCCAATGCGTTTCAACCGTAGTCTTTGGGGGTCATTATGAGTTGGGCGGTAGGGGTTTACCGGCACATGTCCTTTACGGGTCCTGCTAAGGGACTAGGGCGCTAATAACGGGCTTGCCATTCGCGAGCCCGTGATTAGCGCCAATCCCATTCCCATTGAGCCCATGGTTTGTTCAATGGGTACTTACCGGTCCCTCCAGCATCGGAATGGGCCGGTAAGTCCCCATTGAACAAGACCGGTCCCGGACCCGGTATTGGAGGCAGCCATGGCGCAAATAGCGCCATGGCTACCTCCAATCTCGGAATGAGGCCCTTTGTCAGGGCTCCCAGTTAAGGTGGCCAGAGGGCAGAATAGCCAATTTTCAAGCGGGCTGGTTAGGCTCTGTGTCGAACCACGGAACAACAGAGCCTAAGCAGCCCGCTTGAAGATTGGCTATTCAGCCCTCCGCCCACCTTAACTTGGAGACCATTACCAGGCCCCACATCCTACACAGGATTATCTATATCTCTTCTGCCTTGACAAAGACTATGGTCGAAACACATTGGCTTTTTTTCTCTCTCATCTCTACCTAGCATGTTTACTAGGCTGATTTCTTTATGAATAAAACAACATTAAAACCCTTACTAATGACAACAAGTCAGGACCTTTTTTCCTCTATCATCATGCTCTGGAACAAACTTATCTCATGGCTATAACACAGGGGTAACAACCGCCCACCAGCGCCACTAATCATATGAATAGTAGTTTGAGAAAAATCATGGTCATATTAACTTTAAAATACTCCACAAACAGTGCTGGACACGTACCAGTTTCTTCTACTTCGAAGAGTCTTGTTCAGTGCAGTACACTGACAAGACATATTGCAATATGTTTTAGCAGAACTAATATATATAACACCTCTATGGTCCACCAGCAAGAGCAGGAGCTTTGTAAAACTCTCTGGAAACAATTGAACAATCTTGCGAAAATAATTTTATGTAATTGAAAATGTTCTTCTAATGCAGATATGAATTCACTATAATGTATCATTATATTAAATGGCACAGCAATGAGTCACAGCACACAAGGACAATGCACACTAAATAGAAATATGGCACTGCCACACACATACATAAACAATAACAACGTCAAGCGTGTCGTGACATCGCGAGATGGTGTTTGTGAAAATGGTGCTCTAGTTTAGATGCAGTGGGCCAATAAAAGCTGGTTGTAATGGATTGGGAGCTTTGTTATTATATCCTTTAAACACACTCACAATGGCAACATTACACAAATAAAAGGCTACTTATAAGAACAAAAATGTAATGCAACACAAAAGTGGAAACTTAAATTAACCAAGCAGTAGAGCTAACATGAATATTTTTTTAAAAAGCATTCAATGCAGCACAAGAGTACTACAAAACAACAATGTATCAATCCGCATGGGAAAAAAGAAAATTGAAACTAGTCACAAATGTATACAGTTGCATTAGCTTCTACACAGTGTCTGCCGCTTTAACAGAGCGTTAGCACAATGCAGTCTTTCTGCATCAAAGAACAGCTAACTGACAATAGTTCCCATCTACATATTGCTGTAAATGCTGTGGGAGGGAGCTGAAGCGCGCTATAGGCAGACTTAAAAATTAGAAAACAAAATGTACGTGGATTTTCAGAAATATTGCATAATGTATCTCTAGAAATCCACATCAATTACAGCCAACCACCGGGTTTCAAAAAATGAGGCGGATTTCATGAAATACTACATGGGACACTGTACATTTCCCCATGCAGTATGTCCGTTTGGAGGTCGCGTGCTCTGTAGGTTCTTGTTTTTTCCCACACTGTGTGCCTGTGCTGTAGTGCAAGATGCTTGTGTTTTTCATAGTTATAGTTCTTTGTGCATTCTCTCAGTAGCAAGAGTTCCAGTTGTCTTTCTACTTTGCAAGTTCACTGTTTAGGGATTGGTCTTAGCGATTTCTGCTGTGGCTTTCCAGTCTGTATTTGAAGGTGTTCTCATGCCAGTTCTTAAATGTCTTGGATCCTGATTCTCTCTTCTACCAGATATTTATCCAGGAATTGGTTTCTCTGGTTATGGAGAAAGTCATCCGGGTTGGTGGGCGAGAAATGAATGGCATGATAATATTTGGTGCCATATTGGGGTTTGCATAGTTTATGCCATGCTGCCTTATTGGGGGTAGCATGTACATTTTAACAGTGAATTCCCTATTGTCCTACTTTTAATAACAAAAATGCCAAGGGCTTTTCACAGATTATTTTCTTCCATTGCTGTTTGTTTTGGGATATAAGCTGTTTTAGTTTTTTTTTTGTTTAGAGTGCTCCTGGTGTTAAAATTGAGGTTATTGTAATGCAGAATGTGCTTATTTGCTACGATTGGGATGTAATCGATTTCCTTGCTTGTTCTAGTTTCATCATCTACAAATATTAGATTCAGCTTGGATTGAAAAAAGTAGCTCTATGTTTCTATGGTGTAAAATGTCTCCTACTCACTTTGCTCGGGTCTTTAACTTGCGCGGCAGCCTCTTACCGGCAGGGCTATATAAGCTCAGTCATTTATCATAGTTGTCAGTGTGGCTGGGGCTATCCTGCTTTTCTGCCTTCAAACTAGGCCTCACAATCTATCCTCTCTACCAGGGACATCATTAATGGATCGCCAAAGGCAGGAGATGCTAACCCTGGAAATTCCCTTGGTACTGCCGGCACTGTCTCTGCAACACCCTAGTTACAGAGACAGTGCCAGCCAGCAACTGTCTTCAATTTTACTTTGTCTAACTGTGGAACTTACTTGAGTGCTTGAAGGCGTGTGAACGAGGCTTTGGGCTAGGCACCCTGCAGGCTAGGTGGGGTCAGGTTCAGGATAGTTAATGCACTCCAGACCTAAAGGTTTGAGCCCTCACCTTTTCCAAGCTGACAGGGCAGGGTTATGTAGAACTGTCAAAATGTCTGGATGATCAAATACTGGAGAAAGAGGCTCTAAACAGCGTCTTTTAGTCCATAATCTTTTGTCACTGTCCCAAAAGACTAGAGATGTCTTTGTTGATGTCAGCGGAGAGCTACGAGTACTTCTTGCTGGTGGGTTCAGCCAGGTATGCTAGTGACTGTAGGGGAATCCCTAAAGCGTCTTGCTCCAATTCCACCCAATGAGGTAAGTGCTTCTGACCTCAGTGAAAGACTGGGGTGACCTGTGTAGCCAAATGTACCTTCTGATGTCTGATACACCCAACCTTTCCATTGGAACCCTCCTAGTTATCAACCTTGTTAGGTAGAATTTCCATCTTGTGTGTTATCCCCCCTCACCTGGTGAGTCCCCCAGCACTTTTTGCTGGACTATTGGATTTTTTCTGACACGCATGAGGCAGTGGGAATCTTTTTCCTCACTCACCCAATCTTGGTTTGTACTATGGCATTTGTAACTTACTAATGTAGCACACAGCACCTTATGTGCTGTATTACTGGAGGCTCCTTGAGCGTCCCTCTTCGGTTTTATTTTAATTACTTGTGAGAACTACTGTTCACAAGGATAGGGTGATACCTTTTATCCTACCACACTTTTCTTGTGAGACCAGCACACCCCACCTTATGTGGAGTGCTGGGGAAACTTTAAGTGTCATTACAAGTTTGCCCGTATCCTGCCGGTAATTCCGCGGGATACAGGCAAACTGACCCTACCATTTCCGCCGCCCAATGTTGTGAAACTTACAATGTAGGCTGCTTTCCCAGCTGTGGCAAGGGACACATGGGATACCATTGATCCAAAATGGTTCCTGTCTTCTTTCTTCACCAACTCACAATGGTTTGTTCTTTCTTGGTCCTTCTTCTGCCATGCATGGTGGGGGAGGTCCTTGATTGTCTTTTGTCTTCACCGGGATCCCTTTGTGAACCCACCCGAAGGTGCCAGTGTATCTGTGAGGACAGGAAACTGGGAGGACTTTGAAACTCCACAGGTCTTTGTCCTCCAGTGTGCCTCCTTAGATCCAGTTGTAGCTGGGAGGCTGGCTGTCCTGACATTACAGCCCCTACCCCAAGTTTGAATGAAAGTTTGCATGTTGAATGGCTGGGTTCCTGCATAAAAGGTGAAGGTCTTGATGCTGAAGCCAGAGTCGACCACTGGAAGATGCATTCCGAAGAGGAGAAGAAGGAGGACGTCTGCAACAACCTCCAGGGACCAACAGAGCTACATGAGTGACTGCTGCTGCTCCAGCCCTCTTTTCCAAGTGACAGGGAAGCTCAGATCTGGATGACTTCCTCTCTTAGACTGGTGGGACCAACCAGACTGAAGACGACCTGCATTTCAAGCCATCCCGTGAAGAGCTGTGTCCTTCACCGGCTGCAAACCGCCAGTAGCCGGGGACCTATTGTCATTGTGCAGTGCATCGTCTTCCGAGGATCGAATCCTACCGAACCTTTAGTGGACTCCTTCTGGTCCTCCAGAGGCAAGATTCTGCTCCTTGAAATCCCCTCTTCAGATGGCTGGGTGGAGAGAGCAAGCTGAATCGACTGGACGATAACCATTCTTCACTGGTGCTTTGTAAAGGGTGCCAAAACCATAGAACCACGGATAATACTTTGCTGAGAGCCTCTCCACTCGACTGCTGCTTGGACATCCATCCAGTGTCCCTTCTTCAGTCTGCCTAACCAAGAAGCCGGTGACCGGGTCTGCTGCTGCTCCATCGTGGGGGCGTCATGCTGCATCTTCTTCTTCACATCTAAGGTACTGTGAGACTCTTGGTAGAACTTACCTAGAGTTTCTTTGCTGCTCATGTGTTGTTGGAGTGCTGATTCCTGTGTTTGGGAGCTCGCCTATGCACGTTCACCCATGGCTAACAGCAGTGTGCCTACTGTCAGTTGTCGAGGACGGAGAGTAGAGGCACGAAGATTTAGAAAGAGGCTGTTGCAATAGTCTAGCCTAGAGAGGACCAGAGCTCTGGAACAGTGGGCTTCTGGGGGAAAGTGAGGAAAGGAAGAATAACTCTGAGGAAGTGCAGCTGATAGTTTTACCTTCTTAGAGACATCAAAGATGTGAGGAGATATGGAGAGGGTGGAGTCGGAGCTGACCCCAAGGTTCTTAGCCTCACAGGTAGGAGCAGGAAGGAGGCCCAGAGTGGGCAGCCAGAGAGAGAGGAAAAGAGGGAGCTGGTGCTTCTTCTCCTTTCCGCTTTGGTATCTACTTTACCCCTTTCATTATTTCATTCTCCCCCTCTGCTCGTAGTCTCTGGGTCCTTTTGACCCCTCTCTTTCTTTCTCTCTCCACATTTCTTCTGCTGCTCGTTCTGCTCGTTATCATCTCTATAATCTTCAGCATGCCCGACTGTTTCTTGCTTTTCGTGCCACCAAGCTAATGGTCTATTCTTAAGTCTTCTCCTGGTTTTTAACTATTGTGCTGTCATCTTCCTTCGCCTTCCTTTTTTTCATCTACCCCCTCTGAGATCTGCTTTAAATTCCAATATTCGCCTAATCTTTCAGCCCTCTCCCTGCTACTCAGTTACTTTTATCTCTGGCTCTATACTATTTTTAAATCTTTATCTTCTCTTTTATTTTCTTTGCTTTGTAAATTAGTCCTTGCATGGTCTTGTCCCTCCTTACCTGTGTTCTCTAATTTCTTTATATTCCCCTACAAGGTATCTTTGCTCTCAGTCCAGTCTCTCTTTCTCCTCTTTGTCACTAGGCCCCTCTGCACCTTCTCTCCCTTTCATTCATTTACACTACTTGCTGCCAAGCATTGGAACTCCCTTCCTTTACATATTCACTGTTCTTCTTCCTTACATGTCTTTCGGGCTCATCTAAAAGTTCACTTGCTTCGGTCTCTTACTAATTCTTATACCCTGCTGTTATGTAACTCTATCACCTTCATAATTATTTTGTACTGTTGTCCAATAATTAATTTTTGCTATTGTCAAAACGTGTTGGCGAAAGTGCTCTACAAAAATATAAATAAATACTTAAAATACGTAAATTCTTAAATACACTGCAAAAACATATTGGCAGTCCCCAGTAGATAATACATGGTCAGCTAACAGCCAACTCCATGATAGTGATAATGTTCCATTTAAGCTGTGCGCATGTGCTTTTGACCACTTGACCAGCTTCCTTCTGAGTCCCGCTCAGAAGAATTTTAGCAGCGCACACAGACAATTCCCATCTTCTCAAGAAGTAAAAAGGCACAAGCCACAGCAGTTACGTGGCATTTGCTTTTTCTCCTAATAAAACTAAATTATACTAACTAGTCTTGATATTCTGGACTTGCCTATTTACATTACAATACTATGAAAGCGTGACCTTTTAAAAACCTAAAAACCCTAAAACCATATACACCCTCAGGAGGTTAAAACGAATATGAAAAAGTGGCTCCATGAACAGAAGATCTAACTCAGATATGCCCATATACATCAATTAAGTAACCTTTCATCCCCACCCATGAATCCTATGCGTCAGTCCACATTTAGATATTACCGGACAACCTTGCCTCTGCCTTTGTTGGCTCTGTGAAAGGTTACTAGATTTGTACCTACATCCATTTGTTTTATGTTTGTTGTAATATGAATAACATTCACGCACCAGAATTTGTGTTACTCGTGGTGCCTTAGCAAAAGCATCATCCACACTATATAACCCAACTGGGAGCTCAAAAATCAGGTACTAACTATTAAGTAAGCAGGCTACTTGGATGTGTAACCTCACCCCATGCTTCTCATTTGTACATATGCCACACAAGCGGTACCCTTGCAAGTTAATGTATTATTAAAATCAAATATTAATTTGGAGTAATTAAATGTCAAACTCAAAGTCTCCTACTTTAGCATTGCTAATAAGTGGAGAACAACATTGCAATATCATTTAATTGGCAGGTAAGGGCTAAAGGGCAAGGACTATGACTGGAATTGATCGTAGATTGTATCAGGGCACCAGATATTCATACAGCTAGAATACTTTTCGCACAATCTGCATCCTTTCCATGTTTTCAGAGTTCCCTTGGGCATGGACCTTTACAAATTATACGGAAACTCTCTGCTATAAAAGATATATTTTTTTAACTGAGCACTTGTATAATCCTATCCAATAATATTATGGTGGGGTATGTTGCAATCTTGTTTGCACTACAAAATAATTGCTTACATGCAGATTGATGTAATTTTCTTAAACTGCCCATGCAATCACTGGGAGGCTTTAAACATGTATTCCTTGCAAAGTATTGTGGGTATGCAAATATCCCAGTGAGTGTTTTACTGCTGCAATCCCTCACTTTTTACAGAGCACTTCCAACTAGTATTGGAGGTTAGCACAGGAGCTGTGATGGGCCTGGGGGGACGGACCGTAGAGAACACTCTTTGGGTTTGAAGAACAAATTTGCAACTTTCAAAAACCAAGTCAGATGTTTCAGCAGTACAGCACTTTGAGGGAAATGTGTTGTTTGTTTGCTCAAGGATAGGAAACTCTAGTAGCAGTCTAGGAAACTGCACCTTCTGTTTCTTTCTGTGCTCGTTAGCTGAGGGCTTTTCAATATAATCATGTGTTCTGTGTTTAGTGCCCTTAGCATCCCCATGCATCTTATTTAACGGATAACAGTGCATTGCAGAATAAGGGTCCCTAGCTACAGAAGATGGATCTCAAACTGTTGTACCTCTGAGAATGCTGCTCTTAACATAAAAGACAAATGCATTTGCTTTTCTTCCACACGTTCCATGAGAAACCTCATTAAGGCTCTTTTACAATTTGTATCTAGGCTGTAGTGAGGAAGGGGTGGGAAAACCATAGGCTGTATTATGCACCCTGTCCTTTCACTTCCTATGTCAGGGTTGCAAGTAGGGCTCTAATGAGATTTTACTCCCTACATGGAATCAAATGTGTTTTCAGGTAGTCAAATAATTTGCCTTGCCAATATGGATACTTTATGCCTATTAAAAGATGTTCTTTCCCCTAATAATCCCTCTTGAAATCAGGCAGTATTATTAGTAGAGTTCCTTCCTATGCCACTGCTCTGCTGGCCACTGCTTCAAAAATATCAATGTAGCTTTGTGGGTGGAAGAAGGGTGATATATGAATATGTTCATGGTTTACCATTTTTGTTGGACACAGTTTCCTGTTTTTGTGGAGTAAAAATCAGTGGCTGAATGCCTTTTAGCTGCAAGACTGGTTTTGAGCAAGTGTTGTCACAGCTCTGTACACAGGACAATGTAGTGCAGATGGTAAGTAGTGGCACAGGAATTCTCATCATATTGTGTGGTGCAGTTATTCTGATGCAATTTTCATCCTTACACAAATTATGTTCTCCTGGCCTTTGAATTACTACATTATAGTGGAGATTCTTTTTAGTTGGCATTATTTCGTCTACAAAAATTGTATCCTGTCTGAATTATTTGCCAGCCACATCAGTAATGAGTGATATTTGTTTTTCTATAATACAGAGGCTTTTTCTAAGGGAATACAACACTTAATACAGGGGTCAGAATGTCATGTTGCAAGCTACTAGCCAGCCATAAAAAGTCACTCGTCACCTTAATTCTACACATACACACAGCACACCATTTCTTACTCACCAAGCGTCAAATACAACTAGCTAGGACTAGTGGCAAGTGCACATGTTGCGCCCTGCTTAATGACTGGTTGACTCTTTATAATCCCATATAAAATAATCTTTGGAAAAAAGTTATGCAGATTACACTGTTTCCACTGATTTGTAAATGGTTGCAGTAGCTGGAAAGGAGAAACTGCCTTACAAATGCTTTGGGATTGATATCTCACTAACTACGTATGCTCACAAAGTGCCTTACCTCGTTAGTCAGTTGTGCACATGGAAAATAATGTGCACACAATGGCCAGCCATTTCCACACATAGGGAAAAATTATTAGAGGGAACATTGGTGACCACAGCATGTAAGCATTGTGGGGCCCCAAGTGAAAGAGAAAGAGAGCGAGAGAGGGAGGGAGTAAAATACTCTACTGAATGGGTAAAAGATAGCAACCACAGAGGTATACAATGTGTGAATCTCAAACACAGCTGCCCCTGTTAGCTGATACTATTGGTCCCAGTGTGATGCCATGCATGAATTAATATGACTTGCTCAAGAATTTCAAAACAACGGCTCAAGGTATCATCAAAGAAGGACACTTGGCATCAAATGCCTTCATAAAGAGCAGCTTTGATGCTGCAGAAACAGTAGGCAGACAGGCAGCTAGGGTCACAAATTTGAAAAGATATTAATGGGTCAGACCTATGAGATTTATAACCAAAACACAGGCAACTTTAATTAACAAACATACAGGCAGGTAGAGGCTGGTTGTAAAGGCTGTGGACAATGCATTAGAAAAGGCCCAGCAGGAACGTGAAACCATTAAGTCCTTTTGACAAATTTCAGGAAGATCATTACCAAGCACAAGAATGGGATAGCTCCTACAGGAGCCTACAGGGTATTACACGCTTTACGATGTTGTTCAATCCACCCACAGCTCATGGTCGCAGTACCAACAAAGCCCATGGCAGAGCCAGCCTCGTTATTCCCTTTAGAGACAGCCTAAAGAGAGAGGTCACATCTGATGGGTCCCACCACACTTATGACCAAAGCAAAGCAGTGATTTGCCCTATGTTTCACCCTCCCAGGCAACTCCAATAAGAGGAAGAATAAAGGACGTTGCCCATTCACTGGAGGAGGTTACCATTAATCAGTGAGTGTTAGATACAGTGATTCAAGGTTACTGCATATAGTTTCAGCATTACACCAAAAAAAGAAAAACATCCAAAGGTGGTACATTTACTCCTTCAATTAGAGGTAACGGAGCTGCTTCAAAAAGTGCCACTTCACTAATGAAACCCAGGAATGTATTCAAATAATTCCTTAGTTCCAAACACATTTGTAAAGACACAGAAGTTCAGAATTACAACACGTTGAGAGCTTATTTCTCTTCTCACAGGGGGCAATTACGTGGCCACATGAGACTTAGAGATGAATACTTTTATATTGCCAATGTACCCAAATCATTGTGAATATCTCACATTCAAAGTGGCCATTATACACTACTGGCTAAAAATACGGCTTTTTGGGATAACATCAACACCACAAGCGTAGTTGTTAGGGAGAATTCTCATGCCTGCTAACTCCCTTCAACCTTAGAGACACCCAGCTCTTTTGCTGGACTTTTTGACTTTTTAATTTCAACCCTGGAGTGAGTGACCCCTTTTTCTCACTCGCTCATGTGTTTTGACCTGATGTAGATTGTGTTTCCTTTGTTTTTTCAGTCTGACAAACTCAATAGGCACCTACTTTTTGTATGGTGACACACAGCACCTTCAGTGCAGTGTCACAGAGAAATCCTTTAGATTTCTCATAAGGTTTAAATACCTTTTCTTGTGTGAACTACTGTTCCCAAGAATAGTAAATTGAAATTGACTTTACTTAACTTTTCTCTTTGTCGGTCCAGCGCACCCCATCTTATCTGTTGAGTGCTGGAGGGTTACTTAGTAGCCCCTTTTCCTACTTACTCATGTAATATTGTTTCTCCAGCATGGGGACTGGCATGAATTCACATGCTCATGAATATTCCCCGTCGTCAGGCTGGGAATCCTCGGTAAAGAAAAAATCAGTTTCAGTTTAGTTTCTGAACTGTCTTTCTACTGATAACCAATCACTGGTCTCTGGGTCATACTGCCCCCAGCCAATGACTGCCCTCTACCTAAGCCCCTCCTCTGGCAGCCATCTTCAGATTTTTACCGCACATTCAAGTGTTGGGAGTCCTCGTACTATAGCTCTCGAGCTTTTACTGCGTTTTGTGTTTTTTTGAAGAGTTTACGCTTATATTTCCAGTCAATCGAGCCTCAAGCTCCACCGATTGCACTTCCGATCAACGGGGACCTGTTTTGGAATTTTTGTACACCCAATAAGGGCAAATTTTCATTGAGTTTTCACTTCTTGGAGGATTCCGGAAGATCTTTGAGGCCTACCCCGCGTGGTCATGTCCCAGGACAAAGGAAACACGACGCCTGTTGGATCCAAGCTGTTCAGGAGCTGCCCTGGATGTGGACTACAGAACGTCTTCAAGGAAGATGAGCACTCCCAGTGCCTCTACTGCCTTCACGAAGACAAATTGCACGTGGAGAAGGACTGTGCATTCTGTAAGAACATGTCCAGCCGGACAATGAGAGATCATCGTACTCGACTCACCAACTGGCTGGAGGGGAAGAGCCCAGCAGCAGGTGAAAGAAGAAGAAGTCCGAGCGGTCTTCTAAGAACTTTGAGGGTGGTCTGGCGACGGGGGCCCAACAAAAGACAAAGCACTGCAAGTATGCGGGCACCTTTAGCGCCGATGGTTCGGGTACTTCAGCTGCCAGGCAGGGCACAATGTCACCGATGCCATCATCCACGAGCCGACGAAGTCGGAGAACCCGGATAAGCTTTGGGAGAAGCCCCGGTCGATCCCGACAGAGACAGCCACGGGGGATCGGGTCAGCGACCCTCCCCCTAAGGTGAAGGCCTCAGGCACGCCTAAGGTTGTGAAGGCCTTGATTCACCTGGCGAAGGCCTCGATTGAAGGAGTCGTTGCGGCCCTGGCGAAGCGGTGGAGGCTACCCCAGTGGAGACGACTTCCGGGCCTAGAGTTTCCCTGCCACCCCAGAGGGAATCACTTTTCAGCCTATTGAGAAGACCACCGTGAAACCCCGGGAGGAGAAAGAGGGGGGGTGGGGCACGGTAGCCATAACGGACACAGATACAGCCTCCGAAGATGAGCTGGCTGGCGTCGCAAAGATCCTGGACAAGAGGTTTGAGGAAGTCCGGTCCTACGGGAGGGATCCCGATGAGGCGGGCGTAGAGAGCAACAGTGGAGCCGACGAGGAACCGCGGGCCGTGGAGGAGACGGAGGACCCCACTCCCCAGCCGTCGCTCCCGTCGCAACCAATGCCTATGCCACAGGACAACTCAGGAGCAATCTTGATGGCTATCCAGACCCTGTGTACGGAGATACGGACAAGGATGCCCTTACCCCTAGCGGACGATCCAGCAGCACCTGGACCGTCGGGAAGCCCACCGAACAAGCGAAGGCGAATCCATCCTCCCCCTCCTTTCCAGCCTTCACCACCTTCCCCTCCACCGAGGGATGAGACGGGAACGGAGACGACGACGACAGGGACGGACTACGACGGTGGTGACGACGGGACGGATCTACCATCACCCCCTGCCCGGACCTCCCCTCCTGACAAAATTGGCTCCTTTCACGCCATGATCGCCAGGGCATCGGAAGAGCAGAAGAAGGGTTTCCTCTACCAACGACGGGAGGCCAAGTGGAAGACCGTCCTCTCAGTACCGTTACTGGATGACATCTGGGACGAAGGACTGTCGCTGCTCAAGAACCCGTCCACGGCTCCTGCAAAGAGGGACCGGTATGAGAAGAAGTACCGGGTCCCAGATTCTGCCCCGATGTGCCTTAGAGCTCAGCCGTCCCCGGATTCAGTGGTCTCCGCAGCAGCCAAGAAGAAATCGGCAGGGGGGACGGCATCAACTTCCACTTCCCCACCGGACGGCGAGGGGAAGAAGCCGGACGCCATGGGACGACGAGTCATCTCATCGGCGGCGACGACAATCAAAGCGGCCAACGCCCTCACGATCGTGGTGCGCTATGACAGGGAGCTGTGGTTCGAGAACGCTAGATTTCCTGCCAGACGACAAGAGGGCGGAGGCTCTTGAAATCCTACAGGAAGGCGAGGTGGCGTCGGACCACGGCATAACGGTGGCCATGGACATCGCCGACACCGGGTTTCGACAGATGGGCAACAGCGTTTGTCTTCGCTGACGCGGTTGGCTCAAGGCAACCGACTTCCGTCAGGACGTTCAGACCAGGGTACTGAACCTGCCCTTCGACGGGAACAAACTGTTTGGCAAGGCAGTGGACGAGTCACTGCAGGCCATCAAGGCGGACACCGAGACGGCCCGGGCCTTGCGTTCTCTCCATCAACGATGGCCGTCCTTTCGGACCCCCGCAGGCAAGTCTCAAGGTGCCTCTGAAGGATTTGGTGGTGGTTCCTCGTCGTACCGCCAAGCGGCCCGCTCATCGTACCACCAAGCGGCCCGCTCATCGTCGCAGGGGGCCTACAGAGGCCGCAGCAAGGCCGGAGGACATCGTCGTCGTCGCCAAGGAGGCCAAGGCAGTAAGGCCTCGGCAAAGCAAGATTGAACCAGCCGTGACGTCGGGCCCCCACCCAAGCACCCCGGTGGGAGGTCAGCTGGTGAAATTCGTCAGCGCATGGGAGTCCATCTCCACTGACTGTTGGGTGCTGGATGCGCTGGCCCACGGGCACACTCTAGAATTCTAAAGAAAGTGTCCCCGTATATCACCCGTGGCCAGGAAGGAAAACCACGTGCCACAGCTACTTCTAGAGGTACGAGCAATGCTAAAAAAGGGCGCAATAGAACTTGTCCCGAAGAGGCTGCGGGGCTCCGGAGTATACTCGCAGTACTTCCTTGTCCGAAAGAAGACCGGCGGTTGGCGACCCATCCTGGACCTTTGTCGTCTAAACAAATACATCAAGTCCCAGAAATTCTGGATGGTCACCCTTCAGCACGTGCTGGGACAGCTGGAGGAGGGTGACTTCCTATCGTCGCTGGACTTGGAGGATGCCTACTTCCACATCCCCATACACAAAGGACATCGAAAGTTCCTACGAGTTCCAAGGGCGACACTACCAGTTCAAGGCCCTACCCTTCGGTTTGAAGTCGGCGCCGAGGGTCTTCACCAAGTGCCTGGCACCGGTGGCGGCGTGGCTGCGCCTGCAGGGGATCCACGTATACCCCTACCTGGATGATTGGCTCATTTGAGCAAAGTCAAGGGAACTCGATGTCGATCACCCACCAAAGACCGTCCGACTGCCCACGGATCTGGGATTCTTGATCAACTTCGCGAAATCCCACTTGGTACCATCGCAGGACACCCAGTTCCTGGGAGCCAGACTCGACACAGTAGCGCGATTGACTTCACCGTCGGAGGAAAGGACGAAGGCCATCCTGGGCAACGTACAATGGCTGTTGACCACAGAGACGGCAGGGTGAGGTCTATCAAGGCTCTGCTCGGCATGATATCGTGCATCTACCTTGTGCGTCTGTGCAGGTTGCGGATGCAGCCACTGCAGAAGTTCCTCGACGCCCATTGGATGCAAGCAGCGGGCAGCTTCGAAGACAAGATCTCCCTCAACGAGACTTTCCACCAAGCGATCCGGTGGTGGGGCAGCCGCGCACATCTAGCGGCGGGCATGGACTTCCAGACCCCGCACATCAGGTAACGGTGACGACAGATGCCTCCCTCGAAGGATGGGGAGCGCACACCGGAGATCTCCACGCAAGAGGCCCAGAGGAGAGGTCACTACACATCAACGTCCTGGTGCTCAGAGCCGTGTTCTAGGCCCTCAGGTCGTTCCTCCCGTCCCTCAAGGGCAAGGTGGTGAGGGTCTTCACCGACAACACCACCACAATGTTCTACATCCGGAAGCAAGGGGGCACCAGATCCCCAGCCCAATCCAAGGAAGTGCTGGATCTGTGGCTCTGGGCCGTTGCCCACAGGATGTTCCTGGTGCCCTTCAATCTGGCAGGAATAAAGAACACCATCGCCGACTCACTCAGCAGGGAGCTGCACTCTTGCCACGAGTGGGAGCTTCGGCAAGATCAAGTGGATCTCCTGTTCCAACGATGGGGCAATCCCCAGATCGATCTATTTGCGACGGCGACGAACACCAAGTGCCGGAGGTTCGCCAGCAGGTTTCTCCAGCCGGGGAGCATGGGCAAAACATTCTCATTCCCCTGGGACGGCCTGTTCCTGTATGCGTTCCCGCCGTTGCCGTTACTGCTGCGACTCATCCGTCAACTCAGATGGTCCCGGTGCAGGATGATCCTCATTGCACCGGCGTGGCCGAGGCAGATCTGGTTCCCCAACCTTCTGGACATGTCAGCACCCCCCCAGTCAAACTGCCGACGGATGCGGATCTTCTCGCCAGGGAAGGAGGCGCCATCCTCCAACACGACCCGGGATCGCTGAACCTGCAGGCCTGGCTCTTGCAGCACTAGAGTTCGGAGGGTATGATATCCTGGCGGACTGCAAGGAGGTGCTTGCAAAGGCCAGGGCGTCTTCGACTCTTTAGTGCTATGGACACAAATGGAAGAGGTTCTCTGTCTGGTGCTGTGCACAGAAGATCAACCCTCTGTGAATTACGGCCCCTCAAGTGCTGCCGTACTTGGTGTCGCTGGCCAAGGTGGGGCTGGCGCACGCCTCCATCAAAATCCATCTGGCGGCGATCTCCCGCTACACCAGAACTCCGGGGCGGTCATCTCTGTGGTCTCATCGCCTGGTGAAGGAGTTCATGAAAGGACTATTCCGCTCGTTCCCACCGGTGAAGGCTCTGGCCCCGGCGTGGAAGCTCAACGTGGTGCTGACCAGGCTCATGGGCCTGCCATTCGAGCCTCTACATTCGGCACCGTTGAAGTTCATATCGTGGAAGACAGCATTTCTTGTGGCCATCACCTCCGCACAACGAGTGGGAGAGATCCAGGCCCTCTCCTGTAAACCTCCATATTTGACATTCCACGAGATGAGGGTAGTGCTGAGGACGCACCTCTCCTTCATGTCCAATGAGCCATCGGACTTCCATCTCAACGAGCCCTTGGTGTTACCTGTTTTCTTCCCGTCGCCTTCATCGCCGGCTGAGGGGACTTTGCACTCGCTGGATGTGGCTAAAGCGCTGAACCTGGACCGCACGAAGAGTTTTCGGAAGACATCACATCTGTTTGTGAACTTTGGCCCTGTGAACCAAGGGAAGGCCCTCTCAAAGGCTTCCATTTCCAGCTGGCTCTCCGGCTGCATCATACACTGTCACTGGTTGGCAAACCGACCGTTGCCCGGCCGTCCGAGAGCCCATTCAACCAGAGCGATCGTTGCTACTATGTTGTTCCTGTCCGGTGTGCACCTGCTGGACATCTGCAGGGCGGCGACATGGAGGTCGACGCACACCTTCACGAGATTCTACTACGTCGACCAGGATTCCAGGGAGGAGTCCAGAGTCGGCCAGGCAGTGCTGCGCAACCTGTTCGCTTGAAGGTGAGCCTGGTGTTGAGGTAAGAGATGCTTAATGTTGAGTTGTTGAAATGCTTAATGTTGAGCCTTGCCACCTCCCGTGGTTGTGCATGTGTGTACTGCTTTGTATTCTTGTATTCATGAGCATGTGAATCCATGCCAGACCCTTTGCTGTCGAAAGAACAAGTTACTTAGCTGTAACTGTTGTTCTCCAGCATGGGTCTGTCATGGATTCACATGCGAACCCTCCCTCCAACCCCTTTGCGGCTCTTCTCTTAGTCCTATTGCCACTTTACGTGCTACCAAATCTGAAGATGGCTGCCAGAGGAGGGCCTTTGGTAGAGGGCAGTCATTGGCTGGGGGCAGTATGACCCAGAGACCAGTGATTGGTTATTAGCAGAAAGCCAGTTCAGAAACGAAACTGAAACTGATTTTTTCTTTACCGAGGATTCCCAGCCTGACGACGGGGAATATTCATGAGCATGTGAATCCATGCCAGACCTATGCTGGAGAACAACAGTTACAGGCAACTAACTTGTTCCTAATGTTACCTTCACTAATTTAAATGGCTGGTGGCAGTGGTTTAATGTTCCTATCATTGTGCTTTTCTACCGCAGGCTGATTCCTCAGCTACAGTATAGCACCCATGGGTGACCATTGTGTCAAAATGGACCTGGTCTTCATTTTTCACCATTTTCTGTTTGCGTGCCAAGCCAGGTTTGAGCCCTTTGCTCATTTTCCCTTTGGTGGGCTTCAGTACTGAACCCCGCCTGTGGCGCCAGTGTGACATCTAGGCTGAGTATGAATGGGAGAAACCTGCTTAAAAGGCGAGGGTTTTGGGACTAGAGGCAGAGTCGACCACTGGGAAGAACAGCCAGATGAAGAAACTGTGAACGAAGCTTGCTGCATCATCCTGGACCTTTGAATTGCCCAGTGGAGCCCTGCTGCTGTGCTGAAACTCCTTTTTCTGATCAACAAAAGAAACTCCGGAAGGGACGAACTTCTTCCCTTGGGTTAGTGGGACCAACTAACCCGGTGACGAACTGCACTGGAACACCTCCTCTAACTGGCTGTACTTCTTTGCTGCTGCAGGAACCGAGTGACACAGGTCGAGAAATCTGTAGTCAATTGCAACATCTGGGATCTGGCCAGAAGCTCCAGGAGTCTCCCCAGGACCCTCCAGAACCAGAGCTCGAGTCCCCTGACCAGAGTGCAGGACTCAGGAGTGAAGGAATCCCAACCGGTGGCCAAGATCTGCGGTGGTGCTGTTTACCGCACGCTGAAACTGCGAAGTGCTGCTGACCTAAAAATAGCCTGTAGCTGCCGCAGACATCTGAATTCCTGTGCAGGAGTCCTTTAGACGTACCCTCCTCTTGTCACCACGACTGAGGCCCTGGAACACTGGATCTGCATCACTACAACCAGACAGAAGCCAGCTGGACCCAGGCCCAGCTCTAGCAGGGGGACCAGGCCACCCCCTGGTCCCCTTAGAAAGGGGGCAATGCCAGTGGTGGTAAACAGCACTGGAATCGGAAGGGAGTATGGGCCTGGGGGGTGGATTTCACTCTACACATGCAGCAGCAACCAGGGTCGAACTGGGGCATAACATTGTCTCGGGCACCATTGAAAAAGTGGCCCACAGTGGAAAATTGGAATTCATTCCTTTTGTGACAGTTTTGAGTAGTACCAAGGCGGCGGTTTTTGATAAAATGTGATGCAAATTGTGTATTTAAAAGAATATTTATTCAGCAACACTGGTCAAAACTACTAACCGCATAGTGAAGTAACTCATCAAACTGGCCTACATTAGCCAAAAATCGGGCCCACTTTAACCCATAAACTGGCCCATGCAAGCATTTTGTGTTTTTAGTTGTCCCATGGACCTATTGCCCTATAGGCCAGTCCAAGCCTGACAGCAACCTTAGAGACATCATTCTGAGCGGCTGAGCTGCAGGAGGCCCGCCCAGGATTTTGCTTGCCCTAGACAATGATTTATGCCCCACAACATGAAAGCACAAGTGACCAGAGAAATGGAGGGCCATTGACATCTTTAAGTAGGGTAGCACACTCATTCAAGCATGCTGCTTACTACTATTTTCTCAAAACTAAAATGACAATTTCAGTTTCTGTAATTTAAAGTAAGTTTCTCTTTTGTGGGTATATAGCATCTTTTCACATCATGCTTAATAAAATCGTTAACCATATCAAACAATCAATGACAGATGATGTTGCCTGAACACAGATTTCTGCAGAAGGTTCATCATCTAACTGGGGGCCCTTACAAATTACATTCAAAGTATATATTCTGCTGCATTAACTTCTTGAGTATAAGCGACAAGATAATGTTGGTAGTTATAAAAATGTAATTCAGGAGGGGAGAGTGTAGTAAAATGAAATAGTGATAGATGCAAGGGTTTGAATTCAAAATTACCACTACTGTTGCTCTGCGCAACATTCCATGCCATTATTCTGTAGTATTTCTGTGCCATTACAGAAGGGGACAAGCCATTAGCAAATTACTCTTGGTGCTGCCACCAAAAGGTGCACTTCAAGCTCAATTGCTAGGCCGTGTCCCCTCTGCACTGGAACACAAGCCACATGCATGTTTAGGCCTTGTGGTCTAGCAGTTTGGGATTAGTGACATGGCCAAGGCTGATTTGAAAACAATGGTATGGATGGCTGGCCAGACCAATTCCAGTGGTTATAAATGATTCAGAGATATGTGCCTATTAGGTACAAGCCAGAACTCATGCAGTGGAACACATATAGGATGGAGATAAAATATGTGGAGAAACACACATCCTATGAGTGAGTTTGGTCACTTAGCCACCCAATGACTAGCCAGGTCTATGTTAATGCCTATGGCATTACCACCAACTGCCTGCCCCTCACCACCAAAACGTACCCTTTCTGGAACTCGTTGAGCAAGCTCCATCACAAAATAACACAAAACGTGTTGGTTTATAGTGCCGTCCACTGTTATAGCAAAGCATTCCTTTGAGTGTTTTAATTACTTAATTGCCTCTGTAAAGGAGCTCCTGGTGTAATAAAAATCGTTCAGTGTGTGTCTTCAGCCAGTTGATTTTTATAAGCAATATCTTTGTCAAGTTCTCTGTTCCTTGCACTGAAGTCCTGTCTAAAGCAAGCAATCACAAAGGCAACAGTTTTGGCTTGCATATAGGTATTAGACCGACCTTTGCCAAGCAATGCCATTATATGCCCTGGTACTCGCCATTTTCCAGCTTTTCCCATTCTATGGCTAGGCGGTACTTGTGATTCACAGGTTCTCATTACATCTCCCCACAGGGTAGCCCTCCCCTATGAGGGTAGGGAGTTGAGGCCCCTACCCACTGGGCCCCCTAGGGGTGGTAAAAAGTGGGAGGACCTCATATGGAGAGACTCCGCTCATGGGGATGAGGACTCCCGTCCCATAAAAGACCAGGCTCCACCCTTGTTCCCTGGAGCCATGGCCCTATTACATCCTTCTTCCTCCCAACCTGAAGCTACTAATGTGTGTTTTTGTGAAGTCTCTACTATCGCATCGGTAAGGCCAAACAGGACTGAGACGAGGAAGAGCCAAAGAAACTGTGGAACAACAGTAGAAGAAATTACCAAAGAAACATGATGAGGTGGCCACTGTTAGACTTGAAGGTAACTTCAAAGGCATTTACGACAAACATAAGTGTGTTCGGGAGCAGGAAGAGCAGAAAGGGACCCTGGAAATTCAAACCTACGCTGCCTGAAGCGCTGAGAGACAGTTGGTCTCCGAAGAAGAAGCTGAAAGGAATTACATCAGCCAGAGCAAACCCGACTCGCTGCTGAAGCAGGAAGAATCCAGCAGTGGTGTGGCCTCTTGGACGTGGACTTTGTGGTCCATAAAACACATAGACAATGCCACAGTAACAGCTCAGCGGAGCTGCACAGACCAAAGAGGAGCAAAGCAGAAAGACGCGCTGAACACCTGCTGAACCTACAGTGACCTTAGACCATGCGAAGGACCGGTTGCGCTCCCCAGTGACGATACAGGTAACAGGAGTTGCGAGAAAGTTGGTTGGGGTCCAGGGAGCCCGAAGAGTCAAGTATTCCTCAGGAGTACTCTCCTTCGTCACCATGGTGACATAAGACAGCATAAATCTCAAGAGTGCCTCGGGAGTGAACTTCCACTCCCTCACCACAGTGGGCAACTCAACACATGTGAAAGGTACCAAAAGGATCAAGAACTCGCAGGGAGTAATCTCCCCAATAGTCAAGATATAAAAAGTCCTGACAAAGTGCCAGCTATAAGAAGAAGAGTTGATAAAGTCTTAACTCTGTTATTCACCAATTATTGGGAGTAACTAAATAGACTTCTAAAGACTTGTACACAGAACTATCAAGGAACAGTTTCAAGACTCTTCCAAAAGGGAGTCATTTTCCTGGTCTAGGTATATTTGGTAAATCAGACCTTGATATAAGAGACTGCGGTTAAGTCAACCTAAGTTCATTGAACCCTTTTCTTCTTGGTTTATTTGTTAGTGTCGGGGATAGAGTAGGTGGTTTGGACAGAGGACAGTATATTGGTTTCTTTTGACTTACATCCTGACAAGCACTCAAGTTATTTTGTGATTGAGGTAGGGAAAACCCCTCTTGAAATGGGGAGAGACAGGTTCTTTTCTTTATTTGAATACAAGTCTATAGCCAAAATGATACCACCATGTCCATCTCCGCACTCCATCACGCCACATACCCTTATGGCAGTGCCTGGCAAATGCCTATCCATGCCTAATCAAACCCCAAAGCTGTTGGCTTCACCAATGCATGTTGTCTTCAGTTTGTCTCCTAAGTGAACGTGTATATGCCCAGATGCGGGTGCCTTGCTTGCTACGCCTAGGAAATCAAGCTGCGCCTCACCGAGTTGGTCCAACAAGGCCCTGCCTGAAAATGATAAGGCTAGCATGGCAAGTATGTACCAGTTTCAGATCTTCACATGATTACTTTTCAATGGGGGTCTGACCTAAATAGAATGTATCTTGGTCTGTGTGGAAGCCTACTCTACTCTGCTGAAATGTTTCATGATTCAAACTGACTTGATAACCTCATTCTGTTTTAGTAACTTAAGAGTCTGCATTCAAACAGAATACATTTATGGATTTAACATGTGGACAAGGAACAATGCCCATGCCCCCCTGCTTTGCCTTTCTCCCCTCAAATACAAACAGCCAAGGGTGCACAGGCCCTCCCAGTGAGGTGATTTCTTATTACTGTGTCTCAGAGGCAGATTATTTACAACAGTAAGTGATTAGAGGTGACAAAAGGTAAAAGGCACTGGCCATTGCTGTGGCAGTTTTTTCTTTAAATTATATAGGGTTTTAACAAGCTATTTAAGTTTGATTGTTGAGTATTAGAAACTAAGGGGATTCAGAACAAGCTGTGTGAAACACTGACCTTGTCATGCATTTCATTGTGTCTGTATGAGATGTTTGTATGTTCTCATTAATTTCTATGCTGCAGCTTGTAGGCTTCCATTCAGGATAGGGAAAATAAAGCTACAATCATAGGGGGTCATTTTCCAAGTCAAGCAGAGTGGAAGAAATGGAGCTCAATGCATTTATCGCCACTTTTTATGAGCTGCAGGATTTCGTATGATTTGGCAGGCGATGTTGGAGAGCAGATGGGAGTTAACAAGGTCCCCCTACCAGATCCGATTGGCTTTCCACTAGCATGTATTTATAAGTTGGCGGAAAACCAATGGATTCCTATGGGATCTCCCTGACTATTACAACTGGTAAAATCAGCCAGATTCCAAAGGAATTCATTGTGGATGACTCCCACAATTGTTAATTGTGGAAGTGATTTACACTTTTCCAGACACATGGTGGAAAGGTGACGAGCAAAGGCGATTTTCACCTGTGTTTTACTCTTTACTTTTCTAGTACTTGGTGGAAACATTAACATTAATGAATGGTCCCTTTCGAAAAAAGTGGAAACAGGAGTGGTACCTTCCTGTACAATTTAAAATTCAAAATAAAATGCCCCTGTACTCTTCATCAACACGTTTCTACAATGATGAATACATTGTAAGGTTGATTTATCAAGTGACTTGGGCATGTTTAAAGTAATCTGTATCAAATTGAGTATTATTTTAGACATTCAAAACCAAACTTCAACACATATTTGTACCAACTTGAGCTTGTGAGATGTGTGGTTAAGAATCTAAATTTCAGGCTAGCCTCAAATTCTGGCTTTACCATTTAACCAAAGTGTGTGATCCTGGACAAATTATTTAATTTTACTATGCCTTCCCTGCTAAAAATAGGTGGCCCTAGAAGTGATTCAGTTTTCATTATAAGCTATTCTAAAAGGTTTCGCTCAAGGTTTAATAAATGGGTAGCACAGGCATTAGGACCCACCAAGAACACGCATCCACATCTTTCTTTGAAAATATCAGGTCACATTTATTGAACAAAATGGTGTAATTCAATAACAAATCAAAGTAAACACATCAAACAAAAGGTAATCAGGGAAAATTACATGTTATAAACAGTATTTATATAGTATGTACTAGACAATGATGTACAGGGGCATGTCAGGTGAGCAAGGCAGTCTCCTCCCTGCCACACCCCACCAGGAGCAATACCAGAGGCTATTAACACCTCTGCCTCCCGATGCAGCTCTCCCAGCCCTAGCATTGTATCCTACATGCTATCACTCCCTCACACCCTCAACTTAATTCAAATGTGCTGCAAAAATGCAACAACATATAAAATGTTATGTTTAAAATGTAATTTTGTAAGAAACAAAATCTATTCCTTGCATCAGTGTTCTGGAGGGGGAGGGGTCCGTCTTTCACAACAAGATGGAGGTAGCACAAGCACCTCCTCCTGGGCCGGCTGGGAGTAGCCACAGTGTTCAGAAAGGCATTGTTGGGTGAACACCATCTGAGATGGTACAAAGACTGGGGGCCTCACTGCTCAGCCCGCTCAGGGGAGGAGGAGGAGGCATCACCCTCGATTTTCCCCAGCCAGGCCAAGAAAGGCATGCTGGGGGTTGGTGGGAATAGGGGGGAGTGGAGGTAAATTGGAATGGTGGTTAGAGGAGCTGAAGGAAGGTGACTTGGGGTGAAAGGTAAAGGAGGATTGGATATAATAGAAAGGGAAGAACAATAGGTAGCTTGATGTTGCAACACTATTTCCTTGCTGCTCTTTTTGCTCTGTACTGTTTTTTTTATAGAGGGGTGCAAATGTATTTTTCCAGACTTGGGAAGACATTTTTTGCTGGATCATGGATGTGGGAAATCTGGTTCAACGCCAGCACTTTATTTAGGGTACTCCTAGACCCGCACCCAATGGAATTTGGGCCCCCCTGGTCACAAATCTGGCCCACCCTGTTGAAAATTCCTGGAGCCGGGCCTGTGCTGTGCAAGAGTCCTGTAGATTTCCTCCCTCTTGTCCCCATGACTGAGGCCCAGGAAAATCGGATCTGCATCACTGCAACCAGACAGAAGCCAGCTGGACCACTCTTCTTCTAACCTAAGGTACTCTTCTGACTTGGGGTTCTTACCTCATTGTCTGTAGCTTTGCTCTTCTCAGTTGATACTTGGAGTAGCTGCTTTTCTAGAGTGGATCTCAGTCTAACTTTCACAGGTGTAACAGCGTGTGACCCAATAATGATTTTTATTCAACAAACTCTCTAACTTTGTGCAAGACCTTTGCTATCTAAGAAGTGCCTCAACTCCATAGACTGTACTCCAATTGACTCTGGCTGTCCTGGCTCCCTTCAGACTCTTCTTGTCCATTTGACTTTGATACTTACTGTCCCTCAAAGGTGATACATTAGTTTTTAACTATTATTGCTGGGAAAGGTTTTTTATCTAGACTTCATTGGGAGATTTAAAAGTGCTCACATGCTCTGAGAAACCAGTTGAACCTTTTTCCGTCCTTAAATCTTTCCTTTCTACAAACCTCAGAATTTACAAAGTATACAAGTGATATGTAAATCCAGTACTGTCCTAGCTAGTCAAGTCACCTCAGGGTGTAGGAAGCATCTCTAAAGAGTATCTACTTGCTTTATGTTGATTCTGAGAAAGTATTTTAAAGTGTATTTGATTGCTGCATATAGTGCCCTTTTTAAATAATGCTTATTTAAAAACTATTGTTAAATAAATAAATAATTATTTTAACTACAAACCTTGTGTATAAGTGTTACTTGACAACGCGTATTTGTGGATTTCATTGCTACAGCTCTACAGCTCACATTTACACCTCTTGAGATATGCCTGGCTGTTCAGTCACACTACCAAACCTGTGTAGTAGAGGCCTATACCAAAAGGTGGGTTACCTAATACCAAGAGGACAAGGGTTGTGTAGTCTCCCACAAGGTTACTACATCAATTCCTGCCTAACACTGGTGGCAGAGGTGGGATAGACTTAGAGTGGTTACATCGATTATTTGCTTTACTTGTGCCCAACTAAACCGGCCACAAGGCTAAGCTCCATCAAAAAGTGAAGCAATTGTAACATGACAAATATGGATAACTTTAATGAGGCAGCCCTGATTATCCTGACAGTAGATCAACTGAAAGACATGTGTAAAACCAGGGGCTGTAGGCCTGTAACACCTACTCACCCAAGTAATGTGGGATAGAGTCTAGCTCCAGTCTGCAAGAGGAGTTCAGAGGAGGTAGAGGAGTCTCGGGAAGAGAGACCCTCTTTGCCACAGCCTGCCCATATGCCTCAGCCAATTTCCATTGAGACCCCACAAGGTCCACAGTTAAGCCCAGAATGTGTTTCTCTTGAAAGACAGAAATTGGAGTTGGAATTCATGAAACTAAATGCCCAAGCTGAAGCCAAACATCAAGAGGTGAAACTAAGAGAAGGAAAGATGCAACATGAAATGGATATGAAAAGACTGTCCCTTGATTCTGCTTCCCTTTCACGGTCCTCTAGGTCTACTAATCCCAAGAGTCCTTGCCTGCCCAAAGAAGCAGTGAGTGTGTATGAACCTAAACATGATGTATTGGATTGGCTGGGTAAGTGTGAACACATCTATGGTCTTCAAGGAATCAGTGGGAATTATCTAATTCCTTGACTCATGTCTAGGCCCCCCTGAATGGCTGTGATGCTGTAATGGAGTTGGGTGCCACTGAAAGGAAGGATTATCAATCAGTGAAGCTGGCATTAATAGCCAGATTTGGGAAACCTCCTTTCCAGTACCTTAAGAGGGTTAGGACACTTAAAAAGACCGATTGAACCCCTTGGGCTACCTGGCTATGTGAGTGTTTAAAGAACTTAGATGGTTGGGTTAAGGGTTACAGAGTGAACTCCTTTGAAGGAATGAACAATCTTATTTTATTGGAATCTATTTTTGATGCCTTATCTCCTGAGTTGAGACAGCACTTGGCCGACTCAAAAGAGATTGATCCCAAAAAGTTAACCAAGACTGCTGACTTGTGGGTATCCAACAGGGCCACTCACAAGGACCTTGGGGCAACTCACAAGAAGGAAAAAGGGAGGCAGCATAAGAAAGAGGAAAAAGAGAATTCTAATTCCAACCATCCAAAAGAGGGCTACAAACATAGCAAGGGTAAATTCCATGGGAAACCTGGTAAGCCTAGTGAAACTTCTGGTGCCAAACCAAAGGGAGGTCAACATAAACCCCCATTCCAGAGAACATTTGGGATATGTTTTGTATGTGGGTCTGTATACTATGTGAAAGGGGATCCCAGATGTAAGGGTAAACCTTCAGGGGTCCACACTGCCTCCTTAGCCTTCATCCCTGAGGGAGTAGTTCAAATGGCAAGTGGCAACTTTCAATTACTGGCTGAAGACGCCATTGGAGTTCAAGCCAGTGTTTCTTTAGTGTCCCTGGGTCTGTGGGAACAACAGAATGTGGATGTGTACAACTCCATGCCAGATAACACAAAGGAGTATTATAAGGAAAGTGTTGTTCTAAATGGTCAGGAGACCCCTGCCATCGGAGACACTTGGCAAGCATTACAGTGGTAGATGATCATTTTTTCAAACCTGAGGATGTAGCTTAGGCGCCCAAAGGTCCCACTAAACTTGCAGGAGGCCCTATCCAAATGGTTCTGCCAGCTCTCATCCAGTGAAATAATATGACTGTTAGAATACCTGTCAGTGTACAGAATGAAGTGCCAGGGTGAGTCATGTTGGGAAATGATTTGAAAACTCTTGGAGTTGTTTCTAGTACCCCCAGGCCCACTAGCAAAAGGAAGCAGGAGCAAACAAGAATGGCACGAGAGGGAACCGAACCTTGAGAGACTCTCACTTTGAGGTTGAGGGGATTTCCAATACCCCCAGTCCACAGGAAGGCCACCCTTCTATGTCCAAGAAGAAAAAGGAGACAACAGAGTAATCCAAGGTCTCTGGGAGAAAGAAAGGTCTCAAACCTAAACCTGTTCCACAGGACAAGGACATTCCCAGGTCACCCCAGTGACCCCTTCCCCAGCTGAAACTGAATGGGAAGACCAACCAAACTCTGAAGAAACAGCTACTGGTGACACAGAGCTGGAAGAGAACATTCCCTGCGTTGGAGATCTGAATCCTAGAGACCATCCTGAGCTGCAGACTTTGCTTGCAGAAGGTGGACCCTCTAGGGCAGACTTC
This sequence comes from Ambystoma mexicanum, assembly GCA_002915635.3. NCBI lineage: Eukaryota > Metazoa > Chordata > Amphibia > Caudata > Ambystomatidae > Ambystoma > Ambystoma mexicanum. The sequence continues at coordinate 86,651,692 of CM010938.2, read as the reverse complement.
AGCAGAGGACAAAGGGAGTGACCCTCTCTAGAAGGCCTGTGCCAACAGACAGCCTACCAGCTGGAAGGGCAAGAGCCAGGGAAGCATCGGCTTTACTGGGAGTATGGCCTCCTCTACAGTGAACCAACTGAGTCTACCCCAGGGGACCACAGGAGACTGGTAGTGCCCCAGGAAGCGAGACAGATGTTCCTACAGTTAGCACATGAGATCCCTCTGGCTGGTCACTTGAGTTTCAAGAGGACCAAAGAGAGGTTAGCTCTGTACTTCTACTGGCCCATGATGGGGTCTGATGTAGCTCCGTTCTTTAGGAGCTGCCACACTTGTCAGACTTCTGGCAAGAGTGGGTCCAAGAATGTGGCACCTTTAGGGCCCCTCCCTGTGGTGGGAGTCCCTTTTCAGAGGGTGGGAATTGAAATTGTTGGTCCCCTAGACGCTCCAACTCTTCAGGCAACCGATTTATATTGGTTGTGGTAGTCCATGCTACCAGGCATCCTGAAGCAATACCTATGAGAACTGTTACTGTTCAGGCAATGGCGAAGGCCCTCCTTGGTATTTTTACCATGGTAGGTTTTCCTAAGCAAGTCATCTCTGACAGGGGGTCACATTTTATGTCTCATTACATGCAGACCATGTGAAAAAACTGTGGAGTGAGCTACAAGTTCTCAACAGCCTACCATCTGCACATCAATGGGTTGGTGGAGAGGTTTAACAGAACTATAAAGAGCATGATAGGTGCTTTAGAGGAACCCCTTAGAAGAAAGTGGAACCTTCTACTGCCATGCCTTCTCTATGCTTATAGGGAAGTCCCTCAAGCAGGGTTTGGGTTCAGCCCCTTTGAACTTCTCTATGGTCATCCATTTAGAGGCCCTTTAGCTCTGATCAATTAAGGGTTGGAGGGTGTTCCTTCCCTACAGCCAGTGAGAGTCACTAACTATGTGCTAGGCCTTAGGAAGAGGATGTCACACATGATGACAGAAGCATTAGATAACCTAAAGGCAAGTCAGGCTCTGGTCAAACATTGGCATGACCAGAAGGCCAACATGGTGGAGTTTACTCCAGACCAGCTTGTTTTGGTTATGGTACCTACTGGGCAGAAGGCCTTACAGGACAAATGGATTGGACCCTTCAAGATTGTGGGTACGTTTGTAGAGGTCAATTATTTTGTGCACTTGGGCAGTCACAAGGAGGCCCCTAGGGTCTATCACATGAACCGTCTGAAGGCATATGTTTCCAGACCAGAACTAGGAGCTTTGCTTCTAGCCTCTGATCAAGAGGAGGAGGAGGTTTAGCCTCTCACTCAGATGAGACAATTGAAGGAGTAAAACTCTCTTCAGATTTGACTCTGCGACAACAGGAGGAGTGCAAGGCTCTGTTGAAACAGTTTGCCTCCCTTTTCTCACTGACACCAGGTGTGACCCCTTGGGGCAAGCATGATATTCTCACTGGTGACAGGCTCCCTGTCAAAAGCAGGGGTGACAGAATGTTAGATCATGTAAGATTCCACATAAAGGAAGGGGTCAAGAAGATGCTTGATCTTGGGGTCATTGAGCCATCTATAAGTCCATGGGCTAGTCCAGTTGTACTGGTGCCAAAAGCAGGAACCAAAGAGTTGAGATTCTGTGTGGACTATAGAGCTCTTAATGCAGTCACCACGACTGATGCCCATCCTTTACCGAGGACAGATGAGCCGGTGGACAAACGTGTTTCAGCCAAGTTCCTCATTAAATGTGACCTGACGTCAGGCTATTGGCAAATAGCTCTGACAGACCATGCCAAGCAGAAAACTGCATTTACCACCCTAGGAGGCCTATACCAGTTTAAGGTTATGCCTTTTGGACTGAAAAATACATCTGCTACATTCCAAAGGCTGGGAAATCAAGTTCTGAATGGGTTAGAGGACTTCTGCATGGCATACTTGGATGACATTGCACTGTTCATCCGCACTTAGGAAGAGCATCTTCACCACCTAGGATATGTTTTGCAGGCTCTGTAACAGGCCCCTCTGATCATAAAGGCTAGTAAATGTCAAATTGGTCAGAGTAAAGTGGTCTATCTTGGAGATGAGGTAGGAGGAGGTGAGATAAGGCCATTGCCTAGCAAAGTACAAGCTGTACAAGAATGGGCTACCCCTTCTACTCAGACCCAAGTGAGAACCTTCTTAGGTCTCACTGGGTACTACAGGAACTTCATAGAGAACTATGGGACCATAGCTTCTCCCTTGAATGTGATCTCCTCACCCAAATTTCCCAAGAAGGTCAGGTGGAATGAGGAGTACACTAAGGCTTTTGAAGGACTGAAGAAAGCCCTTTGTCAAGCTCCAGTCTTGAGCGCTCCTGACTACAACCAATACTTCATTGTACAGACAGATGCCTCTAACACAGGGATATCTGCAGTTTTTAGTCAACTGGACGAGAAAGGCAGGGAACACCCTATCTGCTTCATCAGTAGGAAACTGAAGGACTGTGAGACAAGGTGGGTGTTAGGGAGAATTCTCATTTCTTTGCTAATTCCCTTCTACTTCTACCTTAGAGACCTCCAGCTCTTTTGCTGGACTTTAGGACTTTTAATGTTTATCCTGGAGTGAGTGAGAACTTTTTCTCACTCTCACAAGTATTTTTCTTTGATTTGAACACTGGGCCTCATTCCGAGTTTGGAGGTAAGTACTGGTCATTACCGGCATGGAGCAAATACCGTGTCTGAGCTGGCAATAGACCGCTAAAGCCGGCCTATTACGACTTTGCGGGCACGAGCTTTGCGCCATGCCGGTAATGTACCTGGCTATGCCGCAAAAGGGCCCCAAAAAGCCCTTACCGGCATGAAGCGCACCATACAATTCACTACCGCCATAGAGTAAAGCGGCAATAGCGGTGACCGTAAATAGCGATGGCCCTAATCAGCAGTCACCGCTATTTACGGTCACCCTTAAATAGCAGAACTGGAAACAGCGTCATCGCACAGGAACTGGAAGGAGCACGGCGGCCATCTTTAAAAACACAATCCATCGCCAACCTCACCACACAGGACCGGACCCATTTTCTGATTACAGAAATCAACCATCAACACCAGTATCATGCCAAAAGCACTAAAAAAGGGAGCAGCCCGCATCAGGAAGGAGCGCTTCAGCCCGGATGAGGTCCAGATGATGGTGGAAACTCTCCACGAGCATTCAGACACCGTTTTCAGCGGTGACATGCAGAGGGTGCCGATAATTAAAAATAAAGAGGTCTGTGCCATGGTAGCACAGAAGGTGAGCGCCGTGGGCAACACCCCCCGCACCACCAAGGACTGCCGAAAACGGTGGGATGACCTGCGGCTGAGGGTGCAGAGCATCATCTCGGCAAACAGAAGCCAGGCCCTGGAGATAGGAGGAGGGCCAGGTTCCCCCATCAAAATGATGCTGTGGGAGGAGACGTGTGCGGCCAAGATAGGCCCAGAAGCCATTGAAGGGGTTGGCGACATGGAGTGCGGGGCAATGTCATCCGTTGATGGAGGTGAGTGTACAAAGTCAATACTGCCAACGCATTTGTTATGAAAGTCACTGCTAAGGGCTGGACAAGGTGTCACATCGTGGTTGGGCAAACCCCCCCCCTTTAAATCATGCCGAAACAAGTGAGACCCAGTCTAATGCCAGGTGCAAGGCTGTAACCTATATGGCACATACCACACGATGAGGCCCATTCCGTGAGGCGCACAGGGCAGTTGATGTAAACAGTGTGCATGTGAGCCAGCACAGTACCCGGCCAACATGAGTGACCCAGACATATGCATGCATTTACCATCCAAGCATAGATCAATATGCGGCTCACCACCCAAATGGCGACAACCCACTAGAATGCCATAGTGATATTGTAGGCATGTCCAAATGCTGACTCTCAAATCATCGCTCATGCGCGTCTCTCTCTTCCACCCCCACAGGCAGCGAGCATGACAGCGAGGACCAGGCAAGCAACCGGGCCAGTACCTTCAGGGGCCAAGTCAGGGCCCGCCGTCTACCTGCAAGCAGGAAGACACTGCAAGCCACACCACCGGCTCCAGCAAGGCCCATGGAAGGTGCACAACCCCCAACCCAACCCTAACCCCACCCTGCACTGGCGCAGGACAAATGCCCCACGCCGCACTCTGAGGAGTCCAGTGTGGCTGGGGAGATTGCAGCTACAGGCCCCCTTGAGGTTCCCGACAGCCCCTATCTATATGTGGAGCAACTGAGGAGGACACTGATGAGATTGTACACACCCCTGACGCGCAAACCAACCCCCAGGTCTCATACAGTGAATCTGGTGAGAGTGATACACCATGGCTTACAGGGCAAGGAGCTACACTGGAACATGCCAGTCCTGTATCCACTCCCCTTAGCGAAGCACCACAGAGACATGCAAGCCCAATTCCCAGCGGCCGAACCACATCTGCCACATCAGCCACTGATGCAGAGCACTCTCAGCAGCTCACAGGCCTCATTAATTAGTTCATCCGAGACAATTGGGAGGCCAGGGAGGAGTGGCGGAATGAATTTAGGGCACTGGCCGAGGTAATCACAGTCAACACAAACCGGCTCTGCGAGGTCCTTGGGCGGATTGCAGATTCCCTGGAGGCAGCACCTCCAGCACGACAGCCCCAGCAGGAGGACACACCATCTGAATGCTCCTCCAGCCAGACCAGCCAGCTCCGTCGCTCACAATGTAGATTGCGCCGCCAGGACATGCCTCCCCCTGGCTCTGGGAGCGCAGAGTGACAATGCTCACATACACATGTGGCCTATGTGGTCCTTATCGGACTGGCGTGGGGTTTTTGTGGTGGGAGGGGGAGGGAGTGAGGGTGTGTTTGGGAGTTGTGGGGGGAGGGAGAGGGGTGAGGGTGTGTTTGGGAGTTGTGGGGGAGTGGGAGGGGGTGAGGGTGTGTTTGGGAGTTGTGGGGGGAGGGTGAGGGTGGGGTGAGGGTGGTTTGGGAGTTGGGGGAGGGGGGGAGGTGTGTTTGGGAGTTGTGGGGGGAGGGGGAGGGTGGTGGAGGGTTTGTTTTTCACGTTTGAACCTTCTAATTCAATACACCGATAGTTCATCAATAAAACAACAGAGTGGACATTCATCATTGCGCATGTGTCATTTAATGTTTCACAGTGCATAGTGTACATGTATCCACACACCCAGTGCCCGATGTCCTGACATCCTCTGTTGACTTGTGTGTCAGAAATATTGACCAATCAATGATTGCAGCATGACACGTTCCTCCTGTGCATCGGCACCGTGATGCTGTCCTGCCACTTCTTCCTCCACCTCCCCTTCATCATCATCAGGTGTTAGCAGCTCCATGTCAGGGGGCAGGGATACGTTCCAACGGATGCACATATTGTGCAGCATTACACATGCGATGGTGATCTTGGCCACCTTCTCATGTCTGTAGATGAGTGCCCCACTGGACCGGCTGAGGCAACAAAATCGTGCCTTCAGCAGGCCAAAGGTCTGCTCAGTCACCACACGTGTAGGGGTATGGGAACAATTGTAGTCCTCCTCGTGCCTGTTCTGTGGGTTTTCGGACAGGGGTCATGAGCCACTGCTTCAAGGGATAGCCACCATCACCTGCATGAGAGGGGAATGAAGGTAAGTGTTTGTACATTCATGGCGGACAACTGTACTAGTCTTACATGGCAGCAAGTAATTTCTGCCCATACACACATGTCCCTGAATGCATTGGCCCCATTTCTGACCTCGCTATGTGTCCTGTGCAATGTGATGATGGAGTGGGTAGCATCCTCAGTATGGGTTATGGTGTGCACTCACATCTTTTTGCACGTGCATCGTATATGCATGCAGCAGTGTTGGAGTGAAATCATTGATGTGTTGTGTTCTGTGAGATTTGGTAGTAGGAGTGTTGGCTGTTGTCAGTAGCATATTCGTACCACGCTGTGGTATCCCTGTTAGGCTCAGTTCAATGCACTCCCAGGGATGACTCTCTGGTGTGGTGATATGCTTGAGGAAGCGACATAGTGAATATGCAGTGCATAGTGCTAGATGCCCTTACGGTGTGTGAGGTCCGCCGATGAGTGGTGCATGTGTTGTGGGATGTGGCCTGGTCACCTTTTAGTCATGTAGTGTTAGGTGTCGGCCTTACTTCATCACTGTGGAATTTGGTAGTCATGTGCCGTTTCACTGGCTCTGGGGCACAGTGTTCGATGAGGTGCACATCGTGCACTGGCGTCAAGATTTCCACCCAAGTGGAGTATGCATCCCCCCACCACTTCCCACCCAGGTGGAGTATGCAGGCACACACCTCACAACCCTGATGCACTGCCATGGCCCAGTCAGGCAACTCACCAAGCAGCCAGGCACGTCGTCCAGCATGTCGCTCCATATAGCGTGGTAGAGTGGAGTTCCGCAGGACCAAAGAGTCATGAGTTGAACCTGGATATCGGGCACAGCAATGTGTGATGCTCTTGCTCAGATTGCATAACATCTGCACGTTGATGGAGTGGTATTGCTTGCGGTTGCGATACGCCACCTCCATGGCATGCGGGACCACCAACTCCACGTGGGTGCAGTCAAGGGCCCATATACAATTTGGCATGCCTGCCAGTGCATGGAAGGCAACTTTTGTATCGATTATCTCCTGGGGAGTCCGTGGTAGGGATATGTAGTCCCTTGAGTGCTTGAGGAGGGCATCCAGCACTTGGTTCAGTATCCGGGAAAATAAGGGTTGTGATATGCCATGCATGTGCCCCACTGTGTGCTGGTAGGTGCTTGTGGCAAGGAAGTGGAGCACAGACACTACCTTCAGTGGAGGGGGGATGGTGGTGCGTATTTCTATGAGGCTCACTATGTCGTCATGTATCAGGTCCACTATGGTGGTGATGGTGTCACGGTCAAGCCGGTACAGGGTTTGGATCTGCTCTGGTGTTAGGTTGAAGGGGTGGCTCTGATGCGAGGGATTGGGGGCTACCAGCATGGTAACGGTGGCTGAACTGGTGGGGCATGCCGGGCCTGTCTCACCCTCTTTCTCCTCCTGTGTATCCTCTGTGGTGGGGGCTGTGGTTGTTGTTGTTGCGGTTGTTGTTGTTGTTGCTGCCTTGCAAGCAGGGCCTCCAGCTCCAGTAATGCTACTACTATTGGTATCATCTTGGTGTGGGAGGGGGTGTGGTGTGTGGGTGTGCTCCTTTTGTGCTGTGCCAGACTCCATTGCCTCCACCTGTGCTGATTGTGTGCACCTGTGGCTCTTGGAAACACTGCTCAGGGTTCTTAACACCTTCTCGGAGATGCCGGTATTTACTCCATGTCGGTAAGGTACTTTTCGGGCTTCAGGAGGCCGTTATTTGCATGTCCGCATTACTTGGGATCAGCTCCGGTTTACGGCATGCCGCTAATATCGGCATGTTGTGTCGCGTGCGCGCCCCTAGACCGCTATTTACGGCATAGTACTTTATGGTGCTGATATAACGGTCTGGTTGGTCAGAATAGCCCGTAGCGGTAAGCGATGCCAGTAATCCTTTACTGGCATCGTTTTTCCCTTACTTCCAACCTCAGAATGACCCCGACTGTGTTTCTTTTGGTTTTGGAGTCTGACAAACTCCATAGGCATCAACCTTTTCTATTGTGACACACAGCACCTTCATTGCAGTGTCACAGAGAAGTCCTTCGACTTTCCCTTAAGGTTTAAATACCATCTATTGGATAAACTACTGTTTCCAAGAGTAGTAAAGTGAAATTGACTTTACTTACCTTTTTCTCTTTGTAGACCCAGCACACACCATCTTACATGGAGTGCTGGGGGGATACTTAGTTTCTGATGCTTGTTAATCTGCTTAGAATCACATGTTGTGCATATGGTCCGACATCCAGTGGTAACCACAGAGTATTGCATCTTGTCTTTCGGGGACCGAAAGGGGATGTCGGCATAGGCGTGTCTGTAACACTATCGCTATCGTGACGTGTAATGTACCCAAAGTCCCTCACGCGCCGAGGTCCCTCAGATTATTTTTTTCCCGCCCAGCTAACTGGTCGCCCTGTAGCAGAGCTCTTCATAAGAGACATTGTTCATCTTATATTCCGACTTTGTCGGTTATTTCTCCTTAAGTCACTTCGACGGCAATTCAAGCATCCTCAACAGAGACTTCGGGAAGTTTCGACTGCGGTGGATTTCGGTGCCTGAAATCCGGCGGCTGAGCCATCCACGTGGCCGGGCCCTCAGGCCAGCCTACACAGTAGGGTCGGGGTGGCCATATCTTTCATTATGTCTCTCCTCTTTTCCCCTCTTTGCCCTCTAGGTCTGGTCACCTTTGTTTATGCCTTTCGCTATGGAAAGTACTCCATTTAGGTTCTGCCCTAAGTGTAGGGTCAGGTACCCGTGGAAAGGCGAGCACAGAACTTGTAATTCTTGTCTACCCCTAGATCACGACGAGAAGCAGTGTGCGGCGTGTAAGCTCCTTCGGCCTAAGACCCTTAACCCTTTAAGTGCCATGGGTATTTCCCCCCAGTGCAAGGCCTTTTTTGGTGATTTCGGTATGTGGCCATTCAGTGCCTTGTAACTTTTTTGTTACATGAGATATCTCGACCAAATTTGGACCCTTTTTTTCCCCCACATGTAGGCGGTCATAACGCCACCCAGGAATGGTAGGTTGCTGTAGGGGGGTTAGCAAAAATAACCAAAAAGGGCAGAAATGTTGTGTTTTTTCAAAAAATGCAAATAAAATGATGTACAAAGAAGCCTGTGGTATTTTCTTTGTAAGAGCTAGGAACAAATGGTTTGCTGTGCTGAATTCCCCAATTTCCTGGCTTTCAAGAACAGGTTGAGTGGAAACGAAAGAACATTATTTCGATGTGGTTATCAACCGTTTTGTGAGAGGTAGGCGATTTTGGCCATTTTTGCCAATAGGACATGCATGGACGGAATGGAAAAAAAGGGTAGGAAAGCCGAATTGGAGGACAGAAAGGCATACATTTCTGAAAAGTAGACAAAATTCCAAGTTTAGGAAGGGGTAATTTGCGCAGGTCAGGCAACAACTAGGTAGGGGAAAATGCCATAGATTGGGGAAAAAGCGGGAAAATGACTGAAAAAGAGGTATGTGGTGGACATGGTTGGCTTGGTATGGCAATGTCTTCTATACATTTTGAGAAAAGCAATGTTCCACTACATTCCCCCGACTCTTGCAGTTATGAAAGCACACATTTTTTATAGTGTTTCACAAAACAAGCAATTCCACAAGCCAAACACTGAGCCATGGTACACAGGAGTTTTATGCTTACTGCCTGAATAGACATACTTAGCATGTGTAAATCAGGAAAACCAATGTGGTGAGGAACGGCAAGCATACATTCTTGAAAAGAGCACAGGTAGACCTTTTCAAGCGTAGGTGACTTGTGCAGGTTACAAAAGTGTATGGTGCCTAAAGCAGCGACTAAATGTAGGGCACATTTGGGAAATGAAAGGGTTGTGTGACAAAGGGCCCCAGCAAATGGGTCAAAACGTTATGAAAACCACACAAACACAACAAATGTCATACCTTCCCGCGTTCCCACACGTGTACCGATGAAAACGTTACCTCACATGTTTGGGTGCACCTACCTGGGCGCCAAGGGGAAAGCCGAACACACCCCTAAACCCAAGTCTTTTCCGACATCTGAATTTCACGATTTTTCCAGACGGGCACACCATACAGATATGGGCCTTGGGTGTCCAGGCCACCAAGGAAAACAGGGAACCCCATGCATTTCCAAAAAGAGGACACCGGTGGGAATCCGAAGAGATCTGACTTGCGCAAATTGGCCCAGAATTTATTACCCAGAAACCCCTGCATAGTCTGAAATCTGTCAAAATAAACGCATTTTCCGCACATTTCACTCGGCTAACCCACTGAAATACGTGGCCAACAACACATGGCCTACCGTCCCGCGTTCCCAAAGGTGTCCTGATGAAAACGGTACCTCACTTGTGTGGGTGCACCTACCTGGGCGCAAAGGGGAAAGCCTGAAAGACCCCTACCCCCCCAAGTCTGTTCTGCCAGCTGAATTTCACACTTTTTCCAGACGGGCACACCATATAGATATGGGCCTCGGGTGTCCAAGCCACCAAGGAAAACAGGGAACCGCATGCATTTCCTAAAAGCAGACACTGCGTGGGAATCCGCAGAGGTCTGACTTGCGGAAATCGGCCCAGAATTTATTTCTCAGAAACCCTGGCAAAGTCCGATATCGGGCAAAAAAAACGCATTTTCCGCACATTTCAATCGACTCACTCACCGAAACACGCCGCCAACAATACATGGCCTACCGTCCCGCGTTCCAACAGGTGTCCCGATGAAAACGGTAACTCACATGTGTAGGTGCACCTACCTGGGCGCCAAGGGGAAAGCCTAAAAGACCCCTACCCCAAAGTCTATTGTGCCAGCTGAATTTCACACTTTTTCCAGACGGGCACACCATACAGATATGCGCTTCGGGTGTCCAAGCCACCAAGGAAAACAGGGAACCCCATGCATTTCCGAAAAGCAGACACGCATGGGAATCCGCACAGGTCTGACTTGAGCAAATCGGCCCAGAATTTATTTCCCAGAAACCCTGGCAAAGTCCGAAATCTGGCAAAAAAAACTGCATTTTCCGCAAATTTCACTCGACTCACTCACCGAAACACGCCGCCAACAATACATGGCCTACCGTCCTGCGTTCCCACAGGTGTCCCGATGAAAACTGTACCTCACATGTGTAGGTGCACCTACCTGGGCGCCAAGGAGAAAGCCTAAAAGACCCATACCCCCAAGTCTGTTCCGACAGCTGAATTTCACACTTTTTCCAGTCGGGCACACCATACGGATATGGGCCTCGAGTGTCTAAGCCACCAATGAAAATAAGGAACCCCATGCATTTCCGAAAAGAGGACACCCCTGGGAATCCGCACTGGTCTGACTTATGCAAATCGGCACAGAATTTATTACCCAGAAAACCTGGCAAAGTCCGAAATCTGGTGAAGAAAATGCATTTTTCACACATTTCACTCGGCTCACCCTCTGAAACATGCCGCCAACAACACATGGCCTACTGTCCCGCGTTCCCACAGGTGTCCCGATAAAAATGGTACCTCACATGTGTGGGTGCACCTACCTAGGTGCAAGGGGAAAGCCTAAACGACCCATACCCCCAAATCTGTTCTGGCAGCTGAATTTCACACTTTTTCCAGACGGGCACACCATACACATATGGGCCTCAGGTGTCCAAGCCACCAAGGAAAATAAGGAACCCCATGCATTTCCGCAAAGAGGACACCCGTTGGAATCCGCAGAGGTATGACTTACGCAAATCGGCCCAGAATCTATTACCCAGAAAACCTGTCAAAGTCCGAAATCTGGTGAAAAAAACGCATCTTCCGCACATTTCACTCGGCTCACTCTCTGAACCACACTGCCAACAACACATGGCCTACTGTCCCGCGTTCCCACAGGTGTCCCGATGAAAACGGTACCTCACATGTGTGGGTGCACCTGCCTAGGTGCCAAGGGGAAAGCCTAAAAGACCCCTACCCCCAAGTCTGTTCTGACAGCTGATTTTCACACTTTTTCCCAGACGGGCACACCATACAGATATGGGCCTCGGGTGTCCAAGCCACCAAGGAAAACAGGGATCCCCATGCATTTCCGAAAAGAGGATCCCCGTGGGAATCCACAGAGGTCTGACTTGCGCAAATCAGCCCAGAATGTATTACCCAGAAACCCCGGCAATGTCCAAAAGCTGGCAAAAGAAACGCATTTTCCTCATATTTCACTCGGCTCACCCACCGAAACACGCCGCCAACAACACATGGCCTACCGTCCGGCGTTCCCACAGGTGTGCTGATGAAAACGGTACCTCACATGTGTGTGTGCACCTACCAGGGCGCCAAGGGGAAAGCCTAAAAGACCCCTACCCCCAAGTCTGTTCTGACAGCTGAATTTCACACTTTTACCAGACAGGCACACCATACAGATATGGTCCTCGGGTGTCCAAGCCACCAACAAAAACAGGGAACCCCATGCATTTCTGAAAAGAGGACACCCGTGGGAATCCGCAGAGGTCTGACTTGCGCAAATCGGCCCAGAATTTATTACCCAGAAACCTTGGCAAAGTCCGAAATCTGGTGAAAAAAACGCATTTTCCGCACATTTCACTTGGCTCACCTACCGAAACACGCCGCCAACAACAGATGGCCTATCGTCCCACGTTCCCACAGGTGTCCCGATGAAAACGGTACCTCACATGTGTGGGTGCAGCTACCTGGGCACCATGGGGAAAGCCTAAAAGACGTCCAACCCCAAGTCTGTTCTGCCAGCTGAATTTCACACTTTTTCCAGACAGGCACACCATACAGATATGGGCCTCGGGTGTCCAAGCCACCAAGGAAAATAGGGAACCCCATGTATTTCTGAAAAGAGGACACCCGTGGGAATCCGCAGAGGTCTGACTTGCGCAAATCGGCCCAGAATTTATTACCCAGAAACCCTGACAAAGTCCGAAATCTGGCCAAAAAAAATGCATTTTCCGCACATTTCACTCAGCTCACCCACCGAAACACACCGCCAACAATACATGGCCTACCGTCCCGCGTTCCCACAGCTGTCCCGATGAAAACGGTACCTCACATGTGTGGGTGCACCTACCTGGGCACCAAGGGGAAAGCCTAAAAGACCCATACCCCCAAGCCTGTTCTGACAGCTGTTAAGCGACTTCAATTCAGTACTCCAACTAAGTCAGTGCCTAGTCTGGGATGCCCAATGAAAGCACTTATTTATATATTTTTATGACTAGTTCATAAATCTGGATGATAAACCCTTGTATATCGCCCCTCTCTTTGAATCCCCCTGACCTCAATGAGCCAAGAAGTAGGTATGTTTTGCAAATGAAAAGATTTATTTTACAAATCAAACAATATATATATATCACACTTTTACAAATAAATTAATATTTGATAGCACACTTATGAATATGACAGTGATCAACAATGGATAATATTACACTAGCACACTTTTTTATTACTTAGGAGTTGGTAGAGAAAGGATAAGGTAGCTGAGAATACTTTTATGGTTTCAAGGAAATGCAATGGTGGAAAAGAATGCAGAGCAGGAATAAACTGATATGGTTTCAACAGGAGATAATATGATCACTTTTTCTTTTGACAATTCACTCCCCCCTATGCAATATAAGGAGATGGAAGGAGAGCACACAATTTTCAGGAATACAATCAAATGCAATACCAATTCAGTTCCCCCTAGCAAGCTTAGAGCAACAGGGATGATTTTAAAACACAGGCAAAAATACTTTAAATGTGATTTGCAAAGAAGTGAAAATATGCTAAAAATTATTTTAATCCCCTGTAGGAGATTCAGGGTAGGTGACAGCTACTTTGAATGAGTTCAGGTCAACACTAGCAATGATTCATGAGGGATTATCAGGTTGAAAACGAATTTCAGCAATGCAAAGCAAAAGCAGCTATTTTTCTACAAGTGGTGCAATGAGCTAGTTGCAATTCGCGGCACTTTTCTCCGAATGCGTCGAGCGAGATTACTAGATTATTATTTTTGATCCAAATGCATATTTATCTATGTACAATTTTTCTAATATTATATGTCCAGTTAACATATTTTCTGTAGCATCAAACCATCCGATCCCTGTCTTTGTAAGATGTCATGTCCACTTCTGACAGAATTCTGCCCTTTTCATCCAGAACACAACCTCTAAACTTTTCCAGAATGTACACAAATGTGCGCAAAGAATATGGGCATCAGATGATGAAGCGTCAGATTTTTAACATACAGACATTCGAAGTAACACCCTATTTTCTGCTACTACTCCCCAGAACATACCACAGAGTCCTAACACCTCTTAAAATGTGCACAGAAAAATCCCAGGAATGATGATATTATTTATATAATTTTGACAGTTATGTACTATGAATTATCCATCTTTTTAAAATTATGCTCTGGCCCAGATGGGTGTGGTTTAGTTTCCAAAGCACATGGGGGAATTTCTGTCTGTCCCCGCCTCAAGCTCAGGTGGCTCCCAGAGGCGGCGCCCCTCCCATTTCCTTCCAAGAGGAAGCCATTTACAACCCCTGATTTAGCATTTGCCTGAGCCAAGGAAAGTTAATTGTTCTGTTTTCCTGCAGTCCCCTCCCCTGATTCAATCAGAGAGGTGTGATCTCCTTTTGGTGGGGGCAGCAGAATGCAGCCAGGCCTGTGAACAGTAGGTGTTAAGAATACTCATTAACCAGCAAGGCTGTTAAATTCCCAGCTAACTCAGGTTCCTTGTCAGCTCCTGAAAGACAGGCCTCCTGTCAGAGTTTAGACCGCTAGCGCCGGTTTGTGTCGAGCGCCGGTACTGCACCCATTTTTGGGAGCTGTCTTGAATTAATACATTTCAAAAAAAGGGATTTTACTTGATAGCATTTACTAACAGTGTATTGCTATAGATTCTGCAGTAGAGTAATTTTGTGGCCATGATTTTAGCAATGTTTGACATCAATTAAAACAGATTTTTAACAGCACCATATTCCTTTGCACTGATTTCGCTCATGGCGCTTCTGGCCCATCACGCTCGCACTGGTAGGTGGCAGGTCAGGCGACCATTTTGGTGTGCGCAAAACTGTGCGGTTTTCCTGGATTCTGGCGCAAATTTGGGCTTTTCAGCCATCTTGGATTTTCTAAGCCCACAGCACCAAATGTTGTAGCATAATAGTTCAAACGTGGGTCATGACACCTGACAAGCCCCCCCGTCCGACTGTACTTTGATTTCGAGTCGAGGGGGAGTCGGGTGCAAAGGATGTTTTGATCCATGCGCTGGGATTTCTGCATCATCTTCTTCTGATTCCGCAGATGGCACAGTTCAGCATCTTTTCCTCCATCAGGGTGGATCGATCGGTTCTCCTCGCCGGTCCTGATGGGAGTTTCGGGCGGTACCCCGGGCCCCTCGGATCTTTGCTCCCAGTCCCCAGGTCGTCCTCCTTGGTCAGTCTCCATGGTTTCATCTCTCCTAGAATGACAAAGCAAAAGCGGCAGAAACATATTCGTAGACATTTCCCCACCACTATTAATGGTGGGGCGAACATATACATTTTATATATCAGGAGACATTTGCATTCAAGAATCATAGAATTTTATAGGCTATATGTGGAATATTTTAGGGTTGGAAATGTATTACTCTGGATCGGCCCCCTCTGGGATTGCAGAGGACTCCTCCAGTTGCTGCAGAGTGTGCCTGGGATGGCAACACTTCAGCTGATTAATATGGACCCACTTGTCTTCCCCTTCCGCCGAACTACCTTTGGGGATGCGGATCTTGTAGGCGACTGGGGAGATCTTGTCTACAATTTCTAAAGGTCCCTTCCAGGTAGGCAGGAATTTCCGCTGTTTGGCATGGTTCCTTAGTAAATTACATAGATAGACCCGGTCTCCCACATTGTATTCTTTCCTAGTAGTCTTTAAATCATAATGAGTCTTCATGCTATCGGCTGATATTTCTAGGTTTCGCTGAGCATAGGCAAAACCATGTTGAAGGTGTTTCCTTAAATTCTCAATATATTCATGAGTAGTGGAAGCATTGATCAGTGTATGCTCTTGGGTCCTGTAGAGCAAATGCTGGGGAAGCACCATCCTGCGTCCAGTCATTCGCTCAAACGGTGACATCTTAGTTGCAGATGAAGGGGTAGATCTGATGGCCATTAGGACAAGAGTTAATTGAATATCCCAACTTGGCCCAGAATCTGCCACAAACTTCTTTAATATGCTCACAATGGTTCGGTTGTAACGTTCTACTGCACCATAAGAGGCTGGCTGGTAAGCAATGTGTAGCTTCCTTTTGACCCCCAGTATCTCCCACAACTTTGTCATTACTTCGCTGATGAAGTGGCTACCTCTGTCGGACTCAATCCTTTGGGGTAGTCCAAAACGCGAAAAGATGTGGTTGATCATCAGGGCAGCTGCTGTTTCTGCCTTGCAGTTTGGGGCCCGGAGACATTCCACCCATTTAGTAAATAAGCATGTCACCGTCAACATGTACTTATTTCCCCTAGAGTAGCGAATCACGGGGCCTATGAAGTCGACTTGCAAATCTGACCATGGCAGTGTCATCCCCCTCTTTCGGAGAGGCGCACGGTATGTGAGGGATGTTGGCTGAAATTGTGCACACACAAGACACCCCTTCAAGTATTGGTCGAGGTCCTGCACCATGTGTGGCCAGTATGCAACCTCTCTTAAGATCTCAAGTGTTGTATGAAACCCCCTATGACCGGCGGTGGCCGCATCATGGGCGTGACTTAACATCAGGCTTCGGAATGAGGTAGGGACCACCCACTGATCATGGCCAGCTTGGGATTTCCTTACCAACAAACCGTCTTGGATGCGAAACATTTTTGGACATTTCATCAACACTCTAAGGTCCTCTTTCCCAATGTAATCGGTATCCGTCAGAGGAAAGTTCTCAGGGACCTCAATGTGTTGGTAAAACTTATCAATTATTGGATCCCCCTTCTGAGCCGTAATCAAATCAGCATCTGGGGTCTCCTTACTCCATTGTGCAGTTGAAAGATCATTGTGAGCATTTGTCTGGGACCTAGTGATAGCAGTGACCTGGATTTGCCCCAACAGGGACTCAATCTCAATTAGATCCCCTTGAATGGCCCCGGTTTTGGCCAGCTGATCAGCTAACTCATTTCCAGTTTTGTCTGGTCTGTCTACTTTGGAATGACCCTTGATCTTCTTCCAGTAGATGGTCATCCCATTCACGGTGACCAGATCATCATTGTTTAGGATTAACTTCCCATGTTTCAATGGTTTGTTATTAGCACATAACATGCCTCTGGTTTTCCAATTAACGAGGTGCTCCACGAACCCGTTCTGTACATAATCTTAATCTGTGATTATGACCAGTTCATGGAGTTGATGTTGGACAGCAGTGAGGATGGCCTGATGCACAGCCATCAACTCTGCCACCTGGCTACTTCGGGGACCAATTTTGTACCCAGCGGAGGGTTTTGGGGACTCATTCACCCATGCATTCCCTACGCCGGCCACAAGTTCTTTTTCCCCGTCGTTGTCAACATGGTAAGAGCATTCATCCACCATCCACATATACAGTGGGCATTCCCTCACACTTGTATTCTTCAAAGACTTTGCGGGGGGAATTAAGGTATGCCTCCATGTTGTCCTTGATTTTTAGACTTTCGTCCTCGAGACAGTTTTCTCTGGCACAATCATGCAAGTCAGCCAGACCTTGCGCGAGGGGATTCTTCTTGTTTTGGCCATATCTGACCTCCACAGGTAAGCCTTGCATTGACAGAATCCAGGAAGTAATTCGGCGATTTCCTCACATTTCCGGCCCGGATTCTGTCCCTTTGGAGATATTGCAGAGGCTGGTGTGGAGTCTCCACTATGATGTGTTCCCCCTGGATAAACGGGCGGTAATTCTTCAATGCCCACACCGTTGCCAAGAGTGCCTTCTCACAATCGCTGAATTTTTCCTCCACAGAGGATAAAGTTTTGCTCGCATAGGAGATTACTTTATTGACCGTGTCATGCTTTTGATATAATACTGCAGTCAAGCATGTATTAGAGAACCCTGTCTCCAATAAAAACTCCTTGTTTCTGACAGGGTAAGCTAGGCAGGGTGCTTGTGAGAGGCTTCTTTTGAGCTGTCTTACTGCCTCTGATTGTTCTGGACCCCATTCCCACTTGACCCCCCCTTCAAGAGATGAATCAGGGGTCTAGTGATCTCTGCGTAGCTCTCAATGAACTCTCTGCTGTAATTAGTCAGTCCAAGGGGGCTCCTTAGTTCCCGCAGAGTTATGGGGTCTTTCAGTTTCTGAAGTGCTTCCACTTTCTTTTCCTGGGGACAGAGCCGCTGAGGAGTAATCTCATGCCCCAAGAAATTAACACGGGTTCTACACCACTGTGCTTTCTGAAAGGAAAGTTTTGCTCCAGCAGCCCTCAACTGTGTCAGAACATAATGGATCTCCGCTATGTGTTCCTCCACAGATGAACTTTTGATGAGGACATCATCTACATAAGCCAGGTTACCCCTTGCACCCAGGTCGGCCATGGCCTTGTGTAGGAAAATGTTGAATTCATTGCCGGAGTTGAGGTATCCGAAGGGAGTTCGGGTCCATGTGTACTGTTGGCCCCCAAAGGTAAAAGCCAGTTTGTATTGGTCCTCCCTACTGACAGGCACGGTCTAGTATCCATTGGTCAGGTCTATTGCAGTGAATACCTGTGACCCCTGGATCTGGGCCAGCCCTTGGTCAATGTAGGGAAGAGGCGATCGGGAAGTATGGACCCGTTTGTTGAGCTCCCTAAGGTCGGCGCAGAGTCTCCACTGGCCGTTTGGCTTCAATATTCCCAGCACCGGATTATTGAAGGTGCTGTGTACTGGACGGATTATTCCCTAGGACTCAAGGTTCTTAATTATTTCAGTAAGGGACTCCATGGATGCGAGAGGCAAGCGATATTGCTTCACAAACACTGGAGTCATGCCAGGGTCCGTGGGAATTGTTGTTGTGTGGATGTCGGTGCGACCACAGTCATATGAGTCCACCGCAAAGAGATCTTGGAAATCCAAGAAAATATGTTTCAACTTTTGCTTCTGCTCCAGAGTCACACAGGCATCAGCTAGGTTGACTCTCTCTTCAACCATCTGCCTGAAGCCTGGAAAGACTTCTGGTTTTGCTATCTCAGCAGCCTCCTCCAGCTGGGTGGAGAAGTCCTGGTCAGAGTGCTGATTTGGACGGTATTACCCAAATTGATGGTTTACAATTGTTCAAATGAACAATTGACCGAATTTAAAGGGTCACAATTGACCTTTTCACAATTGACCGCATATATATATATATATGTATCCGCTTTGATAATATATATATATATATATATATATATTATAGTATTACTGCACGCCCTGTGTTGACGCCCATTTTCGAGTTTCGAAAAACAAACTGTAATACTCCGCACCTTCCACTAGATGTCGGCCTATGCACAGCATGTGAATCTAAGCAGATACAAGCATCAGAAATATGATTACGGTGAGTAATTATCCCATATATATATAAGGGGTTTTGGGCGGGTTTGGGTTGGGTGGGGGTTGCGGGCGGGTTTGGGTTGGGTGGGGGTTGCGGGGGTTTTCCCCCCGCATATATGTTACAATTGACCTTCACAATTCGGTCAATTGTGAAAAGGTCAATTGTCATTCGAACAGTTGTAATACGAACAATTCGTATACAACCGATTAGGACTGGAGGCTTCAGGTGGGGAAGGCAGCCCTCATGGACCTGGAAAATCACCTCATCTCTTCTGAAGTCACAAGTCACATCTTCCTTACCATAAGGGCAGGAAGTGTACACCAGGAAGTTCCCCCCATGAAGATCCTGTCTGGTGTTGTATTGTCATCACTTTCACTGTCAAAACAGTCCTTGGAGATTGGTCCTAACAGTTAATTTCCTAAATCAATGGAGAAATGTCGGTCATCAACCGCCATTCCAATAATGGTGCCTGCGGCTAGAGTAATACTCTTTAAGTCGCTGTTATCCACCTCTATTGGAATGGTGTCATGTTCTATGTTGACTAATGGTGTTGGGTTTACCCCCAACCCTTGCTGTTGGAGAGAAGCATTTAGATGAATATAAGCATCAGGGTTTTTCAATTTTTGTCCTCTTTTAACTTTCACTTCCAGGGAGAATTGTCGGGTCCTTTCTGGGATGGTGACTTCCTCTTTAATCTGAATTTCAACTGCATAAGGTAGCAATTGAGCTGACCTAAATGCTTTTTCTGGATCATCAAAGCCCATGGGATTATCCGCTAATCGGGACCACGCTTTGAAGTTTATTAGGTCCAAACTAATGGCAAAGCGATTGAGAATGTCACTGCCTAAGTAAAAGGCGGCAGTGACGTCTCGCACGACCCAACAATTATGGACTATGCTCTTGTTGCCAATGGAGATTTTGAGCATACACCTGCTTGGCAGGAGATGTTTGGAATTGGGTGCTTCCAGGTCCATTTCCCATTTGTCTATCAGTTTGAATGTGGGAATGGCTGGATCTTTTGGGAGTTGGCGGAACATGGCTTCGCTGATGAAGCTCTTACCGTTGTTCACACACACTCGGGCGAGAACAGAGTCCTTCCCATCATTTAACTGAACAGGGATGAACAACTGCTCTCCAATTTGCTGAATATCAGCCAGGCTCTGAGCTGATTTCACATCTTTCTGGACTATTGGAGAGGGGATGTCGGATTGTGGATTAGTAAAGAATTTCAGAGTGTTTCCTTCCAGTGTGGAATACCACCTTAAACTGGAAGGAAGGTTGATTTTCAGAAATAGAGAGGACCCCCCATCACCAGTCTGTTGTCCTACTGCTATTACTGTCACGTCTGGAATTTGGTTGTTCTGGAAGTGAAATTCTACTTGGTCAGATTTTTGTTCAACCATGTGGCAGGTGCCGTTTAAACTAACATGGTTGACACTCTGTTTTAATTTTATTGGTCGGCTAGTCTGGGTCCAGAGGACCTTGTTTACACAATCTATTAGGGGTGACAACCTTCTCAGGAGGTCATTCCCTAGTAAACAAGGGGTGCCCTCTGGAGTCACTACTATGACCGGGTGTTTCACCTTGTGTCGCCCAATTTTGATGTCCAAATCTGCAGTCCCTCGACGGGAATTTCCTTCCCGTCAAAGTTCTGAAGTTGTCCAGGAAGAGAGGTGAGAGGAATTTGGTAATTCTCCCCCCTTCCTGCATTTAGTTCATCAAAGGCCTTTTGGACAAAAGGGTAGCTTGGGATCCAGTGTCCACAGTGCCAAAATTGTACCCTGCCCTGTACTTGTACCGGGGCATAGTATCTTCCCTCCTTCTCCTCAAGGGGGCACAGATAATGCACATTTTTGGACAACTGGTGGGCTAATTTTTTAGTTTTGGACATTGCGAGAGAAGAGATCTGGGCAGAATTCTGTGGAGAGTCATGGGAATCTGCAAGAAAAAGTTGGCAACTGGAATCAGAGCCATTGTGGGTTCCCCTGGTCGTTCCGGCCCCCTTTTTGGAGGCAGTCACAGGATGGGTTTGAACCAGGGGATTTTGTGCGGTTGGTTCTGGGATGAGATGATGGGCGGCGCTAGCTCAGTCCCCACATCTCCCCAGTCGGGATGTGAATCCCTTGGGACCCATCTTTCTTTGGGAGGAGTTCCCCCATCTCTGAAGGAGAAGATCCTTTTCCCAGGATCTTCTGAGTTTATTTTAAAATGTTTTTATTGGCATTTGGCATTCACTGTTGTATTTCCAATCAGTACAATCGTGGTTTATGTCTATGCATGAATTACAAATCTCTTATGTCTTACAAGGCATGGGTGTTATTAAACAACAAACAAAACAAACAAAGAGAGAACGAAAAAGAAAGAAAACAGAACAAGTAACAGTGGTAACAGTGACTGTCCTTTGAACTCTGTGTGGTTATAGTCCTCATTTCCGTAGATGAACCCCAGTCTCCACTCCATTGGGCTCTGGCTGGTGCCCATGACACATAGGGGGGAAGTGGGTGTAGAATGGATGCTACTGTGCGTGGGTTAGGCCGTTTTGCCGGTTGTGGAGGGTTGATTCAGGGAGGTTTATAGCTCGTCGAGAAGATCATGTCTCTCAGAAGGGTCTTCCAGGCCTCCAGTGTGGTGCTCGGGTCTTCGCCGCCCCGATTGTTCCCTTCCTCCCATGCTCTGGTTTCTGCTGCCGTCCATCTTTCCATCTCCCTGATCCAAGGTTCGTACCTGGGGCTGCTGAGGATTTCCAGGCCATTGCGACCGTTTCTCTTTATAAGCACACATGCTATGTCCATCAGCTTCACCAAGTGTTTGATTTTGCCCAGTCTCGGGTAGGTGCCTAGGAGCACTCTTTCGGAGTCCATTCATATACCTCAAGGCCAGCTTTCCTGCAGGTCTGTTCGGCTGCGAACCATAGTTTTCTGAGACTTAGGGCAAGTCCAAACATGTGGATCATGTCAGCATGGTCAGAGGAGCACCATGGGCATGCCGGTTGACTCTGTCATTGAAGGTAGATACTCTATTGTGGGACATGTAGGTCCTATAGAGGACATTGAGTTGTATTAGCCTGAATCTTGCGTTCCTAGATATCTCCTTCGGGGTATGCTAGGGCTCTCGACCATTCTCCCTCCGTAATTTCGGTCCCTAAGTCGATTCCCATCTCTCTTTCAAACGTGTGCTTCTTGGGTTAGGCCTATCGTTTATTTGGGCGTATAGCCTTGATGTTGGTTTCCAACCATCGCTTACTCCGTACATCTCCTGGATCAGGGCGTGTGTTTCAGGCTCCTCGGGCCATACATCCATTTCTCCTTGGCGATAAATTTCACCTTTTGGTACCATAAGTAGTGGCTCAGGGTGATCCCTCGTTCTCTTGCAGTGATTCGAAGTCCCTGAATTGCCCTTCCTCAAACATATCTCCCCACGTGTAGATGCCGAAGTTTTCCCATCTCCTCATTGTTGTAGGTCGCCGGGGACTTTACACATGTCTGCTAGGATGGGGGTTTCGGGTGAGTACGAGTGTTGCAGCCCAGCATAGAGTTAACCTTTTTCCACACCTGTCGACCCACCTGTACTATTATGGGCGGGTCGGGAGGCCCCATTTTGTTGTTCCATATCAGTTCTTTAGGGTGTAGGGGTGAGGTTAGTTGGCAGAGGAGGTTTGTCTCAGCTGAGGGCTCGTCGCTCAGCCATTTGGCGACATGTGTTAGTTGGGCCGCTAGGTAGTATCTTCTGAAGTCCGGTAGTTGGATACCGCCTGCGGATAGGGAAGTGTGAGGATGTTCAGTGCAAGCCTGTGCCTGGATCGACCCCAAAGAAAATCTTTGATCAGGGATTCCAGTTTCCTGAAGAAGGATGGGGGAATGTAAAATGTTATATTGGTGAAGTAATAGAGGAATCTGGGCAATATTATCATCTTGGATATTGCGGCTCTGCCCATCACCGAAAGCGGAAGTTTCGACCAAAATTTGGCGGATCTCCGTACCCCCGATAATGCGGCTTCAGTGTTGCTTTCGTGAGTGGAGATTGGTGTGTGCTTGATGGTGATGCCCAGGTAGCGGAAGGACTCTGTTTGCCACTGGATTCCAATCTCGGGGAGTTCTTCTGTGCTCCTTCCCCTGAGGCCAGCCAGAGGGAAGGCGGATGATTTCTGCCGGCTGAACTTTATGCCTGAGTATTTCGAAAAGTTATCTAAGATATCTAGAGCTATCGGGGCATTCATCTGAGGGTCACGAAGATATAAAGAGAACATCGTCGGCGTACAGGGAGATGATGTTGTCTGTACCGGCGATGCTTATGCCCGCGTCGAATAGCTGTTTCCTGAAATAAATTGCTACTGGTTCCAGGCCTAGGATATATAGCATTGGTGAGAGCGGGCATCCTGTCTGGTCCCCCTTTGGATAGCCCAGGCCCTGACACCATGCCCCTGTTTTGACTCTTGCCATCGGGTTATTATATAGTACTTTGACCCATCGGATAAAGTGTTCGCCCATTCCAAACTCTCTCAAGGTTTCGATTAGCCACTCCCAGAAGATCGAGTCAAAAGCCTTAATGGCATCAAGCGAGAGTACCGCTAGGTCTTCTTTGCTTTCCTCTGTTTGTGCCATTATGTGCTGGAGCCTTCTTAGGTTGGCTGTAGTGTTGCGTCCAGGGACAAAGCCGCATTGGTCTACGTGAACCAGGGAACCTATCACCTTTGAGAGCCTCTTGGCCAGTATGGTCGTAAGTATTTTGCTATCGTAGTTTAGGAGTGCGAGTGGGCGATATGAGTCACATTTTTCGGGCGGTTTGCCAGGTTTGAGCATTGGCACTATGAGGGTTTCTCATGGTGCCTGGTAGTGTGCCCGTCTCAAATGCCTCCGCATAGACTTCATGCAGTATGGGGGACAGGATCTCTTCGTATGCCTTGTAAAACTCGGGGGTAAGG
>CM010938.2:86536790-86627743 GCA_002915635.3 Ambystoma mexicanum | reverse complement strand
TAGAGTTGATTCCAGCTCTACCCTTCACAAGTGTAACAGTTTGTGACCTTACAAGTGATTTTCTTCAACAAACTCTAACTTTGTGCAAGACCTTGTTATCTAAGAGGTGCCCCAGCTCCACGGAATGTGCTCCAGTTGGCTTTGGCTGTCCTGACTCCATGCAGACTCTTCTAGCCCATTTGACTGTGATATTTACTGTCCCTCATATGTGATACATTGGTTTTAAACTACTATTGCTGGGAAAGGTTTTTATCTAGAGTTCATTGGAAGATGTAAGTGCACCCATGCTCTGAAAACATGTTTAAACGTGTTCCTTTCCTTAACCTTTCCTGCCTGCCATCCACAGAATCTACAAAGTGTACTAGTGACATATGAATAACATTACTGTCCTAGCTAGTGAAGTCACATCAGGGAGTAGGAAGTGTGTAAGAAGCAACTCTAAAGAGTATCTACTAGATTTGTGTTAATTCTGGAAAAGTATTTTAAAAATATATTTGATTGCTACACACATTGCCCTTTTTAAAGAATGCTTATTTAAAAACTGATGTTGGATAAATAAATAATTATTTTAACTACAACCTTGAGTATTAGTGTTACTTGTCTACTTGTATTTGTGGATTTCATTGCTACAGCTCCACAGCTCACATTTACCCCTCTTGAGATTAGCTTGGCTGCTCAGTCAAACTATCAACTTGTGTAGTACAGGCCTCTACCAAAAGGTGGATTACCTAATACCTAGAGGACAAGGGTTGTGTCCTAGAGGACAGGGTTACTACATCAATAATTGCGGAACACACTCCTGCGATTGCCCCCGACTGGGGTTGCATGAGAGGGAACGTGAATTTGAACATCATTTGTTGGCAGGGGCAGCTGAGCCTCTTGAGGCTGCAATCCTCCTGTGCCCTTTCCCTCTGTAGAACCCCCTCTGTTGGTTTGACTGATAGGAGGAAGACTGGGGTTGGGCACTGTAGAAAGAGGAGCCCGACACACCAAATCCTGGTTGGTTGGGGGCGATTGAACACTTGTCTAAGAAATGTATGCTTCGTGTTGAAGACACCCCTTTGGACATAGGGCTTATTTGTAATTTGTACTATGGTTTTAATTGTCTCGTTTTCCTTTTTGTGGTCTCAAGTTGGTCGCCAACTGCCTTTCCAAACAGGACTGCAACTTCAATTGGCATATTGATAAACACCACTTGAGGTTCGGGTTTAAACCCGGAATCATGGAGCCACTAGTGACTTTTCAGAAGGGTTCCCTCAGCAATGACTCTCCCTGAAGTGACAGCTGAGTCTAAGGCATTTTTAAATATGTTTTGTGTCACTTGCTTCCCTTCAGTCGAGATCTTGATAAGATGTGACTTAGCAGGTTCAGGCACTGAGTCAAGGTGTTTCAGCACCTCATACCATTGAGTATTGTTGTAACTTGCAAGTAGTGTGGTATTGTTTGCAATTTTCGTTATGTTCGCCCCAGAGGTAGTTATGTGTTTGCCTAACGTGTATAATCATTTGCACTCGTTATTAGGGGGTGCTCCCGAAGTCGAGAGTGGAACACCAGCTCTCTTTCTGGTAGTGGTGACTACCAGGGAGTCAGGTTACACATGTCCCGTAATGTATAAAGGGTCTGAAGGGGAGGGTCTGAATATTATTTCCACTCTCGTGTTGACTGCCCTAGTAAGGGAAGGTGTAGAAAGAGACAGGTTAATTCTCTTTTAATAGATTGTAGAAAGGGAACTGCTTGGCTGACGACCGCCGTTTTGTTAAGAATGTCTTACACAAAGTTAGCACTATCAGCTACTGTTTCTTCAGTGTGGATGTGGAAATAGTGAGCAGCCCTTTTAAGTAAGTCGTTGTACACTGTCAGGTGCTATAACATCTGGGGTCTCAATGATTGTGACATCCGGATCATCCTGATCATCCTGGTCCTCCTGGTAAAATTCGTCTACATACCATATGTCCTGATCTGCCTTATCTGGATGATGATCCCCTTGCAAGGAGTCATGGAAGGTTGACCTGTCTCTAAGGGTTGAGACATTTCTAGTTCTAAAGTTACCTGACAAAGGAGAAAAGTGTTCATAACATTGACAAAAGAAGAAACTTTGTCCATTGTTTCCTCAAAGCATTCTTATGTCCAAGTCCCCTGCTAAGGGGAACACAATTGCCTCTGCGTTTTCCCTTATTCTTTTCTTCTTGTGAAGATATTGGGATAGAGGTGAAAGGGCCTCTTCATTCTGGTGTACCTCTTCAGGGGCAGCAGAAGTGTGAGATTTATGACCATGTCACTTTTTGTCGTGTTTTTCCATCGAAATGTGACTTTTTTGCTTTTTCGACAGAGGTTTTGATAACTCTGTATCACTCAGTCAAGAGGCTTTTACACACATGGTAAACGCGGTTGCGGAACTGCAGGAGGCTTTTTCGGTGCTTGGTCAGTAGGCTGTGAAGCGCCTTCCACTGACGGCTCCGTCAAAGAGCACCCTAGGGTTATGTGTTTGGGCGTGCATACGTGTGCCTCCTTATCGCCATAGGCTCTCCCCATAGCAGCGCTGCGACTGCCTTTCGGGGCTGGAGACTGACGTGCAGGAGCCTGATTGTTCCCTTGTCATTTATTGCAGCTCCGAACTGCAGACTTCGCAGCCCTGGCCTTCTGGATCAGACTCAAAGAAACCATAGGCGGTTTCTGACTCGACCATCATAGCATGTCACACACCATTTAGTGTGACGTTCCTTTAGGGTTTTAGGACTAAAATATTTACAGAAAGCGCAACAGGTCTCTCTGTGATCTCGAGGAAGGCACCGGTTACTCATTCTGTGAGTGTCCTTTCACAGATATTTTCTGTTGCAGTTGGGACAGAATTTAAATGATCTATGTAAATATTAAGGGAAGCAAGACAGAAGCAGTAAATGTTAAAAATGGAGGTATGCATTCTTTGTTAAAAAGGAATCAGTCCCGCCACTATCCCTACTGCTAGGATGAAGCCAAATGTAGGCCAAAGCCTTTCGCCAGAACGATCATCTGGTTCGACAGTCGAGTTGGTCGCCCGTTGAGATGTTTGTGGAGTGATAACCGTCGAAATATTGATAAAAGGTTATAATAACTCAGAAAGTAGTGAAGCTATGGGACTCTGCGAGAACACGTCTAACCACAATGGTGGAAAGAAATAATTTGAGTGACCTCGATGCATGAGGGTTCATGGGTATAGTGGATGTCACACTAGGGATAAGATTACAAACACGCCCAGTCAACGTCCCTTTTTTGTTTCGGAAACTTCATGTGCAATACTCCGTGACTACCACCAGATGTCCGCCTATGCAATGTATGTGATTCTAAGAAGATCTGCAAGCCGAAGAATTATATATATATGTGGAATACATTACTCACCATAATCGTATTTCTGGTGCTTGTATCTGCTTAGATTCACATGCTATGCATAGGCTGACATCTAGTGGAAGCTGCAGGGTATTACAGTTGTTGTTTCTCGAGAATGGACGTCGAAATAGGGCATGCCAGTAATACTATCCCTTGTGTGACGTCCCCTGTCCCATGATCCCTCGCGCGTGTAGGTTCCTCAGATTGTATTTTTCTGACATGAGGTAGCATGAGGAGCAGCGTGAGTACAGAGTTCCCAGCAGATAAAGCTCATATAACATCTATGCACCTTCTCTCAGGGGAGGAAGGGTGGGTGGATGTGAATCTAAGCTGATACAAGCACCAGAAATACAATTACGGTGAGTAATCTATTCCTTCTGATGCTTGTGTAATCTGCTTAGATCACATACTATGTATAGACTAGCGAGCAGTGTTATGAGAAGGTGGTGGGTTGTGAGAAGGACTAGCAGCAAATAGATGTTTTAGAATCGCTTGTCCCACCTGTGTATCTGTCTTGGAGTGTGTGTCAATGCAGTAGTGCTGAGTGAAGGTGTGAACTGAGCTCCATGTAGCTGCTTTGCAAATGCTATCTAAGGGGACATTTGCAATAAAGGCTAGAGTAGCCCCAGTACCCCGAGTGGAGTGGGCTCTTGGTGTAAAAGGCAGTGTTTTGTCTTATAATGAATAGCATAATTGTATACATTTCACTATCCATTTGGAGATTGCTCTTTTGGAAACACGTTCTCCTTGTCTGCCTGTAGCCATGGATATGAACAGTTGATTAGTCTTCCTAAGCGGTCTGGTCTTGTCTACATAGTAGAGAACTGCCCTCCTATCATCTAGTGTGAGGAGTTTTACCTCACCTGAGCTAGTTGGTTTCTGAAAGAAAGCCGGAAGATCAATTGATTGGTTTACGTGAAATTTGGAAATTAATTTGGGGGAGAACCTAGGGTGAGTCCATAAAACCAATTTGTCTTTATGGATGACAAAGAAAGGGTCCTGCACTGACGAGGCTTGGAGTTCGCTGACTCTTCTTATGGAAGTACTAGCCACTAAGAAGGCAGTCTTGTAGGTAAAGGGTAGCTTGATGCAAAGGCTCAAAGAGGGGTCCCATGAGTTTTGCTAGTACCACATTTAGGTCCCACCCAGGTGGGGAATTGGAGATTGGAGGATGTAGTCTCTTCCCTCCATGAACGCCTTAATGTCATGATCTCTGCTTCCAAAAGGTCAGGGTTTTCCCAACTCCCTAGGAAGCAGATCCATAACCCAGGTTCCGAGTGCCAACCAGTCCCAATTGGGACCTTTTGGACCCAGTCCTGGCGCCAGTGGCACCAGGCTCATAAATATGCCCAGTCCCAGCGCTGGAAGCGCCAGGCTCATAATGCTTGGGTGGACTTACCTGCAGCAGACCATGCTGCTTACTTGCCTGCCAGTTGAGCCTCTGATCCTTTTCTGTTTGGAACTACTTTTCCTGTTGGGTGGGGCTGGAGCCACTCCCTAGACTTAGAACACTGGAACTCTTCTGGAAGGCAGGAACTCTTTTCTTACCAGGAACTCTTTTCTTACCAGGAACTCTTTTCTTACTTAGGCGTGGCTGTGGAAGGAGACACCTAAGCACTACAGGAGGCTATTTAAACCACACCCGGTGGATGAATCTTGCTTTGCGTTATTCTGCACCCTCTGCAGCAGGACGCTCATCGAGTCTTCTGCATCCAGTCCTGGGCCTAAGGAAAAAGGCTTACCATCCTGAATCCAGTCTTCAGCAACACCTATAAAGACAAGAAAGAACAGGTTAGCATTCCGGCATCTGAAAGGCAAAGGCTTACCATCCTGAATCCAGTCTTCAGCAACACCTATAAAGACAAGAAAGAACAGGTTAGCATTCCGGCATCGGAAAGGCAAAGGCTTACCTACTCTTCGTGCGCTCCGGAGGTCTTCATACTGCATTCCGGCATCTGAAAGACAAAAGCTTACCAACTCTTCGCACGCTCCGGAGCCTTCGGCGCTGCATCCGCATCTGAAAGACAAAACAAGGTGCGTTTAAAGACATTGGGGAACTTTAATACTCACGTGCCATTACTCCTTTCCACATCTAATCCAGTGGGTATTCCGGCACCCTGCAGCCGCTCCGAACTCGTACCTGCAAAATAAAAAGACAGTTAGAGCGCATCGTGAAGCAGGCAACAAGCGCTTACTCACGTGCTTCCGGGCGCTTCTATTCATCACACGGGCTCCATCTTCAACTCACTTCAGCCCGTCATCCGCCATTCGCCGGAACCCTGCAAAACAAGAGACATCATTACTAAAGACTTTAAAAAGACATTTGAATGACTCGAAAACTTACCGTTCGTGCAGTAAACGACGACAGCAGTCCTCTGAAGTCAAGAGGCCTGCGCTACCTATCAGTGAAGAAACTGGCTACAGCACCCTGCCCCGAGGCAGATGGAGAGCTCGCATTCAACTTACCTAAGACATCTTACTCTACACGTCAGGCATACAGTGCACAGAGGTCCAGCCCAAAGAGCCAACCGGGTGCTACACATCACCTTTGAAGATACGGTAGTCGCCCAGTCAAGACCGGCGCCTCTGCGAGAATCAGGTGAGCGTTACAGAACGCAAAGCCTACTGCAAAACTCTCGCCCAGGCGCTATGGAAACCTCGGATACTGACCCCTTAGCCCGTTACTTGGGGAACTAAGGGCAGAAGTGCATGCAACTCGTCAGGAAACGAATGCTCTAAGAAGGGAACTAATTATTTTCCAAGGAGAGAACAGACAATCTTGCTAGACAATGCTACAGTCACAAGCCGGACAGACCCGTTACCCGCATCAGGGGCAAATCTTCCTTCAACATCCTCTATGAATCCAGTGCAGATCAACCTACCTGGGAATGTACCTCTGGCTCCGCCCGAGCGATTTTCTGGTGACCCAAAGAGGTTTGCAGTATTTATCAATCAGTGCCGGTTGCACTTCTTATGCCGGCCAGCAGCCTTTCCAACTGATCAAGCTAAAGTAGCTTTTGTACTTTCGTACCTTAGTGCAATGCGGCAGACTGGTCGATCCTCTAGTTCATCAAGATGATCCGGTTCTCCATGATTTTCAAGCCTTTCAGCTTAGTATGGAAAAACTGTTCGCAAGACATTCACAGGGACAGGCCTTGGACAATGAGCTTCTTTCGTTGCGACAGGGGTAATCAAGACCTTTTGGCTTATATTGCATCTTTCAATAGACTAATAGTGGAAACTCAATGGCCTGAGGACAAAAGGATTACGCTGTTTTATAGAGGTCTACGTGGAGAGCTCAAAGACGTTTTAGCCAAGTAGTGAATCCCCCACAAGACTGTTCGGATTACATAGACTTGGTCTTTCAAATAGATCACAGGCTGCAGAACAGGAAGGCCGATCTTTCCAAGTTTGGATGCTCGAGTATTTTCCAAACCGCCAACTCCTTCAAAGGAGTAGACTCCGGGAAACCCATGCAAATAGGGGTCTGAAAGGTCTCTAACACAACGGGAGCGGGAAAAGGAGGAAACAGTTGCAATTATGCCTATATTGCGGAAACTCAGGGCACTTTCTTCGAGACTGTCCGGTGAAACCTGCCAAGAAAGGCAGTAGGAGCTGCAGTTACCAAAGTTACAAACTCTGAGCAGGGAAACGACCTCCGCCGACAAGAATAGAGGTCCTCTTGCCCGAGCGTAAAAACCAGTTCCGTGACCTCGCATTTCGTGATACCTATGGTCCTCATTAGCCCTGATAATCCGGATGGATCGATTACATGCAATTGAAGCTTACGTCGACAGCGGTGCCATCGGCAATTATGTGGATCATGAAATGGTTTTGAGGATGAATCTAACTCTTTGTCCCAAGGCTGTAAAGGACGTCATTACTACGGTGGATGGTACGGAGATAGCCTCCGGGCCAGTAACGCATACCACTCAAGAAGTGACGCTAGTAAGTCAAGATGGACACCATGAGAAGATCGTGTTCGATGTGATCAAGGCCCCTCAGTTTCAGATTATTCTAGGAATACCTTGGTTAGAGAAACACAATCCTCTGATCGATTGGCGAGCAAGAACGGTCCCAGTTTCCAGAATGTGTCTCTACTTGTCACCCTCCACCTGGTGTTGCACTGGCCGCAATTTCTTCAGAGACTCCCCAGTTACCTCCGAATACCTAGAATACCAAGATGTTTTCCGGAAGGATCAGGCTAACTCTCTACCTCCCTATAGGTCTTATGACTGCCAGATAGACCTGATACCTGGATCTACTCCTCCTTGTAGTAGAATTTATGCCCTCACCGAGCCTGAGAACCTTCACCTTCGACAATACCTGGATCAATACCTGGCAAATGGGTTTATTCGTCCTTCCAAGTCCCTGCTTCTTCAGCTTTGTTCTTCGTTCCAAAAAAGGAAGGAGACCTTAGAACTTGTATCGATTATCGCTCCCTGAACCAGATCACCGTTAAGAATAGATATCCGTTACCTTTGATCCCTGAAATCCTGGACCAAGTCAGAAAAGCATGCATATATACAAAGCTGGATCTTAGAGGAGCTTACCACTTGGTACGAGTAAAAGGGGGCGATGAATGGAAGACGGCCTTCCGCACCAAGTATGGGCTATTTGAATATCAGGTCACGCCTTTCGACTTTGCAATGGCCCGGCCGCCTTTCAATATTTTATGAACGATGTCCTCAGAGAGCTCATAGATGTATGTGTTGTTGTTTACATTGACGACATCCTCGTTTATTCTTCATCGGAATCTGAACATCGGAAACACGTGAAAATGGTCCTCGAAAGATTGCGTCAACACAAACTTTTGCTAAGTTGGAAAAATGTGTTTTCAACGTGACTGAAGTTGAATTCTTGGATTTCATATTATCACCTGGCGGGGTGCGTATGGATTCAAAGAAGGTCGATGCAGTTTCTCAAATGGCCATCACCATCCTCCGTAAAAGTGTGTGCAAAGCATGTTAGGCTTCGCTAACTTTTACCGCAGGTTTATCCCCGAGTTCTCTCGAATAGTCCAGCCCATCACTGCCTTGTTAAAGAAAAACAAACGTTTTGAATGGTCTACCGAGGCGGAACAAGCTTTCCAGGATTTGAAGACTAAATTTATCTCTGCACCAATCTTAAAACACCCTTCGCCCCGAACTCCCCTACATCGTGGAAACTGATGCTTCAAGCCTTGCCATGGGGCAGTTCTATCACAAAAGGACCCGGTAACCAATCAGTTGCATCCCGTGGCATTTTGGTCCCGCAAATTCTCGCCTCCTGAAGTCAATTACACGATTTACTGACAAGGAACTTCTGGCTATCAAGTCTGCCTTTAAGGCTTGGCGGCATTATCTGCTGGGGGCCCGACACACCGTTACTGTGATTACGGATCACCGAAACCTGCAATATTTGAAAACCGCAAAAGCCCAATCCTCTAGACAACTCCGTTGGGCATTATCTTTGCCGAGTTTGACTTCATAATTACCTATCGACCAGGTACAAAGAACGGTAAAGCCGATGCCCTTTCTCGGATGGGAGTGGAAGAACACTTGATCAACCCTAAACCTGTACCAATCATTCCCGAACAAAGAATTCTGGGTGTAATCGCCACAGAATCCATAGAGGAAGTTAAGGATAAAGCCAGGCAACTTGTACCTCCAGCAGATATACAGAATTGGCATCTGCAGGGAAAGGACTTTGCAGTAAAGGACAACTTATTGTATTTCCAAGAACGATTATACCTACCAGCACAGATTTACAGAAAAAAGGTAATCTCTTGTTATCACGACTCTTTAATGGAAGGTCATCCCGGTATAGCAAGACCTCAGAAAAGATCAAGCGCTACTTCTGGTGGCCGTCTTGGAAAAAAGATATCAGAGACTTTATAATGTCCTGTGGAGTATGCGCCCAAAACAAGAGTCAAAAGGAAAGACCAGCAGGCCTCTTACGCCTATTGACATCCCACCTCGCCCTTGGCATACGCTTTCTATGGACTTCATCACCGATCTACCTCCATGCTCCGGATACAATACGATTCTAGTAATCGTGGACTTATTCTCCAAGATGGCGCATTTCATTCCGCTCAAAGGCTTGCCAACAGCAGCAACTCTGGCCCGAGAATTTCTCGAAAACATCGTCCGACTGCACGGTTTTCCTTCGGTTCTAATTTCGGATCGAGGTAGTCAATTTATTTCTCATTTTTGGCGAAGTTGCTGTCGGTCGGCTCAAATTGATGTGAGACTATCGACCAGTCACCACCCTCAGACCGACGACGACAAACCGAGAGGACCAATCAAACTCTGGAACAGTATTTACGCTGCATGCTGCAACAAACTGAAAAAACTTGGAAAGATATCCTTTGGATAGCCGAGTATGCCTAACAATAACTCTGTCCACTCGGGAACTGGGAAAACCCCGTTTTTTCTTTTGTACGGCAGTCACCCTCGGAACCTCGAGTTGGATCCCCTCCAAGATCTTGAAACACCAGCAGTAGACTACCTGCATTCTACAATCACCCAAGCCTTTAAGGAAGCTGTTTCTCACCTTCAAAGGGCTAAAGAACAGTACAAGAAAGGAGCAGATCAACATCGGAAGGAAGCCCCTCACTATCAAGTAGGGGATCAAGTCTGGTTATCCACCAAATATCTATCTCTAAAAGGGCCACGCACATTCAACCCAAGATACCTTGGTCCCTATTCCATCACTACCATAGTAAACCCAGTAGCGGTCAAGTTGGACTTGCCCCCGCACATGAAGATACATCCGGTCTTCCACGTCTCTCTATTAAAACCCGTGCAACCTCAAACCCGACTAACCAAATCTCCAAAACCTATCCTAGTGGATGGAGAACTCGAGTTTGAAGTCAAAAGCATTCTGGACTCCAAGATCTCAAATCTAAACTATTCTACTAATTGACTGGAAAGGCTACGGCCCCAAGAGAGATCCTGGGAACCTGCTGAATATGTCCACGCTCCTCGCCTAATCAAAAGATTTCACCGAACATTTCCTGACAAGCCAAAACCCCCGGAGAAGCCCGGTTTGGGAGGGGCCTTGAGGGGGGTACTGTCATGATCTCTGCTTCCAAAAGGTCAGGGTTTTCCCAACTCCCTAGGAAGCAGATCCATAACCCAGGTTCCGAGTGCCAACCAGTCCCAATTGGGACCTTTTGGACCCAGTCCTGGCGCCAGTGGCACCAGGCTCATAAATATGCCCAGTCCAGCGCTGGAAAGCGCCAGGCTCATAATGCTTGGGTGGACTTACCTGCAGCAGACCATGCTGCTTACTTGCCTGCCAGTTGAGCCTCTGATCCTCTTCTGTTTGGAACTACTTTTCCTGTTGGGTGGGGCTGGAGCCACTCCCTAGACTTAGAACACTGGAACTCTTCTGGAAGGCAGGAACTCTTTTCTTACCAGGAACTCTTTTCTTACCAGGAACTCTTTTCTTACTTAGGCGTGGCTGTGGAAGGAGACACCTAAGCACTACAGGAGGGCTATTTAAACCACACCGGTGGATGAATCTTGCTTTGCGTTATTCTGCACCCTCTGCAGCAGGACGCTCATCGTGTCTTCTGCATCCAGTCCTGGGCCTAAGGAAAAAGGCTTACCATCCTGAATCCAGTCTTCAGCAACACCTATAAAGACAAGAAAGAACAGGTTAGCATTCCGGCATCTGAAAGGCAAAGGCTTACCATCCTGAATCCAGTCTTCAGCAACACCTATAAAGACAAGAAAGAACAGGTTAGCATTCCGGCATCGGAAAGGCAAAGGCTTACCTACTCTTCGTGCGCTCCGGAGGTCTTCATACTGCATTCCGGCATCTGAAAGACAAAAGCTTACCAACTCTTCGCACGCTCCGGAGGCCTTCGGCGCTGCATCCGCATCTGAAAGACAAAACAAGGTGCGTTTAAAGACATTGGGGAACTTTAATACTCACGTGCCATTACTCCTTTCCACATCTAATCCAGTGGGTATTCCGGCACCCTGCAGCCGCTCCGAACTCGTACCTGCAAAATAAAAAGACAGTTAGAGCGCATCGTGAAGCAGGCAACAAGCGCTTACTCACGTGCTTCCGGGCGCTTCTATTCATCACACGGGCTCCATCTTCAACTCACTTCAGCCCGTCATCCGCCATCGCCGGAACCCTGCAAAACAAGAGACATCATTACTAAAGACTTTAAAAAGACATTTGAATGACTCGAAACTTACCGTTCGTGCAGTAAACGACGGACAGCAGTCCTCTGAAGTCAAGAGGCCTGCGCTACCTATCCAGTGAAGAAACTGGCTACAGCACCCTGCCCCCGAGGCAGATGGAGAGCTCGGCATTCACTTACCTAAGACATCTTACTCTACACGTCAGGCATACAGTGCACAGAGGTCCAGCCCAAAGAGCCAACCGGGTGCTACACATCACCTTTGAAGATACGGTAGTCGCCCAGTCAAGACCGGCGCCTCTGCGAGAATCAGGTGAGCGTTACACTTAATGACTGGCACTTTCCACCATGAGACTTTACTTTGAGAGGTGTTATAGGCTGATAAAGCTGCTTGGTGGACTTTTAGAAAATTAAAGACTAAGGGCCTCATTACACGGAAGGCGGTGATCCAGGGTGCTATTAGCACCCTGGACCATGCCGGTAAATTACCGGCACCGCCTTGGCGGAAAGGGGATTTACCGCCCCATTCCAAGGTTGGTGGGGCGGTAAATCCCCCTTCCGCCATTGCCCTTGCCCTTCCCCATTCCCATTTCTGCCGCACAGGGCTCTCTGGGAATGGGGAAGGCGCTAATTACGGCACCGCAATTTTGCAAAAAGCAGGCGTTAAAGCACCAACCCGCTAAGGGACCTCGTAGTAAGGCGGTAATGGTGGCCGTTAACCATTACCGCCTTCCGTGTAACTCGTGTTCTTCTGGCAAGGGATCTCTGCTGAGAGAGTCCGCTAGAGTGTTGAGTACACCTGGAAGATGTTGGGAGGACAGGGACATCCCTCGTCTGAGTGCCCACTTCCATTTTTTCTGAGCCAGTTTGGACAGATTTGGAGAGTGTGTACCTCCCTGCTTGTTGACATAGAACATTGCGGTGGTGCTGTCTATTAGGACTTGTACCGACTGGTTTGTCAGGTGGTTCTCGAAGGCTTGAAGTGCCTTGAAAATTGCCATTAGTTCCAGTACATTGATGTGTTTCTGTACTGTCACTTGTGACCACAGGCCATGTGCTGTGTGGTGAAGGTAGTGGGCCTCCTACCTGGAAAGTGATGCGTCTGTTGGGACGACCGCTTGCGCTTCCGGTTCGTGAAAGGGTTTCCCCTTGAGCAGATTTTCCCTTGACCACCAGCGTAAGTTCTGAACCAGTGTAGGAAAAACAATCACTAGATCATCCCACTGACCACTTGCCTGAGACCATTGTTTCGCCAACACTCCTGCATTGGTCGCATGTGCAGGTGCATGTGGGGGACCAGGTAAAGCACAATGCCATCATACCTAGCAGACGCATTGCTTTGCGTATGCTTATCGGAGACCGGCCTGATACTGGGGTATTTGCCAAAGCATGTTTTGTACTCTTTCCATGGATGGGAAGGCTAAGCCTGTCTTTGTATCTAATACAGCTCCTAGCAACTGTTTGGATCTGTTTGGTACCAGACTTGACTTTTTCTCATTTATTGAGAAGCGCCAATTGGAAGAGAAGGTCTATTGTTCTCTGCGTGTTTAACTTGCAAATATAGTAGGCTTCTCCCGTGATCAGCCAGTCGTCCAGGTAAGGGTACACTGGGATTGACTCTCTGTGTGGGTGCGGAGCCGGGCTATCCCAAAGGGCAGCACATTGACCTGGTAGTGGTGGTTTGCTACATTGAATCGCAAGAATCTTCTGTGCGCTGGGAACATTTTAATATGAAAATAAGCATCTGATTCAGCAAGGGCTGTAACCTCATCCCACTTTTTGCAGTCGTAGCTTGCTAGTAAGGTGGAATTATTAGCAATGCGTGCTTGGTATGCTGCTGAAGAGGCTATCTTCCTTCCCATATTATAAAGTTTCTTACTTTCCTTGTCCGGAGGAGCTTCAGACGAGGCCAAGGGGTACCGACTCTCTTGCGGGTAGTAGTAACTACCAGAGAATCTGGTCAAAGGTGGCCCCTTATGTACAAAGGGTCAGAAGGCGCTGGTCGAAAAAGTTTTTCGATTCTGGGTTTACTGCCCTGGTCTGATTAGGCATTTCTGCATCAGAGATGGTTGAATTCATCTTTGTACCGACTTGAGTAGGGGTATAAACTGAGAAGTCAGCTTCTTATCCCACAAAATGTTTTCTGCGAAATCTTTATCTATTTGGGTTTTCTGTGTTTCAATCCCAAAGTGTTCAGCAGCCCTGAGAAGAATGTCATTGACTAGGGGCTTGTTGTCCACCGGGGAATCGGGTAAGGTAGGGTTTTACAGAGCCCCTGGGGGTGTGACCTTTTCCCTGACGGCTGGGTAGAAAAACGTGGTTGGGCAAACAGGCTTGATTGAGTGAGCACAGGTGTTGTCTTTGAGCCTGACGCCTGGGTAGTGGGAGGCATGTTTGCCAGACTTTGGAGAGCCTGGGGGTGCTCTTTGAAGAAATTTGCTAGAAAAGTCATGCGCTGCATAATTCTATCTATATCTTGGGACAGACCAAGTAGCTGACCTGGGGATAATCCCTGGATAGGTAGTTGCAGGTGTAGTGGTAGAGGCAGGTATCTCACTATATAACTCCTCTTCCTCCAAATAGATAGGATCAGGCTGATGTGTATGATCAGGCTCATCTATACGTCTTTACAGGAATAGGTTCCTGTGGGTAGTAGGCTGTTCCCTAGTGTTGTCCCTTTTATCGCCTGGGTTCCCTCCTGTCCTTATGAGGGGAACTGGATCTGTGTTTGTCCCTATGATTTTTGCACTTGTGAGAAGATTTTTTAGAGCTAGAGACCGTATTAGGGGTTTTGGGGACATTAGGTCGAGTCTCGACTACGGGAATGGCTTGCGCGACATTTTTCAACGTTTGAGTCTGGTGTCCTTTGTTTTCGCAGCCTTGTCATGAGGCGGCCGCTCGGGGTGCTCAGAGAACCGTAAATCTGAGGATTTGCCCTTCACCGTCGACTCTCGGCATGTAAGTACACTCATGTTGCCACGGTGTGTGGGGAAGTGTGGTGCCTTTGTCGCCGGGTGTCTTCTCCGATTCCCCCCAACACTTGTTTCTGTGTGACCCATTTTCATTACCGCTCGCATTTTCTTATATAGCCGCGGTTATCCTTCTGTATAACCATGACTATGGGAAATCATATGTGCTCTTCCCCACCCCCCACCTCTAGCCTGTTACCATTGCACAGTTTTTCCACCTTCCAATGGCATTTTTCTGCCTTTTCATTTCTGGTAGCCGCGGGTATATCTCTTGTATTGGAAGAACAAAATGGCAGTTTTTCATTTCTGAAAAGCCTCTCTGCTGCAATGCACCATGGGAGGGAAATATCTCTATAATTTTGAGAGAAAGGGGCACGAACAAAATTGACCTTTTTGTCTATGGGAAAAAGAATAGGGACTAAGGGCCTCATTTCGAGGCTGGCGGAATGAGACTAACGGCGCCGGTAATGGTGCCGGCGCCGTTAATCCCATTCCGCCCTATTACAAGGTTCCCTTGTGGGACCCACTCTGGACGTCTGGTTTTAACGGGCCCATTGTTAGCTCCCTCTCCATTCCCATTGAGCCCTATGGGGGCTCGAATGGGAATGGGGAAGGACCTGGTCCGGGTTCCCTGAAGGAGGAAATACCAGGCCCTCCAAAGTCAGAATGGCCCGGTATTTCCCCATTCAGGGAACCCGGACATGATTTTGGAGGCAGCCATGCCCTTGTTAAGGGCATGGCTGCCTCCAAAGCCGTAATGAGGCCCTATGCCTTTTTTTAACAGATCTTTACCATAATTCCCACTATGGGGGGGCCCATGCATACAATTTTGTTTGCAAAATGCCAGCCAAATTCTTCATACAAGTCAAAAGCTATTAGCCATTCATTGGGCCTCATTACTAATGTGGCGGTAAGGCAACAAAGGCGCTGGTAGTGCTACCAGCGTCGTTGTTACCTTATCGCCACATTGCGAGTTCTGTCCGCGGGTGCCGCTCTGCACGCCTGGTCAGACAAGGCGTGCAGAGCGGCACTCGCGAGCAGAACTCGTGATTGCAACCATGCTCCCCACCCCCATTCTGCCCTTTAGGGCAGAATGGGGGATCGGGAGGCCATGGGCAATTACTGGCCCATTCATCTCGTAATGGGCCGGTAATGGCCCATTCGCGGGAGCCGGTGCCGGTCACGAGTTTGGCAGTAGCCGTGCTCTTAAAAAGGGCATGGCTACCGCCAAACTCGTAATGAGGCCCAATTGTTTTTATTTCCTTTGGTACTCAACATACAACTTAACTAGAATGCTGTGACCGCATTATAATATATATATATATATATCAGTAAAAACAGTAAAAAGAACTTTGTTAAAGGGACGTTATGGTTAAGTTTCACTACTAAAAACCTATGAAATTCAGTAAAAAAAAACTTTAAGGGGATAGTATGGTTCTAGGTAAAATCGAAAAACCCCTGACATTCGCCAGTTATGCTAAGCTAAGCAACCATAACTTGCGCCACCACTGTGCACTGCTAACACTAACACCCATGACATGAAAGATGGCATCACAAATGTCATTGATGACATCACTGATGATATCACATGTGTAGCCTCTTTCTTTTTGTTCACTGCCATATGACAATGCATTACTTACCGTAAAAGCATTTCTGATGGTTGTATCTGCTCAGATTCACATGCTGTGCATAGGTCCGACATCCAGTGGTCACTGCAGAGTATTGCATTTTGTTTTTCGTAGTCGAAAAGGGGACGTCGACAAGGCGTGTCTGTAACACTATCCCTATAGTGACGTGCGGTGTACCCACAATCCCTCACGCGTCGAGGTCCCTCTGTTTGTATTTTTTCTGCCCTGAGGGAGCCTTCTAGACGTGAGTGAGTACAGAAAAGAGAGAGATATAAAAGGATGTCTATGTTCCTTCCATCCGAGCGGGGAGGAAGGGTGGGCGCATGTGAATCTAAGCAGATACAACCATCAGAAATGCTTTTACGGTAAGTAATGCATTGTCTTCTGATGTTTGTTAATCTGCTTAGAATCACATGCTGTGCATAGACTAGCGAGCAGTACCCGGAGTTGGAGGTGGGTTGTGAGAAGGAACAGTAGAGAAAAGGTGTCTTAATACTGCTTGTCCCACCTGGGAATCAGCTCTAGAGTGGGCATCTAGACAGTAATGTTTTGTAAAGGTGTGTACAGAACTCCAGGTTGCCGCTTTGCAGATGGACTCAAGGGGAACATTTGCAATGAATGCTATGGATGCCCCAGTGCCACGAGTAGAGTGTGCTCTTGGCTTGAAGGGTAGTTCTCTCTTAGCAAGAGTATAACAGAGAGTGATGCATTGAACACTCCATCTAGATATAGTGGACTTTGATACTGCATCTCCTTCTCTTCCAGCTGCCACTGAAACAAAGAACTGATTAGTCTTTCTCAGTGGTCTAGTTCTTTCCATATAAAAGATGACAGCTCTGCGCACATCAAGTGTATGCAGGCTTTTTTCTCCTAGATCTGAAGGGTTTTGAAAGAACGTTGATAGTTCTATTGACTGGTTGACATGGAATTTCGAGATGAATTTCGGTGCATCCTCGGGTGTGCGTAGAACCACCTTATCTCTGTGAACTGTTACAAAGGGGTCTAGAACAGAAAGAGCCTGTAGTTCACTTCCTCTCCTAATGGAGGTGATAGCTATTAGAAAAGCAGTCTTAAGAGTGAGGTCTTTAAGAGTTGCCTTGTGCATGGGTTCGAAGGGTGAACCCATGAGCCTGGTGAGTACCACATTTAGGTCCCAGCCGGGAGCTGGGTTTGCTATTGGAGGGTGTATTCTTTTTACCCCCTCCATGAAGGCTTTAATCACTGGGACTTTTCACCATGACACTTTGAGTTGGGAAGTGGTGTATGCAGAAAGCACCGCTAGGTGGACTTTAATAGAATTGAATACTAGACTTGAGTCCAGCAAATGGGTCAGGTACAGAACAATTTGTGTGGGAGAGCAGTCAACGGGGTTGATGCTTCTTCCTTTACACCAGATGACAAATCTCTTCCATTTGCTAGAATAACAGTGACGAGTGTTAGGTTTTCTAGCTTCCCTGAGGATGTCCATGCATCTTTGAGGAAGTTGTAAATGTCCAAATTCTATGACCTCAGGAGCCAGGCTGCTAAGTTCATGGTTTGAGGGCATGGATGCAGTGTCCTGCCTTTGTCCTGTGACAGCATGTTGTACGGGCAGGGCAGTTTCACTGGTGGAGACAGAGACATCTCCATCAGATGAGCGAACCATGGTTGCCGGGCCCACATAGGGGCCACTAGTATCATGGTGGCTTGTTCCCGGTGCATCTTGTGCACAATCCTGTTGAGAAGGGGAGTCGGGGGAAAAGCGTAAACAAATTTCCCTGACCATGGAATCGATAGACCGTTCCCCTTGGACTGGTTCTGAGGGTACCTGGAGGCGTAATCTTGGCATTGTGAGTTCTCCAGAGTTGCGAACAGGTCTATTTCTGGGAAACCCCACTGTGTGAAGACGTCGAAGACGATGTCTTCGTGTAACCGCCATTCGTACTCTGCGGGTAGGGGGAAATCTCTGCTGAGTTCGTCTGCTAGCAGATTGAGTTCCCCTGGTACATGTTGTGACAGTAGGAACATGTTGTGTCTGAGAGCCCACTTCCAGATGTTCTGGGACAGCTTGGACAGTCCTGGAGAGTGGGTTCCCCCTTGCTTGTTGAGGTAGTACATGGCTCTGGTGCTGTCCGTGAGGACCATAACCGTCTTTCCTTGTAGGTGTTCCTGGAAGGCTTTCAGTGCCTTGAACACCACCAGTAACTCCAGTAGATTTATGTGCTTGGATGCTACGCTCGGAGTCCACACTCCGTGAGCAGTCTGGGATAGGTGAGCCCCGCATCCTGTGAGGGATGCGTCTGTGGTTAGAGTGGCTTCCACTGCGGGTGTGGCAAAAGGTTTCCCTATTAACAGGTTTTCCTTTGTCCACCACCGTAGCGAGAGAACCAAGGCCTGCGAGACCACCACTAGACCGTCCCATTGTCCGCTGGCCTGACACCACTGGCTGTTGAGCCACTCTTGCATTGAGCGCATGCGCACCGCGCGTGAGGTACCAAATAAATACATGACGCCATTATTCCTAGCAAGCGCATTGCTTTGCGTACCGTCACCTCTCGACCTGCCACATATTGGGGGATCTGAAACAGCATGTTTTGGACCCTCTCGTTGGAGGGGAAGACGAGGCCGTCCTTTGTTCGAATTAGAGCCCCTAGGAATTGTTTGATCTGGCTGGGGTCTAAGCTGGACTTCTTCTCGTTGATGGAGAAGCCCAGTTGGAACAAATGGTCTACAGTCTTTTGGGTATTGGAGAAGCATGTTTCGTAAGAATCCCCTGTTATGAGCCAATCGTCGAGGTAAGGGTATACTGGGATGGACAACCTGCGCAGATGGGCCGCTGCCACTGCCAGTACTTTCGTGAATACCCTTGGTGCTGATGCTATCCTGAAGGGTAGCACTCTGAACTGGCAGTGTTTGTTCTCTATCATGAACCTGAGGTATTTTCTGTGCGCTGGCAACATTAAAATATGAAAGTATGCATCTTTCATGTCCAGTGTTGTCATGTAATCCCCTTGTGATAGCAAGGGATTACTTCCTGTAAGGTTACCATGTGAAACTTTTGGGGCTTGACAAATGTGTTCGCTGGGCGCAGATCTAATACAGGGCGCATGGTTAGGTCCTTTTTGGGTACAAGGAAGTACACTGAATAAATACCTTCCGTAACCTGAGATAGAGGCACGACCTCTATCGCTCCTTTTTCCAGTAGCTGTTCCACTTCCTGTAGAAGGATGGCAAGGTGTTCTGGTGTCATGCGTCGTCCCCGTGGGGGTTTGTATGTTGGGGAACTGTTCAATTCTATACAGTAGCCGTGGGCTATGGTTGATAGTACCCAACGGTCTGATGTTATTCCCTCCCATGCTAGAAGAAACAATGTTAACCAGCCCCCGACCGGCGATGCATGGGAGGGGACCCGAATCTTCGGGTCATTTGCTGTTATTGGCCTGGGAGCCTCTAGGGGTAGAGCCCCGACCTCTCCCCTTGCCACGGCGTTGGCCTCTGTGATTGTACTGGGCACTATTACCCTGGTTAGAGGACCAGTTATTGGCAGAGTATTGTTGTTGTTGATTCTGCTGCTGGCGTTGGCCACGAAAAAAGCACTTATTGCCATAGCCGTGTCTGTTAGGGGGCCTAGAAATCTGGTCAAGGGTCTTGATTGTGTCAAACTCCTTTTTAGCATTTTCTAGAGCCTCATCAACTGCCTTACCAAAGAGATTGGTATGCTCTATAGGTTTGTTGATCAGAGAAGCCTGTGTCTCAGGTTTAAACCCTGAATTGCGCAGCCAGACATGGCGTTTGAGGAGTATCCCTTGGACTAGGGAACGCCCAGCAGTCTCTGCAGCATCTAAAGTGTTTTTAAAGATGCTTTGGTTCACTAGTGTACCTTCCATGATTGTGGCCAGAAGGCGTGTACGCAGGGGTTCTGGTGCCTCTTCAGCGTTGCTACGTAGCTTGCTCCACTGTGCGTCTGCATAGCTTGCTAGTAAGGAGTTGTTATTAGCGATCCTTGCTGAGAAAGCGGCGGAAGCTGTGATTCTTTTCCCCAGGGCATACAGCGTTTTCCCCTCCTTGTCTGGTGGTGCCTCGCTGGTGGACAGTGGAACCCCTGCCCTCTTCCTTGTATTTGTTACTACAAGGGAGTCTGGTACAGAGTGGCCCCTGACGTACAAAGGGTCAGAAGGAGATGGACTGAAGAGTTTTTCTATTCGAGGGTTGACCCCTCTGACCAACGCAGGAGTGGATAGAGAAGGGTTGATTCTTCTCTTTACTGAGGCAAGGAGTGGAATGGTTTGACTGACAGGGGGTTTCTCCTTAATTACTTTTTCCACAAAGTCAATGTCAGGAGAGGTCTCCCCTTTGTCTAATTCGAAATGCGCTGCTGCTTTGCGCAACAGTGCATTAAACGTAGGCTGATCATCTATAGGAGATGTGTTCCTAATAGGCGAGTCTTTGGGAAGAGATAGGGTTATGGCATCAGGGTCAGAGTACGCTGATGGGGACTGCCAGGGTTGTGAGGTAACCACCTCTAGTTCTTCTCCGAAGCCCCCTGCACCTGTATCTGGATCTTCTTAAAAACCCTCCTCCTCTAGGTTTCGTTCTTCCGCTACACCCAAAAAATCATCCTCTTCCTGAAAAGGTTGTTCCTCTTCAGTGAGGTCATACACATCTAATTCCTCATGTGAAGGATTAAACAGCCTAGGAAATTTGACCTTGGGGTCCTCCTAGGGTCCTTCTCTTGGCCTTTTGGGTGTTGGTAGGTTTTGGTTTTCCATAAACCTTTCC
Organism: Ambystoma mexicanum; assembly: GCA_002915635.3. NCBI lineage: Eukaryota > Metazoa > Chordata > Amphibia > Caudata > Ambystomatidae > Ambystoma > Ambystoma mexicanum. The sequence goes on along the minus strand of CM010938.2, from coordinate 86,606,885 downwards.
ATTTTCTCCATACAGAAATGGAGTCTCTCCAGAGTTTCATGGGGTACCCCTGAGTAGTCTAGGGGGGGGGGAAATTAGTGTCTTCTGCCTGGAAACGCTTTGACTTCTCCCACAACGTCGAAGAAAGGTTTCCATCGCCGTCTGAAAAGCCTTCCGGTAGGCCAGGAGTCCCTCTAGATGAAGGGGGCAGTTCCTGGCTCCCCTCTGGCTTTTTCGGCATGTCTTTAGCCCTTTGCGCGGTGTTCGACGTGTCGTTCGTCGTCCGCTTATGGGTATCGGCGGAAACAATCTTCGCTAGGCTCTAGACAAGTAAATTGTCTGTGGAGGTTTCTGGTCTCGACGTTACGGGCGTTGCGTGTTGTACTGCGACGGGCGCTCTTACATGGAGCGTTACGTTGGATGGTTTGGGGGTAGCGCCTTTATCTGTAGAAAGCCCAGTTGCTGGTCGCGGCTGTGTTTGCAAGTGGGGCTTTAGACTCTTACGGTCTGAGGTAGACGCCGGGGTGCCCTGCGTCTCCTTTGGCGCTGATGGATTCTTCGTCTTCGACGAAGAAGAGCCATGGGTTGTGTGCTTATGGAAGTGAGTCTTTTGTGCGGCCTTGTCGCCGGGGTGTTCATCCCCATAAGCAGGGCGTGAGCCGAGCCCACCGGGGACGGACGTCGAGGAGCGTGAGCGCTCCCGCAAGAGGTTTAAGACTTCCGCAACAGAGGTCGTGTTATCACCTTCCTCGTCACTTTCCGCGACGGCGGCGGCGGGTGAGGAATCGGACTTCGACATGGCGTAGACCGCCCACCTCTTGACTCTACGTTCTTTTAGAGTTTTGGGTTTTAGAAGCTGACAAGCCGCGCAGCCGTCTTCTTTATGATCGAGGGGCAAGCAACGATTACAACGTTTATGCTTGTCCTTCCAGGCGTACTTGCCCTTGCAGCGCGGGCAAAACCTAAAGGGTGTCCTCTCCATAGCTGAGACAATAATTTGTGGTGATAACAACCCAGAGGGAAAGGGAGGGGAAAAGGAAAGGCATTCTCAAAGAGAAACAAGATAGTTCCACCCCCACTCTCCCTACTGTATGTTGGCCGGCGAGGCCAGGCCACGTGTTCGGCAGCGCCGAAGGATCTCCTCCGTCTCGTCTCCTCCGTCGAAGGTCTTGTTCGGCGGAGAAACAGCTTCGCAGCTATGTCGAGGGGAGGGATCTATGTGTTAATGTAATAAGTCAGGACCAAGGTCCAGGAAATGTGTTTTGCAATGTCTCTCGAGGAGCTCCGCGTAAAGGCGACCAAAAGCTGGGCGGAAAAAAACAATCTGAGGGACCTCGACGCGTGAGGGATTGTGGGTACACCGCACCTCACTATAGGGATAGTGTTACAGACACGCCTTGTCGACGTCCCCTTTTCGACTACGAAAAAAAAAAATGCAATACTCCGCAGTGACCACTGGATGTCGGACCTATGCACAGCATGTGATTCTAAGCAGATTAACAAACATCAGAAATATATATATGTATATTCAGTAAAAAAAACTTTCTTAAAGGGACGTTATGGTTCAAAGTAAAACCGAAAAACCCTTGACATTCACTAGTTATGGTAAGCTAAGCAACCATAACTCGCGACACCTACTTGCTAAGACTAACACCCAGGACATCAAAGATGACATCACAAATGTCATTGATGACATCACTGATGACATCACATGTCTGGCTCCCTCTTTTTTCCTTTAGTGATATATCTTAGCCAGTAATACTTAGGAATAGAAAAATCGAAAAGTACTATATTTGTAGACTTACACTTCAAATATGTTCTCACAGTAATTAATTTGGGGTTCACTCATAGCATATGAAACATATACATAGAGAGAATACACACTTGAAAGATACCAATGCTTTCTGTGTATGAAGACAATCAGTAAGGTTATCAACACTTTCTTATTGGTCTGCTTTTTTTTAGTACTTTCTGTGGATATGCTCATATTTGTATTTGCATTACTCTCTTTAGGGTGCAGTCACATCATGTGATAGTTATTCATAGGAAATAGTAGGTTTGAAGCAGAACAATCATTTCTGTGCATAAAAATAATCAGGTAGGTTATGAACAATTTCTGGTTCTACTGCTGCTTTTTTGCGTACTTTACTTTCACTGTATATACTCATATTTGTATTTGTTGTTATGTCTTTGTGTTTTGTATGTAATAATGAAATTATATAGGAAGTGGGTTTCATTAGCTACTTATAACATGTTGCACAGTACACAGAACTCTAATAAGAAGGCATTTACCATTTCACTCTTTAACATGGGAAGATTATGAATATTGCACCTCCATCATGTATGCTGCACACAATGCTTATGTTTATACATGAGTACATTATTATACTGTAAAGAACTTCATAATAGAATGCTATTTATATCAATGCATTGCTTAATGCACCACATAGCTCATGACATCTATTCCATGATCCTTGATAGTTTTTTTTATCAACATTATAATAAGAATCCCTTGTGCAGATTTTTCATGAAAAGTACATGCACATGTGTTGTCATCAGTGATGTCATCAATGACATTTGTGATGTCATCTTTGATGTCCTGGGTGTTAGTCTTAGCAATGCACGTAGGTGTCGCGAGCTATGGTTGCTTAGCTTACCATAACTAGCGAATGTCAAGGGTTTTTCGGTTTTACTTTGAACCATAACGTCCCTTTAACAAAGTTGTTTTTACTGAATATACATATATATATATATATGGGATACATTACTCACCGTAATCGTATTTCTGATGCTTGTATCTGCTTAGATTCACATGCTGTGCATAGGCCGACATCTAGTGGAAGCTGCGGAGTATTACAGTTTGTTTTTCGAAAGTCGAAAATGGGCGTCGACACAGGCGTGCCAGTAATACTATCCCTAGTGTGACGTCCACTGTACCCAAGATCCCTCACGCGTGTAGGATCCTCAGATTGTATTTTTTCTCATGAGGCATTGAGGAGTAGCGTGAGTACAGATAATCCAAGCAGATAGACAGAAAGGTAAGACTACAAGCAATCATGCGCCTTCTCTCGGAGGGAGGAAGGGTGGGTCGCATGTGAATCTAAGCAGATACAAGCATCAGAAATACGATTACGGTGAGTAATGTATCCCTTCTGAGGCTTGTGGAATCTGCTTAGATCACATGCTGTGCATAGATTAGCGAGCAGTACCAGAAGAAGGAGGTGGGATGTGAGAAGGGTCATGAGCAAACAGGTGTCTTAGAACCGCTTGTCCCACTTGTGTATCTGTCTTGGAATGAGTGTCAATGCAGTAATGCTGAGTAAAAGTGTGAATAGAGCTCCAAGTAGCCGCTTTGCAAATGGTGTCGAGGGGAACATTTGCAATGAAAGCCAGAGTGGCACCAATGCCTCTAGTAGAGTGGGCCCTTGGCGTAAAAGGCAGAGTCTTTTCAGAAAGAGAGTAACACAGCTGTATACAGTTGATAATCCACTTCGAGATAGCGCCCTTAGAGACGCGATCCCCCTCTCTGCCTGTAGCTACGGAGACAAACAGTTGATCTGTTTTCCTTAGCGGTCTGGTTTTATTTACATAGTATAGGACCGCCCTACGCACATCTAGGGTGTGTAGTTTCACCTCAGCCGAGCTTTGCGGGTTTTGGAAGAAAGCCGGAAGCTCGATGGACTGGTTTACATGGAACTTGGATATGAATTTAGGTGAGAACCTAGGGTGTGTGCGTAAAACCAGTTTGTCCTTGTGGATAGTAAAGAAAGGATCCTGCACTGACAGAGCCTGAATTTCACTGACCCTTCTTATGGAGGTAATGGCTACTAAGAAGGCCGTTTTATAAGTCAGGTGTTTGAGACTACTTTTATGCATGGGTTCGAATGGGGGTCCCATGAGCTTAGCTAGCACCACGTTGAGGTCCCATCCTGGCGGTGGGTTCGAAATAGGAGGGTGAAGTCTCTTTACTCCTTCCATGAAGGCTTTAACCACTGGTACTTTCCACCACGAGACCTTGTTATGGGATGTGGTGTAAGCCGAGAGGGCTGCCAGGTGTACTTTCAGCGAGTTAAAAACCAACCCTGCATCCAGCAGGTGGAGCATGTATGTCACAACGTTGGAAGGAGTGCAATCAACCGGGTTGATTTGTTTATTCTGGCACCAGATAACGAATCTTTTCCACTTATCAAAGTAACAGTGCCTTGTATTTGGTTTCCTGGACTCCTTTAGAATGTCCATACACCTCTGTGGTAATTTGAGATGTCCAAACTCTATGACTTCAGGAGCCATGCTGCTAGGTTCATAGAGTTGGGTTCCTGATGCACTGTTTGACCTTGTTGCTGGGACAGTAGGTTGTACCAGGCTGGGAGTCTGATGGGCTCGCACACCGCCATCCTGCGTAGTGTGGAAACCATGGTTGTCTCGCCCACATGGAGCAACTAGGATGAGCGTCATGATTCCTTGTTCATCTTGTACACCACCTTCCTGATGAGAGGAGTTGGTGGAAAAGCGTACGCAAACATCCCTGACCAGTTCATCCACAGGGCATTCCCTTGGGAGTCTGGCTGGGGGAACCTGGATGCAAATCCTGGGCATTGTTTGTTTTCGCTTGTGGCGAATAGGTCTATAGTGGGGAAACCCCACTGAGAGAAGAGATCTTCTACTACGTCTCTGTGAAGGACCCATTCGTGTTCTTCTGGGAGGGAGCTCTGCTTAGAGCATCCGCTAGGGAATTGAGCTCCCTGGAACATGTTGCGATGACAGGAAGATGTTCCGTCTGAGTGCCCATATCCATATTTTCTGGGCAAGCTTGGACAGATTTGGCGAACGAGTCCCCCCTTGCTTGTTCAGATAGAACATGGCTGTCGTGCTGTCCGTCCTGATCTGCACCGACAAGTTCAGTAGATGGGGCTCGAACGCCTTTAGCGCTCGGAATACTGCCAGAAGCTCTAGCAGATTGATGTGGTTCTTGGCTACTGAGTGAGACCAGAGACCCTGAGCTGTGTGGTGGAGATGGTGAGCTCCCCACCCAGTCAGGCATGCATCTGTAGTCACCACGGCTTGTACTTCGGGATCGTAAAAGGGTTTCCCCCTTGCGAGATTCTCTCTTGTCCACCAGTGTAGGCTCTGTACGAGTGTTGGCGAAACGACCACTAGATCGTCCCAATGACCACTTGCCTGAGACCACTGTTTCGCCAACCATTCCTGCATGGGACGCATGCGCAGACGCGCGTGGGGGACCAGGTAAATGCATGACGCCATCATGCCCAGTAACCGCATAGCTTTGCGTACTGTTATCTGTTGACCTGACTGATAATGCGGAATTTGCAGAAGTATATTCCGAATTCTCTCTTCCGAAGGGAAGGTCAACCCTTTCTGAGTATCTAGGATAGCTCCTAGAAACTGTTTTGAGGTGCTTGGCACCAGACTTGACTTTTTCTCGTTGATGGAGAAGCCTAATTCGTGGAGGAGGTCGATAGTCCTCTGAATGTTTGACCTGCAAATTCCTGGGGTTTCCCCCGTTATGAGCCAGTCGTCCAGATAAGGGTACACCGGGATTGCTTCCCTGCGTAGGTGTGCAGCCGCCACCGCCAGTACCTTGGTGAATACCCTTGGTGCTGAAGCTATCCGAAGGGCAGTACCTTGAATTGGTAGTGGCGACTGTCCACCTTGAAGCGCAAGTACTTTCTGTGCGCTGGGAGCATGGAAATATGAAAATAAGCATCTTTCATATCCAAGGTTGCCATGTAATCCCCCTTTTTTAGGAGGGGGATTACCTCTTGTAGCGTGGTCATACGGAATTTTTGGGGCTTGACATACTTGTTGGCAGGCCGTAAGTCCAATACTGGGCGCATTGTCAAATCTTTTTTGGCACAAGGAAGTAAGTTGAATAGATACCCTTGTTTACCTGGTGTCCTGGGACGAGTTCTATCGCGTCCTTTTCTAGCAGAATGGCGATCTCCTCGAGAAGGATCTTCTGATGTTCTAAGGAGTGTATTCTTTGTCGTGGAGGATGGTTTCGGGGACGCTGCAGTAGTTCTATACAATATCCTGCGGAACTGTTGACAGCACCCATCTGTCTGAGGTGATCCCTTCCCAAGCCTGGGTGAAGGTTGGAAATGCGTCCCCCTACTGGGGTTGCGTGAGAAGGGACCCTGAACTGAGCGTCACTGCTTTGGTGGAGGCGTGCCACCTCCCTTGTTGGGGCTGCTCTGCCTCTTCCACGACCTCTCTTGTTACCCCTGCCGTAACTCTGGGTAGACTGCTGGTTGTTATTCCATTGTGTACCTTGTCCCTGGGCATAGTTGCCTCTTTGTGAATTTTGGCCGCGTGGGCGACGAAAATTATTGTTCCCCCTCTGGTTAGGGGGTTTGTTGGTAAGCTGGCCAAGGGATTTGAGAGTCTCATATTCATCTTTGGCATTTTTAAGTGCGTCTTCGACCGCTTTCCCAAACAATAGGTCGGGTTCCACTGGCTTGTCTATTAAAGAAGCCTGGGTTTCTGTCTTGAATCCCGACTGCCGTAACCACGCATGTCTCTTGATAACAGTACCTTCTGCTATCAATCTCCCTGCGTTGTCAGCGGCGTCGAAAGTTGCTTTTAAAATGCAACCAGACACGGCTCTCCCCTCTGCCGAGATCCGAGCCAGCTGGCCCTTTAACGGTTCTGGAGCAGAGGCAATGAGCGCCGCGACTTCTTCCCATTGATGGCAATTGTAACTAGCCAACAGGGTGGTGGAATTCGCAATCCTTGCTTGGTAGGCGGACGTTGAGGCTACCTTTCTGCCAAACCCGTAAAGTTTTTTGCTCTCCTTGTCGGGAGGAGCTTCTGATGAAGATAAGGGCGTGCCAGCCCTTTTCTAGTGTTGGTCACCACTAGGGAATCTGGTTTAAGATGTCCCTTATATACAGAGGGTCAGACTGGGCTGCCCGGAAAATCTTTTCAATTCTGGGGTTGACAGCTCTGGTGAGGTTAGGATTCACCAGGGAAGGATCTATTCTTCGTTGGATGGATTTGAGGATAGGGATGGTCTGAGCGACCGGTCTTCTCTCTCCTACAAACTCCTCCGCGAAGTCCCTTTCCTCCTGTACACCGTGGGTGTCGATGTGGAAGTGTTCCGCTGCTCGAGCGAGAACCTCGTTAAGGAGGGGCTGGTTATCAACTGGAGAGTCAGTAACTGGGGCTTCGCTTTGTACTGGGGAATCTACTCTGTAAATTTCCTGCTCATCTTCTCCCTCCTCCAGGTCCTCATCCTCTGCATAGTAATCTGTCCCGGTTTGTTCTTCCATAATTTCAAACTCCTGGTCCTCTTCAGGGAAAACTTGTCCCTGGTAACTGGGGAGTGGAGTAGAATATGGAGTGGAGTAAGGCTGAACCTCGAAGGGTTCAGGTCTTTCGACCCGGGGCTTTTTACTTAGCGGGATAGGATCGGAGGAGCCTGAGGGTGTGGCCCCTTGAGGGTTATATGAAAGAAAGTGTTCTGGGTTCTTATCATAAAAATCAGCCAAGGAAGACATCCTAGACATAACCCTGTCTATGTCTTCACTGGACCATTCCCTGGAACAGGGTATTACTTTAGCAGGTGATGATTTATGGGACTTTTCAAGGGTAGACTTGTGTTTGCTTGTCTGCCTAGGGTGAGAGGATGGCTTTACAGGGGTGGAAGGCTGTGCTTTCCGCTGTTTCCCCCCTCCCCGTCGTGGAAAAATGTTTCCCTGTCCCTTGGAGGCCCCAGAGATTTCGACGCCTGGCGCCGAGGGTCTGGAGAGGTATCTGTGTGTGTGTTTAGTGGGTGTGTAGCGCTTGCGTCGCCGGGGGTCTTCCCCATAGCCGCCTGCCGGACGACCTTCCGAGGTCGGGGACCTGCGCTCGCCGGCTGTCTTTCGACGCCATAATGCCCTCGCCGTCCGAAAGTACGGCGTCGCTGCCATCGCTGAAGGCGCCCTCCCTGCCATGGCCTCCTGCCTGGCGTGGTGGGCCCAACGCTTTGTCGAACGGTCCTTAAGTGTCTTAGGTTTAAACCTACTACACGCTCTGCAGTTCGCTTCGGGGTGGTCCCTCGGCAAGCAGAGATTGCACGTGGCGTGCCTGTCGACCCAAGGGTATTTGCGATTGCACTTGGGGCAGAATTGAAAAGGGGTACCCTCCATACGCACCTTAAGGCAGCGGGCTGCTAAGTGTAGGAATATATAAATGTAACTATATATCAAGAGTGAAGAGTATGTACCACCCCCACTCTCCCTACTTGTAGGGCCGAGGCCAGCGGCCTACTAGGCCCGGCCGAGGCCAGCGGCCTTCCGAGGCCCAGATCCGTCGTGCAGCAGTCGACGGTCGATGACTTCTCCAGCCGTCGTCGAGGTTGAGGGTCGACGTTGGGGTGGGAAGGGAATGAATAAGAATTATAATTATAATAACAGCAAAAGTATGGCTAAGGCCAGGGAACTCCGCAAGATGCTTCCGACCAGTATGGCGGAAAAAACAATCTGAGGATCCTAACGCGTGAGGGATCTTGGTACAGTGGACGTCACACTAGGGATAGTATTACTGGCACGCCTGTGTCGACGCCCATTTTCGACTTTCGAAAAACAAACTGTAATACTCCGCAGCTTCCACTAGATGTCGGCCTATGCACAGCATGTGATCTAAGCAGATTCCACAAGCCTCAGAAATATATATATATATATATGCAGTGAACAAAACAAAGGGGCTAAACATGTGATGTCGTCAGTGATGTCATCAAATGACATTTGTGATGCCATCTTTCATGTCCTGGGTGTTAGGGATAGCAGTGCACAGTGGTGGCGCAAGTTATGGTTGCTTAGCTTACCATAACTGGCGAATTTCAGGGGTTTTTCGATTTTACCTAGAACCATACTGTCCCCTTAACAACATTTTTTTTTACTGAATTTCATAGGTTTTTAGTAGTGCAACTTAACTATAACGTCCCTTTAACAAAGTTTGTTTTAACTGAATTTCATAGGTTTTTAGTAGGGCAACTGACCCATATCGTGCCTTGTACATAATGTTTCTAGTGAATTCAATAGGTTTCTAGTAGTGACACGTAACCATACCAGTTACGAACATTTGCCTTCACTGCACACCTTCCGAAGAATGCCACATGATCGTATGCTGGCGCACAGCATGGTGACGTGTCCGAAAAACCATACACAATTCACAATAAGATCTGTGCCTCGTGGACAGTGTTGAAGTACATTTTGTGCTGCTGTGTGAACTTGCAACCGCAACATTTTCCGTGCAGAACTCCAACACCTAATCGTACACAGCTTATAACAATGTAGTACCGAGCACATACTTTTAACAAAACTGCTATTCATCTTAAAACGACATTAGCTAAAGCCATCACTCCTCCCCAAGAAACACCACTAGTGCTGTGAAGAAACAGCTGGAGAAACACTGCCCCTAGCTCACAAATAACACGCCCACTACATTTTCCTCCTTCCACCTAACCCTCCATTTTACTGTTTGCTACCTCTTTCCTCAGTTCCGTCCGCAACTTTCGGTCTTAGATATCCTCCCAAACAAAAGCCATACATACACAAAAGAAATGTTCCTTTGTGACCCACCATTACAGTCACAAAAAGGAAGGAAAAAAACTGCATACACTGCATCTGCTTCATATTTCATAGTAAAGTACATTGACGCAATAAGATTTTCTAACATTCCATTTATAGTTTCTGTTATGCTAATGGGAATATTGTAGTGTTCGTTCTCCGTTCCAGGGACTTTAACGGTGGACAAAGGACCAGCAGGGCAAGTTATGAGGGCAATGGAACCGAGAGTGCATAACGAGGTCTCTGGATCATTACCCCCCCCCCTCCACTCCTAAAATGGGGATGAATGCCATTAACAATCTAGATTTCCAAAGCAGTAACCCGTGCTACTAAAAAAGATGATTTTTTGTCCTAAACCGGGACGCCTGTGGCGTCCCACTTTAAGAAATAAAATCCTCTTCCAAGATGGCCACCTAGAAAGGGAAGCAGGGTGTTGCATACATAGCTCTTGCTTCGCTTTTGCAAAAAAAAAAAAATGGAAACTGTGTGACCATATTGCCATGAGCACATTTTTCTTCCATTCAAATGTATGGTTTTGTGCAACAAGGTACCACAAAGCCAGTCCCAGGTGGACATGGCCACTGTAATGCTATCTTTTCTCCGTTCTGGTCATGGCCAGTAGCCACATTGTGCGCATCATAACCTTATACCATGACCCGACACTGTGGCCACTACCCATATGTACAGCCTACCCTCAGCCATTGAAGTTGTAGCGTTTTTTATCTAAAGAGCGACACTTGTCAAACACCAAAACACTGCAACATCTCCAACACCAGGCTTTTTGGGTGTTGCCAATCTGCCGTATACACATTTTCAGTGAATGCACCAAGTTTTTTTCCCTAAAACTGTCAAATGACTGCCCAAATGAATTGTCATATTACGTGTGGAAATAAATCCCAACAAACTCTGTGGCCTCAATCGCAATCATGGCAGACGTATTGAAACCATGAGCATTAGCACACACCTTCGTACACATATTTTCATAAGGTGCACAGGTGGAAAGGTCAGAAGATATGATTGTACCGAGGATGCAACCATGTATGTTTTCACAAACATTTGCAGTGTACCTGACCTCATTTTTCCTCTTTGACAAACATACTAAATCTGACAGCAGAGCGTGTTCATCCTGTACTAATCTTTGCCATTGCTGAAGCTGGCTAACATAAAGGGCCCTGACGTCAATAAAGCATATGGGCCGCCCTTGACCCTCACATAACAAACCCTAGTGATATGCAGTACCTTTCTCATTGATGTTCCTCTCCTGCATAGCCAAATGCGCTCATAAGTACCTACGTGCCGTGACGAAGCACCTGAAAATTAACACACAGGAACGTACAACGTAGCACGTGACATTTTGAAGTAATAAACTACTTTTTAAAAGAAACAGTAACATTTTCAAATTTGTAAAGTACTTTTATTTCACAATGAACTGTGCAAGAACATCGGAGTAATCCCATTTTCAATCAGATAATAAATTTGTTTCTTCGGTCGTCATCGAAAATGTTAATGTGAAGCACACGTTGTTCTTTTCCCAAACACAAAGTATGCGTTTTCAATAAAGCAACCCCTTTGTCTGTGCAATGATTGTCAAAACGTCGCCATGACCTTTCGGCTACACCACCGTAAATGATGTTATGTTACTCCTAATGGACACTTCAGCGTATGGACAAAGTGGGCCGGCGCGATCATCCCACAGAATTATTACGGGCAGGCAGCCGGTCACTAGCAGCTGCATTTGGCGGCTGAAGAAGCCATCACTCGGCATCTGGAAACCATGACATGCACAGTATGGAAGGATGTAGCTGGTCGGGAAAGTTTAAAGAAAACACGTATCAATAGCCAAACTTTACCAAACAATTTAAAAAAAGACAAAAAGAACGTGGGATCTAAGACACAAATCGAAGTTGCCATACATAAAATTTTAAGTAAATAGTAGGTTTCAACATGGGTAAAGCTAGTGACAGCCTACAAATTCCAACAATTTGCACTCTCTATAAGTTTAAAAAAAATGACAACTACACACAAAGATACTACTGCAGGTACCAAGGCAAAAGTAATGTGCAAGCATTTGAAAATGCCACCTTGTGATTTCAGAAAAGACCAACAGAACGTGCAAAGTGATACAGCAACCGATATGGCCAAACATGACATTTTAAAGGGAAAATATTAGCGTTCAACAAGGGTGAATGAACGCATAGCCTGAGAACGCGGAGAATCTGCACTCTCGGTAAGGGGTACAAAAAATAACAACTGCATAGAAAGGTAATACTTCAGTAATATTGTCAAAAATAATGTTCTGGTAATATAAAAATTAAAACTCAGTGTGGTGTGCAGTTGTCAAAATTAAACTTACATGATATGTACCACCTCCATTGGTTTAGGTAAAGTCAGACAGCAATGTTTTTGCCCCAAAGAATCTTCGTGAAGTGATATTTCCTGTGCCTTACAAATGTTTTTGAAACATAACCTTATCAAATGGTATGTGTTGCAAACTTTCACTCCCTGCATTCTTACTGATGCTTTTTCCCTGTAGCTCAAGGTAAAAAAACAATGGACCCTTAAGGGTTCAGTTGGATGCGCGGCGCTACTGAGCTCGAAACCAAAAAGCAAAGCAAGTGAGCTTCACTCAGAATGCAAATACATTCTCACTTTGCAACAACATATCAGAATCCATTCATGAGAACCGCTACTCCCATACACGTGCTGAACCACTGTTGGCAGCAAATAGTGCAGGTGGCTTTCTCTAATTTTAAACTGTAGGACACCAGTCTCACAGCAATAGCATTGTTTAAGCATTGCAAGACAGACACAGTGATTCTTCGCCGTATATTGAGCATCTACTGCCAATTTACCGACAGTGTTTCATATGTGTAACGAGTGCAATGGTGGCTGCGTTTGTATGTGTTAGGGGCGATGTCCGCGTACACCAAAACACGAATGAAAGATGGCGGCCGCAGCAAAAGAATCTCACGCACTGCAGGCTGTTCCACAACCAATCAGTAAAGGGGTCACATGTCTGCGGACATGGCACTATGGATTAGCCAATCAATTTCTTGTCCGCGGAGCGAACAGGGAAGTGTGTTCGCAGAGCGGACATAGATATGCCTAATTTTTGGAGACATACTTTTCGGTCGTTTTAAAGGAAAGTACTGGACGGATTGTCACCACATTTACAAAAGCACGCTTTCGGGACCAAGCTCCTGCAGCAAATGTGGTGAAAATCCGTCCAGCGACTTGGGCTGTAGGCGTGCGCAAAGTTTTTCCCCCATTCAGTCTATGGGAAAAAAAGACGTTTTGGGACCCTCTATAACTTTTCCCCCCCTGGACCAAACATCACCAAACTTTGCAGAATACTTCAGAGTGGCCCATATAATTTTTCTGCAGATTTCGGTAATGATTCGTCCAAGGGGAGCGGAGTTATAAGCCGCCAAAAAAGTGCTCTTCCTATGGAAGCAGCAACTTAACCATAACTACACAGCCCCTTCCGTGGCTGTGTTATATTTATATGGGATACATTACTCACTGTAATCATATTTCTGATGCTTGTATCTGCATAGATTCACATGCTGTGCATAGGCCGACATCTAGTGGAATCTGCAGAGTATTACAGTTGTTGTTTTCGAAATTTGAAAAGGGACGTCGACAGGGCGAGCCAGTAATACTATCCCTAGTATGACGTCCACTGTACCCATGGTCCTTCACGCATCAAGGTCCCTCAGATTGTTTTGTTTCTGACATGAGGTAGCATGAAGTGTAGCATGAGTACAGGTGTATCTAAGCAGATGTGTGTCAGACAAGCTCATAAAACATCCATGCATCTTCTCTCCAGGGGAGGAAGGGTGGGCGCATGTGAATCTAAGCAGAGACAAGCATCGAAATACGATTACGGTGAGTAATGTATCCCTTCTGAAACTTGTGTAATCTGCTTAGATCACATGCTACGCATAGATTAGCGAGCAGTGTTAGGAGAAAGTGGTGGGTTGTCAGAAGGTACAACAGCAAATAGATGTTTTAGCATTGCTTGTCCCACATGGGAATCTGCTTTAGAGTGCGTGTCAATGCAGTAGTGCTGAATAAAAGTGTGGACAGAGCTCCATTTAGCTGCTTTGCAAATGGCATCCAGCGGGACATTTGCGATAAATGTCAAGGTAGCTCTTGTGCCTCTGGTGGAGTGAGCCCTTGGTTTGAAAGGCAGTGTCTTGCTTGATAGAGAGTAGCAGAGCTGTATGCATCTGACTATCCATCTGGAGATGGTGTTTTTGGAAATGCGGTCTCCTTCCCTGCCTGGATCTGCGGAGACAAACAGTTGATCTGTTTTCTTAAGCAGTCTGATCTTGTCTACATAGTAAAGGACCACCCTCCTTACATCCAGTGTATGGAGTTTCTTCTCAGCTGAGCTTGTTGGAGTTTGAAAGAAATCTGGTAGTTCGACGGCCTGATTGACATGGTACTTGGAAATGAACTTAGGTGAAAACCTACGGTGAGTTCTTAATACCAACTCGTTCTTGTGTATCACAAAGAAATGGTTTTGCACTGACAAAGCTTGCAGTTCACTGAGTCTCCTTATGGAGGTGGTAGACACCAGAAAAGCTGTTTTATAAGTGAAGTGTTTAAGACTTGATTTATGCATAGGCTCAAAGGAGGGTCCTATGAGCTTTGCAAGTACTACATTGAGGTCCCAGCCTGGCGGCGGGTTTCAAATACGAGGGTGGAGTCTCTTTACTCCCTCCATGAATGCCTTAATGACAGGGATTTTCCACCATGACACCTTACTCTGAGAAGTAGTGTACGTAGATAGAGCTGCTAGATGAACTTGAATTGAGTTAAATACTAGCCCTGAGTCTAGTAAGTGAAGCATGTAATGAAGAATGTGTGATGGAGTACATTCTATTGGGTTTATTTGTTTTGACTGGAACCAAATTACAAATCTTCTCCACTTGTTAAAATAACATTGTCTAGTGTTTGGTTTACATGTCTCTTTGAGGATTTCCATACACCTTTGAGGTAGATTTAGATGCCCAAACTCTATGACTTCAGAAGCCAAGCTGCCAAGTTCATAGAGTGAGGTTGAGGGAGTAATGTCGTCCTCCCCTGTTGGGTGAGCATATTGACCAGGCACAGGAGTTTGATCGGGTCGCACATAGCCAGTTTGCGCACACGTGTATACAAGGTTGTCTTGCCACATAGGAGCAACTAGGATTAATGTCACCTATTCCTTGAGAATCTTGTTCACCACCTTGCTCATTAGTGGCGTTGGGGGAAAAGCATAGGCAAAATGCTGGGGGTCTCTAAAGTTAAAGGGATTTGGCACATAATGAAAATTCTCCCCAACAGTGTTTTTATCATAATGTATTACCATAAACTGTTCTATTATTTCTCTGAAAAATGCATTAATAAATATAGAAACACAACAGATTCTGGTATATGGAGAAGAGCATAGTTATTCATATAAATCATTCTTGGTCTGGAAGACAGTCTTCCATTCTTCTTTTTTCCTTGATGGATCAACGTAATATGCCCAGGATGTCATTTTGTATATATTCAAGCTCTGTAAAACTAGTTAAGGAGACTCAGCATTAGTGGCAAAAGTTAGCAGTGTCTACCGTGGAGAACATCAGATTGCCACACATTTTCAATATCTTGCCAAATATGACACCTGCATTCAAATAATCTAGACATCTATTGAACATCTTCTCTTTTTGGTTTCAGGATACTGTCCGTAAAATCTTTCATTGGGCTGCCTTTGAAGGGATAATTGAGCTACATGCTCATGCCTAAGCAAGTTCAATAAAGGAAAAAGTGCCCCTAGTACACACCCTGAGAAATGAGAACCAACGGCAAACTTCATTGCAAAATGGCACCACTAATGGTAGGAAAGCCTTTCTTTAAACATTGGCCCTCTTTCTTGGATATCCTCCCTGCCTCTACCCCACGTATGCTAAAACCTGATGATAGACCTGGACCTTATTCCAGTGTTCTGCATTTTCTCCTTCACCTGTACACACACCATGTCCATAATGCTTTCTGTTCCCATCTTGGTTTGGGCAGCTAGTTTCAAGAGCTCCTGAGCTATCATAGTGGGTTTTCATTGTGGGTTAATTTGAAGCATCAATGCATCAACTCTCTCATTGAATGCATTGCCAAATTTGAACATACAACTGTCTAGCCAGAAAACAGATCAAATATATTCCAACCCCAAAAATTTAGGACATTTTGCATTGGAAAATAGCTAAACGTTAAGCAATATCAGTCCTAAAGTAGGCACAGAGAAAATAACCGTGTTTGCTAGTATTCAAACTGTTATGTGATTACAGAACACTACGTTTACCAATGAAACAGTACAATAAAACAGTACAGTGCAAACATTTATTTAAACATGGATCAGTATGAGATGTATGTCTACGAATGCAATGTTAAAGAGTATGGAAATGAAAAATGGAGAGTAGCAATGTAATGTAAACTGTGTGCTCTTACTTTTGCTGATATAGCAGGAAGGACCACATATTTAGACATAAACTATGGTGATTTTGCCTGTCTCAGAAAATTCATCATGGTAGACCAACTCACTTATTATAAACATAAGGCTTCTACTTGTCTTCACTTACTTTGTGTGTTGCCAAGTCCAAGCTGTCCATTGGTATTCTTTCCCCATGAGTATAAAGCTCCTGACATGGAAAGCGCACAGCTATGGCACTTCCCGCTGCAATCTGGACCAATGGACTGCCTCTGAGATGTTCCACCAGTTGTGGTGAGTTCTGTGGAATATGTCGCTCTTGAAGTCCCAGCTGTCCATGCATGTTCTCTCCCCATGCGTAAAGCTCTCCCTCTTAAGAGAAAGAAACAAATGCTGATTTCCCATTCAACATAAGCATAAGATAAACATTTTGTATCTAGTAATACTCTTTCTGTCCTTTAATCTGTTTTGAGTAGCATGCGATGCATATTCTGCTGTCCACTGATAGGTCTAGAGAACGAGAAGTTGTTTGTTTAGAGTTAAACAAAGGCATCAACAGGGATATTGCTGTCACACTAACCCTACCCTAAGTATGCTGGTACCCACACTGTCCTTGGTGCCTACTCCCTCAGATTGCTTGTTTTCCTTGATTTGCAGTGAGTGTATTACACAAATACAAAGTGTCTTTTCAGTTAGGTATTGTTAAGATGGATTTCCAAAATCAACTAAGGGGTGGAGGGATTTTGGGAGGCCACCCTATTATGGTGAACAGAGACATTGGGATTTTAGTCAAACCCAATCACGGTAGGTGGCAGACCGGCAAAGCTTTGTCTCAAGAGCGGTGTGTGAGTGATCTGGGGCTACAACAAGTCCACACAGAGCAACACCAACAATTCCAGTTAGACAAGTAAGTATACACATATACAATAGTTTACTAGGTCTTTAAAATACACACTATACACACTAAGCAAGTAAAGCTTCTAGTCAAATAGTGTCATACCAATAATATAAAACAGATATATACATACATTTACCATTAGGGCTATAGACTAGCATTTGATTGTCGGTAAGAGGACTTAACTCTTGGTTCTGTTGGTGGTGGTTTAGCTGAGGTAAGGCCTGTCCCTCCTGGAAGCCATTCTGACTACAGGAAACAAATCCCTCCAGCCAAAGTGACGTCTCGGGTGGCAGAAATGAGGAGGAAAAACAGTGAACCAAAAAGATACCTCCAAAATGAAGAATCCAGCAGCTCCAGGCAAATGGGCGAATAGAGCTTATGGAGATGGCAAAACTGGCTGCTCCAGGAAGAATGACACACCAACTGGAAGATCAGCAGGAGGAAGCGGAAAAGGAGTGATGAGGAAGCGACAGAGTGCAGGACAGAAGAAGGGGCGCGGAGCAAGGTCAAGAGGACACAAAGGCTGGGATTGAAGACTTAGACACAATAACAGGACACGTGTCTGCTCAAAAAACAGCCGAGCGTTGAGATGTGACCAGCCGCAGTTTTGGGCAGCCGACATCCCCCAGGGCGCACTGTGCATCACCGGCAGTGTGAGGTGTGAATGGTGTGTGGTGGCCATCTTGGAATGGGACACCCAGGTCTCCATCATTTTAGACGCTCCAGGTTCCCCATGCACGGCTCTTGGCATGGATCCTGATAGTATGTTCCCCTTCGGGTACCAATGGCCCCGGCGTCCATTGGTAATGGTGATGGAAGCGACAAAGGAGTTGAAGGGCACAGACATGTGAGGCTTGCTCCCTGGACCTGTCTGAGGGACAGTAACCAATAGATGATGTCTTGAAGTTTCCCATGACAGAGACAGGAGTCACAAATGACATGCACCTCGTATTCAGGTTGAGTCCCGGAATAGACAGGGGGATGCGGGAGGTCCGCTGATAGGAGAAACTGCTTGACATGAAGGGCTTCTGTGGCGAGATGTGAAAATCATGGTGTATCTTCTTCCCGCAAGGCGGTAGCTTGAGCCTGAATGCTACAGGATTAATCTTCTCCAAGATGCAGAATGGACCAAAGTACTTCAGAGCCAATTTCATTGGGGTGAGGTGCTGGCGATGAAATGTAGCAGCCAACCAAACCATATCTCCAACTACAAAGGAGGGTTTCGAGAGACTGTTGTGCATTGGCAGTCCTTTTAGTTTCCGGACAGGCATGGTTGAGACACAGCAAGGTGGCTTGGTGCCCATCCTGAATATCAAGATTGTGCTGAGTCACAGAAGGTATGAGATATGATGCAGGGGCACCAGACAGAAATACCTGAGGGGCGTCTCCATAGGCTATCCATAAGTACAATGGAACAGGCTAGTCCAGATGGCAGTGTGGAACACGTTGTTGTACGTGAGCTCGTCCAAGGGGAGCAGGGAAACCAGTTATCCAGTATAGCGGAGGCAAAGCAACATAAGTATTGCTTAAAGGTTTGGTTCAATCGTTCAGTTGACCCGTTCGTCTAAGGATGAAATTGTCATCCGCCGTCACGGCCATAGTCATAATTGGCGGATGTTTCCGCGTTGGAGCTGGAGACACAGAGGTAGGGTGTTTTAGTCCTTTCTCTGTGTTCTTGCTACCAACTCCAGTCACATGACGCAGTGCCGCTGGAAGTATTTAAACTCCCCGCCTCCTGGTAGACGCTGCGTTGCAACCCACTTTGGACGCTTCCTGTTTCCGGGTTTCCTCGCTCCGATCCTCTGCCGGCCACCTTTTGGATCTGCCAGAGGGTTTTCCTGTTCACCTTTGTACCTGTTTCTTTCCTCGGAACGCTACTCCTCGCTTCAATTCCCTACCGCTGCTCCGGGCGGTACTCCGGTGTGCTTTATTCCGTTTCTCTCTCTCTCTTTTGATTTCGGGAATCCTTCCCGTACTCTCTTTCTGCTGGGCTCCTCTGAGCTGTGCTTGCTGCATACCTTTCTCCTCTTCCTGGAACCAGTGCCATATCTTCAAACTGCCACAAGGAGCCTCCGTCTCCACTGACTCTACCACTCCATGGTATAGACTGTTGGACATCTTCTACTCTGCTATCCGCCTCGCTCCATTGCTCTCATCAGCGATTATCCTGTCATCCGAATTAGAAGAGTCTACACTACTCCGCAGGGTTTTTTCCCTTTTGGGTTTTTCCCTGATTTCTGGCTTGGTTCCGGAAAGGGAGTCACGGGACAGCTGTTTATCCAGCGGTCACTGTGGCTTCCCTCCGTGACTAGCACATTCATCATAAGAAGGGAAGAGACTACCTTGCACGACGGCGTCTACAAGAGACCGACAACTCAGACAGCTCAGGTGAGGAGAGTGTGCTTGCGGGGAAGAAAGAGTTTGAATTGCACCACTCATCACAGAAATCCTGATGACAAAGGCACTGGATCCCCAAGAGTTTGCACAATGATGCCCAAAAACGAGAAGTATATTGGCTACCTCGGTCTGATATTATGCCATCAACAATCCCATGAAGAGTATAGATATCCTGAGGAAGATGTGTCTTTGGACAAACAATAGCCCAAATACTATACAGTGGTAACATCAAACTCACACTTCTAAGGTTTCACTAAGAGATGATTAGTGCGCAGTCTCTGAAGGACTTCTTTGACGTGATCAGTATGTGACAAGAGATCATTTGAGAAAATTGGGATATCATCCAGAAAGACAATGGTTGTGTGACCCAATAAATCAGAAAAAAGATGGTCCATAAACCATTGTAGTGTTACAAGGCAGGTATTCATAGTGGCCATCCGGTACTCTGAAGGTCATTTTCATTTGACTCTGCGACATATCCTGATAAGGAGGTAGGCTACCCAAAGGTCAAGCTTAGTGGAGATGGCGACCCCTTGGACTGCAGTGAGGATATCCTGGTTCAGAGATAAATGGTATTTAGCCTTCACTGTTATCTTATTAAGGCCCCTGTAGTCCAGGCAGGGATGCAATTCAGCAGTGTTTTTTTGGGAACAAAAAACAAGGTCGCTCCCCCTGGGGACTTTTGACTTAGTGTTCCGACAATCCTGAAGGTTCTTATCCAGGTATGCTTGCAGAGCACATTTCCTAAGCTCCGATAAGACGTACATGTGTCTAAATGGTACCATTGATCCCGGTATCAAGTCAATGAAACAGTTGAAATCCCAATGGGGAGGCAAGGTCCTGAAAACCTCATCCTTGAAGATTTCATGGTAATCACCATATTTGGGAGGAACATTGGTGATGTAATATACGAGCAGTTGTCGTGCATTCAGACATATTCCAAGCTGATCGTACATGTGTTGCTTCCACAGTACATTCCTGCATACACCTTTCAGAAACAAGAAAGAGTTTCAGCTGCCCGGTTTAAGTAGGGATTTTGGTATTTAAGCCAGGGCAATCCGAGAATGATCAGAATGTGTATGGCAGTAATTAAATTGAAGGCCAAAGTCTCACAATGGGCAGCGATGATCATAACCATGGGTTTAGTGCACATCTTGACAGGACCAGAGAGTAGTGGCCGTCCACGACTTCTTTAACTGGTCTAGGGCTACTCTTTGTATCAGGGAAAGCGTGATGGGCTAGAGCCCATCACTGATCTATATTGATGCTGGCTGCCCTGGAATCGATATGGGCTGGTAACATCTGTTTCTAGTTACCATGTAGAGTAGTGAGCTCCACCAGGACTTAGAGACTATTAGCGGAAAAGCCGACTTGAGCTACCGTAGAGCGATCAGGGCCAGTAACAGCAACCCGCTCCTCGGCCCGCATTAGGAGCGGTTACTGCCATTTCCCGACCTCCTTGGTGGTGCAATAGGGCAATTGCGAACAAATGTTCTCGAGAAGCACAAAACGTGCAGAGGCCTTGTTGATGATGCCTTGCCATTCACTATCATTCAAGGGACCTCTAGCATACTCAATTTTCACTGGTTTGGGGAACTTGGTTCTGGAACAGCTTCCTGCTTTCTCCTAGAGGGTTTCCGTATGGAATTTTCTTCTGACAGTATCTCCTTTTCTCAGATCAATGTTAATATAGCCTATTACTCCAGTCTTAAGGACCAAGCTAATCAAATCTTGCAAGGATGGAGGTCTTAGTACTGAAGGCAAGTCCGTGAATGCTCACACCTGAGAGAATGCAACCCGCTAGGGAAGAAAAGGCCCAAGTCGATCTTGTAAGGATAACAAGTTTTTAATCTCACACACAGATGAGAGCAACAGAAAAGAACTCTGCTACTAAAAAACATTCTGCCGAAAAAGGGTACAAGCAGAGGCTTAAGAAGAGACACATCGTCATAGTGATGCAATACATCAGTAAAAACCTGTGCGGCTGGTTGATATGCGCCATATACAGGATCCGCCTGCCTCATAAGGGATGCCAGGTAATTGGTTCTATCCCAGTCCATCCGTCTTCCATCCCATGGGTGCCGTGGAGATCATCTTCTTCTCACTGACGAAGGTCAATGAACAATTTAACTACACTCCTAACACAATGCTACTTTATCATTATACTGTGCACCTGACAGGCTTTAATACTGGCACAAAGGAGGTTCTGGGGTGCTCTAACCTTCATAGACACATTTCACTCACTCCCTTCCGTGCCATCTTGCTCCAAGGTCTCCACCCTCATTATGAACTATAATGTATCCCTCCCAGCACCTCAGAATACAAATCACTTCATTTTTGCTCAAAGACATGCAATGTCCGACCTCTTTGAACATTTCATAACTTGTAACATTGGGGTTGGTGGTCAAAGGGCACCTGGTGCCATGGAATCCAGGGATCTTGAGGTTTGCTCAGTTATATGGGCTATAATTTGTGGTTACCTGGGGATGGGCCGGGCCATGCTTTGGCCAGTGTGAGAACATGTACACCAGGGGCCGGTCTATGATCGCAGCCTTGTAGGGCGCATTCCTTGTGGATAGAAAACCATCTTTGCAACACTGTTTGAACAATGAATGAGCTTTATGTCGATCAGGGTTGTGGGTTGTCCTCATGGAATTAGGGTCTGATGTATGAAATGCTGCATTCGCTGCGCAGGCCTT
Source organism: Ambystoma mexicanum (assembly GCA_002915635.3). Lineage (NCBI taxonomy): Eukaryota > Metazoa > Chordata > Amphibia > Caudata > Ambystomatidae > Ambystoma > Ambystoma mexicanum. Next base: position 86,584,886 of record CM010938.2, on the reverse strand, counting down.
GTCTCCAAACTATGGTTACTAATATCTACACAGAATGCACTAACATATATACAAAATGGCAGTCTTGCTCACACCTTGGCCTATACTATGTGGGTTGATTATATTGGGTTGGGGTCATACCACTATCCCTCCTGCCTCCTGGCCCATCATAGAGTTTTTAATGTTGCTTGCCAAACTCTAAAGCACTTAGGGGGTGGGACAGGGTCACCCCCTTCCCAACAGTATGCGTCTAGTTCATCCTCCATGGAATAGCTAACGACTTGAACCTGGTTATGTAAGCCAGGACGTCCTGAGTGCCTTGAGTGCACACCAACAAGGCTTCTTGGGCTGTGTAGATTAAATCGGGATAACCAAACATAACCTTAAGGGCTACAACAAACCCATTGTAATTATCCAAAAGTGGGCTCCTGGAATGATCAAAGGAGTGGCTGAGGACAGGGCGCTCTTAGATATGTTGGTTATGAGAAACCCAACCTTGATGTGATCAGAAGGGAAGGCCAAGGTTCGAAAAAGTAAATTGGATGGCACAGGCATCCAGGAATTGTTGCAATCCTTTTAGTTTACCGTGAAAGGCTCCAATACTAAAAAGAGGCGGAACATGTTCATGCACATTAGGTGCTCTTTGACGTACGGCATTCCGTAAGGTGGTGTTTTTGATTTTGAGGGCTTGTACCTCTGCTGTCAACTCTTGGATTGCATCAACAAGAGCCTGAAAATGAGCCATATTGGACTGAAGTAGCTGGCATCTGTGGGAAACCGGAGGGTGTCTCTCCCGCTAGTCCGTGAGGTTCTCTCCCAAAGGTGGCCAGGGCGCGGCCATTGCTTTGGATCCAGACCCTGGGGGTGGACCAGTGCGGGAGGATCACCTGGGTGAGGGGTCTTCGGGCAGTGGGGTGAGACAGCCGATAGTAATATGTAGTATTGCCCCCTTTTTTGTTCATCTACCCATGGTATTTAGAAGGATTTTCCGAAGTCCTAAGTCACCCCCCCTTTTACACAAATACTAGGCCGAGGAAGAGGGTGACTGAGAGTAACCAGACTAACTCTCTCACATCGTACTGGACCTGTCCCGTTAATTTGGTCACGCAAAGTCAGGCACTTTACACTAAGTGCAAACAGCTGATATCAGTTAGCTCTCCTCACACAAATGAAAGGCAATACCTAAAGGTAGAGTCTGAGCAAGGCGGAACACGAGACGAGCAGAACTTCTGGGATGAAGGCAGACCTACTGGAGTAGAGCAATGGACCAAGGGACGTGAGCAGCGAGCCGAAAAAGGGGTTCCTACTGGAGGTCGTTGCCTCTGACAGACCGCGAAAGACACGTGGAGAAGGCCAGATCCCACAAGTGAAGATTGCATTGTGTTTCAAGGATGACAGTAACTCTCCCGGGTGAACGGCAGAGTTGGGGAGGCGAGGCCAAGCCTGTGGTACTAATCTTGACTCGTGAATTGGAAATAGCAAAACAAGAAAGAAGCGCACACAGCTGGTGAGTTGGCAAGCAATCTGAGAAACCATTGTGTGTTAAAGCGAATGAAGTAGCTACTTACAAGTGAAGGCTGCACACGTGTGGATGAGAAGCAAAGAAAGGCAGACCTGTGAATGAACTTTGAAGTAGAAGGCAGCTGTGAGATCAGTGATACTAAGCAATGGAGTGGTCTGGCGAAAAAAAGTAGCCCATTCGAAAAAAGTATCCATGAAAGGTACATTGTTTGAAGCTATAAAGCGAACAACCAGCAAAAGTGAATTAAGCGAGAGTAAACTGGAACTGTAAGTCGAAGTGGTCCTGCAGTGGTCTGTAAAGAAAGCCACGTACATTCGAAAGTCTTCGCCATCCGAAAGGTCTCCAAGCCCGATTGAGGGAGACCAGAAGGACAATAAGCTGGGGAAGGAGCCTCTCAGCAAGTTTGCATTGAACTGTGGAGATGTCTGAGCCCGACAGAGGGGGAACTATGTGATCTGTGTGCTGTAAGGTCTGAGTCGGCACAGGGGGATCTTTGTGAACTTCACGTTGGAATACAATTTTGAAAGTCAAGAAAGAGACTTTAACGTGGATTGCCAGGTGGGCCTCATTTCATGGTTTGGAACTGCTTAGAGTGTCAGAAATTGAGCCAAAGTGTCATCCTGCCTACAAGGAGAGCCTTATTCCTTGAGGTTTAACGTGAAGAGGCGAGCTGGTTCAACTACCTTTTTTTTTTAACACTGATTTTTCCTTTACATACATTTCTTCTTTTAACACTTTTTGTACAAGAGATAGGGCAGGCATTAGGTTTTTGTTAGCAAGGCCATTTTGATTTGACAGACTCAACTAGGACTGTATTGCTTATCGTTTGATGGTCGAGACTACTCATATCTTAGTTATAGGGCAACATAAGAGTTTCTCTGAACCCAACATTTTCAATAAAGGTTTTACAAATTGTATCCATTGTGTCAGTGTCATACTTGTGATACCATGCCTTCCCTACACATCTCAATCTGTCAGCAACAGGCCTCACCTCCTAGTTCTATTGATGGTGGGTTTGGCTAAGGTAAGCATGTCCCTCCTGGAAGCCACGAAACCCTCCAGTCAATGTAACCTCTCGGATGGCAGGAAAGAGGAAAAACAGTGAACTGGAAAAAACCTCCAAAATGAAGAGTCCAGCAGCTCCAGGTAGAGGGACGAATACAGCTGGACCGGGGAAATGGTGAAAATGGCAGTTCCATGAAAAGGTCAAATCCGTCCAAATACTTGCTGAACATGTAAGGACCCTGCAGATATATAATTTTATATAGCTTATACGTGTAAGAGTTTCTTTGGAGTGCATGTCTAACTAAGGTTCAGTGTACTTACCTACAGCTCACATCTTCCTCTTAAGATAAGCCTGACTGCTCTGCTACTCTACCAAGGTCCTGAGCTAGTACAGACTGATACTAAGAGTTGGAGATCTACAAACCACTGGGATAGCTTACTAAAGTCTTAGTACCAGTAGGACTTTAGGAAAACTCCCCTAACAGTGTTCGTGGCCATCTTGGAATAGGACGCCCGTGCCTCCATCATTCATAGAGGCTTCATGTTCCCTGTGCACGACTCCTGGCATGGATCCTGACATTGATTCAATAACCAGTGTAACACAGTTAATTACTCATATGCATTACAAAAAGAAAATACACTTTAGAGTAAGCATAGACCAGGCTCCCTAGCATTTAGAAAGTCCAACCCTAAGACAGTCTGGGGGCGTGTGCCCAAAATACACTAGTTCCAATGTATATACTTCACAGGTAGGTTTCTTAAGAGATTGAAAATGTCAGTGGTTATGATTAATACGAGTCAAAAAGTTAGCTTAAGTTCAGGTAAGTAAACACACTCCATCCCAGTCCTTAGGAAGGGATCCTTGACCAGGCTTCCACCGACCAAAGTCAGGAAAGTGTGATTTAGGGACAAGCCTTTATGCCAACGTAACCCTATGGAGGAAAGGGGGGACAGAAACAAGTATGTAAACTTACCTCTTGACTCCGCTCTTCTGTGCCTGGTCCCATCAAGGAAGGCCTAGAGGTGTGTAGAGGTCATTTTTGGACACAGGATTTAGTTTTGGTCAGTCACAGTGCTTAGGAATCGGTTTCAGACAGTTTCCAGTAAAACAACCAAAAGATGAAAAATTAAGATTTCATCGGAGCAGACCACCTCAGGACACCTTCAGGGAGCAAAGATACTGGCCCTTACTATAAGGTTGGCGGAATGGGTTTACCGGCTCCGGTAAAGGTGCTGGTGCCGGTAAACCCGTTCCGCCCTATTACAAGGTCTCCTCGCGGGACCCGCAGTGGGCGCCTGGAAAAACCAGGCGTCCTTACCGGGTCCTGCGAGGGGACCAGAGAGCTAACAACGGGCCAGTCATTAACGGGCCCGTTGTTAGCTCCATCCCCATTCCCATTGAGCCCTATGGGGGCTCGAATGGGAATGGGGATGGACCGGGTCCGGGTTCCTCGGACGGGGAATTACCGGGTCTGCCAAGGTTGCGATGGCCCGGTAATTCCTCATTTGAGGAACCCGGGCCCGAATTGCGGTATGGAGGCAACCATGCCCTAAATGCGGCATGGTTATCTCCAACCTTCTAATGAGGCCCGATGATTTGAAATGGGAGTTACCGCAGTCAGGCGGCGACAGGTGATCTGCAATGAATGAACAAAGGAGCAGGCTCAGTGCAGCTTCCGTTCATGCAAGAAGGCTAGAAAAATATAGTAGCAAGTGTCTTGTTACACAAGTTGAAGATCCCCCAAGTGTCAAGGTTGAACTCAAAACGGTGACAGTTGTAGCAATGTAGCTGAGGAGTGAGCTGGTCAGTCCACCATTCGGTCCAGGGACACATACAAAGGCTTAGAAGGTGCATATCATCAAGCAGGGGGCGAGACTGGTTAATTGAACAAGTACAGGGGTTGAAGCACTGACGAGGTTCTTCTTGAGATCAGGCAGAGGATCAGGGCTTCAACGGGACTTCACCGGAGTTGGGGCTGGCCAGCTGCAGGGGACACTCATCGGGTCATGAACTGTCTGCTCTTCTTCATAGAGTACTTGGCTCCAATGATGATCTGACGAATGACTGCATGAGCCCTCCTTTTATTGAAGATTTGGGCTTCAAGCATGCCAAGCTCACCAATGGAAGGATCAGCAACATTCAAACAAGCTGTGGCTATCCAATCGTGGATAGCCACTGGCCATAACATGTGCCCAGCAGCAAACATTCAGGCAGCCAAATGTGTTCCACGGCCAGACAGAGTCCCAGAACCCACATCAGAGTTCACACGCAAACCATCCCTTTGCCTGCAAAAGCAGCAGCTATCCTCGGAAAACGGCATTCCACATATGGACATTCCAGACCTAAGAAGGCAGGAAGAAAGTCAAAGCACAATACGACTGAAGGACAAGAGAAAACCTCATAGCACAGCCATCGTTGTGTGCAAGCCACCCGTAGTAGCCATTTGTGGTAAACACAAAAGTGCAAGAGTAAAATTACAAAAACACAGTAAAATAATATCCGCGGTCAACAGCTCCTCCTAGGCACAATGTAAAGGTAACAAAAAAGCTATTGTAGAAAAAGATATAACGATACAAAGTATCCTAATCGCACTTCACTTTAAGGTGATGTTTGCAATAGTAACAATACAAAAATTCATAAAGAGAGACATAGGGGGCCATTACAAGGTTGGCGGTAGGGGTTTAACGGGGCCGGTAAAGCTGCCGGCCCCGTTAAACCCCTACCACCACATTTCGAGGTTTGCTCGCGGGACCCGGTAACGACGCCTGGTTTTACCAGGCGGCATTAGCGGGTCCCGCGAGCAGACCAGCATGCTAACAACGGGCCCTATGGGGGCTCAATGGGAATGGGGATGTACTGGGTCTGGGTTCCCTGAAAGGGGAAATACCGGGCCCTCCAATGTTGCAATGGCCCGGTACTTCCCCATTCAGGGAACCCGGACCTGGTAACCGGTAAGGGGGTAGCCATGCCGCTAATAGCGGCATGGCTACCTCCAAACTTATAATGACCCCCATAGTCTCTCAGGACTGATAGTCTTCGGACTGATCAGTTTCCCCATAGGAATGAGCAAAATGGAAAGAGAAGTAAAGCAGAAAGTTTTACTTACCTCCAAATGTCAGGGCAGGCTTCAAAGCAAAAGGGGGTCCCATTGATGTCTATGGAAGGAAATCAGCAAAAAATAAAAACTGTCCTAACAGGCATGCTTTATCTTTAAGTTGTGTGTGCCCAACATTGAGGTGGTTGTTGGGTGCATGAACTCTAAACATATACACACACATCAGAAAGACTGGTTGCCGGTCCGGTAAAATCGATGCCGGTATTACTGTACCAGCATCGTTGACTGGAGTATTAGGAGCTGCGGTGCTGGTGTCACCGGCATCGGCAGGGACCCGCTGTGACCGGCCTCATCCTTGCCTGTATGAGCGTCGACACGCAGCAGCGCCGTGCCAGTGACACTGGCATGCCGCAGTTAAGTGCACATTAAGAGGTGCACGGACATGCAAATACCGGCATGGACATGCGGTAATAATGTATACAATGATGCGTTAACACCGGCATCGCGGTGCAGGTGTTAATAGGAATCTGGGGTGTAGAAACCTGCCACATTTGCACACAATCAGCACAGGTGGAGGCAATGGAGTCTGGCACAGCACAAAAGGAGCACCCTCACACACCACACCCGTCCCAAATCCACAATGCTACCATTAGCACTTGCAGTACTGGAGGACATGCCTGCACTGCTACTCTTTGAGGAGGCACTGAGCCAGAGAATGCAGCGGTGGCGCAGGAGGAGGAGGGCGAGATTGGGCCAGCACATACCCATTGTGCAGGCAGTTGTTCCCCACAGGCAGCCACCAATCACTCACCTAAAGGCCAGCCCATTCAACCTAACCCCTGCAGAGATCCATACCCTGTACCTGTTGGACAAGGACACCATCACCACAATAGTGGACCTCATTCATGATGACCTGGTGAGCCTGATCAATATCCGGACAGCAATCCCCCGCTTGCTGAAGGTAGTGTCAGTGCTACACTTCCTTGCCATAGGCACTTATCAGGACACAGTGGGGCAGCTGCATGGAATCTCACAACCCAGTTTCTCCCGTGTGCTCGACCAGGTGCTAGTTGCACTCCTGAAACACGCAAGCAACCACATTAAGTTACCACGGACTGCGGAGGAAGTGAATGCAACCAACATAGCATTCAATGCACTGGCAGGCATGCCAAATATAATTGGTGACCTCGACTGTACCCATGTGGAGCTGGTTGTGCGGCATGCTGTGGAGGTAGTGTACTCTAACAGGAAGCTGTACCATTCCCTGAATGTACAGATGGTGTGCGATGCACGCAAAATCATCACGCAATGCTGTGCAAGATTCCCTGGCTCCACACATGACGCTATGGTGCTGTGCAACTCCATGCTTCCCCGCTACATGGCACAACAGCTGCACAACGTACGTGGCTTCTGGGTGAGTCTAACCACAGGGCCATGAGGGGTGTTGATTGGGGGGATCACAAGTATAGACAACGTGTTTGCTGGTTGGGCAATGAGGGTTGTTGATTGGCGGGGGAATCACAAGCATAGGAAATGTGTCTGCTGGCTGAGCCATGAGGGGTGATGATTGGGGGGAATCACAAGCATATGCTACGTGTATGCTGGCTGGGCCATGAGGTGTGTTGATTGGGGGGGAATCACAAGCATAGGCAACATGTCTGCTGGCTGGACCATGAGGGGTGTTCATTGGGGGGGGGGAATCACAAGCATAGGCCATGTGTCTGCTGGCTGTGCCATGAGGGGTGTTGATTGGGGGTGGGGGGGAATCACAAGCACAGGCAACGTGTCTCATGGCAGGGCCATGAGGGGTGTCGGAACATAGCATAGGATTGCATGCATGAAGAGCACAAGTGCACACTACATGCATTAATCCATCAATACTCCTGCAAACATACCAGGTATGCAATGAAGTGCAGACAGACTGGGTCCGGCAATAGAAGGCAACGTTGGATGAGGAATCAGACCTAGTAACCTCTACATCCCCAACCTGCACAATATTAAACCACACAAATAGAATGGAACACGACCGCACACAGCGTCCTGGGTGCCTTCGACTGTGACCTTAGTAAATGAAACAGAATGTCCAAAACAGCCAATGCTTGCAGATATGCAAGGCCTACACAGCTGTGTGTACATGCAATCAACAGACACATGCACACACCAGCACATGTATCAGGAACATCAGAAAACATGAACCACATGTACCACAATGCACCACCCTGCAGTGAAAATGCATGAAACACATGATCTCAGCAAAGGAAATCACGAGTCATGTTGCCCTGCCTGAGAGAAATCCATCTGCCACACTGGAAAATATCCGTCACTGCACTCAGTCCACAGGTACACCGCAGATCAGTATATCTGTCATGTCACCTTAAGGGACACCTCCAAATACAATGGGTCAAGTTTAAAAACGAGTAAAATCAGCAATCATTCACTACCACCAAGATATGATTGTGAGAAGCAGGACTTATCTAAAGTACCTTAGTTCCACCATGCAACCCCACCCAGCCGTATCACAGAAACATAAACCTTCACCTGTGGCACATACCACCAATGTAAATCAGACCTAGTCATATGGGGGAAGTTTGTAGATGGACATGTACATGGAGACATGAATAAGTAGAATACATACTGGGCATACCACTGTGTTACATGAAGGCAATTAGGAAAATCTGTGATTATCCACTGTACATGCACAGGCCATTTCCATAGGTAACACATCAATGAGGTCATCATAGATGTTTGGACTTGATTTGTGAGAGTGCAGGTTCACGTTGAATGGTCTTTGGGACGGCAACTGTTCTCACCCCACCCCACCATGGATCATCCCTAAGTACACTTACCCGGGGTCATTGAAAATGGAACATGTCATGTGCAGTTATGATTCCTTACTTTCATTTAATCATGAACTCTGTACCGGCAGTGCTAACATGGAATTACCAAATTAACCACAAGTACCCTTTCTCTTGCTCCCATGCAGGTGGTGCCGGGTATCTCCTGAAGGCGTGGCTCATGACCCCCATCAGGCAACCAGTCAACAGGCACGAAGAGGACTACAACCGTGCACATGAATGCACTCGTGTCACCATTGAGCAGACATTTGGCCTGTTGAAGACACGGTTCCGCTGCCTCAGCAGGTCTGGGGGGACACTCATTTACAGGCCAGAGAAAGGTGAAAAAATTGAGTTAGTATGTGCATGCTGCACAACATGTGCATCCGGCGCAACGTCCTCCAGCCCCCCGACATAGACATGATGCCACCGGAGGATGAGGATGATGATGAGAAAGATGGTGGAATTCCTCAGCGGCACTATGTAAATGAAGGACGTGCAAGACTTATTTGACCACTACTTCTGATGGACTGGAAAAGACAAGGCACTGGGCATGGTCACACTGGCACTGTACAATTATTAAATAGACACACACTCAAGAAGCAGTGTCCAGTCATGTGTTTTTCTTTTACACACCAGCTGTATTGAATTATTAATAACTATGTACAGATTAGCATTACTTAACTACCACTACTGTCCTGTTAAATTGACCCGAGACCCCCTCCCTCACTACCCCCACACCCAATACCCCAACACCGCCTCCCCCACTACCCCCATGCCCAATACCCCAACAACCCCTCCCCACTACCCCACACCCAATACCCCAACAGCCCCTCCCCACTACCCACACACCCAATACCACAACAACTCCTCCCCCACTACTCCCACAACACCTCACAACTACTTCCTGCCCACATGCACTTGTAAATTGTCCTATTCACGCCCCCTTTTTGGAGGAGGGGAGTGAACTTCTGGCCAGTAAACGAGTCGCTGTGAGCGATGCACTGGGCTGGTTTGAGTAGAAGTGGCCGGTGTACTGCTGGAGGATGTGCCGGGTTGGGGGGTTGTGGTGATATTCTGTTGATCCGCTATAGCGGTTGCCAACTGGGTGATGGACTGGGCCATGGCAGACATGACAGCATTACCATCCCGCACACGCCTGGCCACGCGGTACGCGGCTCTGCTCACCATTCTTGCAGTGTCTTGCAGGGCATCCTGCATGGTATGCCGGGTCTGTTCTGCTTTTGTCACGTACTGTGTGACCAAGGCCTGCATTGCCTGCTGCCGTACTTCCATGCGAGAGAGTCGCCCCTCGATGTCCCTGATGTGGTCGAGACCTGGTACTAGCAGGGGAGGTGGGCTCTGAGGGCTTGCGGGACTGAACACAGCGTCGTCGCTATGGGTGTCAGGGCCACTGGCCTCCACTGCGCAGGGTGCACCTGAGCCATCTACCGGTGTGCCATGTGTGCTTGGCTGGCTGGGTGGCATTGATTCTGCCTCCTCCTGCTGGCTGTGGCCTGGGGTGTCTGCCTCCTCCGGCTCGCTGTGCGCTGTGGATTGTGCTGCCTCACCTCTGCTCACTGTGTGTTGGCAGATTGTGCCTCCTCAAGCTCGCTGGCCACTGGGGATTCCGGCTCTTCCATTTGAAGTGCCTGCTGTCCCCAGATTTGGTGAGTGGCAGTGGGCCTTGCTTGCATAGATTGTTGAGTGCTGGGGGCCTTGCAGGCAGAAGTTGATGTTTGCGGGGGCCTTGCTGGCAGAATTTGCTGTTTGCCAGGGGGCCTTGCTGGAAGTTGATTGTGGGTGCTCGGGCTGCTGGCCAGTATGTGTTTCCTGTGGCATGGGGGGCTGTGCCGTGGATGGTGTGGTACACTTGTGTCTTTCCGTGGAGGTGGATGGCTCCTGGCTGGAGGCAGTGTCTTTGCTGCGGCGCTGACAATGCAGCAGCTGTCTGGGGTGTTGTGGCATGTTCGCCCTCGCTGTCAGATCTTGTGCCTGTGGGGGACAGTGGGCAGGGCTTTAGTTATGGGTGTGTATCCGTCGACATACATTGATGCTAGTACATTCTGAGTCATGCGCATTGTCATGGACATGTTGGAGGCCCTGCCATGGTCCACACAAGAATGGGGGGGATGCAGTGTTGGAGCATCCTTCTGGTGCAGCCATGTTGTGCACAGTGTCTGTTGTGTGGGGTGCCGGTGTCTAGTGGTTGGGTGTTGTGGCCATGCCACAGGGTCTGTGTGCCATGTGGTTCTTCATTGTGGAACTGATGTGCTCCCATTCTGTACGTTGATGCATTGATGTTTACTGTACGTGTATGGACATGATGGGTGTGACAGCTGTGCAACTGGTGCTGGTGATGTGTGCATCTTGCCATTAGGTGACAAAGTGGTGACAGTTGTACAGTGATGTGGGTGTGTGTGTGTGTGTTTGTGCGTGCGCATGCAGATGGTACTAGTGTCGGCAATACAGGGGACATGTGGGGAGTGTCAGTGGGGTTTGATGATTTTGTTCATGGCAAGTACATTGTAGTTATGTGGGAGGTGGATTTTGGTGGGTGCAAATGCAGCAGGAATCTGGTGCCACCATCTTGGCCTTTAGAAGTCACCATTGGCACTGGGCATGATGGTGGGTGGTGTCACCTTGGGATTACGGTAAGGGACACTCACCATCATCATCCGATGTTGCTGCTCCCATCTCTGCATTCCCTACACCCTCAATACCCTCCAAGTGGATTACGGTGCTGCAGGTCTCCTCCCAGGACGTTAGTTTGATGGGGGATAGCGGTCCGCCTCCTGTGGCCAGCCCCTGGCTGGGTTCTGCAGCAAGGAGGTTGCTCACCCAGAGACGTAGATCATCCCAGCGCTTGCGGCAATCGCGGACAGTCCGGGGTGTTGTCCCCACTGCCGATACATTGCGGATCATTTCCTCCCATATGGACTTTTTGCGGAGTTGGGCTGGCCGCCGCAGGTCAGTGCAGAAAACGATGTTTGAATGTTCAACGCGTGTGTCCACCAACATGTTTAGCTCGTGTTCACTAAAACAAGGTTTTTCTACGACAGACGATGCCTTGTTGAGATGCCATGATGGTCTACTTCATTGCTGTCTACTCCTGTTGGACTGCTGTAGACTGAGGATTGCAATGGATTGCGTTTTTAAAGATGTCCGACGGTGCATTTCCTGTTCCGGCGCGATGATGATGTTCCTGGTGCCGGTATTACTGGCATTAGGGTACCGGTAATTACGGCATCATCGGTGCCGGAGTCGGTGCCTGTGGCATCGAGGATGCCGGTATCGGGGGTTTGAGGGCTGTTACTGGCATGCCAGTGCTACCATTTCCGGCATGCCGGAATGCGCATGCACGCTGACTCAGAATCTACCCTAGATTCCGGCAGCAGTGCTACAAGGACACGGTAGCACCGGCATGCCGGTAATTTACTTTTTTTACCGGCAAACTCGTAATGAGGCTCTATCACCGGGTAAGAAACCTTTATCCTCTGGTGCTTGTGAATCTGTTTGATTCACATGCTATGCTTGGATTAGCTAGCAGTATGTGGTATTGGAGGTGGGTGTGAAGGGGGCCCTCCTGAGACACTTGCACAAGTATTATGTAGTATTATGTAGGCATGCTGCAACATGCTGGACAGCTTATGGTTGGAACACATGCCAGAATCTGAGCCGGGGATGAAGGGTTTGATTCAAAGCAGGTGTTAGATCTTGTAACATGTGGTTTGTGTCTTTTTGGCAATGTGTGCTTTGAAGGAGGGGTTGTTAACGATGGTGAAACCAACAGACTTTGCACAGTCTGTTTCAAACTCAGATACATTTGATGGCATTTTGGTAGGGTTACATTTCAGACGGGAACTACCCATACAGGCTTGAATGGTGGAGAGGCAGTGTTTCAGTAGGTGAATGGCAGTTGACCTTCAGGAATAGGTGTGTGTCAACAGCATGCTGGTGGATTGTGATGCCCTTTATGGCTCCATGAAGAGATTGAAGAAGACATGGGAGACAATGCGACCCTATGGTACTCTGCAGGTTATTGGGGTTGTTGTGATCTGCAGGTGTGTAGTTGGAATGTGACAGTTGTTTCACTGTTCTTGCCAATAAAGGGTAGATGGGTAATGGGCTGGCAGTTTGCTAGGTTATGCCTGTTGAGTGTGGACTTATTGAGTAGAGGTATGTCAGGGAAGATGCAGTACATGAGTGAAGTGCTGATAGTGCGAAAGAGAGGAGTGAAAATATTTTCTGTGATGCTATTCAGGATGGAGGATGGTGAACCCCGAGACCGGGGGTCCTTTAAGATGAGGTAGTAATACTTTGAGCTGAATGGGGATGCAGAACTTACTCATACATCAATAATCAAACCGACTCAGGAAATTGGCAAAACTCAATACTGTTTTATTTGCAATGATCTAAAACAGGGAGTCGGACATCATCCAACGTCGCACAAGCAATCTCAACGCATCTCATAAAAACGCATTCTTACATATTGAAAATTTGTCATCATTGACGTCATACTACGTGGCAAACTACAAAAACCTACTTGGGGATATGATAGGCTTAAAGGGAACACCTAAGTATATGTTCCATACTGATGGGAGTTGTGATTGGGTCTCTAAGATCAGGGGGACAACTAAGCCCTCCTCTAGTGCAAGTCATCTTCATAAAATACAGAACGATTTATTGGTTACACAAACTATAGGGCTCTTTGGTACGTGGCCCTCTATCATTGGTTGGCACGCTTGTACCCTTCTAGAATATTCCACTCGCTAGCAGCAAGCAAGCTGGTTACCCCAGGTGCTAGGAGGGTCGGCCTGGTCATGCCTCCCCACCCAATTAGCCCAACATCTATCATCGCTCCTGTGGTCTGCCATTCAATTAGGCTTTGAACTTGGCCTTGCAAAAGCTCTCTGTGCCTGAGAATAAAAGGGAGTGTGGCATGGTCTTATCTTCTGGTTTCGGTGTAGCTCGACCCAAAGTCTATTTCGATCTGATCATGTGACTGGAGACCACGTTTTTTAGCTCTTTGTTGCATATAATACTATTAAATGATGAGCTCTTGACACTTTCAGTGTTTTTCCATTTCACCTCAAACAGAAGTTTGCTTCTTTCTCACGTTCATGTAACTTCTTTGACAGACAACCAGGCTCACAGTGGCCTCAACTCGTGGTGCTGGGCCAGCCAAGCCATTCTTGAATTCTCCTTCGCCATCAGTTATTTTCCAACTGTGTCACACTCAAGCCATCTCTCTTCACAGGGTTTAAGTTTTCTAAAGTGCATTGTGGAACATCCAGATTCTATGCATTTCTATGTATATACATTGGTGCATCACTGCTGTCTATTGACTACATAGCCAGCCTCAGTATTACTTTGTCTACTTGCATGGCAGCACCTGTAAAAGTGTAAAGTGACTTTGCACTTTCTTCAATGTTTCTTTGCACAAGCATCTTCATTTCGATCCCGAAATGTTGCTTCTCTTCGACACCTCCTCTTCAGATCCTATAGAATGTTCATATTTTTTCGTCTTTCGTCTTTTTCTGGGTGCGTCATTTCTGCTTCGTATGACGTCACCAGTCTCCTTTCCATTTATTTTCACACTTCTTCCGGGACTCCATCCAGAAGACCATTACTTATTTGTGAATGCATATAGGGTTCCTCAATGGATACCTTGTCTCAATAATTCTTTGCAGTATTGGCATCCACACTGGTACTGCACGTGTCGCAATATCCGTTTCCCAACATATAGGCAACATGGGGGTGGAGCTTCTGGTAGGGGTACTTAGCTCCTCCTCTACTTTGGGATGAAGGTCTCCTCACTGGAGGTGGCCTTTAGTGATGCAATGATGTTCACAACTTCTTCCAACGTTATGGTTTGAATTCTGGCCATCTTGGTACATGGCGCTGTGGTGTGGCCATGGTGTGTACAGCATGGTCAACGTGGCTTTGTAGCTTGTTGATTTTGTCTGTGAAGAAGAGTTTTGCATTGCTGCATCTCTCTGTGGATTCAGGTACCGCAGGTTATGCTCGGGGGCTATTGCAGTGCTTGGGGGCTTTGAAGGTGGCTCTGATTTTGTTTGGGAATTCTTCTGTGGATGATGTGTAGTAATGTGGTTTGGCTGAGTTGATGAGGGTCGTGCAGGCTTAGCAGAGGCTTTTCAAGGTTATGAGATCTCTTCTTGTTTGGGGATGGCAAGCTTACTATCAGTAAGTTCACGTGAAAACTTGGTGCAGATGCCTTGGGTTTCTTGGTTCGTACTGGTTGAGATTAATGCTGATGTTGGATGGAGTGAGTGTGGTGGGGTTTTCCTCTAAGGGGTCTAAGGAGATGTTTTTGAATAAGCGAAAAGGTGTCTTTGTAGTTTCAGTTCTCCTCATTGGGAGGGCTTTCAGTGGTGGAGCTTGATAGGTATGGATGCGTGGTCAGTGCAGTCGAGTTGTGGATGAGGGAGGCAGAAGAATTCTGAGGATGCAGTGAATGCTAGGGTGAGAGTGCTGCCTTTGGTGCGGGTGAGATCAGTGATGACTTGTGTGATGTGGACAGTGTCCAGGATATCAAAGAGAGATTCATTGTTTTATTGTATTGCTTATGTGAAAGGAAGACTAAGGTCTCCTAAGAAGACATTGGGCCTCATTACAAGGGTGGCGGCCACGGTATGAACGCTGCCAGTAAGGCACCGGCACCGTTCATACCGGGCCGCCACATTACGAGTTCTGCTCGGGGTTCCTGTTCCTGTGCGGCACCCATGAGCAGAACTCGTGATTGCACCGGCACTGTTCTAAACGGTGCCGGTGCAACCATGCTCCCCACCCCCATCCTGCCCTATGGGGCAGAATGGGGATCGGGAGCCCGGCATTACCGCCACGCGCAAATGGGCAATTACCGGCCCACTCATCTCATAATGGGCCGGTTATTGCCCAATCGTGGGAGGCGGTGCTGGAGGCGAGCATGACGGTAGCCGTGCAGGCCATACAGGCACGGCTACTGCCATGCTTGTAATGAGGCCCATTGATGTAATGGTTGACAGTTGTTGCAGTGATGAGCTTAGTGATTTCATCCAGGAAGACTTTTTTACTCTCTGATGGGCGTTAGATCAGGAGGAACGTAGAAGTTGCAATGTGGGAGAGCAGAAAGTAATACGTCAGTAGCACAATGGATTTGATGGGTGAGGGATCATGGCATGTACATGCAGATGAGGTGTTGTGGATGAGGCCGAGGCCCCTGCCAGACTTCTCTGAATCGCTGACTTTCTGGATGCTGTAGTCGGCATGGACAAGTATTTCCAAAATGTGGGAGAGGGTAGGGGGTAAGCCACATTTCTGGTATAAAGTATGTTGAAAGATTGTTGGGGGTGATTATATAAGGTTTGTCTGCAGCCTACAGTACAGTGGAGCAAGCGTTGATGAGCAGGAGGACGCATGTGTTTGGGTTGAGTGGTAGGGATGGTTTTAAGTGGAATATGGATGAGGGTGTATGTGTTAGAGCTGTGATGGTGTTTGGTGTTTGCTTGGTGTTTTCATATGATAGTTAGGTAGGTGATGGCCAGAGGTGTATAAGGATTGAAGCACATAGTGGTAGAGATATGTGGGTGTAATGTGCAGGTCCTTGGGCCCTTTGTGCTTTCCAGTCCCTGAAAGGACCAAACATGTGCTGTACTGGTTGAATCCCTTGTCTACGTCAAACTCTTGCTCAGGACGCCCAAAGCAAGGAATTCTCTGATGGCTGCTTTGATGCCACCCCTTATGTGAATGCTGCTTGGATGTCTCTCCTTATCTGAGCATTGTTGGGATATCTTTCTTTATCTAAATGCTTCTGGGATGTATTTTCCTATGTGAATGCTGTTCTGATGTCTCGCTCTTATCTAAAGACTGCTGGGAGACATCCCTTTATCTAAATGCTGATGGGATGCCTCGCTACGCTGCTGGAATATCTCTCCTCTTCTGAATTACTATAATATTTCCCTTCATTTGATCCCTGATGGGATATCCTTCTCTACAAGAAAGCTGCTGCAGGTCCACAGGTGGAGGGTAGAGGACAGAGTAAAACCCCATCCATCTGACAAGAGTTAAGAGATAACATTAGCAGGGACTCCAGGCATAGTGTTATTGGATTCCACTGATGTTTGAGTGTATATACACTGATGCCTTTTGTGAATGTATGTACAGAAGCCCATGTTGATGCTTTGCAGATGTGTCTGTGGGAACAATGGCCATAAAAGCAAGGGTAGTCCATGTCCTGCTGGTAGAATGCGTTCTTGGCTTGTCTCCTCACGCCTTATTAGCTAGGCTGTAGTATTTCTTAAAGCAGCACACTTGACTAGTCTTTGATGGGGCGGGGCCCTACCCTTTTCGTGCAGAACATTGTTGCTCTATGCATGTCAAGTGAGTTTAACATTAGCGCTGCCCATATTTTTGTCATTTGAAAAAAATGAAAGTCATTCAACTGGTTTGTTAATGTGGACTTTTAAAATACATTTTTGTGAAAAATTTGGGTGTGTTTTAAACAACACCCGGTCTTTGAGGATGGTGAGAAATGGGTGATGAATGGTTCTTCCACTGACCATGCTTGCAACCTGCTAATCCTTCTTAATGAAGCGATAGCAATGAAGAAAGATACCCTTCATGTAAGATGTTTAAGAACATTTACACTAGTTCAGAATCCAGGCACTACAGTATAACATCTGCCGGTTTTCAGACAATTGGACTGATTGAGTGTTTAGTGCACCAGATTATGAAATGTTTCCATTAAATTAAGGAACATGGTCACATATTCAGTTTCTGAGCTTCCCTTAGTATGTCCATTCATCTAGTAAGTAACTGTAAATGTCCAAACTCTTTGACTTCCGAAGCCATGCTGCTAAACCCACACACTGTGGATTTGGGTGTGTTATTTGCTGTTGTTGTTGGGATTGAAGGTTGCATGGTGAATGTAACTTGACCTGTGGCTCCACCACCATCTGTAGGAGATGGGCGGGTACCACGACAGGCGTGCCATGTTGGCGCGACCTGTATTACTGAATCATGTAGCATCAATAGCTTGTGAACTACTTTGCATACTGATGTTGTCCGGGGGTAGGCAGCACAAGCAAATATCCCTGACGATGGTATCTTCAGGGTATTCCAGAGAGGGCCTTCCTTTAGGTACCTTGAGCCACAGGTGCAGCTTTTCTGTGTTTTTACTTTGATGGAAACAAGTTTATGTCTGGTTCTCCCAATGTTTGTTCGAGTCTCTAGGTTCTGAGTTCCCATGCAAGATACTCTGTGACTTATCTGCTGAGAGTGTCTGCTATGAGATTTCCCTCTACTGGAAAATGGTGGTTTGCAAGCCAAACCTATCACTATATTCACTAATACCAAATGTGTTGGCCTTCCTGTGGCAGTGTTAAGGAGTGTGGTGTCCCTGTTTGTGTGTTTGAACACTTTTGCTGGTTATCAGTGTTTGAAAGCTGAGTATTCTATGTGAACTGCAATGATTATCAAGCCATTGAGGCCTAACTGAACGCCCTGAGCAGTTAATTTCCCCTGGGCTTTGAGTTCTCATACGTGTGCCCCCTAACATAACATATATGTGTCTGTTTTGCAGGTCATCTGCATTAAAGGGCTTGAGAAAGTTTAGCCCTTTAACATGTTTAATGCATTTTACCAGGGCAGAGCTTGCATGACCTGTTTTGATTCTACCCCAGCTACTCCCCTGTCGGCCCCTAAGGCTATTGCACATGGAACCACTTGTGCAGTGGCCTCACCTGTAGCCACATGTGCAGCATTAGGCAAATACACTAAGCCATCATTCCCACCAGATGCACAACATTGTTCTCTGCTGTTCCATGAGGCAATTAATAAATGGGAACCACTGTCTGAAAAGCTAGTACCCTTTCCTGTGACGAGAACCCTTTTGTGGTTTGTGAGTTTATTTGTGCTCCCAGAAGTGTTATCCCTTGTGAGGGCTATATGCTTGACTTAGGAATGTTGACTGAGAATGCCAATTGATGTAGTAGGTGGATGGTCTTTTGTGTGTGCTTGAAGCCATGTTTGACACATTTTCCTGTTATTTATTATTTATTTTATTGTGCATTTGTAAGGCACTTATACACCAAGAAATTGTTTTTCTAAGTGCTCACAGGGCAAAGGGGAGGTAGCATGGGAACACAAGGTAAAAGAATAAAACTGATTAACAAGAAAGAGGCAGTCCAAGGTTTCTGGCTTAAGATGAAGGAGAAGGGGGAGAGCCCATAGAGCAGTGGTCTTGAAACTTTTTTGGCCTGGGCCCCCGCTGAGCAAAATTTGGGCTGGCCGGGCCCCCCAAAAATGCCAAATGGACAGTATGTACTGCACACCGTCACCTGCTCCCATCAGTCGCTGAGCTCCCTCATCCCACTCCTACCCAGTCCCTGAGCTCTCCCCACCCTGCTCCCACCACTATCCCATGGTTCCCGCCCATCCTGCTCCCAACCACAGTCCCTGGGTGTTGTGGCCTCTAAGGACGACAGGACGCCTGGGTAATTGTAACTGCCTTTACTGATTAACAAAACGCGTGGTTGCAATAGTCCATGTGTGGGACGGGGCAGGTACTCACAGTCTTAGCTGGGCCTTCCAGTTATCTGCACTGGAGGCAGGGTGTGCATTTGCGCTGCACGCTGTATACTTCCAGGGCCCCAGGAGGCCTCCCTTTGCATTGGACTTACGCCCTGGAAGTAAGCTGGTGCTGGTTTGGGCCTTCAGTCACGTTGGCTTCTCACATGGAGCAGCGCTGTCCAGACCGACTTGTATGTTGCTTCGCCAGCCTCACACTGGCGCCAAAGACCCCGCTCGCGGAGCGCGGGTCCACGAGATCGCGTTGAGCCGAGATCTCGCAAGACCGCGCTGCCGCGATCATGTGATGTCCCCACACACCTCCCTTACTGGGAAAAAGATAAAGGGTCATTCCATGACGAAGTCTGCAAACCTGCTGGGTTTCCTTTTCTCCCTCTGCGGTCTGCCTTGGTCTAGATGTGGAGCAGGGTTGCGGGAGTACTCTTGGGGAGGTGGCGGGTGATTCAGATCCTCCTTGTTTTGCTTTCCGCTGCAGCTCTCTGAGTGGAGCGGGGGAGTTGCTGCTGCTTGAGAACTCACTGCCATAGGGTGACTCCGAGGCATCCCTTTCTGGCTGGCACAGGTTTTCAGGTGGCTCTGGTAGGTCTTGGTCTTCTCCGGTTTCCCAGCGTGGCTATTCGAAGGGTTCTTTCCTGCGGTACATGGCCACCCTTTATAGGTTCCATTTCCTTCTGTCGCTGGTGCAGATGTGGTTTGGCCCTTTGGCAGCGACTTCTATGGGACTGCTGTACCTGGAGCCTGTCACGGTGTCCTTGTGGGGAAGCCGTATCTTGACCAGGTCGCAGGTCGGATGGCTTTTTCAGGAGGGGGCGCACAAGAGAGTGCTTGAGTGAAGAGGAGACAGACCCAGAGGCAATAGAGTGATTGCAGAAATCAGCTAGAGCAGGGGCAAGGGAGTCAATGTTGTCCTTAATGGTTCTGGAAGAACAGGGGGAGACCTGTTTGGAAGAGACCTTCATAGAGCAGATAACCCTAGTGAGCTTGTCCGATGTCATAGAAGAGAGGGAGGCAGGGGCGTAGGAGAACTCATAAAAACTGGGGGGACAGGGGACACCTTGGGGACTTTGTTTTTTTTAAATTTATTTGTTGTGTTTTAGTCAAAGAACTCGACGTTTCACAAAATTAAAACAGCAGTACGTATTAAAAAACATATATCATCACTGTATAAAAACAAGAGAAAAGAAGGAAAGAAAACCGAAGAAAAATTAAGAAAAAGAAAAGCAGTTCAGAGTATAAAATCCTCCCAGCGATGGACCTTTAGAGAGATCTTTATAATACTCACACCTG
This sequence comes from Ambystoma mexicanum, assembly GCA_002915635.3. Taxonomy (NCBI): domain Eukaryota; kingdom Metazoa; phylum Chordata; class Amphibia; order Caudata; family Ambystomatidae; genus Ambystoma; species Ambystoma mexicanum. The sequence goes on along the minus strand of CM010938.2, from coordinate 86,564,613 downwards.
CGCTTTAAGGGCAGATGCTTTATGGAGTTTCGCCAACGCTTCATATCCTATTCCACTTGAACCCTCAATGATGGAACATGAGTGTTCCCCTTTACAGCAGTGCATGGGCTGCAATCATAACTCGGCACCAGGGTATTCATTAGATTTACATGGATAGCGGAACAAGTGTTGTTTTTAATCTCAAAGATCTGCTTTATTTTTTCTGGGTCACCCAGATGGCTTAGGGTGGCCTCTATTAAAACTCGTCTACAACTCATTATTCAGCTGGTGGTGGGTACCAAAAATGCAGTTGCATCCCTATTCTAAAACAAGCGTTGGCTACGCCAACCGTTTGAGCTTTAATGTAGGCATGGAAAAGGCCCTTACCAAGCACCGCCATAGTGGTATTAGGTACCCGCTGATGGTAGCAGCTGCAAAATGGTGCAAGTACCTGAACATTTAATAGCAGTGCTGGCAAATGCCAATACGTATAGACAAGCAACACTTGCCATTGCTGTTTTTAGCAGGACTTCAGTGAAGGAAATGCATAGTGCTAATAGAGTGATTGATTGATTTTTGATTGATTGTGTATTTGTATAGCGCCTATGCACAATGTGTTTCAAAGTGCTTCAAGTGGGGGAGGGAGCATGGGAGAAATACAGTTACATTCCTACAGGTCCTTGAAACAATTAAGAATGTGAAGAATAACTATCATAATCAGCCTGACACATTTCAGATAGTGCAAGTGCAATGAACAATTAAGGAGAAAGGAGTGGATGAAGGCCCCTGGATAAGACATTTGTATTACACCAGTAGTATGTTCCCAGCTCCAATTAAGTTATTAACTACACAGGGCTTTGTAGTAAACATCCCTAAGTCAGTGGCTTTATCTAAACCAGAACTGGCACTTTACGTGCCCTTTATAGATCATTACTAGTGTTTTTTTAAAAGGAATAGGTTATGGCGTAAACTGAGTCTGGGCCCGCGTGGCATCCATCCACCAAAAACCCATGAAAGTTGCTAAATAGCCCAAATAACATGATGCTGTGTCGCAAGGCAAGATGCCATGCACCCTGGCACCAACTCCCACTACATGACAGGTCAGAGGTGACTATATACCTCATTTAAAGTTAGTCCTGACTTCAGACCTAGGCTGCAGGTAGGATTGAGGGAAAAGGGAGTTGATGAAGGAACAGCCTGCTGTGACTGTCTCTTCCTGGAGAGAAACCAGACAGCAGCGCAGATGACACTGGGGCAGTGGGAAAGCGCCAAGCCCCACGTTCCCTCTAACAATTCCTCCCCATGCCGGCCTGCACCTGGTATAGGGGGGCCACTTTGTGTATTATCAGGCCAATCAATGTGCAGACAGATATGGTATAGTGTATATATCTGCAAATATTTCAACAAACGACTTCTAATCATCCTCGTGCAGGCCTCGTGAGCATGGATCAAGCGTTAGAAGAAGACGCATTCGTGACTGCATCCTTTATCTGGGAACATGAGGTGAGGCACCATTCTTCCATGTACAAATGTCCCCTCTGTATCCTTCTCTACTTCACATTCCAATCTGCTGTGCACCATTTTCTCCCAAGTCCCTTCCCTGCACCCCACACCGTCACTCCTCTGACACACTGCCCTCTCCACTTTCAAACGTGTCTGTACTTCTCTCTCATTTGCAAAACCTGAAGCGCCTCCTATGCCATTTCTGCCCTACACCACTCTACCTGTGTTCTGGTCTTTCCTGCACTCCTCTCTCCCCTGCACACACTGGTCACCCTGTGCTGTAAACCATCCCTATCTTTCATCTGCACTCCGTTCTTGTTCCCATCTCTCCCCTCCCTTACTCCTCTCTTTTTCTGTCCTCTGCACCCTTTCTACCCTTTTTAACTTTGCAGTCCCACACTCTACTGCACCCCATTACCTCGCTTCCCATTCCCCAATGGCCAGCACCCCACAACTTTCATCTACACTTACTCAGCACTTTCTCCTCAGTCTTTAGAGTACCCTCGATATCCTGGCTTACATTTCATAGGTTTTCTCTTGCACGCCTTGCATGACCAACCACTCCATAGCTGCTCCGAATAAGATGAAACGGGCATGCCAGATCCTTGACCTTAAAAGGGCCCATTGATACCTGCAAGCACTTAAGAAATAGTCAGGAGCATGGATATGTGGAAGGGGGGACAGACACAGAGGTCACTTAATCCACGTACTGCCAAGGCTCTACCCCCAAAATCTGATCGCACTGCAACCACTCCAGTACGCTGACAGAAACAGCCAGGCTGAATAAAACAGGGTGAAGCTTAGCCTGTCAAGGAGTTCCCCCCCTTTTCACCTGAGTTCGATCTTTGCTGGATTTCTTGATCGATGCCTTCTTGCAGACAGATCGAGTCTTGAATAAGGCTGCACGAGTCTCTTCCGACTCCAACGTGCGTTCAAGTTTCGGGATGCAAAGATCCAGGAATCCAGGAAATTACAGAGTGCGCTCCTAGCACACGAGTCCAGGAATAGAAAGGAAGGAAAGGGACTAGGAATGGGGTTGGCAGGAAAGAAGCAAGGAAAACAATTCCGCGAGCTACGGAGCACACGTCTGGTCGCTACTTCGCAATAGCATTGAGACGTGCAGAGCCGCGGGAGGCGTGGTCTAATAATAGAACACGCTACGTCCAAGGTGTAGAGCGAGGAAGGTGTTTCACAGTGGACAGCCATGTTGGGAGTACAAGGAAGCGTAAGCCCCGTTGAGACAAGGACCAGGAATTCCAAAAGGGGCATGTTCTGTCGTTCATGACATAGCCAAGACCTACAGAAGATTAGCGCTTGATTTCTTTTAAGAGATTTGCACGATAGGCTCCAACAAATGGTTTATTTTGGGCAGGGACATAGTTCAGGTCTGTGCTGGTAATAGTTTGCTTTATGGAATATAATAACACTTTGGTCATAGCGCTTCATGCTAGATGCTTTCAGCTTCTAGGCAAGGTACCAACAGGTATTATTACCCTCATCTGAGCAACACTGAATTCATGAAAGGTTAAGTAGACCCTGTTGCTGGGTTTGAACTAGCGAAATGCAGGTAGCCCTCATGTCAGAGATCAAGCTTTAGGTGTGGTACCATCCAAACTTCAAGCAGGTGTGAGTTGGTGGGAAGATGTGGATGGGTGTGCCTTAAGTGAGGCCTACTGACATTAGAGTATATATCAAGTGTTTTCCCTTGCCTACCTTAGAGATTACTATGGAAAAGAGCACACATCCCACGTAGCGGCCCTTCTTGAGATTGGCTCATCCTCATTTTACTTTATATGGTTTCATGAGGATTTCGTATACAATGTCAGGCTGATATCTCAGGCAGTGTCTGCACTTTGTAAGCCAGGCCTGGGGTACAGGGACATCTGGGAGAAAATTCAGTCTTCGCCAGATTGTGTGATCATGGGCGAATCGTGCGGCCACCCCACTGTGCATTATTTTCTATGCATGTTTACTTGGGATCACCCAGAAGTGACTCAGTTGGCAGTGTACACTATAACTGAATGCCTCAATCGTAAATGTTCTAACAGAGTTTCTTGTTGCTCCATGTATGCTAAGCATGTTGAGTGAGTGTGAAGAAGGACAAAGTGTCACAGCAATAGATATCACCTTCAGCTGGGGGGCCGGGTCTCATTTTGGGAAGCAGTTATAGATACATAGAATCTGTAATGTTTTTTTGCAGAGAAACGTATCAGGTGCAGTCAGTGTGATCCAACTCTAAGGAAATAAACTAGAAACAATATCAAAGTAACCTGACCATTTGGGGCACTAGAATAGTGTAAGCAGCAAAAATAATCGTCACGCTCTTCTCCTTAAAAAAGGCAATACATAATATATTAAATGGTGTTGTGGCATTTGTATAGAAACTGCACGTTCGTATCAATATATACCGGCTCCTATTGTGTACCCTTGATCCTCTGCTGTATAGGTGCAGCCTTGCAAGCCCGTGTTGGCCAATGCTTGGAGCTTAAATGTTAGCCCTGGCTGCCCATCAGTAAGGAACGAACAAAGAGCTGTTCCGAATGTGATGTTCCTCTTTGGCAGGGGCTTTGGCACACTTTCATGAATTGAAAAACATGAGGGTGGCACTGGCAGGGCCTCAGGTTTTTCAATTCATGAAAGTGTGTCACTGCCATCATTAGATATACAGTTTATAAACGTGCGCGGGATGTTGCAAACTGATCAGGGAATCCTGGCCTCTTAATGTTTCATTGAAACATTAAGAAGCCAGAATTCCCTGATGAGGTTTGCAATGCACCGCGCGTGTTTAGAAACTGTATATCTGACATTGGCACATTGAACTCACCCCAAACAAATCCACTGCCAATGTCAGATATACAGTATATAAACACGCGCAGCACGTTGCAAACCAGGGAATCCTGGCCTCTTAATGTTTCGTTGAAACATTAAGAGGCCAGGATTCCCTGGTCAGTTTTGCAATATGCTGCACGTGTTTAGAAACTATGTCTGACATTGGCACAGCCGCACATTGGCCTCCAATAAATCCTCCCCATGCCGCCCTGCATCTCGGAGAGGAGGGGGGTCACTTGACTGACTTATTTTACGGTAGCTGCTGCCTGCTCAGCCTGTTCTCACTCTGTCTCCCTCGATAACACACATGCTGTCATGAGTACAGAATCACTGCAGCACGCTTCCCTGCCTGGCTTCTCCTTCGTTCTGAAAATCGAAGGCTGAGGCTGCGCAGCAGTGCACTGCGCAGGCAGGGCAGCTGCAGTTTGTTCCCCGGCCTGGGCACGTTCATTACAGGTGCAGGGCATCAGCAGAAGTTGCAGTCAGTCAGTCTACTTTTATTTATTTACATTTATAAAGCGCTCACACAGCCCGCAGGCATCGAGGCGCTGTTACAGGAATTGTTTTTTTTTTTCTTAGTTGCGTATTTTTTTTGTCTTAGTTACGTATTTATAACGCGCTTAAACACCCAGAGGTTTCTAAGCGCGGACCCGGGGATCGAACCTGTTGTTGCTTCGTGTCGTCTTGCTTCCAAGACGCGCACGCTGCCGCTGAGCTATCCTCCCTACTGTAAGCTTGCAAAAGTAAAATAGATTCTACTTTAACGTTTGCAAGCTTACATGCAGTGATGTAAGACTACCTTTGGGGGCTACCCTGCAAGCCATGCTGAGGGAGCCCCCTCCAGTTCGGCAACAAATCATGGGTCGCGCCACACTATGGGCTGGCCTAGATTACCACGCTTGCGCAGTACGCACACACTGTGCTTGGAGCAGCATACATACGTGTGTGTTTTAATGCATTGAACAGCACACTTTCTGAGATAAATTGGATAAAAAGCCAGAGCGTTTGCAATTGTTTTGTAGTGTAACACCAGTCCAAAAATCCAATACATGCATGTCACCAACAGTGAGCAGGAACATTAATGCGTTCACTAATGGAATGCTTTGCTATTAAAAATGACATGACACAATGAAAACATGTCCAACTGGCTGTACAGTGCAGATCAGTCTAGACATGTAATAACATATTACAGTAAAGCATGGCAGGCAACATTTTGACATACCTAGACTGGTTGCACCAAAATGGCAGTCAAAGCAATAACACTTATCATGGTTATTTTTTTATCACAGATGCCCAGAAAAAAATACAATGCCACAGTAAGAAACGGCTAGACTGGCAGCAACCAAAAGCCAGTCTGGCCAGGTAATTACACTTAACATAACTGCTTAATCAGTGATGCCCAGTTAAAGAGAGTCAAGCCAAACTAAGAAATGACTAGACTGGCTGCACCAAAATGCCTCTCTAGCCACTAATACCGGCTTAGCCTGGAGATGGATTGCCATTACGATTTATCTCACAATCCCTGCCCCACACACACCCCCTCCCTCCAACCTCCTGCTCCAACCCCCAAAATCGGCACATCGGCTCAGAATTACCTCCATGTCCCTCCTCCTTGTCCCAATTCTGACGTATGAGGCACCTTCCCTCATAGATAAGTACAAGGACGAGGAAGAGTGGGGCTAGAAGTAATGAAGATTATAGGTAACTAAGCCAGGCATTACCTCCATGTCCCGCTACCTCGTCCCAGTACTGGTGTATGAGACAAGGCTATGTTGACTCGACCTGGCTGACCTACAAATCCGTTGCCGGACAGAACAGGACACAGATGTTAAACGGCACCTGGATTTGTTCCTAAAGGCCAAGCAAATACTAACGTAAAGCATTTCAGTGTTTGTTTTTAGGCAGTTGAAATTATGATATGGGTTTAGTACTTGCATGCCAGGGGAGTGATTGGAAGGGTAGAGAGGGGACAGGAGACCACTCATTCTCACAGCAGTCCATAAGTGGGTGCTTTCAGACCTAAAGGAGAGAGGTTACTGCTTGTAACTTTGAAGCTGCACTAGAATAGTCTCATTAGAATGCGTAAAGAAGTTAGATGCCGCGATACAAATAAATGTGCCACTCCCCCACCGCTCGTGAAGTTAGCGCCTCTCCCAACATTTGAAGGGTTAGCGATCTCCCAAAATTTAGGTTTTGTTGAGCCCCTGAACACAAGCACACACACCATTCACCAGACACGCACACACACACACCCAGCCACCCAGCCATTTAAGTGTGTACCCTTTCACCATACAGGCACACCCAGGCAGCCACCCGTACATTTAAGTGTGCACCCTTTCACCATACAGGCACTCCCAGGCAGCCACTCATATATTTAAGTGTGTACCTTTTCACCCTACACTCACACGCGTACACACAGCCACCCATACATTTGAGTGTGCACACTTTCACCATACACTCATACATGCATTTCCAGGCTGCATCATGCACTCACTCATTAATGCACATTACATTATATCCATAAATATACACACACTTACATGCATGCACACACACATTAAAAAAAGACATGTTTTTACCTTTAACCCTTGATCCAGGGAACAAGACATTCAGCTCCCTGCAGTAAGCAGGAATGCTTGTTCCCATCATCTGCAGAGGATCGGGAGGCCCCCGTGTTATGGGGTGGAGGGGAGTCCCATTACTTCAAAAAGAAACCATTTCTTTTTGAAGTCACTCGGACTTCATAAAGAAATTATTTCCATTAAAGGACCAAACCGGAACAGAAATAATTTTGTTATGAAGGCAGAGTTACTGCAAACATAAACTATGGGCCTCATTATAAGTGTGGCGGTCCGGAAAAAAGGGTGCTGCTAAGCTTTCCGGCACCCTTGTGTCCGGACCGCCGCACTCAGAGTATGCCTGCTGGGACCGCTGCACCCGACAGGTCTGACCAAGGCCCAGAAGGCAGACTCAGCACAGGCACCATTAGTGGCAGTGCCGGTGCTTCCGTGAACCCATGGGGACTAACATTTTCCGGCACCTAACTTCCCAGTCCGCCAGGACTTGTAATGTCCCGGTAGCACCGGGAAGCTAGGTGTCGGAAATGGTATTACGAGGTCGGCGGTAACCCGCCGGTCATCCGGCGGTTTACTGCCGTCCTCGTAATGAGGCCCTATTTCTTTTTGAAGTCATAGGGCTCCCCGCCCCATGCCTTGGAGGCCACTAGCCTTTAGGCTTCCACGTAATGAGGTGGGGGAGTCCTCAGACTCCATAAAGAAATAGAATCTTTTTTTAGTCACTCTACCTTCATCAAGAAATTAATTCTGTAAAAAAAATCTTTATGAAGGCAGAGTAACTTCAAAGAGAAACTTTATTTTTTTCAGTTTTTTGGTTTTTTTTTGGTAAAAAAATATTTTTTAAAAAAGTTTTTGTCTGAGGGGCCCTCTACCAGTACATGGACGGGGCCCCGTGCACCGCGGGGGGTGCGGGAGCCCCAGTTACACCAGTCCTTACATGATTGATGATGATTACAGTCATATTTACGGCAGTGACACAAATAATCTGGGGGGGATAATAGCTTTTATATCCCCCCACTTAAAATTGTGGGGGGGATTTGTCCCTCCCCAACCTCCCCATGTCCTATGCCCATGGAAGGAGGTAGAGAAAGGCTGTGAGGAGGATGGGAGGCCTGGGGTGGCATGGGGATGGGAGGATGAGAGGGAGAAGGGGAGGAAGAAAGAGTGCTCAGGATGTTCTGGGTGTTTTCAGTGAAGTGGGTGGCCAATGCAGTGCAGAAGACCCAGAGACGCAAGCCTGGATATGGGCCTGCTTCTTGGAACAAATAGAGAGATGATATTGCGTTTAGAGAAGGCGACAGGTCAGTTTGCCAGAGGATGAGCCTGAGGTCTGCCACTTCAGTTCTGTAGCTCTGCATTTGCGCTTCAGGGCTGCTAGATCAGAGTCATACAAAGGGTTATGCTTGATGGCATGGTTCAGGTGGATTCTCATGACTGGGGCAAGAATTTACAAGAGTGTTAGTGATGGTGAGGTGGAAGTTGCTGAGAGCAGAGTCAGAGGTGGAGACTGCAGTGGGAGGTGAAGGTGGGATGAAGTTGGAGGCAAAGGCAGCAATTGACACTCTTTTCATCAAGCAGTTGTCTGTGAAGGAGGTTGGCAGAGCTAGGGGAGGTGCAGTCAGAGGGCCGAGAGGAGAGGAGGGAGTGCTCTGACCAGGAGAGTGGGTGGTGAATGGGCGAAGAGCAACAGATAAGCGTGGATAAAGGTATCAAGAGTATGTCCTGCCGAGTGGGTAGAACCAGAGGGGAGAATGTTGAGAGAGAGCGATGTGCAGAGATCACGGAAGAGAGTGGACGCCATGATTGAGGAGTCAAGGTTGATGTTAAAGTCGCCCTGTAGAAGGAGTTTAGAGGAAGATGTCAGGAGAGAGGAGGAGAAATCATCCCATTCTGAGAGGAACTGGGGATAGAGCAACGTGGACTATAGATAGTGGCAATCGTCAGGGAGGAGGTACGAGAGATGACCAGCTTGCAGACTAGGCTCTCAAAGGAGGAGTAAGGCTTGGTGGGTATGAGGGAAGAAGGGAGCCAATCCGGGAAGGTCAGGGCATCCCCACGGCCAGCACAGGTAGGGTGAGGCTTAGAGATGATCTTTTAACCATCAGGGAGAAGGGAGTCAAAAGCAGAGACTGAGCTGGCATTGAACCACGTCTCGGTAAGAGCAAGGTTATCGAAGTCAAGGTCTTGGAGGAGGAGACAGATGTCAGCAGAGTGTTTGATAGCAGAGCGTGCATTAAGAGTGGCTAGATGAAGCAGGTCTCTGCCTATAAAGGTTTTCCGAGGAGGGATACAGGGGCTTGGTACACCAGTCAGAGGAGGAAAGGAAGAGGGACAGAGAGAAGAAGAAGGAGTAACAGGTGCAGGAAGGAAGTTGATAAGGGACGGCAGGCACCGGTCAAAGAGGAGGAGGTTGGGTTAAGGATCCTGAGCCATGAAGGTGCCATTGGAATAGACATTAATGATACACCTGGATGTTGAGAAGCCCGCCCAGAGTACTTCTCATCGAGTGCCACCATTAATGGGTGAGGATAAAAAAGAGAGAGTAGAGATAAGATGAGGAGTCCAAAGATCTGGAGAGGGGACAGAAAAGAGGATATCAAGAACAATCTCTCTGGAAGTTGTGCTGCAATAGCTGTCAGCAGTGGGTAGACCAGGGTTGGTGGTCAGGAAGTATTTTTAAAAATGTTTCCTTCCAGACTTTGCGAGTGAACAAGGATAGGTGATAGTAAAGCAGTGGGAATAGATAGGCGAGATGGTGAGTGCCATAGGGGTGGTGAAGAGATAAGGATGGGGTATAGAAGAAGATGGCATGAGCAGAAACTTACCCGGCGGCCTAGTTGCCGAAGGAGAGCAAACAGATGTAGTAACACTAGGATACAAGAATTGGGGAGTAGAGTTGTCATAACACACCTAGGTTGAAGATTCCCAAAAAGCACACAATTGCAATGCAAAATGGGGTGTAGAGTTGTTAAAGCACACCTAGGTTCGAGATTACCAAAAAGCACACAAATGCAGAAAAATAAGGAGGTGTAGTAGGACATAGGAGAAATAGCAGAATATGGCTTAAGGCTCAGTAAGGTACGACATTGGTGAGTTAGTGAATAAGCATCATGTAGACCAGAGCATGACTCACATGTACTCTTGAAAGGGATAACAAAGCTCCAGGTGAGGCACAAGTTCGTGGAGAAGCTGGCTGCATTTAGGGAAACTGTTCCGTGAGATGATAGGTGGTGGACATTGAAGTGTTGATGGGAGGAGATTGGAGGCTATCCAACCCCTCCCAAGGCTGAGACAGGGGCCTTAGATGTGGGCCTTTTTGCGGGGGGCAGGCTGAATGCCTACCAGCTCCCAGATTGGGCAAATATACAAGCTGATGCCCCAATCAGGAACAGATGGTCAGCCTACACAAGGCTAGTCTCTGGTGTTGATGGTGGTGGCCATCTTGCAAGATACTCGGACCCTGGCAAATTCTTCCGCCCCACTAGGCTTTAGACCAGCCGGGCCTCTATAAGCAAAAAGCCCTGTGTGAGCAATGATCCAGAGGCAGAGTGGTAAGCAGCACTTTTAGTAACACACTGTAGTTGCAGTGTGAGGTTATTCATGAAACGGACACAGAGCGCGCAAAGGCATTCCAATGGGTGGACAACAACTACTCTCCTTTCGGTCGGATCCTTGTACACACCAGAATGCAACCACCCGCTGTGGACGAGGGAAGGAGGAAGTATGAGCAAGTAGTCTAGATAGGGGAAAAGGTGTGTACCCTGTCTGTGCGGATGGCCAGTCACTAATGTTAGGCAACAATTGATGTAGTAACCCTGTCGGGAGACGACACAACCCTTGTCCTCTTGATATTGGGTAACCCAACTTTTGGTATAGGCCCATACTACACAAGTTGGTAGTGAGACTTCACTAGCTAAGACTGTACTGGCATTTATATATCACTTGTATACTTTGTAAATTCTGAGGTTTGTAGATTGGAAAGGTTAAAGGACGGAAAAAGGTTAAACAGATTTCTCAGAGCATGTGAGCACTTTTAAATCTCCCAATGAAGTCTAGATAAAAACCTTACCCAGCATTATTAGTTAAAAACCAATGTATCACCTATGAGGGACATTAAGTATCAAATTTAAATGGACTTAAAGAGTCTGCGGGGAGCCAGGACAGCCAAAGTCAATTTGAGCACAGTCTTTGGAGCTGAGGCACTTCTTAGATAGCAAAAGTCTTGCACAAAGTTAGAGAGTTTTTTGAAGAAAAATCACTGTAGCGTCACAAGCTGTTACACTTGTGAATGTTAGAGCTGATATCCACTCTAGAAAAGCAGCTACTGCAAGTCTCAACTGAGAAGAGCAAAGCTACAGACAATGAGGTAAGTACCCAAGTCAGAACAGTACCTTAGCTTAGAAGAAGAGTGGTCCAGCTGGCTTCTGTCTGGTTGCAGTGATGCAAATCCGATTTTCCTGGGCCTCAGTCATGGGGACAAGAGGGAGGACATCTACAGGACTCCTGCACAGCAATTTTTTAATGTCGGCAGCAGCTACAGGCTCTTTTCAGGTCAGTAGCACTTCACGGTTTCAGCGTGCGGTAAACTGCACCACCGCAGATCGTGGACACCGGTTGGGTTTCCTTCACTCCTTGAGTCATGCACTCTGGTGAGGGGACTCGAGCTCTGGTCGTCTTGCCTCTGTAGGGTCCTGGGGAGACTCCTGGAGCTTCTGGCCGGATCACAGACATTGCAATCAATTACTCATTTCTCTACACCTGGCACTCGGTTCCTGCAGCAGCAAAGAAGTACAGCCAGTTGGGGAAGGTGTTCCAGTGGAGTTCGTCTCGGGGTAGTTGGTCCCACTAACCCAAGGGAAGAAGTCGTCCCTTCTGGAGCTTCTCTTGTCGATCAGAAAAAAGGAGTTTTAGCACAGCAGCAGGACTTCACCGGGCAATTCAAAGGTCCAAGAGGATGCAGCAAGATTCATTCATGGTTCCTTCGTCGGGTTGTTCTCCCCAAGCCGGTTTCTCCCATTCATACACAGCCTAGCTGTCACTCAAACAGCAGATTGTCCCTGAAAGGACAGCCAGCCGGTAAATCAGGACTGGGTGCATTCAGGTTTCCCTAGAGACAAAGGACAGGGGAGTTTCGGGCACCTCCCTCACTTCCTGCCCTTCCAGACACACTGGAGCCAGAGGCGGGATTCAGTACTGAAGCCCGCCAAAGGCAAAATGAACAAAGGGCTCAAACCTGGCTTGGTGAGCAGAGTAAAACCCAAGAAAGAACGCACAAACGAAAATGGCAAAAAAAGAAGACCAACCCATTTTGACACAACAGTCACCCATGGGTGCCATACTGCAGCTGAGGATTCAGCCTGTGGTAGAAAAGCACAATGGTAGGAAAATTAAAACACTCTCACCAGCCATTTAAAGTAGTGAGGGTAACATAAAACCTTTTACATGAGTAAGTAGAAAAAGGGGCTACTAAGTAACACCCCAGCACCCCAAATAAATTGGGGTGTGCAGGACCTGCAAAGAGAAAAGGTAAGTAAAGTCAATTTCACTTAACTATTCTTGGGAACAGTATTTCACACAAAAAAGGCATTTAAACCTTAGGAGAAATCCAAAGGACTTCTCTGTGACACTGCACTGAAGGTGCTGTGTGTCACAATACAAAAAGATGATGCCTATGGAGTTTGTCAGACTCCAAAACCGAACGAAACATAGTGTTCAAATCAAAAAAGAATACTTCAGAGAGTGAGAACAAGGTCTCACTCACTCCAGGGTAAAAATTAAAAGTCCTAAACACCAGCAACAGAGCTGGGGGTCTCTAAGGTTGAAGGGAATTCGCACAAGAATTAGAACTCTCCCTAACACTTGTCCACCCCAGAATAAGGGACAGGAGGATTTAATGCACTCCTGGATGAATCTCCTAATCCAGTCGGTCATACCTTCTGGAGAGACCATCAGCATTTTAGTGATTGCACCCTGACCTGTGTTCAAGGGTGAAATCAAACCCCGGGAGGCTGATTGACCACCTTAACAATTTTGGATTTTCCCCCTTCATCTTTATTAACCATTACGAGGGCTGGTGGTCTGTATGAATAACAAAAGTAGAAACATACAAGTATGGCCTTCATTTCTTCAGAGACCACACAATGGCAAAACATTCACATTCAATAGTTGCCCACTGTTAGGAAAGACTGTATGCAGTAACCCTGTGGGCGAGTACACCAGCCTTGTCCTCTTGGCAATAGGTAACCCGACCTTTGGTATAGGCCTGTACTACACAAGTTGGTAGTGACTGAGCAGCCAGGCTCATCACAAGAGGGGTCAACGTGAGCTGTAGGGTTATAACATAGAGATTCACAGTGACATGTATTCAAATAACACTTAGGGCCTCATTACACGGAAGGCGGTAATGGTTAACGGCCACCGTTAATGGTAACGGTGACCGTTAACCATTACCGCCTTACTACGAGGTCCCTTAGCGGGTTGGTGCTTTAACGCCTGCTTTTTGCAGGCGTTAAAAACCAACCCGCTAAGGGACCTCGGAGCTAATTACGGCACCGCAAAATTGCGGTGCCGTAATTAGCGCCTTCCCCATTCCCATAGAACCCTATGGGGCAGAAATGGGAATGGGGAAGGGCAATGGCAGAAGGGGGATTTACCGCCCCACCAACCTTGGAATGGGGCGGTAAATCCCCTTTCCGCCAAGGCGGTGCCGGTAATTTACCGGCATGGTCCAGGGTGCTAATAGCACCCTGGATCACCGCCTTCCGTGTAATGAGGCCCTTATACTCAAGGTTTCTTGATTGAGATAATTATTTATTAATTTAACAGTCAGTTTCAAAATGAGCCTTCTTTAGAAGGGGGCAATATGTAAAACTTAAATATACTTCAAAAATACACTCCTTCAGGTCAGATAAGTAAGTAGATACCCTTATCTATCGGGATGTCACACAACACACTTTCTACACCCTGAGGTAACTTCAATAGTTGGGACACTGTGGACATTGATATACCACTTTACAATTAAATGTAATTCTCGAGTTGTGGAAAAGGGAAAAGATTAGGGAAGGATACAAAGGTTAACATCTTTCTCCAAACAGGTAAGTACTTCACAATCCCCAATGAAATATAGGTTAATTCTTTCCCAGGTATACAAGTAAGGTATGTATGACGTTTTGAGGGACAGATAAACACAAAGTCAGAGGTTAAGAAGAGTCTTCAGGGTGCCAGGACAGGCAATATGTCAATTGAGCAAAGTCTATGGGAGCTGAGGTACTTCTAGAGGATAGCACAAAAGTCTTGCACAATGTTAAAGAGAGTTTTTGTAGTAAAAGAATTACTGTTGGGTCACAAGCTGGGAGGCTTATGAAAAGCAAAGATGCAAGTAACTCTGCAAAGGGCAGCAAATTTCCAGTGAGAGCAAGCAAGCTACACACAACAAGAGGTAAGTACCCCTAGTTACACCGTACCTTGAATCTGAAGAAAAGGTTCCAGCTGGCTTTTATTTCTGTTGTAGTCCTGCAGATCCGGTTGTTCCTGGGCCTTAGTCGTAGGGACAAGAGGGAGGACATCTTGGGACACCTGCACTATGGTTTGAAGGTCGGTGGCAGCAATGGGCACAATTCAGATCAGCAGCACTTCTCGGTTTCAGCTACTCGCAAATAGCACCACCGTGGTTCTTGGACACCTTGTAGACTTTCCTTGCTTCTGGGGTCCAGCACTCTGTTGAAGTGGCTCAGGCTTGGTTAGTCCTGCTTCGAGTGAGTCCGGAGGATATTCCTGGAGCTCGGTTTAGGCTTAAAGGTGATGCACTCATCCTGGTGTTCCTGTCCCCTGGCACTCGGTTCCAGCAGCAGCAAAGAAGTACAGCCAGCAGGGAGATGTGTTCCAGTCGAGTTTGTCTTGGGGTCAGTTGGTCCCACCAACCCAATGGGAGAAGTCATCCTTTCCGGGCTTCTCTATCTGATTAGAAATTCTGAGCTTCAGCACTGAAGCAGGGCTTCCCCAGGCAAACCAGCGGTCCAGCAGGGTGCAGCAAGCTTCTCTTCCAGTTTCTTCTTCGGTTCCTTCATCCAGCGGTCGACTCTGCCTATCTTGCAAAAGACCTCGCCTTTTATGCAAGTTTCTCCCATTCATTCACAGCCTAGCTCTCACTCACACAGCAGGGTGTCTGTCCTCCAAGGACAGCCAGCCAGCCAATCACCTTTGGGTGCATTCCTGTAACCAAGGAGACTGAGCACAGGGAGTTTCCGGAACCTCCCTCACTTCCTGCCCTGCCAGACACGCTGGAGCCAGAGGTGGGCTTCACCTGTGAATCCTGCCAAAGAGAAAATGAAAGAAGGGGCAAAACCTGGTTTGGTGCACAGAGTACATCTCAAGGAGGACCTTACAAATAAGAAATGGTGAAAAAAGAAGAACGGAGCCATTTTGACCAAGATACCCATGGATGCAATACTGCAGCTGCGAATGCAACCTGCCGTAATAAGCCCAATGGTATGAAAACCTCTGCCACAAGCCATTAATTGTAGTAAGAGTAACATAAAAATGTTACATGAGAAAGTAGACAAAAGGGGATTACATGCATTACTCACCGTAATAGCATTTATGATTATTGCATCTGCTTAGATTCACATGCTGTGCATATGGTCCGACATCCAGTGGTAACCGCAGAGTATTGCATCTTGTCTTTCTGAGAACGAAAGGGGACGTCGGCATAGACGTGTCTGTAACACTATGCCTATCGTGACGTGTAATATACCCAAAATCCCTCAGGTGCCGAGGTCCCTCCGATTGTATTTTTTCTGCCATGAGGGAGCCTAAGGCTATTGTGAGTGAGTACATGAAAAGAGAAAGTAGAAAGACGTCTATGTTCCTTCCACCCCGAACGGGGAGGCAGGGAGGGCGCATGTGAATCTAAGCAGATACAATCATCAGAAATGCTATTACGGTGATTAATGTATGTCTTCTGATGCTTGTTAATCTGCTTAGAATCACATTCTGTGCATAGACTAGCGAGCTGTACCCGGAGTTGGAGGTGGGTTGTGAGAAGGAACAGTAGAGAAAAGATGTCTGAATACTGCTTGTCCCACCTGAGAGTCAGATCTAGAATTAGTGTCTAGGCAATAGCGTTTTGTAGAGGTGTGCACAGAACTCCAGGTTGCCTCTTTGCAAATGGACTCTAGAGGAACATTTGCAATGAATGCTATGGAAGCCCCAGTGCCTTGAGTAGAGTGTGCTCTAGGATTGAAGGGCAGTTGTCTCTTAGCAAGAGGCGAGAGTGTAACACAGTGTGATGCATTTGACAATCCACCTTGAGATAGCTGACTTAGAGACAGGATCCCCTTCTCTACCAGCTGCCACTGAAATGAAAAATGGGTTGTTTTCCTCAGTGGTTTCGTTCTTTCCAGGTAGAACATGACTGCCCTGCATACATCTAGTGTGTGTCGGTTTCTTTCAGCCATGCTAGTGGGATTCTGGAAGAAAGTGGGTAGTTTGATCGATTGGTTCACATGGAACTTTGAGATGAACTGTAACAAAGGGGTCTAGAACAGAAAGGGCATGTAGTTTGCTAACCCTTCTAATAGAATTGATAGCCACTAAAAAGGCTGTCTTGTAAGTAAGGTCTTTCAGATTTGCTTTATGCATTGGCTCAAACGGAGATCCCACGAGTCTGATTAAATCCACATTTAGATCCCATCCAGGAGCTGGGTGAGAAATGAGGGGATGAATTCTGTTAACCCCTTCCATAAAGGCTTTAATCACCAGTATTTTCCACCATGACACTTTTTTTTGTGACGTGGTGTATGCTGAGAGAGCAGCAAGATTAACCTTTAGGGTATTGAAGACCAGTCCTGTGTCTAACAAATGGGTTAGGTACAGTACAATGTGTGTGGGTGAGCAATCGATGGGATTGACGCCCTTGGTATTACACCAGATGACAAAGTGTTTCCATTTACTGGAATAGCAATAGCAGGTTTTAGGTTTTCTAGCTTCCCTGAGAATGTCCATGCATCTCTGAGAGAGCTGAAGGTGTCCAAACTCTATGACCTCAGGAGCCAGGCTGCTAAGTTCAGAGTTTGTGGGCATGGGTGTAGGGTCTTCCCCCTGTCCTGAGACAACATGTTGTATGAGCAGGGTCGTTTTTCTGGTGGGAGAGGGACATTTCCATTACATGTGCGAACCAGGGCTGGCGGGCCACATGGGGGCTACCAACATCATGGTGACTGGTTCCTGGTGCATCTTGTGCACTATCTTGTTGAGTAGGGGAGTCTGGGGGAAAAGCGTAAACACATTTCCCTGACCATGTTATCCAGAGTCTGTTCCCCTTGGAGCGGTTCTGGGGTACCTGGAGGCGTAGTCTTGGCACTGGGCGTTCTCCTGACTAGCCAACAGGTCGATCTCTGGGAAGCCCCATTCTGCGAAGACGTTGGAGACAATGTCTTCGTGCAGACGCCATTCGTATTCTACAGGCAGTGGGAAATCTCTGCTGAGCATGTCCGCCTGCAGATTGAGTTCCCCTGGAACATGTTGGGACAACAGAAACATCTTGTATTTGAGAGCCCATATCCAAATGTTTTGGGACAGCTTGAATAGCCCTGGAGTGTATGTGCCTCCTTGTTTGTTCAGGCAGTACATGGATGTGGTGCTGTCTGTCAGAACCAGAACTGTCTTCCCTTGTAGTTGAGTCTGAAAGTCTTTCAGTGCCTTGAACACAGCTAATAGCTCTAGCAGATTTATATGGTTGGATGCTACTTGTGGGGACCAAACTCCATGCGCTGTCTGCTGAAGCAGGTGAGCCCTCCACCCCGTGAGAGATGCGTCTGTCATGAGAGTGGCTTCCACTGCGGGAGTGGAGAAGGATTTACCCTTCAAGAGGTTTACCCTCGGCCACCACTGCAGAGAGAACAAGGGCTGGCGAGACAACTACCAGATCTTCCCATTGTCCGCTGGCCTGACACCACTGGCTGTTGAGCCACTCTTGAATGGGATGCATGTGCAAGCGCACGTGGGGAACCAAGTGATATGCATGCCGCCATCATACCTAGCAAGCACATTGCCTTGCGAACCGTCACCTCCCGACTGGCTACATATTGAGGGATCTGAAAAAGCATGTTCTGAACCCTCTTGTAGGAGGGGAAGATGAGGCCGTCCTTCGTCCGGATTAGAGCCCCCAGAAATTGCTTTACTTGACTGGGGACTAGACTGGACTTTTTCTTGTTGATAGAGAATCCCAGACTGAACAGAAGGTCTACGGTCTTCTGGGTGTTCAAAAATCATGTGTCGTAAGAGTCCCCTGTTATGAGCCAGTCATCGAGGTAAGGGTAAACTGGGATGGATAGTCTGCACAGGTGTGCTGTCACTACTGCCAGGACCTTTGTAAACACCCTTGGCGCCGAGGCAATGCCGAAGGGGAGCACCTTGAATTGGTAATGCCTATCCTCTATCATGAACCTTAGATATTACCTGTGCGCTGGCAACATTGAAATATGAAAGTATGCATCTTTCATGTCCAATGTTGCCATGTGGTCCCCCTGTTTCAACAGTGGGATCACTTCCTGTAGTGTTACCAAAGAAACTTTTGAGGTTTTATAAATTTGTTCGCTGGGCGCAGGTCTAGAACAGGGCGGATGGTGAGGTCCTTTTTGGGTACAAGGAAGTACACTGAATATATACCATTGTTTACCTGAAGAATAGGGATGGCTTCTATGGCGTCCTTTCCCAGAAGTGCTTACACCTCTTCATTCAGGATCTGTAGATGGTCTGGCGAGAGGCGTTGTGAACGTGGGGGTCTGAACTGTGGTGGTCGGGCGAATTCCACACTGTACCTGTGGGAGACCGTCTTTATAACCCACTAGTCTGAAGTTATCCCCTCCCATGCCGCGAGGAAATATGTTTAACGCCCCCCGAACGGGCTGACATGGCAGGGGACCTGGATCCGTTGGTCATTTATGACCAGAGGCTGCGGCTCCTCTCGGGTTGGGTCATCTGCCATTGCCGCGTCGTTGTCCCCTAGGTGGGTAGTTGACAGGGCTTCCGGATGTTTGTCCAGAGTTCCAGTTTCCTGTGTTGTAGTTGTTTTGACCTGCACAGGATTGCCCTCGAAAGGACCAACGAGAACCGCTTTCCCTTTGGGGGGACGGCTTCTGAGTTATTTGTTGTAATGATTTAAGAGTCTCATGCTCTTTCTTGGCCGTCTCCAGAGCATCATCGACCGCTTTCTCGACGAGATTGGTCTCTTTTATGGGTTCATTAATAAGGGCGGCCTATGTTTCAGGCTTGAACCGTGAGTTGCGGAGCCAAGCAGGCCGCTTGAGTAGTGTGCCCTGGGCCAGGGATATGCCTGCTGTTTCAGCAGTGTCCAGAGGGTTTTTTGATTACATTCTGATTTACTTGCCTGCCCTCGGCCAAGATGGTGAGAAGTCTGGACATAGCGGGTTCAGGAATCTCCTGGAGACCCTCTTGTACAAGGCTCCATTGTGCATCTGCATAACTGGCAAGAAGCGTGGTGTTATTCGCTATGAGTGTGGTGTATGCAGCTGCCGAGGTAACACGCTTACCCAAGGCGTACAACCTCTTAGATTCATTATCTGGAGGTGCCTCCCCCGTAGCAAGGGGTACCCCTGCTCATTTTCGAGTGGTTGTAACTACCAAGGAGTCAGGGTGGCGTGGCCTTTAATATATTGAGGGTCCGTAGGAGCTGGCCAAAATAGTTTTTCCACTCTTGAATTCACTGCCCGGGTCTGAGCGGGCGTGACTCGGCAGGAGCCAACCTTCTTTTAACAGAGTTCAGGAGGGGAATAGCTTGGCTTGAGGGGGGCTTCTCTTTGAGAATATCTTCTACAAAATCTTGTTTGGGTACATCCTCCTGGGTGGTGATCTGAAAGTGCTCTGTTACCTTCCTTGAAATGGCATTGAAGACCATTTAATCGTCTACAGGTGAGGCCTGGCGGCCCGGAGTGGTGGGAGGAGAATCCAGGCATTTTACATCAGTGTCCTGATCTTGCGTGGGGAGCGTCCATGGCTCAGTCTCCACTTGCTGGGTTTCTTACCAATTGTCCATGGCATCCGCCTGGTCATCAGGGTAGTCCTGCAGGAAGGATGGGTCTCCTTCCTCGTTGTAGATGTCCTGGTAAGTGTCCATCTGGACCACATCTTCATGGAGGACAGAAGCTGAAGGCTGAGAGTCAAGATTTTCCTGGAAACGTGAAGCTGACCCCAAAATAGGGTCTTCACGAGATCTCTTAGGGGAAGGCTGCTCAGAATGCGAGACAATCCTTTCTAGAAGGTCCATGCATCCTTCGAATTTCTCCCTGGTCCACTTAGATGAACCAGGAGGGCCCAAAGGTGGAAAAACTTCTTCTTCCTCTTTTTGGCATCAGAATTTGTCCCCAAAGGTGCTGGAAAGAGGCTCCCGACTGTCCTCGTTGGTTTCGCGAGTATTGGGGAGCCATGGTGTGTCTTTAGAATTGTCTGCGGTACACTCCATGCGTTTCGACTGTATCCTAGGCGTTAGCCCAACCGCCAAAGTAATCCTTGTGGTAATATCCTCAATCTCTGCCGAATCAGCGTGAGTGAATGGGTCAGTAGTAGATCTACCGCCTACAGCGGCATCAGAGGGCATAGCAGTAGATTTTTCGCCTGTGTAAAGGCTAGGAGGCCTAGGAGTAGGTTTCGGTCCTACCAAGGCCTTAGGGGGCACCGGAGCGTCGGATGACCATGCTTCTGAATGTAAACCCGATTTAGGAGTAGCACCCTTATTTTTGGAGCGCCCAGTCAAAAGACGCTGTTGCGGATGCGGGGAAGGCTGCTGATCTACCAGACCAGAGGATTCCATCGAAATTTTCAGCGGTCCTGATGCCGCTTTCACCTTTTTCGGCAAAACCGTCGAAATCGGTGGTGGGGTTGTGTGTTTAGTGTTTTGGGTTTTCTGTACGCCTCTGTCGCCGGGTGTTGTCCCCAAAGTGAGACTTGCGTCAGGCCTAGAGGGGTCGGGGACGGGCATGGCGGACCTAGAAGCGTCCGCCTCAAGGTCGACGACATCCGATACGGATGTCTGGTCATCATCAGTGCCCCCGTCACTTTCGGCGGGTGTGGCGGTGGGGGAAGAGGGTCCGGCCCATGACATACTGCATGCGGCCCACCGCTTTACACAGCTCTCCTTAACTCCTTTAGTGCCAAGGATAGCTTGTCCTTTCTAGCACCCTGTTTTGAGCGATCCCTGCAAAGCAGGGATCGCTCAAAACAGTAATCCAACCCCAGGGCTATGTGAGGGGAAGGTCTGTCATGGGGCTGGATTACCTTCAGTTTCACGTCGTAAAGCACGCAGATGTGAAAGTGAAAGTAATTTTCACTGCAGCAGCCATTTCTGGCTGCTGCAGTGAAAATGCAAGGTGAGTGTTCACCTTTCTCCCCCTCGATCTCTGGCTGTATTTCAAGCCGGAGATCGAGGGAGGTGTCATTGGAAAGGGGAGCTTCTCCCCTTTCCAATGACACCCTTTGTGACAGAATTGCTGGGCGCGCATCGGCACAGAGCACTCAATCCGCGCCCAGCAATGCCACTGGACCACCAGGGATACGTTTGTGATGTGGGTGGGAGGGGGGCTGCTTAGAGTAAGCAGCCCTCTCCCCCCCCGGCCCCCAAAGAATGGGGGCACATATCTGATAAACTACGGGGGCAGATGGCTGATCATCTGCCCCCAGGGAAGGGGGCAAAATAAAAAAATAAAGAAAAACAACTGGGATGGGGCGTGGGGGTTGGCAATTTTTTTGGCCCCCCTGAAAGGGTGGTGGCCCTCCCCCTTCCACACCAAGTGGAAAGGGGGGGCACCCCTTGTAGCCCTCCCTGGGGGCAGATTTATGCCCCCAGGCAGGAGTACATGAGGTGGCCCCCCCATCCAATTGGGGGTTGGGGGAGAGGGCCACCAGGAATAAGTGTGCAGGCCCTACAAAGGATGGGGCCTGCAGGTTAGGGCCCCCCTGGGGGCTGATGGCTGATCATCTGCCCCCAGGGAAGGGGGCAAAATGAAAAAAAAAATAAAAAAAACAAAAGGGAATTTTGGGTGGTAGTGGAGGCTACTAGCCACCAGGGATTTATTTTACAGAAAACGGGGGTGTCCCTCTCCCCCTCAGACCAAGGGGAAATGGGGGCACCCCTTGTAGCCCTCCCTGGGGGCAGATATCTGCTCCTAGGAAGGGGCATCTGACCCCAGGCGGGGCTCCATGAGATGCCCCTCTCTTATCTGGCCCCAGGGAGGGCTGAATGAGATGCCCCTCCCCTGCATTTGGTGTGGGGGGAGAGGGTCACCCCCATTACATTAGAAGATTACCTGGTGGTTTAGGGTGCCCCTCAGCCCGCCCTAAAGTGTAGTGTACCATTTTCCATTTTTTTCTCTGTTTACGAAACTTGCCTTGGCGCAGAGGGGCACATTGGTGTGCCAATCTGGCCCCAGGGTGCCCAAACCTTACTGCCCCACCAACTGGGGGGCCTGTCCCACAATTTTTGGGGGCCCTCTCCCCCACCACCCCAAATGGAGGGGGGGTGTACCTCATGCAGCCGTTTGTAGGAGGCCCAGGGAGGCCTGCATGAGGTGTCCCTGCCACCCATTTGGGGTGAGGGGGGAGAGGGCCCCCAAAAAACTGTGGGAGAGGCCCCCCAGTGGGTGGGGCAGTAAGGTTTGGGCACCCCGGGGCCAGATTGGCACACGATTGTGCCCCTCTGCGCCAAAGGGAGTTGGGTAACAAAAGGAAAAAGTGAAAATGGTGGGACGCATTTTAGGGGGGATGTGGGGTACCCCAAAGGGACGGGGAATTTTCTAATGGGATGGGACGTTGACCCCTCCACCCCCCACCCACAATGGAGTGGCTGCCATGTCATGCAGCCCTCCCTGGGACGAGATATCTGCTCCTAGGAAGGGACACCTGAGCCCAGGGAGGAGTGCAAGACAGCCCCCCCTTATCTGCCTCCAGGGAGGGCTACATGAGATGCGCCGCCCCTACAATTGGGGTGGGGGTAGAGAGGTGCACCCCGCTTCACATTAGAAAATTCCCCAGTGGTGTAGGGTGGCCCTCAGCCCCTGCTAAAGGGCAGCCTGCCATTTTGAACAATTTTCTTTGTTTACTAAACTTGCCTTGGCGCAGAGGGGCACATTGGTGTGCCAATCTGGCCCCGGGGTGCCCAAACCTTACTGCCGCACCCACTGGGGGGCCTGTCCCACATTATTTGGGGGACCTCGCCCCCCCACCCCAAATGGAAGGGGGTGTACCTCACGCAGCCTTTTGTAGGAGGCCCAGGGAGGCCTGCATGAGGTGCCCCCGCCACCCATTTGGGGTGAGGGGGGGAGAAGACCCCAAAAATTGTGGGAAAGGCCCCTCAGTGGGTGGGGCAGTAAGGTTTGGGCACCCGGGGGCCAGATTGGCACACCAATGTGACCCTCTGCGCCAAGGGGAGTTGGGTTACCAAAGGAAAAAAGTGAAAATGGTGGAATGCATTTTAGGGGGGCTGTGGGGCACCCCAAAGGGACGAGGATTTTTCTAATGGGATGGGGCGTTGACTCCCCCACCCCTAATGGAGTGTGTGCCATGTCATGCAGCCCTCCCTGGGACCAGATATCTGCTCCTAGGAAAGGGCGCATGAGCGCAGGGAGGAGTGCAGGACATCCCCCCCTTATCTGCCCCCAGGGAGGGCAACATGAGATGGGCCGACCCCCCAATTGGAGTGGGGGTAGAGAGGTGCATCCCCCTTCACATTAGAAAATTCCCCAGCGGTGTAGGGTGCCCCTCAGCCCCCGCTAAAGGGCAGCCTGCCATTTCGAATTATTTTCTTCGTTTCCCAAACTTGCCTTGGCGCAGAGGGGCACATTGGTGTGCCAATCTGGCCCCGGGGGGCCAAACCTTACTGCCCCACCCACTGGGGGGCCTGTCCCACAATTTTTGTTGGCCCTCTCCCTCCCCACCCCAAATGGGTGTCAGGGGCACCTCCTGCAGGCCTCCCTGGGGGCAGATACTTGTGGAAAATGCATTTTTTTCGCCAGATTTTGGATTTTGCCAGGGTTTCTAGGTAATACATTCTGGGCCGATTTGCGCAAGTCAGACCTCTGCGGATTCCCACAGGTGTCCTCTTTTCAGAAATGCATGGGGTTCCCTATTTTTCTTGGTGGCTTGGACACCTGAGGCCCATATCTGTATGGTGTGCCTGTCTGGAAAAAGTGTGTTATTCAGCTGGCAGAACAGACTAGGGATTAGGGGTCGTTTAGGCTTTCCCCTTGGCGCCCAGGTAGGTGCACACACACATGTGAGGTACAGTTTTCATCAGGACACCTGTGGATACGCGGGACGGTAGGCCATGTGTTGTTGGCACGTGTTTCAGTGGGTGAGCCGAGGGAAATGTGTGGAAAATGTGTTTCTTTTGCCAGATTTTGGACTTTGCCGGGGTTTCTGGGTTATAAATTCTGGGCCGATTTGCACAAGTCAGACCTCTGCGGATTCCCACAGGGTTCCTCTTTTTGGAAATGCATGGGGATCCCTGTTCTCCTTGGTGGCTTGGACACCCGAGGCCCATATCTGTATGGTGTGCCCGTCTGGAAAAAGTGTGAAATTCAACTGTGACAGGTGTCTTGACCCACGTTTGAATTATTATGCTACAACATTTGGTGCTGTGGGTCTAGAAAATCCAAGATGGCTGAAAAGCCCACATTTGCGCCAGAATCCAGGAAAACGGCGCAGTTTTGCGCACACCAAAATGGTCGCCTGACCTGCCACCCTCCAATGCGAGCGTGATGGGCCAGAAGCGCCATGAGCGAAATCAGTGCAAAGGAATATGGTGCTGTTAAAAATCTGTTTTAATTGATGTCAAAAATTGCTAAAATCATGGCCACAAAATTACTCTACTGCAGAATCTATAGCAATACACTGTTAGTAAATGCTATCAAGTAAAATCCCTTTTTTTTAAATGTATTAATTCAAGACAGCTCCCAAAATGGTGCAGTACCGGTGCTCGACACTACCGGCGCTAGCGGTCTAAACTCTGACAGGAGGCCTGTCTTTCAGGAGCTGACAAGGAACCTGAGTTAGCTGGAAACTTCAAAGCCTTGCTGGTTAATGAGAATTCTTAACACCTACTGTTCACAGGCCTGGCTGCATTCTTCTGCCCCACCAAAAGGAGATCACACTCTCTGATTGAATCAGGGAGGGGACTGCAGGAAAACAGAGCAATGAACTTTCCTTGGCTCAGGCAAATGCTAAATCAGGGGTCGTAAATGGCTTCCTCGTGGAAGGAAATGGGAGGGGCGCTGCCTCTGGGAGCCACCTGAGCTGGAGGCGGGGACAGACAGAAATTCCCCCATGTGCTTTGGAACCTAAACCACACCCATATGGGCCAGAGCATAATTTTAAAAAGATGGATAATTCATAGTACATAACTGTCAAAATTATATAAATAATATCATCATTCCTGGGGTTTTCTGTGCACATTTTAAGAGGTGTTAGGACTCTGTGGTATGTTCTGGGGAGTAGTAGCGGAAAATAGGGTGTTACTCCGAATGTCTGTATGTTGAAAATCTGACGCTTCATCATCTGATGCCCATAGTCCTTGCGCACACTTGTGTAAATTCTGGAAAGGTTTAGAGGTTGTGTTCTGGATGAAAAGGGCAGAATTTGGTCAGAAAGTGGACACAACATCTTACAAAGACAGGGATCGGATGGTTTGGTGCTACAGAAAATATGTTAACTGGACATATACTATTAAAAAAATTGTACATAGATAAATATGCATTTGGATCAAAAATAGATTTGTGTACAAAGTGACAAGGGGAGGATCCTCTGACCCATAAACATACCTCATCACGATGACACTCCATTTCCTTCCCCCAATTAAGGGAGAGAGGAGAACTTGGCCAATGATAAGTTGTGAGGGGCAGGCTTAGTTATGCCCATGCACACACCCATTTTCAAAAGACATAATTAGAGCTACTAAGACCCAGGAAGGGACATTCACTTTCCACTTTGTCGGACCAGACAATATCCAGAAGACTCCAGAACCAGAACTTAGAATCAAGACTTCAGAACTTGCAGCAGAGAGGCCTAGTCCAAAAGCTGAATCCTTCTCAGCAGGCCTCAGAATCCAGCCACCTAACCAAACTATTCAACAGCCGGGCGAGCTGTTTGATTCTGGCTAGAACCCTGTGCCAGAACCCAGAAAGCAGAGCTGTATCCAGACCGCCGTGCAGTGCCGATAGAAGACCAGACCCAGACCAGACCGCTGTGCACTGCCAGAACTTTTGCCAAAACCAGAGACCCAGACCAGATTGCTGTGAGCAGGACCGGTACCAGAGACCGTCGGTGGCGAGTGAAGCCCAAACCTGACCAGACCTTGACGGCCTATTTCAAATTTATAGTGTGAGTACTCAGCCATAACTGTGAAAAACCAATCTCTTAGTCTAAAATAATCTAATTCAAACCATTCCCACCTATTTAGAACTGCATCATAGAAATCGTGTGTTCTTTCTGTGATTTCAAACCTGTGAAAGTGTCCTTTGCCATTCTGAATCATTATTTCATTTCGGAAAATCTACCTCCACAAAATCGTCCGTATCTTTTGAACCATAGGTGCTAGGAACGAGATTTAACTTTCATTTTAAAGCTAGGATCCTCAGCTTTCCAAAGGACCCAGACTCCTTATAGTTTTGCCGTAATCGCGCTCGACGCATTCAGAAAAAGTGCTGCGAATTGAAACTAGCTCATTGCACCACTTGTAAAAAAATAGCTGCTTTTGCTTTGCATTGCTGAAATTCGTTTTCAACCTGATAATCCCTCATGAATCATTGCTAGTGTTGACCTGAACTCATTCAAAGTAGCTGTCACCTACCCTGAATCTCCTATAGGGAATTTAGCATATTTTCACCTCTTTGCAAATCACATTTAAATTATTTTTGCTTGTGTTTTAAAATCATCCCTGTTGCTCTAAGCTTGTTAGGGGGGAACTGAATTGGTATTGCATTTGATTGTATTCCTGAAAATTGTGTGCTCCCCTTCCATCTCCTTATATTGCATAGGGGGGAGTGAATTGTCAAAAGAAAAAGTGATCATATTATCTCCTGTTGAAACCATAACAGTTTATTCCTGCGCTGCATTCTTTTCCATCATTGCATTTCCTTGAAACCATAAAAGTATTCTCAGCTACTTTATCCTTTCTCTACCAACTCCTAAGTAATTAAAAAAGTGTGCTAGTGTAATATTATCCATTGTTGATCACTGTCATATTCATAAGTGTGCTATCAAATATTAATTTATTTATAAAAGTGTGATGTATATATATTGTTTAATTTGTAAAATAAATCTTTTAATTTGCAAAACAAACCTACTTCTTGGCTCAGTGAGGTCAGGGGGATTCAAAGAGAGGGGCGTTATACAAGGGTTTATCATCCAGATTTATGAACTAGTCATAAAAATATATAAATAAGGGCTTTCATTGGGCATCCCAGACGAGGCACTGACTTAGTTGGAGTACTGAATTGAAGTCACTTAACAGAGTGAGGGCTTGAGCAGGGAAGTCTGGATTAGATCTACCATTTGTGCAGCTTAATACAGTGTGCTAACTGACAGGATACATAAATCCTGTTGGATCGCCACGCCGTGTTACATTGTAAAAGCACCCCTCAAAAGAAGGACGGTCTCTAATGAGATGGTCTGTTTTGCAAAATAAAAATACTAACTTCTGTAAGTCAGGAAGGGAATTAATTTCCAGAATGACGACCTTGGTAGATATCAAAATAGCCAGAGAGCACCTCTTACATAAGCTATTTTGGGAGAGGTGAATGGACGGAACAGGACCATAATGTGTGGTTGCAGGCAATCGCGCACAGGTCACTGTAACTGGGTCAGATATATGGAGGATCAGGGTCCCTTACATGTGGCCCTGAGTGAACTATATATGGCCCCTAAGGCCA
>CM010938.2:86497319-86536770 GCA_002915635.3 Ambystoma mexicanum | reverse complement strand
CTCACTTTATTCCTTTAAAAGTATTATCTTCAGCTTCAACTTTGGCCAAGGAATTTCTTGAAAACATTGTCCGAATATATGGATTTCCTTCCGTGTTGGTCTCTGACCGAGGTAGTCAGTTTATTTCGCAGTTTTGGAGGAAATGCTGTCAATTGGCGCAAATCGAAGTGAGGTTATCAACCAGTCATCATCCCAGACCGATGGTCAGACTGAGAGGACCAACCAGACTCTTGAGCAATACCTACGTTGCATGTTACACCAAACCCAAGGCAATTGGAAGGATATTTTATGGATTTCCGAATACGCATAAAACAACTCTGTAC
Organism: Ambystoma mexicanum; assembly: GCA_002915635.3. Classification (NCBI taxonomy): domain Eukaryota; kingdom Metazoa; phylum Chordata; class Amphibia; order Caudata; family Ambystomatidae; genus Ambystoma; species Ambystoma mexicanum. The sequence continues at coordinate 86,536,447 of CM010938.2, read as the reverse complement.
ATTCAGGAACCGGACAAAGCCCCTTTTATACCATATATGGGCATCATCCTCGGACCTCAGAACTCGATTCACCCCAACACTTGGAAATGCCCGCAGTGAACCATCTACACGCTACTATTACACAAGCCTTTAAGGAGGAAACTGAACATTTGAAACGAGCAAAAGAAAAATGCAGATCAACATAGAAGTGAAGCCCCACAATACCAGGTTGAGAATCAAGTTTGGCTAGCTACAAGAAACCTTCCTCTAAAAGGAACTCGGACCTTTAACCCTAGATATTTGGGACCTTACACCATTAAAGCCATTATCAACCCGGTGGCCGTCAAATTGGAATTACCTTCTAATATGCGAATTCATCCCGTCTTTCACGTTTCACTTCTGAAGCCAGTACAACCCGGAACCAGGTTAACCAAACCACCCGACCCCATCCTAATAGACGGGGAACCCGAATTCGAAGTAAAAAAATATCCTGGACTCTAAGATGGTCAAATCATGACTTTTTTATTTAATTGACTGGAAGGGTTACGGGCCACAAGAAAGGTCATGGGAGCCTAGTGACCACCTTCATGCACCTCGATTGGTGGAAAGATTCCATCGGAATTTCCCAGACAAACCAGGACCAAGGGGAAGAACGACCTTAGGAGGGGCCTTGGGGGGGGAGTGCTGTCATGATGCCTACCCCCAGACATCCAGACCAAGTCCATCAGTCCAGGGAGCAGGTGTGCGTAACATTAACATCATGAGCAGCTGCAGGTGGGTGTGCAGTGCCAGCGACCAATCTGGGAGTGGCCTTGCTCTAATTTGGCCTCCAATACTTTGCGCAGACCCGTCCCGATCCTCACTCAGTCCCCGACCTCCAGTTCCACCTCCCTTCCTCCCCCGCTTCCCGGGTGTCCCATGAGTCCTGATGCTGATGGGCCGAAGATAGCAGCCATGCCGGGTGTATCCACCGGCGTCACCTGCAGGCTCAATTAACATCATGAGAAGCTGCAGGTGAGTGCGCCGGGTCAGTGACCCCTCTGTGCCTGGTCTTGCTCTAATTTGGCCTCCACTACCTGGCGTGGACACAGTCCGCTCCATACTCAATCCCCGACCTTCATTTCCCCCTCGCTCCATCCCTCTGCTTCCCGGGCGCCCTGTGCGTCCTGATTGGCTAAGATAGCAGCCATGCCCGGTGTATCCACCGGCGTCTCCCGCAGGCTCCTTTAACAACATGAGCAGCTGCAGGTGAGTGTGCAGGGCCAGCGACCCCTCTGGCCCTGGCCTTGCTCTAATATGGCTTCCACTACTTGGCGCAGACCCGGCCCGCTCCTCACTAAGTCCGCGACCTCCATTTCCCTCTCCCTCCCTCACCCAACTTCCCGGACCGCCTGTGCGTCCTGATTGGCTGAAGATAGCAGCCATGCCCAGTGTATGCACCAGCGTCTCCGGGAGGCTCCTTTAACATCATGAGCAGCTGCAGGTGAGTGCGCAGGACCAGTGACCCCTCAGGGCCTGGCCTTGCTCTAATTTGGCCTCCACTACTTGGCGCAGACCCGGCCCGACCCTGCTACTCACTCAGTCCCTGAGCTCCATTTCCCCCTCCCTCCCTCCTCCAGCTTCCCAGGAGTCACGTGCGTACTGATTGGCTGAAGATAGCAGCCATGCCCGGTGTATCGCCCGGCATCTCCCGCAGGCTCCTTTAACATCATGAGCAGCTGCAGGTGAGTGAGCAGGGACAGCGACTCCTCAGGGCCTCGCCTTGCTCTAATTTGGCCTCCACTACTTGGCGCTCCTCACTCAGTTGCCGACTTCCATTTCCCCCTCACTCCCTCTCCCCGCTTCCCAGGCATTGCGTGCGTCCTGATTGGCTCAAGATAGCAGCCATGCTCGGTCTATCCACCGGCGTCTCCCCCAGGCTCCTTTAATATTATGAGCAGATGCAGGTGAGTGCACAGGGCCAGCGACCCATCTGGGCCTGGCCTTGCTCTAATTTGGTCTCCACTACTTGGCGTAGACCCGGCCTGCTCCTCACTCAGTCCCGACCTCCATTTCCCCCTCCCTGCCTCCCCCTGCTTCCCGGTCGTCCCGTGCGTCCTGATTGGCTGGAGATAGCAACCATGCCTGATGTATCCACCAGCGTCTCCCACAGGCTCCTTTAACACCATAAGCAGCTGCAGGTGAGTGCGCAGTGCCAGCGACCCCTCTGGGCCTGTCCTTGCTCTAATTTGCCTCTACTACTTGGCGCAGACCCGGCCCGCTCCTCACTCAGTCCCCTTCCTCCATTTCCCCGCCTCCCTCCCCCCTGCTTCCTGGGTGTCCCGTGCGTCCTAATTGGCTACTGATAGCAGCCATGCCCGGTGTATCCGCCGACATCTCCCGCAGGCTCCTTTAACACCATGAGCAGCTGCAGGTGAGTGCGCAGGGCCAGAGACCCCTCTGAGCCTGGCCTTGCTCAATTTAGCCCCCACTACTTGCCGCAGACCCGGCCCGCTCCTCACTCAGTCCCGAACCTCTGTTTCACCCTCCCTACCTCCCCCCACTTCCCAGGCATCCCGTGCGTACTGATTGGCTGAAGATATCAGTCATGCCCGGTGTATCCACCATATGTCTCCCGCAGGCTCCTTTAACATCATGAGCAGCTGCAGGTGAGTTCGCAAGGCCAGCGACACCTATGGGCCTGGTCTTGCTCTAATTTGGACTCCACACCACTTGGCGCAGACCCAGCCTGCTCCTCACTCAGTCCCCGCCCTCCATTTCCCCCTCCCTTGCTCCCCCCGTTTCCCGTGCGTCCTGATTGACTGAAGATAGAAGCCATGCCGGTGTATCCACCATTGTCTCCCGCAGGCTCCTTTAACATAATGAGCAGCTGCAGGTGAGTGTGCAGGGCCAGCGACCCCTCTGGTCATGGCCTTGCTCTAATTTGGCCTCCACTACTTGGTGCAGACCCAGCCCGCTCGTCACTCAGTCCCTGACCTCTATTTCCCACTCCTTCCCCCCCCGCTTCCCAGGTGCCCCGTGCATCCTGATTGGCTGAAGATAGCAGCCATGCCCGGTGTGTTAGGGAGAATTCTCTCTTTAGGCTGAATTTCCTAACCTAGTGAGTCCCCCAGGAGCTTTGCTGGATTTCTGGAGTTTGTTTTTTTCTCCTGCCAAGAGTGAGACTCTTTTTCTCCCACTCTTGGACATGATTTATGGTGTTCCTTTGACTGTTAATGTGTTTTATGGGCTATGGGGTCCTTTACTCCATAGGGTCTCATGTGTTTTTACTATGTGTGTTACACAGCACCCTCCGTGCAGTAACACAGGGGTGTCATATTGATACCCCACCATAGACTCCATACCCTGGGATTGACTACTGTCTCCCAGGGCATGTAAAGTCACCATTGGCTTTACTAGTCCCAAATTATGAACAGAAACCAGTACAAACCATCATATTGTGGACGTACTGGTCGGGGCAATTCGATTGCCCCGGGGTCTGTTAGTCGAGGGGGCACGTCTCTGTCCCCCCTGATCGAGTTTTGGCTGGTGGCAGTGGATACTACTTTTTATATTCGACCGCGAATATATCCCTATGGGATTTTCCCATTGTTCGAGGCTACCAACTTTAATTATTTAATTCTCATAGCCTCGAACATACCGCCGGTTTATTTATTTAATATTAATTCGCCGGTTGGTATTTTTTGCCAGGACTCGATTCTAAAATGGCGTTTGTGTTCTCTTCTGTGACTCCAACCCAAGTCGAGCCCTTTGTTCCACTTTTTGGCGGGCTTCTCCACAGAAGCCTCCAAAAGTGGTGCCACTCTGTCTGGGTACCACAGGGGGTGTGGGAGGGGGTTTAGGCACCCTGGACTCAGTTACCTTGGTAACTCAAGTCGCACTCTTGTGTGATTGGCCCAAGTGGTGAGCCGGCCGGCTCACCACTTAGCATTTTTGATTGACATCTAGGCTGAGTGAATGGGGGTGTGCTGCATAAAAGCAGGGCTTTGGGGACTGGAACTTCAGAAGTCGCCACAGGACCTGAGAATCCGACGAGGGAGAAGCTGAGCCGACCTACCACGACAACACCACCGGTGGAGCCCTGCGGAACCGACTCACCACTTCCTGACGACAGAGAAGATCTCCCGGCTGGAGAGGCTTCTTCCCCTGACTGGTGGGCACAACCAGTTTACCTTCTTCTCTTCGCATCCAAGGCCGTCTTGTGGTCGAATTGCCCGTGCCAAGCACCCCGGCAACCGGATAGCCACTTATCACTGGACCGCAAATAAAAGGACCACTCCTTTTACCTGAGAACTCCGCAGCTGGTTTCTTCCCTGTCAGTGCAACAGACTCCTGTCTTCCTCCCCGACAAGATCCTCTCTTCCCCCGGACGAAGCACCGACTTGCATCCGCTGCCAGAAACAACTGCCCCCGCTGGAGTATTCTCACCACTTTAAGGTACCGTGTCCGCCAGGCCTCCCTTTCTAAAGATTGCTACAAGGTAATAATAATCCCTTAACCTTCTGGACTGGGCTGGCCGCGTTGACCTTCTAACTGGTCCCTTTCTTTTGGTCCAACTCTTTTTGAACCTTTGCAAGACTCTTGTGCACTTCAACCGTGTGACCTTGGACACATTTCATTCTGATCCTCTTAAGGTGGATCCGGCCTTCTGAACTCTAACTTCACGGTTTTACTTGCCTTCCTCTCTTGTTTTGTTCTTATGAAAGTGTTGCGATCTGTTTCATATTATACTTTGCTTTTCTCTCCCTTTTTAAACGAATTGTTAGAGTGCCATCTGCGTTAAGCGCTCACAGCTGTCTGAAAATAAGTGGGGCTTTACTTAAGACTTGTCTAAAACTCTTCTAAGGGAGTGTATACCTTTTAGTGACCGTGTTTTTGAATTGCTTACTATTAGTGCCTGTGTGTTTTTCTAGATGTGGTTTTAAATGAATAATTATATCTCTTTTAGACCAAGCGCTGGTCAGTGTTCACTTGTTCTACTATGTTCTTTTGACCTATCGTGAATACTCTGTATGCTGCCTAACTCTTCTTGAGGGAAGTCTGACTGCTCAGCCACAGCTACCAAGTAAATCTGTGTGGTACAGAATGCTACCAAGTGGGTTTACTGCCAAACACCTGTAGTCTTAAATCTTTTGCAGTGGTCCCAGTAGGAACTGCACAGGATTCTGCCTAACACGGTGTATCCACCAGGGTCTCCTGCAGGCTCGCTTAACATCATGAGTAGCTGCAGGTGAGTGCGCAGTGCCAGCGACCCCTCTGGGCCTGGCCTTGCTCTAATTTGGCCTCCACTAATTGGCACAGACCCGGCCCGCTCATCACTCAGTCCCCGACCTCCATTTCCCCCTCTCTGCCTCCCTCCGTTTCCCAGGCATCCCGTGCGTCCTGATTGGCTGAAGATAGCAGCCATGCCCGGTGTATCCACCGGCGTCTCCCACAGGCTCCTTTAATGTCATGAGTAGCTGCAGGTGAGTGCGCGGGGCCAGCGACCCCTCTGTGCCTGGCCTTGCTCTAATTTGGCCTCCACTACTTGGCGCAGACCCGACCCACTCCTCACTCAGTCCCCTTCCTCCATTTCCCCCTCCCTCCCTCTCCCCGCTTCCTGGGCGTCTTGTGGTTCCTGATTGGCTGAAGATACCAGCCATGCCCTGTGTATCCACCGGCATCTCCTGCGGGCTCCTATAACATCCTGAGCAGCTGTCGGTGAGTGCGCAGGGCCAGCAACCCCTTTGGGCCTGGCCTTGCTCTAATTTGGCCTCTACTACTTAGCACAGACCTGGCCCACTCCTCACTCAGTCCCCGACCTCCATCTCTCCCCCCGCTTCCTGGGCATCCTATGCTTTCTGATTGGCTGAAGATAGCAGCCATGCCCGGTGTATCCGCCGATATCTCCCGCAGGCTCCTTTAACACCATGAGCAGCTGCAGGTGAGTGCGCAGGGCCAGCGACCCCTCTGAGCCTGGCCTTGCTCTAATTTGGCCCCCACTACTTGGCGCAGACCCGGTCCGCTCCTCACTCAGTCCCAAACCTCTGTTTCCTCCTCCCTGCCTCCCCCCACTTCCCAGGCATCCCGTGCGTACTGATTGGCTGAAGATAGCAGTCATGCCTGGTGTATCCACCGGCGTCTCCCACAGGCTCCTTTAACATCATGAGCAGCTGCAGGTGAGTGCGCAGGGCCAGCGACCCCTATGGGCCTGGCCTTACTCTAATTTGGCCTCCACCACTTGGCGCAGACCCAGCCCGCTCCTCACTCAGTCCCCGCCCTCCATTTCCCCCACCCTTCCTCCCCCCGGTTCCCGTGCGTCCGGATTGACTGAAGATAGAAGCCATGCCGGTGTATCCACCATTGTCTCCCGCAGGCTCCTTTAACATAATGAGCAGCTGCAGGTGAGTGTGCAGGGCCAGCGATCCCTCTGGGCATGGCCTTGCTCTAATTTGGCCTCCACTACTTGGTGCAGACCCAACCCGCTCCTCACTCAGTCCCTGACCTCTATTTCCCACTCCTTCCCCCCGCTTCGCAGGTGCCCCGTGCATCCTGATTGGCTGAAGATAGCAGCCATGCCCGGTGTATCCACCAGCGTCTCTTGCAGGCTCACTTAACATCATGAGCAGCTGCAGGTGAGTGCGCAGGGACAGCGACCCATCTGGGCCTGGCCTTGCTCTAATTTGGCCTCCACTAATTGGCACAGACCCGGCCCGCTCCTCACTCAGTCCCCGACCTCCATTTCCCCCTCTCTGCCTCCCCCGTTTCCCAGGCATCCTGTGCGTCCTGATTGGCTGAAGATAGCAGCCATGCCCGGTGAATCCACCGGCGTCTCCCACAGGCTCCTTTAACGTCATGAGTAGCTGCAGGTGAGTGCGCGGGGCCAGCGACCCCTCTGTGCCTGGCCTTGCTCTAATTTGGCCTCCACTACTTGGCGCAGACCCGGCCCGCTCCTCACTCAGTCCCCGACCTCCATTTCCCCCGACCTCTCCCCGCTTCCTGGGAGTCCCATGCATCCTGATTGGCTGAATATAGCAGCCATGCCTGGTGTATCCACCGGCGTCTCCGCAGGCTCCTTTAACATCATCAGCAGCTGCAGGTGAGTGCACAGGGCCAGTGACACCTCTGGGCCTGGCCTTGCTCTAATTTGGCACCCACTACGTGGCACAGACCCGGCCCGCTCCTCACTCAGTCCCCGACCTCCATTTCACCCGACCTCCCTCCGCCTGCTTCCTGGGCATCCTGTGTGGCGTTATTGGCTAAAGATAGCAGCGATGCCCGGTGTATCCACCAGTGTCACCCGCAGGCTCCTTTTACATCATGAGCAGCTGCAGTGGAGTGCATAGGGCCAGTGACCCCTCTGAGCCTGGCTTTGCTCTAATTTGGCCTCCACTACTTGGCGTAGACCTGGCCTGCTCCTCACTCAGTCCCCGACCTCCATTTCCCGCTCCCTACTTCCCCCCAGTTCCCGGGCGTCCCGTGCTTACTGATTGGCTGAATATAGCAGTCATGCCTGGTGTATCCAATGGCGTCTCCCGCATGCTCCTTTAACATCATGATCAGCAGCAGTTGAGTTTGCAGGCCCAGCGAACCCTCTGGGCCTGGCCCGCTCTAATTTGGCCTCCACCACTTGGCGCAGACCCAGCCCGCTCCTCCCTCAGTCCCCGACCTCCATTTCCCCCGACCTCCCTCTGCCCGCTTCCTGGGCATCCTGTATGTCCTTATTGGCTGAAGAAAGCACCCTGCCCGGTGGATCCACCAGTGTCACCCGCAGGCTCCTTTAACATCATGAGCAGCTGCAGTGGAGTGCATAGGGCCAGTGACCCCTCTGAGCCTGGCTTTGCTCTAATTTGGCCTCCACTACTTGGCGCAGACCCGGTCCGCTCCTCACTCAGTTCCCGACCTCCATTCCCCCCTTCCTCCCCCCGATTCCCGGACGTTCTGTGTGTCCTGATTGGCTGAAGATAGCAGCCATGCCCGGTGTATCCACCGGCATCTCCCGCAGGCTCCTTTAACATCATGAGCAGCTGCAAGTGAGTGTGCAGGGCCAGCGACCCCTCTGGGCCTGGCCTCTCTCTGATTGGGCCCCCACTACTTGGCACAGATCCAGCCTGCTCCTCACTCAGTCCCCGACCTCCATTTCCTCCTCCCTCCCTCACCCCGCTTCCCGGGCGTCCCGTGCGTCCTGTTTGGCTGAAGATAGCAGTCATGCCCGGTGTATCCACCGGCATCTCCCACAGGCTCCTTTAACATCATGAGCAGCTGCAGGTGAGTGCACAGGGCCAGTGACCCCTCTGGCCCTGGCCTTGCTTTAATTTGGCCTCCACTAATTGGCGCAGACCCGGCCCGCTCCTCACTCAGTACCCAACCTCCATTTCCCCCTCCCTCACCCTGCTTCCAAGGCGTCCCGTGCGTCCTGTTTGGCTGAAGATAGCAGCCATGCCCGGTGTATCCACCAGCGTCTCCCACAGGCTCCCTTAACATCATGAGCAGCTGCAGGTGAGTGCGCAGGGCCAGCGACCCCTCTGGGCCTGGTCTTGCTCTAATTTGGCCTCCACTACTTGGCGCAGACCCGGCCCGCTTCTCACTCAATCCCCGACCTCCATTTCTCCCTCCCTTCCCCCGCTTCCTGGGCATCCTGTGCATCCTGATTGGCTGAAGAAAGCAGCCATGCCTGGTGTATCCACCGTCGTCTCCAGCAGTCTCCTTTAACATCATGAGCAGCTGCAGGTGAGTGCGCAGGGCCAGCGACCCCTCTGGGCCTGGCCTTGCTCTAATTTGGCCTCCCCTACTTGGCGCAGACCAGCCCTGCTCTTCACTCAGTCCCCGACCTCCATTTCCCCTTCCTCCCTCCACCTGCTTCCTGGGCATACCGTGCGTCCTGATTGGCTGAAGATAGCAGCCATGCCCGGTGTAGCCACCGGCGTGTCCCGCAGGCTCCTTTAACATCATGAGCAGCTGCAGGTGGGTGCGCAGGGCCAGCGACCCCTCTGGGCCTGGCCTTGCTCTAATTTGGCCTCCACTACTTGGTGCAGACCCGACCCGCTCCTCACTCAGTCCCCAACCTCCATTTCCCCATCCCTGCCCCTGCTTTCCGGGCGTCCCGTGCTTGGGTGGGGAGTAGAGCAATTACTCTAGTCCAGAAAGCCCTGGCACTCTACCTTACCTTTCCAAAACATAGACTGTCAGGCGAACATCACTCATGACAACTCATACTTAGATAGATTGGTGACCACCAGCCTAAGTTAATGCGTGACAGGATTGTGCATGCTGCATTGCGTCACATATAAACATATTTGTGAATGTAAGCATGTGCCACACTTAGATAGAATTGTGAACATTAGCCTGTGTCGCATCTAGATAGGATTGTGAATGTTAGCATCTGCCACGCTTAGATGGAATTTGAATGTTAGCATGTGCCACACTTAGATAGAATTGTGAACATTAGCCTACGTTGCATCTAGATAGGATTTTGAATGTTAGCATCTGCCACGCTTAGATGGAATTTGAATGTTAGCATGTGCCACACTTAGATAGAATTGTGAACATTAGCCCGTGTCGCATCTAGATAGGATTGTGAATGTTAGCCTCTGCCACACTTAGATAGAATTATGAACATTAGCGTGCGTCGAAATCTAGATAGGATTGTGAATGTTAGCATCTGCCACACTTAGATGGAATTTGAATGTTAGCATGTGCCACACTTAGAATTGTGAACATTGGCCTGCGCAGCATCTAGATAGGATTGTGAATGATACATTTGCCCCACACTTAGAATTGTGAACATTGGCCTGCGTCGTATCTAGATAGGATTGTGAATGTTAGTATGCCCAGACTTAGATAGAATTGTGAGGGCCTGCGTCACTTCTAGATAGGACTGTGAATGTTAGCATGTGCCACATTTGGATGGAATTCAAATGTTAACGTGTCACACACTTAGACAGAATTGTGAAGATTGGCCTGCGTCACATCTAGATAGAACTGTGAATGTTAACATGTGCCACACTTAGATGGAATTATGAAGGTGCATATATTTTCCACTCGGCGGCATCCACCACTTGCCAACCGAGGAAGCATGAATGAGGGCAGGCAGCGCCTATTAATTTGCCTCCCTACTGAAATATCTATGAAGCGCCCTGAGAAGGAAGGTATGCCTCACAGTCTTGCTGCTGTGTACAGCGGCATCCCTTCCACGTGTTTTTGCCCTATCCTAAAATGGCCGCCGCCCTCACCGACCAAGGAGGGGTCTCATTACGCCGCCGCACAGCTGACTGGCTTTGGATCCAACATAAGCCAATAGAATCAGCCGGCAGGCAGAGCCAGCCGTCTGACGAAGGCCGGAGGACAAAGGCTATCCTGTCTGAGCCTGTCCGAGACTAGAGAGACAATCCTTTCCAACAGTCTGCATCAAATCCTCTGGAGACCTTGATCTCACGGCATACTGCAAAGTTTTGCCTGTTAAGAGTTAACTCTTGCGTGACCTCTGTGCGGTACCCATACTACAGCCTCATATGCTGCCGTGACCCTGTGCCTATCTCCATTGACTCTACCGCCAAACACGGCATACTGTATAGCCACATTAGAATACCATTAGGCAATTCGTACAATTGCCACATTGCCATTGTGTGTATACATACTGATTAACAATCTGACCCTTACACGTACTTGGATATAGGATCCTGTGCAATACATGAAACAAAGAGGCCTGTGCTTATACAGCACCATATCTCAATGTCAATGTTCATTGACATGCCTACTATTAATGCACTACTGCTTCTTTGATTCCCTACACTGTTTGATTGTCCGGCTTTGCTTGAACTACGGCGCCCTCCACCGATACGTGCCATGATACGCTCGCTGCCATTGCATCATTGCCCCAGGAATTGTTTGCATCGTTTGATTGTCTCTGCTCTAATCACCGCAGCATTCGTCATTGTTATGCTCATTGAAATTGATGTAGTACTATTACTGCAATAATGCACTACTGCCTCATTGATTGCTCTGCCCGATTGCCCCACTGCTCATTTGTTTGAAGCATAGTGACGCTCCCCATGCCAATAAATTCACTGAACTGCCCACTGTTACTGCTCTGTCTCATTTATTGCTCTGCCTTGACAGTCTGTTTGGCCCTCTGCTAGCCTACTTGCTAATTGTAATCATTGATCTGTATGCTGCACTAGCCTATGTGTAAACTCCGATTTGCATGTTGCCATTCCATAGTTGCACTAGCCAACTTGCTAATTCTGATTCATTTGTTACACCCAAATCGCAGCAGCCTAAAACCCGATTGCTGTCACTCCAACCCAAGGATTAGCTAAATTGCCTGATCTCAATGCTTATAGTGAGACACGATTACTAGGCCTATAGGGCCGCACAGCCTAGCTGTGTTCTAGCACTCCCTCTATGCCATTGTGCCGCATATCCTATGCACCTAGAATCCAAGTCCCTCTTAATAATGCTGGACATACTGACCACCATCATGTTCCCATTCTGCATAATGCCCCACTCTGTACAATGCACAGGAGGATACACAGGAGGATACTTCATCAACACCAATGATGTTCTAGACAGATTGGGGTGTCAATGCCATTATCCGATCCCCCGCCCCACCCCATTTCTCCCCTCCCTGCCCCCATTCCCTAACCCAACAGTACCCAGAACCAATATTCCCACCAACAACATGAGCAAAGCAGTCTTAATCATCCCCAGCCTCAGTCACAATATTGCTAAACACCCCCGATCCACTAAGAATAACAACAACCCAATACCTATAGTAGGTCTTGATAGACTGAACAGACTTAGGGTAAGAACCAAAACCCTCCTTACAGCTATAAAGCCAGCCACAATTACAGATGATTTCAATAAAAATGACACCATCGCTAAAAACCGCCAACACAAAGACCACTCTAAAAAACCAACCAAACCCCTAACCAATTCTAAAACCACTGCTGTCTCACCAAACTCAGATAACATATTGCCACGAGACCCCATCCCCACGCTCAAAGGCACACTTATCAATGTGCGCTCCCTTGGTGCACATGCCATAGAAATCCACAACCTCATTGTGGATCAACAACTTGACATCCTGGTAGTCACCGAAACATGGCTACACCCTGCCGCAGGCCCACTCCTAGCCCTTGCCATCCCCCCAGGATTCAGCATTCTCAGGACAGACAGAACCAACACCCAAGGTGGCGGAGTCGCTCTAATAGCCAGAACCACCCTGCAAATTAGAGCCTGCCCAATGGAACAATTACAGGGGTACAAACTCCTACTAGTTAAATTCACCTCCAACCCCAAAACCACCACTAACTTTCTGGTAGTGTATAGATCACCAAACAAAAATACTTACCCTAACTTGGATATCCCGCTACTACTAACACCCATGATCAAGCCTAATACTAAATGTATCATTCTTGGATACATAAACCTAGGCTACAGCGATCCCCTAGATCTCGACACATCAGCCTTCCATACAGCCATGTCAGACATGAACTTCACACAGTTCATCAATGAACCCACCCACTCCAAAGGTAGAACTCTGGACGGGATCCTCACTCTCAATTCCAAAATCACCATTGATTCCATCCTCCCTGTAGACTGGTCAGACCACTTTGTCATCAGTTTCACTTTGGAAAACAAAACTACAGACCTCCTCAACCTTAAAATACCAGACACCTTCTTAGCCAGAAACATCAAAAAGCTCTCAGCAGAAAACCTATCGCCCGTCCTAAGTGCAGCAGTAGCCAACATTACTCCTGATACAAACAATCCTGCCTACCTAGCAGAATGCTACCAAAAAAGACTTACACATATCATTGATGCACTTGCACCCATCACTACCAAATCTCGGAGACCAGACAAACGCTCTTGCTTCTGTTCAATGAGGAGCTAGTCTCCTTGAGACGCATAAAAATATCACTTGAGCACCTCCACAGAAAAACAAACACCACAGAATCAGCAAAGTCCTTTGAAGAAGCCAATAAAAATTATAAATCAGCCATAATTTCCCATAAAGCCAATGCATTCAACCTTCACATCGCCAATGCTACCCCCAACAGCAAAGAACTGTTCTCTATCCTTAGAGAGCTAGAGAACCCTTGTCAAGTCGTAGCACTTACCAATGTCAGTAAAGCTTGGTGCACCACAATACAAGACGCCCTAGCCTCCAAAATCTCACTGCTACAAAAGAAAATGTATAGCAAAAAAAGACTCCTAGTGGAAAAAACACCTCCTACCATCATAGCAAACCAATCCAACACCTTTCCGGATACCCCATTTCACTTCTCACCAGTCTCACACAAAGAAGTGCTAGACACAATAGCCAAACTCAAAGCCTCTAACTGTAAAGAAGACCAATTCCCGTCCCACCTAGTCAAACTCTATGCCCCCACCCTATCACCTATAATTACTAAATTTGTCAATGCCTCCTTCAACACAAACACGGTCCCGACCAGTATCAAAAAAGCATGGGTAACCCCCCTCCTCAAAAAACCAACCCTAGATCCTTCAATCCCTACCAACTACCGACCTATTACAACGGTCCCATTTCTTCTGAAAATAATTGACAAAATAGCATATTCCCAAATACAAAACCACCTATAACACCACCAATTATTGGGGGACCGACAGTCAGGATTCCGCCCTAACCACAGTACGGAGACGACCCTTCTCGACCTAAAGATCCAAATGCATGCCTCCAGAGAAGCAGGAAAACTCTGCCTACTAATGCAACTAGATCTCTCGGCAGCTTTTGATTTGGTCGACCATGACAAACTGTGTGTGACACTAGCCAATAACTTCAACCTGTCCAAGGATGCCACTGACTGGATCAAATCATTCTCAGCAGATAGGAAACTCAAGAGTGTCCATCGGCAAATAATCAGCCGACCCCATACCAGTTCCCGTAGCCGTCCCGCAAGGTTCATGCTATCCCCCACCCTCTACAATGCATATAACAAGCTGCTTTTCGCAGCTCTGGATGCCATGGGTGTCATCTACACTAATTTTGCAGATGACACCCAGATCCTCATTCCACTATCAGGCAACCATGAGCAAGACTCACTGCTCACCAACCAAATGTACTCACTTATACAAAACTGGATGGCTAACAATAGTTTATGTCTAAATGATGATAAAACAGAGCCACTCATACTAGGTACATCCTCTAAAATGGACTCTCTCCAGCCTGCATATACATCCTTCATCATTGATGTCACCACAATCCCAGTTCTTAAACAAGTCAAGACACTTGGTGTTTATTTAGACGCCACCCTAACCATGTCCAAACAAATCAACACCCTAGCCTCATCCACTTCCTATACATCCAAGCTCATCTCCCTAAGCCGCAAATTCCTCACTCCTAATAACTGCATTACACTAGCAAGAGCGCTAATACTTTCCAAACTTGACTACTGCAATATCCTCTTCCTTGGTACTTCCATCACAAATATAGCCAAAAGCCCTCCAAGCTGCACTAGGCATAAAAAAAGTCTGATCACATCTCCAACATCAGGAGAGACAACCACTGGCTCCCCATCAAAGCTAGGATTCTATTCAAAACTCTCAGTATCACACACAAATGTATTGCCAAAAAAGCTCCCAAATACTTCATTGTTACAGTTATGATGAAATCCCATACCAGACTCCTCAGATCTAACAACAACGCACACCTCAAAATCCCAAGATACAAAAGAGAGAAAGCGGGGGCGGCAGTTTCAAAGTCCTTGCTCCAAGACACTGGAATGCCCTACCCACTAACATCAAGAACGAGACATCATACCCTAAATTGAAAAAATCACTGAAAACTTGGTTATTCAACCAATACTAACAGGGACCAGCCCCATCCTACCCTGACTTGACCTGGACTCGACCTTCACCATCATTTGTATATATGTTGTATGTATTCTCACTTCTGCTTTACTGTGTTTTTATTTTATAATTTAAGATTGTATTACCCACTGTCTGTAACTACGCTGTGATACCTCCGGGTCTGAGCGTATAACAAATGTAATAAATAAAATAAATAAGGTTAGCAAGTGCCCCACTTAGAATTGTGAACATTAGCCTGCGTCACATCTAGATAGGTTTGTGAATGTTAACATGTGCCACACATACATAATATTGTGAATGTTAGCATGTGCCACACTCAGATGGAACTGTGAATGTTAGCATATGCCACACTTATATGGAATTATGAAGATTAACAAGTAGAACAATTAAAAGGAATTGGGAATGTTAGCATGTCCCACACTTAGATAGAATTGTGAACATTAGCCTGCGCTGCATCTAGATAGGATTGTGAAGGTTAGCAAGTGCCACACTTAGACGGAATTATGAAGGTAAGGATGTGCTGCACTGTGAATGCTAGCATGTTAGATTTCATATAACCCACTAACCAATATAAGCTCAAACTCTGCATACTTATCTCACTCAAAAAACTCACACAACCATCTCTCGCACAACAAGCCGCATGCACTTCACCGCACTGCAACAACACATAAGCCGCACCAACAGCACACGCGGACTGACACCGATCCAATACTCGCAACAAAGCTCAGCACCTGGTGTATACCGAGTTGAAGCTGCCAACAGAACACCACTCCTCTCACTATCCTACTCCCTCTTCACCTTACTAACCCATTCCACCTTCTCGTTTACAGATCCGCCAGAGCGCCTGGGGACCAACTCTGTGGGTGACGGTGCGTGGTCCAACTATCTTTAACATTTAACATGAATTATTCACTTTTTCCAGCTGTTTTTTCAAACCATTCACTTTTCAACAGCGCCTTTTCTGTAGTGCTCACAAAGTCTTTTTTGGAGAACTCGCATTTTTCAGTTCCATTTTTATAGTGTTTTCTTTATATCACTTCACAATAGTTTCATATCAGCCTCATCTTCAATGGCTCTTCCCACAATTTGTTTGTATGTCGAGGAAAGGTAGCTAGGTTGGTCCACTCAGTATATCGAGGGAGATTGTGTTGCTCTTACTCTCACTGATAAAAACATAGGGCCTCATTACACGGATGGCGGTAGGGATTTACCGTTACCGGTAATGGAATACCGGTAACGTTAAATCCCCATGCGGATCACGACCCGGCACACCGCTATTAGCGGCATCGCAAATTACGGTGCCACTAATAGCGGGCAGACCGTGTGCGCGCGACCCTCCACCCCGTAAATTACGCCATGCCGCTATTAGCACAGCATCACAAGGCCAGTGGACATGCTAATAGCGGCATGGTAAATCCACCCAAACCCCTTACCGCCATGGTGCTAATACCGGCATCGCGGAGCACCCGTTAAGAGGAATGAGCAGTGTTCCCACCTGCCACAGGTGGACACAATCAGCACAGGTGGAGGCAATGGAGACTGTGGCAGCTCAAAAGGAGCACACCACACCCCTTCCCACACCCCTTCCCACACAAAGATGGTTCCAATACTGGCAGCAGTACATGGCCTGGGGGACCTCATTGCAGCGCAGCTGCTACTACAACAGGCAGCACAAAGGAGACGCAGGAGGAGGAGGAGGAGGAGGAGGGCAAGACAGGCACAGCAAGCACCACAACGGCACCTATTCATACCACAGAGGCACCCACCAATCCCCAGGGTCAGAGCCAGTCCATGCAACCTAACCCCTGAGCAGATACACACCCTGTACCGTCTGGACAGGGTTACCATCACCAGCATCGTGGACATGATCCACAACGACATTGTGAGCCTCATAGACATCAGAACTGCCATCCCCCGCTACTGAAGGTGGTGAGTGTGCTCCACTTTCTGGCCACAGGCACCTACCAGCATACAGTGGGACAGATGCATGGCATCTCACAACCAGTATTCACACGCACGGTGAACCAGGTACTCGATGCCCTCCTGAAGCATGCACCTGAACACATATCCATGCCACGGACTGCCCAGGAGATAGCAAACACAAAAGTTGGCTTCTATTCACTGGCAGGCATCCCAAGTTGCATTGGGCCATCGACTGTACACATGTGGAATTGGTGGTCCCACATCACAATGAAGTAGTCTACCGGAACAGGAAGCAATTCCACTCTATCAATGTCCAAAATGGTATGTGACGCCAACAAGATAATCACACATTGCTGTGCCCGATTTCCAGGATCAACACATGATTCCATGGTCCTGCGGAACTCAACTCTCCCACGCTACATGGAGCGAAACCCTGGACAACGTTTGTGGCTACTCGGTGAGTAGCAGGGCAAGCACATGGCAACGTGATTGGGGGGGGAGAGATACATACTGCAACTGGGAGTGATTGGGGGGGAGAGATGGGGGGAGAGAAACATACTGCAACTGGGAGTGAATGGGGGGGAGATACAATACTGCAACTGGGAGTGATTGGGGGGGAGATACATACTGCAACTGGGAGTGATTGGGGGGGAGAGATGGGGGGGAGAGATACATACTGCAACTGGGTGTTGACTGTCGTCCGTAGGAGAAATGGACATACAGATGTACACCAATGTGCATCCGGGAAGGCCACGATGTACTTGGAATGAACCCACATGCAATTTGAAGCTGCACAACATCAATCCAGCAATGCGCCCTTGAATGCATGCAAAGGGATCACCCCTAGACATAGCACTGAACCACACACCTATAGCACCACTGAAGTGATGCCTCACAGCATGGCCACATTGGTGTCAGAATGACAGTACACTCGCAGTGTGGTACCAAATTTGCCTGGGACAGGGACACCTAAGACCTGGCCTCACCCAGGACATGTCAAATGCTGTTGGAGGCATTAATGTTGCATTACTACTTGCAGGGTCAACCTCCCCCTTGCACGTTGCTGCCACACAGACCATCTGCATGTATGCTGTCAATTCAGTACTTGGATCACAATGCAATGTCAATTAGTGTGATGTGAACAGGCCGCTCATGAGGTGAACAGTAACAGGACCCTGTTCATTCCCCCATACAGGTGATGCGGGCTATCCCCTGAAGACCTGCCTCCTCACACCTGTACGGAACCCACAGAACAGGCACGAGGAGGAATACAATCGTGCACATACCCGTACCCGCATCGTGATCGAGCAGACATTTGGACTTTTGAAGTCACGTTTTAGGTGCATTAGCAGGTCTGGTGGTGCTCTCCTGTATGGACATGAGAAGGTGGCCAAGATCACCATGGCATGTGTCATGCTGCACAATATGTGTATCAGACGGAATGTGCCACTGCCCCTGACGTTGAAATAGAAGCACCTGATGAGGACGATGATGGTGATGAGGACGGAGGTGAAGGGATGCAGGTCTTGCAAGAGGGGATGGGCAGGAGGGACGTGCTGTGAGACAGCATCTGATCAACCAAATATTCTGAGGAACATGTTTTCGTACTGTCACATGGTAATGGGGAGTCATGCACTGGTGTATGTTTACGAGCACACAATGGACCCTGTCCCCAATAAAGTACACACACACAATGAAGTTGTCCAAGCCAGTGTTTAGATCAGAAACCAGTGTATTGAGTAACATTAAGGTGTGAAAGTGCAAGTCAAAAAACATCCCACCACCCTTCCCCCCACCCCACAACAGACCCATGACACCCTTCCCCCACCCCACAACAGACCATGACACCCTTCCCCCCAACAGACCCATAACACCCTCCCCCCCCCCACAACAGACCCATGACACCCTTCCCCCCCAACAGACCCATAACACCCTTCCCCCACCCCCACAACAGACCCATAACACCCTTCCCCCACCCCACAACAGACCCATAACACCCTCCCACCACCCCCACAACAGTCCCTCATGTGTTTGCCAGGTTTGGCCTGGCCTATGCACACATAGGGATCCCTATCGACCCCCTATTTTCAATTGTCCTCAGGGGGATTCAGAGGGTTGGCAGATGTGCGCCTGGTGGTGCGCGATGAGCGCCGGAGGGGGCTTGTTTGCCTCGACCCAGAAGATGAGGATGGGGCAGACTGGCCTTGTTGGGAAATGTGGCGGTCCATAGTGTCAGCCATGCGTACCAGGACCTCCCTGAGCCTCCCTATCTCATCGCACAGCCTGTTGGTGTTGGCGTCCATCCGCTCTGTGGAGTGCCTCAACGCCTCCACGATGTTCTCACTGCGATTGGCAGCCTCCTCAACATGCTGCCCAACCAGCACAGACAGCTCTGCAGGATGGTGGTCAATTGGTGGGCAGTGCTGGGTGAGTGTGCACTTGAGCCTGTGCCCTCGGATGCATCCACCACAGCAGGTGATGGCAACATGGGGGACATGATTGCAGGGACGGTGTCCTCAACTGTGGTATCAGACGCAGGGGTGTGGAATGGCACTGGCTCTGGTGATCCAGGGGGGCTTGGGGTGTGCATCTCCATGGCGTGGTCTAGGGTGTCCTCCAGATCGGATAGGGGGGCAGTGGCGGCTGCCTCACCAGTGGAGCTTGCCGCAGCTGATGGTGGGCCTCGTGGCTGCATCGGTGCGGGTGGGTTCACCACGGTGGTGGGCCGCAGTTGGTGGTGCAGCTATTACTGCCGTGGCAGTGGCACTCCGACGAAGTTTGGCACTCGTCTGGTGCGGCCTGCCCCCCTTCCCCTTGATGTTGTTGGGTATCCGCCGGCTCCTGTGCCCTTGGCCTCTTGCATGTAGCTGTTGCCTGTGTTGCATCAGCGGCATCCTCCCCATCTGTATGTGAGCCTGTCAGGGGCGAGACGGGGGATGGCATTGGTTGCGTTTCAATTTACTTAATGCAGATTACATTAATAATGCAGTTGTGGCAATTGGGACTTAGTGGTTGTGGATGCAGGTGATGTGCCAGTTCAGTGCCTCATCCATGCATGGTAGTGTTTGGGACTTGTCTGTGGTGTTGTGTGCATGTGTGTGTGTGTGTGGGTCTGACACAGGCATGTTGAGGGATGGATGCATGTGTGGATGTGTGTCCATGCATGAGAGGAGTCTGTGCTCGCATATGGGGGGTACAGTACATTCACATCGCATCCTGTCATGTGTACACTCACCTCCATCAGAAGTGGTTCCCACGCCGAGCTCCATGCTGCCTACTCCCTCTATTGACTCGACGGCAATCATGTTGGCGCACGTCTCCTCCCATTCCTTCATCAGGATTGGGGATCCATCTCCACCAGCACTGGCAATGCAGTGGTTCTCCGCCAGGATGCCCCTCACCCGCAGCCTGAGGTCGTCCCACCTCTTCCTGCATTCGCGCACAGTGCGCGTGCTGGTGCCCACTGCACTGACTTTGGCTGCAACCTCCTCCCAGATGGCTTTCTTCCTCAACAGGGTTGGCCGGCGCATGTCATTTGCGAAGACCACCTCAGCATTCTCCGCAAGGGTCTGTGTCAACATCACCAATTCCTCATTGGTGTATTTTTCTTTGCGCAGCCTGTCAGTCGATTTCTTGAGTGCCTTGGGCATGATGCAGGTGTCCACAATTGTTTGGCATGGCTCACGATTCAAAACAGGTCCAGGGGGCAGAGGATGGCAATGGATTGTGTTTTTAAAGATGGCGCCGGGCTCTTTCCCGTTCCGGCGCGATGACGCTATTTCCGCTTCCGCTATTTTACGGTCACCGCTAATAACGATGACCGCTAATAGCGGTGACCGCTAGTAGCGGTGACCGCAATTTGCATGTAGCGTGAGGGCGGAGGTGCTATCTGCACTTTCGTCAAAGCCGGTAAGGGAGTTTTTTGGGACTTTTGCGGCATGGCGGTAGGGTCATTACCGGCATGGTGCTATGCTCGTGTCCGCGTACTCGTAATGGTGCGTTATTAGCGCCCTCTTACGAGGGCGGACACGTTAATAGCGCCATGCCGCTAATATGCGGTTTTTAGCGCACAACGTGTAATGAGGCCCTATATAGTATGCTACCTCTTACAGTCTAAATTAGGACAAGACTCTTGATACCGCCAAGGAATTAGGAAGATGCTGTTACTCTTCTTTTACTTTCAGCTATTTGCGTCAAAGGCAGGAAATTGGACCACTGTTGGGTGAGGTAGTTATTCTAATATGGCTTTCACTCCCTGCCTGCTGGGGGGGCGGACGCAGGGTTTAACGGCCGCCGGCCCGGACTTTGTAGGCAGTTAAACCCCATGTCCACCGCCCAGCCAGGGAGTCAAAGCCATTCACACCCTGGGATTTACCGGAGTGCGAATAGTTTTCATGTTTTTCCCTTTCCGATGGGAGATGAGCTCCGCGCAAGCCCATCTCCCGTCGGAATGGAAAAAAAAATATGAAAAAATGTGCCTTTCTTTCTGAACCGGCACGGGCGGTGAATGCAGAATCATGCCTGGGAAAGGTGGATTCTGATTGGTCAGACCGCTTTTCCCAAGTGCGAATCCTAAATCAGGCCCTAAGACACAAGATCAGAATCAGAAACCCTTATTGTTGTCCAATCATCATGATGTCTCGTCAAACTAAAATGAGAATGATTTTCTATTACACAGTAATATTTTTTACTCCCTTTGTACCTCCCTCACCTAGGAACATGTCTGGATCTCTGGGGGCAATTAGTAAAGATAAGGGGGAGTACATTTTGTTGTGTCTTCAGATGGTTATTAGTTTCCACAGATGCTATTACCATTGAATATGTGGGAATAAACCACCCTTTGATCTCCTCTCATGGATTATTGTGAGTATTGGTAAAATAACAGAGGGAAAGGAAGTTGCTATTTTTTAGGAAAACATGGAAGAGGTCATTACGAGTTTAGCAGTATACGGGAAAAGTGGTGGTAACGGAATTAGCGCCACATTTAACATTCCAGCGAATAATGATCCAGCAGTAATACCATCAATGGTAATTCCACTGACGGTAATTCCGCCGACTGTAATATAGTCGGCGGAATTACCGTCGGTGAACATACCATCAAGAACACAAAAGCTGTATTACTGTTGCATTATAAGTTGTGACTTGTTGGTATTACCGCCAAAATTCTGCAGTAATACCGCTGAAAGCACAGCACAGTTACTTCCACTTTTCAGGTGGAGGTAAATGCAGACATGGGCCACAAATGAAGCCACAGGTGCCCCCAATCCACGCAAGAGGGCTACATAAGGTACACACCTTCCCCAGACACACTTCCCAGCACCATGCTGCCACTAACCATTACGACCTGGGATATGCAGCTGCTCATGCCGCGCATGGACCTACAGAGGCAGGAAAATCAGCCCAGGCCATAGGGTGCAGAGAAGAGGAGGAGTAGGAGACGCTGTGGAAGGTAAGCACCCATACCCAGGGTCAGACCCTCACCCTGGACCCTCACGGACATCCAGCTGGTAATCCTGTACTGTCTCAACAGGGAGACCATAGGTAAGATGCTCACCATAATCCAGAGGCACATTGAGAACAGGATTAACATCAGGACATCTGTGCCCCCGCTGTTAGCGCTAGCGTCCGTCCTGCAATTCCTGGGAACTGGCACCTTCCAGCACTCTATGGCCATGCCGCACAGCATGTTGCAGCCAACATTTCCAATTGTGCTTGGCCAGGTACTGGAAGCCTTCCTGCGCCTTGTGGCATGGTATATATCTCTCTGCCCACCCGCAGGCACAGGAGCATGCCATGAAGGCACGTGTTTATGTAGTGTCACACATGCCAAACGTCATTGCAGCCCCAGACTGCATCCATGTGGCGTTGGTGGCCCCCCCCAGGCACATGAAGCAGTGTACAAGAACAGGAAGTACTACCTCTCACTGAACGTCCAGGTGAACTGCGATCCAGACCTCTA
The DNA here is from genome assembly GCA_002915635.3 of Ambystoma mexicanum. Classification (NCBI taxonomy): domain Eukaryota; kingdom Metazoa; phylum Chordata; class Amphibia; order Caudata; family Ambystomatidae; genus Ambystoma; species Ambystoma mexicanum. The sequence goes on along the minus strand of CM010938.2, from coordinate 86,513,775 downwards.
CATCATACACTGCTGTGCCAGATTCCCTGGTTCCACCCACGATGCCATGTTCCTACGCAATAGTACACTGCCGGGATACATAGGGAGGCACAGAGGGCAACTGCCATGGATATTGGGTGAGTACAAGTGCCATCACACAAATTCATCTCGCAGCTCTACAGAAAGCAATGTGAATGGGGGCGGGGGCGGTCGGGGTACATAGCCACAACAGTAAAATGCATGCCCTGTTAAGGCCCTGTACATGCAGGACTGCAGGATCTGCCCTCTCACTGTACAAATAACAGCCTATAACCCACAGGACTTAGACAGGATGGACAATGTTGTAGTAAGTCGCCAATGCATATTGCCCCAACAGGCTACAAAAACACGCATGACTACAGGAACCACAATGCAACATTATACATCCATATTCATGAAACAACAAAGTTCAACACTGCACCAAAAGAATGCAACACTGGCAGAAGCAATGCCATGTATTCAGGTAACCATGTATATGAACCCATCATGGAATAGGCACTGACAAGACAAACCTGCAGAAGTATGACTGATCACCCATCGAGCCACAAGCATGAGACCAACACACAGGCTCGACACAGGCACTATGACACCCTGCCATGACAATCACAGACCCTGAAAGCGACAAGTGCTGGCCGTGAGACACCCTGCCATGACAATCACATACCCTGAAAGCGACAAGTGCTGGCCGTGAGCTGTGTGCATGGTGTTACACAACAGAGCAAATTATAAATGACTCCACATGCAAGTACTGTGATAGTGAGACATGTCATGCGACAATACTCATAAAATGCATGCACACAGTGTCTAGCAACATGCTGTTGTAAAAGGCAACATATCCACAATGCACTGTGACTGACACCTATAACCTTTTCCCTTGCAGGTGACCCTGGATACCCCCAGCTCCCATGGCTGATGATACCCGTGCTGACCTCACAGATGGCATAGGAGGTGGCCTACAATGAGCCACATGTCAAGAACAAGCTCTGCATTAAGCGGACATTTGGCCTGTTGAAGGCTCATTTCCAGTGCCTACACCGGACCGGAGTGGCCTGGATGCATAGGCCACATTTGGTTGTACAAATATTTCTTGTCACTGCCATGCTGCACAACATCTGGCTTATGTGAAAGGTCACCCTGCCCCATGATGACCTCCAGAAGACAACAACTCATTACCTGCAGGTGCAGTGCTGCCCCACAGTGAGCGGGAGGTGGGAAGGAATGGACATTTGGTGCAGCAATAACTAATATGCATTCATTACATATCTCATCGATAATCACATGCTGCTCACTGTTGTGCATGGGCATGTATAGAATAAAACACATTTGCACAAAAAGAAATGCCTGAGCATTGCTTCCAGTTGACTTGTGTTTAATTCTCAAGTGTTAAAACCCCCAACACAATACCCTGCCCACACCCTCATCCCCATCACAATACCCATGCAGTTTGTGTAACACATGTGTCCATTACCTCCTCCTCTTGGCACCCTTTGTGTTGGGAGAAACAGCACGAGAGGTGCAGCAATGAGAGCGCCTTGGTGCCATGCTCACCACAGATCCATCAGTAGGGGTGGCTGAAATGGAACTGTCTGGTTCACTGCCCCAGACATGCTGAAGGGGGAGTGTGATGGCCCTGGAGATATTCTCGTTGGTGGCCGACATTTGCACAGATAACTTCCATACCCATTCTGCTCATGAGGGTGGTACTTGCAGTTCCTGCAGCAGCACAACGGCACAGTCGCTCCACATCTGCTTGGAGGCATGGAGCACCACATCACGCATTGCCCGTGCGTCAGACTGGTGTCCCTCAGCCATGTGTTCCATCGCATTCTGCCACCTCTCCATCTGTGTGAGCCTTTCCCAGATGTTATCCATGGTGTGTTATAGCACTGGCCTTGCTGAAAGATAGAGGTGTGCTTCCTGGCTGCCAGACCTCTGCTCACCAGGCACCTCATCATCATCTGGCTGTGATTCAGTGTGGTGCCAATGGAGGGCACAGCGAGAAAACAAGGGGGAGCGAGAAGACCATGTGGGCGAGTGTCCAGACAGGGGGGATGATCCCAGGGACATCTCTCAGGGTGCAGCTGGAGAGGAGGAGCCACGGGTGCCAGTGCCAGGTGTTGCTGTGACAGCGGGTGTGGTGCAGGTGTCCGCTGTAGTGTCCTGTTCCACTACCATAACTGTGGCAGATGTGCATGTGTCCCCAGAGGTGCCAACAGCAGGGCGCTTGGACTGGGGCGTCCTGGATGTCTCCTGGGGAATGTCCTCTCTGGGTGTGGCATTACTTGCTCCTTTCCTTGCACTTGGGGGACCAGGTGTGCCGGACCCACTGGTGCCCTCCATGGGGACCTGGGTGTCTTGTGTGCCTGTTGGGAGACATAAAACAGTGCATCGGAGGTTGTAGAGTGTGCTATCATGCAGTTTATGCAATGTACAATGGGGTCACAGTGACATGCCACCCCAGGGTGGCCTTCTTAATGTGACAGGCAGTATGATGGATTAGTGGCATCATGTTTAAATGTGAATCTCAAGTGTTGGGTATGTGTGTCTTGCCTGGCCTGTGTTGTCATGTACTTGACGGCTATGCAAGGGAATGTGCGCCAACGTAGGGCTGGCGCGTTGTTTCATACATATCCTCTTCTGCTGTCACATTAGGGATGCCATGCTAGCCATGGGATTGTTGGAGTGACATTCAGTGGGAAGCACTCTTCACAGAGGCGCCTTACTGCTTTGATGAATTTCTTGTGTATTGGACCCAGACTTCTGCAGCTGTTGAATTTATGCCATATGTGCAGTGTGTGGAAGCCCTTTGGTGGATGCGTTCTTACATGGGTGTTGAACGTGCTGGCACAAGGTGGTAGGGATATACCTTATGAATGGGTGTCTGGCCATGATACTTGCTGTACTATGGCTGTTGGGTATGTCCTATATGAGGGGCACATCCTTGTGAATGGTGTGCCCTTTGGGGAGTTCGTACCTGCCATGCCCATTGATGTACTGTCCCAAGGTGTGATGTCTACGTATTGGACCTTGAGGGTAATCTAACAATCAAATCTTCCCTCATTCGTCGTATTCACACATTCTGGTTCGGATGATTCTGTTTGCATAGTGATTTTCAAAAGAATCAATATCTGATTTTCATTTACTATTGCTTTTCTGCCATGTGAAGACTACTTTCCAAGTGAAACGTTCTTCTAGTCTTTAATCGGTTTCTATGGAAAGCAGAGAGTTATAAAAAAAAAAAAGATTCTTGGTAGTTATCTTACTGTTTTTGCCATAAACCAAAGATGTCTGTGGGCAGTGCAATTAAAAAGTATCATAGAGATGAATGGACCAATTACTTCAAACAATTCCCCTAAATACTAGGTACGTGGAGTGATTTTCATTATCTATAACTCCACAGTGTACAAGCTGTAAGTTTCCAAAATCCTCTTCTTCTTTTTGTTTATGAAGAGGATAGAGCTGCGGGCTGGCGGGGGGAAGTTCTAAATTCCTCAATCCTCCTTCTGCCACGTTGCAGCCCAATGCTAAGCTGACCGGTTTCAGTGGTATTGTAAAGTTACACCACTTTCATCAGGGCTGGTGGAGTCAGCAATAGATCATCTGCTGTCTCCATACATTGTAATACAGCATAGATTGGCTGTTTAAAGGAGGACCCACCTCATTTTTTTATTTATTTATTTACTTATTTTAATTTTTGTAATGCGCCAACATGCCCGTGGGCCTCAGGGCGCACACAGAACAAGAACAAGCCGAGGACAAACAAGCAAAGAGGAAGAAGGAGAAGTGAGTCGGAAATTATTCCAAGTTGAATAAGTAAGTCTTGACGGCACGTTTGAACGCGGTATAGCTCTGGATCTGCCGTATACCTGCTGGAAGTGTGTTCCACAAAAGGGGACCCTGAGCATCCAGTGTAGTGCCTCCAAATTTGGCTGTCCTGAATTTGGGATAATTGAGAGTGACTGCCGAAGAAGAGAGAAGGTTCCTCACGTTGGGTTTGATGCCTATACGGGATGACATATAGGTTGGGCTGCTAAGACCGAGGTATTTATGGGTCGTAGTAAACATCTTATGCGTTATGCGGTGTTTTACGGGTAGCCAGTGGAGTCTTTTCCTAAAAGTAGAGATGTGTGTGCGACGTGACTGATTGAAAATGTTACGCACAGCATTGTTATGTGCCACTTGTAAGGATTGAATATTAGAGGCTGTGGTGCCCGCCAGGAGGCTGTTACAATAGTCCAATCTTGAATTTATCAATGCAGTGGACAATAGAGCACAGTTCTCTTCCGATATGAATGGTCAAATATATCTAATTCTCTTGTTTATAGCACCACAACTAGATTTTATGCTAGAAATGTGGGATTTCATGGAGAGTTCTTCATCAATAACTACTCCTAAGGTCTTAACTTTCTGTTAAACTATGATGGTGTTATTGGCAATATGGAAAGAGGCGTAGTTAGGATCAAGTTTTGCCCGGGTGTTTTTAGATGCCACAATAAGAGTTCAGTCTTTTTATCATTAAGGGCAAGAGAATTACAAGCCATCCAATCTTGTATGGCTTTATATATTCGGTTAATGGTTTCCGAATCACTGCTGTATGAGCCACTCAACTGGATAACAACCTGAGTGTCATCGGCATAATTTGTATATTGCACTCCCAGTTTGTTCAAAAGATTGAGAAGAGGCCGGATGTAAAGGTTGAAAAGCAGCGGCGACAGACAGGAGCCCTGAGGGACTCGAGAGATGGGGGAAGATTGTTTATCACCTACGCAAACCCTTAACATTCTGGGACCCAGAAAGGAAGCGATCCATTTGGATGCGATTGCAGAGCAATTGGCAACCTCTCCAAGCCTTGACACTAGTAAGCTGTGATCAACTAGGTCAAAGGCCGCGGAGAGGTCCAATAGCATGAGCAGAGCAGCTTGGTTTTTGTCAGCTATGCTAGCAAGTGTAGATTTGAGATCAAGCATAGCTATCTCAGTTCCATGACGAGCTCTATATCCCGACTGACGGGTACCCAAGATACCGTATTTTTCAACATGGGCCTGTAGCTCTAAGTAGGCCAGTTTATCAAGTATCTTGAGAACATAGGGCACGTTAGTTATGGGTCTGTAATTGTCATTGTTGGCTGGGTCAAGGAGTCAAGTAGAGGAGTGATCCATGCCGACTTTAGCAGGTCCGGCACCAGACCCTCATCAAAGGAGAGGTTAACCAGTTTGGTAATATATGGGACCAGGGTCTCTAAAGACTCCTTAAGAATACTGGTGGGGCAGTCATCTGCTGGACAAGATGTGGCTTTTAGGTCCTGAATGATTTTGAATACTTCCTCTTCAGTATAGTGCGTGAAAAAGAATGGAGGGATAGTATTTTCACAGGTGTTAGGTAAAGTGGTATCAGCAGTGGATTGTGTAATAGCTACGTTACCAAGGGCTTTACTGATTTTTTCTTTATGAGAATCAATCTTAAGTAGAAAGGAATCATGAATGCCCTGACACCACTTATCATCCTTGATAATATTGTTCGTGAGAGGAGGCTGATTTTGAAATTCTGCTAAGATTTTAAATAGCTCCCCCGTGTTAGATTTAGCATTCACTATTCTGTCGTTATAGTGTGTGGCCTTTGCTTCAGTAATGAGCTTTTTGTAGTTGATGATGGATTTTTTGTATTTGTTAGGGTGTTATCATTGGGGTCTTTCCTCCAAGCTCTTTCTAGAGCTCTTTTTTCTTGTCTAGCTGTAAGAATTTCATTATTGAACCGCGTGTTCTTTGTGGTTTCATTCTTTATTGCCTTCATCTTCAGAGGGGCAAGGTCGTTAACTGCTTCTTTGATGTTGGTTGACAGATGGTTAATCAATTTTTTGGGATCATCAAAGTTGTCTAGCGATTGAAGCTTAGTTGACAGTCATTCAGTGAGTTTTGGTGCTGTTAGATTCTTTAGATTGCAAGACATTTTTTGAATACGTGGGTTCGTATTAAGTTTGGGAGGAGGAGACGGTAGTGAGATCTTAGCTTGGATGAGAAAATGGTCCGACCAGATGCATGGTGTAACCAAGATGTCAGAAATGATGGTATTTTGGGACAAAAGCCAGTCTAAGGTATGTCCCTTGCTTTGCGTGGGAGACTCCATCCACTGTGTAAGGCCAAAGGAGGTGATGGTATCCATGAGGTTGCTACCTGCTTTGTCCTGCTGGTTATTAGCCCAATAGTTAAAATCACCCATGACAATAGCAGGGCCTTTAGTGGCACAGATCTGGGTTAGGAGATCACTAAACTGTTCTTCAAAAAGGGGCATGATTTTAGGTGGACGATACTCAGTACTCGTACTCATACTCAGTATTTCCCACTTGGATGTGTGGTCCTTAAATCAGGAATCATAACTTCAATCTTCCTGGAGCAGCTGTTCTTTACTCAGCCAAATGTCGTACAACCATCTCACAAGTATCGTTCGTGACCGTGCGCATGTAGGTACGACGGTGTTCCATCCCGGCTGGTGTTTGTCTTTTTTATAGCGCTCTGCTTTCCATAGAAACCGATTAAAGACTAGAAGAATGTTTAACTTGGAAAGTAGTCTTCACATGGCAGAAAAGCAATAGTAAATGAAAATCAGATATTGATTCTTTTGAAAATCACCATGCGAACAAAATCTTCCTGTCCCAAGGTGTTTCATGTGTTGTGTCTGCATTCGCTGGGTGACTGCAAGGGTGTCTGTTGCCATTCCATTGTAGTTGTTCACATGTGGTCCATGATTCACTCATGTACTCACCAGGGTCTTCCTGACTGCTGTCTCCCACCTCTGCTGTACCCCCACACTCCAGGCCTGTCGTGTGGAGGATGATTTTCACCCCATCCTCCCATGGTGTGAGCTGCAGTGGGGCCACAGTTCCTCCACCTGTGGCTGCTATGTCCCCACGGTGGTTGGAGACGAGTATCTGTACTCTGGTTCTTAGGTCGTTCCAACGCTTCCTAATTTCATCACAGTCCTATGGGACATTTCCCACGGCTCCCATCTTATTACGGTCCAAAAAGCAATCTTGCACTGGGGGAACATCTTGCGGTGGTGTAGCCCATATAACTCCTCTGCATGGGCCACCACCTCCTCTGCGAGCACAGTGAGTGCCTGCTCAGAGAATTTTGGTTTTCACAGGTGCATTTCTGGTGCCTTCCCTTTGCCTGAGGACATGTTTGGGGTGTGTTTTGGTCTTGGATGGCAATCCTTTATTGGTGATTTTGAGTGGATTTAGTTTTTCAAAATGACCACTGCCGTGCTTCCCATTCCAGCCATGATGCTATTTCTACTGGCGGTAACTCCACAGCGGAATAAGCACCAAATGTATGGCGGTAACAGAAATTTTGCTGAATACAGGCGGAGTTACTGCTGTGCACTACATTTCAGCAGTCATTCTGCCAGACAGAATTACCATTATCGCCAATGGTGTGTGCACGCTCCCAAGTTGTAATACAGCATTAATTCCAGCTGACACCACGGCGGTAACAGTAATTCCACAGAGGTGGAATTACCGCCGTGTTACTGCCCAACTCGTAATGACCCCCATAGTAATCTATTTGCAGGGAACTGAGGTTTTTGAGTACTAGACCTTGGTTAGTATATATTACGATTTAGGGGCCGATTCATAGAACAAACATGCGCCGAAAATTCATGCGCAAGCAGGCGCAAGGAAGCGCAAGTGTGAGAAACGCAGCGCACGTGCACGCGTGCGATTCAAGGAAGACGCTGCGCGTGTTTCCCGCTGTCTGTGCGCCCAATCCAGCCATGGCGCACAAAGGCATACACGGCGTGCGCTACGCACACAGCAAAAGCGCACATAGCGCGGCGCACACAACCAAAGTGGGCGGAACAGTGGGCGTAACATGCGGAATGGGGAACAACGCGTGAAAAAGAAGGCGTAACTGGGGAAGTACTGCAGGGAACTACACAGAACGCCCACACGCACGTGAACAACCCGTATTCATGGATCCGAATACGGGAAACCCGCGCACAGCAAAAGACGCGCACAGGCGTCAACGCATCCGCCACACGAAGGCAGGCGGAAGCGTCCCCGTGCACAGCATAAAAGTGCGCGCAAACAACAAACGCGTATATACAGCTACGATGAATGCCCCATTTGTCGCAGCACTGATCGTGGGACACCGCAGGAGGAGGAGAATAGCCAGGGCACGCATTTTCGCACCACAGACAAGCCTTTTTGGGATGCCTGACGACCAGGTCTATGGCAGGTATAGGTTTCCACCCCATATCATCCTAGACCTGGTCAGGGAGTGGGAAGATGACCTTACATCCCCCACCCTTTGCTCCCAAGCATTGAGCCCCTTGGAGAAGCTGCTCAATGTCCTGCATTTTTTGGCCACTGGGTCATTTCAGCGGACCACTGCCATAGTGGGGGGGTCTCACAGGCCACGCAGTCATGCTGCCTACACCAGGTACTGGCAATCATGACAGCGCGCCCCTCAGTCCGCAGGCACATATACATGCCCAGAACACCCGCAGAAAGGCAGGCCGTTGTCCTGGATTTTTTCAGGGTGGCACACTTCCCCAAAGTGCTCGGTGCCATAGATTGCACCCATGTGGCCCTACGTCCACCTAGGGCCACTGAGCACATCTACCGAAACAGCAAGCACTGGCATTCCATCAATGTACAGGTGGTATGCGATGCAAAGGGAATCATCACCTCTGTCTATGCAAACTACCCTGGCTCCACCCATGACAGTTTCATATACAGAATGTCCGCCCTGAGCCGGGCCCTGGAAGCTGGGCAGCATGGCGACACATGGCTCCTAGGTCAGTACAAATGCCCTTGCACATGCATGCAAGTCACACACAGACAAATATCCAAACCCTAATAAACTCAACTATTATCACCTCCCCAGGGGACAGTGCCTACCCTCTGAGCAACCACATGATGACGCCAATCCGGAACCCCACCACACCACCCCAGGTAAGATACAACGCCGCCCATATTGCAACCAGGGCCATAGTGGAGCGCACATTCGGAGTGCTCAAGTCACGTTTCCGCTCCCTTGACCGCTCTGGTGGGCAACTACTCTGTGCACCACCAGTAGGGTGCAGGATCATTGTGGCAGCATGTGTCCTGCACAATGTTGCAACACGGCAGGGCGTCCCGGTGGACATGGTGGTGCCCCCACATCACCAACCACAGGCACAGGCGCTGCCCATGGGAGGGGACAGGGCACGTGGCGAGGAAGCCCGGACCCAGCTTGTGGCCACATTTTTCACCTAAACTCCCACCCCTGCGGAGTGCACACAGGCCTGGCACATACCAGGTGACAATCGATGATGACAAAGAGACAGTCAACTGTCACAACCCTACCACCCTGAGATAGTTGCCATGGAAGTGCCACATTGTCTGCATCCCTAGCTACTTAAACACAAGCTATCCCGTGTGACCAAAAGGCACACATATGACATATGACATGATATGGCCTATACACAAGTATTTCAAGGTGCGATGAGGCAGGGAGGGGGGAACAAGGGAAGACAGACAACGGTACTACTAGGCCAGGTGTCATTGAGATTGTGCAAGTGCAGGGGTAGGGGGAAGGGAAAAGTGCAAGGAGAAGGTGGTGGGGGGGAGTGCAGTACAGGGGAAGTAGCCCAAAAAAGAATACATAGGTCGGCTGGTGGCAACTGCAAAGGTAAGTGCAGACAAGTGCTGAGAAGGGTGGGCTGTAGGGATAGAGAGACAGTACCGCAGTGCAGGGGTTGCCAGAGGCAGTGCAAGTGGAGAGTGGCTGGGCCAGGGACCGAGGTCGGTGAGAGTGGCCCAGTTGCAGCCCCAGTGCAGTTCCAGTGAAGAATTCTGCAAGGGAGAGGCAGAGAGAAAGCAGAAGCAAAGAGGAAGGTCTTGAGGTGCTTCCAGAACTGGAGATGGTTCCCCTCAAGTTCAAGTGAGGCAGGAAGGCTGTTCCAGAGGGAGGGCCCTGCCGCGGAGAGAGATCTACCCCCAGCTAGTTGCTCTGAGAAGCGGATGACCCTGACATGCAAGGTGTGCATCACACACACCTGCAAAACAGGCCATGGCCATCACTGTCATGTCACTCAAACCCTCCCAAACCACAACATGACATGGCAAGCAATACCCATACACCAACACAGTAACGATAAGGTACACATTGCCATGTCCTAAATGTACAGTGGCATCAGACAATGATGCCTGACCCGGAATCAGATGAAATGACAGACCAACAAAATCTCCCACCCAAAATAAGTCATTTCCAAATGCATTACAAGAGTCGTAGACGTAACATAACAATGAATGCTTGTCTACATGCACATTGTGCATTGCAAAATCAACACTGCAGCTCATGTGTGCAGTGTCCTTCTCCTGCAACACACTGCTCAGCGCACAGCACAGTGAACAGCCATTGTGTGTGATGCACACCCTGAGCACCACATCTAAGTGACAGACCACATCAAACAGCAAATTAGGCATGTACAGGATCCATAATCGGTCACAGAACATGTGCTGCAGGGACACAGTGGGCACCAGAAGGCAAACAGTGTACACGTGGATATGCAAGGGTGGGAGTACATGTAGTGCAAGTGTGTGGTTCTGCAAGGACATGCACTTCACATATGCATGTGCACTCAAGTGACCATTAGTGTTCTCTACACATCACATGTGAACATTCACCATGTGTACACCCCAGCATGTCAAACCACAACTATCCCCTCGCACCTGAAAGGAAAACACAACACATGAACAGGCATTGATCAGCAGAACACAACATGTACATAGGATACCACCATTACAATGTCAGAGTTCCCATCACACTGCAGGGCAAGGCAACTATCAACAGCAACCCCCCCTCCCTCACAAATGACCATGACCCACTGAACAACTGCACCTGGGTCATGGAGCCTTCAAACCTCAATTCCACCTGGCCACAGGATCACCTTTACCCTTCGCCACCATCTCCCACCTTGCGTGTAAAAAGGTGCCTGCACCCTCATAATCAATGTCCAAAATCACAAAATCCAAGCCAGAAAAACGAACCAGAACACCCTCCAGTAGATGACTTGACGTAGCAGTACCTCACAAAGGCCAAGTACTACCACAATGATGCAACAACCAAGGTAGCACAGTAAAACAATGTCACGACAGGATGTGAAACATGTGTGGTACATGACATAGGATGATGCACCATGAACGGATGTGTACTGTCACAGGTCCCCTGTACAGGCGCGGGAGTGTCACGAAACAACCACCCCCACCATGTCCCGGGTGCCTGCAAGGTCAAACTCACACAGGCCCCTGAGACCCTGGTGGGGAAGGAGGTTCAGGGATATGCAGTCGGGACAGGTGTTGACACACTGGATGACTGCAATGAGTGGCAGGAGAGGGGAGGAGGAATGACACATGAAACTAGGGAATGCACGAAAATGTACTACCTGCATGAACACATACACAATCCAAACAAACTTGGACATCATTGTCATGGCCTTCTGTAGTCCAGGCTCAGGAGTGGTACGAACCAACCACCCCCTCTAGGGTTTTGGCGCCTGCAAGTTCGGGGCTTACACAGGCATCCGCAACCCCAGCGGGGAAAGAGGGTCAGGGAACGTTGCTTGGATAGGTACGGGAAGCAGGAACACCGGGTAGAGGGTACAGGGTTCAAAATTGCATAGGATCACGGGTGATTAGGGAGAAAAAACATACCAAATTGAACCACACATACATCCATGCATTAGTACACTCCCCAGCAAGCCTATGCAGAGCAGTTCGAAAGAAAAACAACAAGACACTTAGCTCTGGTTTTGAGTGCTGGCCTCCTGCCTGCGCACTCTCAGGTCCGGTTACAGGAGCACTGCAATGCTGCAAAGAGAGCCACAGTCAACAACCTGTACGTGCCAATTACACAAAAACACAACACAAAAAATGCCCCATAGCAACAAACTACTCTACAAACAGACAATCTGGTGTAGATGCTTCGTACCCATGTATAACATCACCCCTGTGACGGGTCATACACAGTCAATGCAGTAAATCAGCCGCTGGTGGGTGCGTGGCAAATGGAACACCAATGTGTCACAATTCACACAACATGCAATATTCCCTGGGTAAGCAGACAGACCCATATAGCAAGCCATGACTTCAGAGCAAGTTGCGTACCACCATGACCGAAACAAAGTTGGCAGTGCATTTATCATAAAGTACATGGAAAAGACATGCACTGCACCCGAGTATGTCCCTTGCTGTATGTCCCTGTGAGCTGCCCCTTTCCATGTCTCTGAAGGCTACATGGTTGATACAAGTGCCTCAATGGACCTTGGTGTACCGGAGGGTATGTGCCACTGCCCCTGCAGGTGCCCCAGACAACCCTACTATCAACAGCCATCAGTCCACCAACACATCTGAGCTGCATTGTGTGCTTCAACACCAATATTTGTCTAAGCTCACCCTCAGTGCTGTGACTAAGCCTGCATGTGCAACTCGCCTGGTGCAAGCTTTGCTGTGTCGTGGCCCCCCTGTGCTGCTCACCTTGCCTGGAGTTCCTTGGAACATGTCAGCAGTTCTAGGATGTGGGTCTGCCATCCCTGTGCCTTTGCTTGTGCACACATGTGCATGTGGGCACCAACAAACGGGTCCAGAATTCCGTCGTCCAATGGGCCATGTCTGCTGGCAAAGGTGCTCTGGAGGCTCATCCCCCTGCAGAAAGGGCATGAAACACATGATTAATGCTTCAAAGTCATCTGTGTGTGTCTCATCAGGCATCTCATTACTTGACCATGTCAGAGAGTCACATCACAAATCACACCATCAGTCCCTCTTTCACATCCAAAGTGTGGAACACTATCTACAGCATGAATTGCAACAAGCACGTGTACAGGAAAGATATGAAACATACTACACAATGCATAGCAATCAATGTACACATTAATCATGACACAACCCATCTAGCAAAAGCTGAACAGTGGACAATAACACCAAAATCATCCCCACTAGGGGTGTCAACACAAGTCACACAGCACCAGACATGCCACAGATATGACAGTCCAAAGCCCTTGTGTAATATTCTGTAACACCGAACCATCCTTGCGAGCCCATGGATAAGGGAGGCAGGAGTGGCATATGTGAGTCAAGGACCCCAAGCAGCAAACACATACACAAGACAAGCCTGAAGGGCCCAGCTGGAACAGACAGTGGATGCCTTCAAAAGCCACAAAGCACCGCACCGTCACATGAAAGCACAATAGACTAGCAATTTTAAACTAAATCAAATATTAACTAATTACACTAACAATGGAAAACCTACATTACCTAATTAAACTAACTATCAAACAGAAACTTAACTAACTAAACTAAAAGAAAAATCAAAAATGGCCACATACGACCCGGGGGGAGGGGAGGCACCCAGGAGGGGGGAGGTACAGGGTGCTGCTCAACATCCACATGCGATGATGCTGAGCCAAAAAAAAAACCTCCATGGGCTCAACGCCTGCACAGCCCGACCTATGTGGGAGATAGATGGTCGTCCGAGTCTGGCTCATCCTGTAAAGGAGGACGTGGCACAGTAGCCTGGCCACGCCTAGCCGCAGCTTGCCCCTCGTCGGCAGCAAGTCTGCCGGACGGGTGGGCCTGGTTCTGTGTGGCGATGTGACGTAGGTCTGCATGCAGAACCTCACGTGATACACGTGCTTCCTCTTGCAAGGTAGCACGTGTAACACGGAGTTCCTCCTGCAAGGCCTGGCTGGACAACCGCTGCACCTCCCGGCAAGCCTGTAGCTCAGCCGAGATGGTACGCTCAAGCTGTGCAAACCTCTCCTCTGCCTGCTGCCTTTGGACCATCATAAGGACAACACCAGAGTGGATCTGAGGAAGCATACTCCTCCCTCAGGGCATCCATGTGCGCCTCTGCGTGAGCAGCAATTGCTTGACGCAGAGAAGACATTTCAGCCTGAGCGTGCCCTGTCTGAGGCCGCCATGGCCAGCCTGAGCGAGCGGGCCGTGGACCGTGCGCGCCTGCTGCTGGAGAAGCACCTGCTAGCAGGGGGACACAGATCGGGCCACACGCTCCATGCTCTCAGCGATGTTCTCCATTGCTGCCCCCTGCCGTTCGGAATTGGCAGTCATGTCTTGCTCCCACTCAGTATACACCGGTTGCGCGCGCGACCGCGTTGCCGGGCCTGAACCCTGCGGACACAAGGACCGGGTCCTCGCTGTGTTGGCACCGCCCGCAGCTGCACGACTAATGCCCCCGTCGACGTGATGTCCCAGGCACATCAGTGACTGGTGTGGAGGGTGACCCTGCGTCCCGATCCACCACGGGCGGAGGAAACAAGACTGTCTGATCCCTCAGTGCAGGGGTCGCAGACAGAGGAGTGTCCACATCAGAATCACTCACCCCTGACACATGGACTTGATGCTCATCCCACTCAACATGGATGTCAGAGTCGTCATCAAGGCTGGACTCATAGGCAGCCAGAGACAAGATGGACTGCAGCACTGGGGGTTTTCGTGGCCTACCACCCCACGACCCCCACTAGTGCCGGGTTGATGGTGTGTTACCCAACCCTGTGTCTGGCATGACAACACCATCCTCCGCCTCCATTGCGTCATCACCTGAAAAATAGAGAGAAAAAAGGTCACTACACATGTCAGAAGCACACGACGCAACACACACACCGAGAGCAAACGCATCGGCAGACATGTGACACACAACATATAACCTTGCATGCATGCTGGGTCAACTTTGAATAGCTTCTGTGATCAGACCTGTTAAAAGGTGGCAGTTTCCATGGAGGTGGGTCATGCAGTGCAGAAAATGTGTACGCCACTCACTACCTACATGTACAAGCACTCCATGGTGTGTGCCAGGAATGTGAAGGCAGTGCAATGTCAAATTCAGACATCACGTGCATTGTGCATCAATGTGTACCATATCTAGAAGCCAAGCACCCCTCCCCCCAAGTACCAAGAAGGGATGCCTAGCATGGTAATCAAAAGGCTGACCATACACCTGTGTATTGACAGGCAGTGTTGACTGGCCTCAACAGCTTAAATGTGATCAAATGACAAACACTGAAAATGATGCTGGGACAGTAGGCAGGACACATGATGAAAATCCGGAGCCGCCCACGTGTGAAGAAGACACAACAAGAGTTGGACAGAGTCATTGGCCATTGAAACAGCTGAGGCCTGTGAGCCACACAGATTGTCAGAGCTAAACATGTGTGCAACGCAGGACTGAGCCACAGTTGACATGGAAGGGCTGATGAGAGGCAGGCAATGTTATGTAACCAAGGACTTATATTACAGTGATCATCCAGTCAAGACACATAGGGGCATGCGCTGCAATGCACAATGAGCATGAATGGCAACTCAATGTCCCTGCGGGACATCTGACCCATGCACAGTACAAGTGAAGATACCTGCATCGAGTACTAAGGCTGTACTACACGGCATATGTCTGGCAGATTCTACGTGGAAATTAGCATCTACACAGGAACATGAACAAGAATACACATTGGCAAGAATTGAGCAGACCAGTGCCAAGGTGGAACGGGGTGCAGAGATGGCGAGAAGGGCAAGGGAGCATCCCTACATGGAGTCTCCGCATGCAGGCAGAGGAGACATGCATGAGGAAGCATTGGCATTACTTACACATCAGAACCATGTACACGTCACATGTACAGCAATCATGCACAACACATCCCACAAGAGAAACACACACGTCTCGAACAACACGCATCAACAACATCACATGGACTGCGCCATCAAAGTCCAGCATCTCTCCCACTCCTTCAAACAATTCAGGTGGTATGAACTCCGCAACGAGAGCCTCATGGCAGAGTGAGCTCTTCCTCCTCTGGTGCAGGCCCACCGCCAGTCACCGCAGTCAACTTGTAATTAGAGGCACGCTTAGCCTTATCGCTGCGCGTTGATGTCATTCCAACACTTTTTGCACTCTTGCGCCGTGCGCACCTCATGGCCGAATGAACTGACATGTTCCGCAACATATTCCAGTGGGTGTCACGTTGGGCAGCCGTAGTCTGACTATTGGCACCCACCATGTCACGGCTGTGGCCCCGCACGTAGTCCACGAGGAAGTCCAGTTCTCTGCTTAACAGAAAGGCTTCTTCCTCGACGTGCAGGAGGTCGTGGCTGGTGTGGGGTCCCAACCTGTGCTACAGTGTGCAACCTTCCTCCTCTTGGACTGTGGCGCAGACCTGGCTGCTAATGCCGCCCTGACCAGTAAGGCCAATGGGTTCGGTGGAATTGAGCTAAGGAGTGGCAGGTGGAGGGATGACCAAAGGCCTGACTCGTGTCAGTGGCAGCTGGGTGCCCACTAATGGACCCTGCGGCAGCAACATCAGCTGCTGGCCAGGGTCATTGACCGCAACGGTCCTGGTTGGCAGACTCACAACCGGGGTGCTGTTGGTGCTCTGCCCCTGCATTCCAACC
>CM010938.2:86335439-86497299 GCA_002915635.3 Ambystoma mexicanum | reverse complement strand
AGCTGCCCATTGTGATTAGCCTACTCCAGCTGCCCATTGTGAACTGCCCTATGCGGGACTAGCCCACTCTACCTATTGTGATTAGCCTACTCCAGCTGCCCATTGTGATTAGCCTACTCCAGCTGCCCATTGTGAACTGCCCTATGCGGGACTAGCCCACTCTACCTATTGTGATTAGCCTACTCCAGTTGCCCATTGTGAACTGCCTTTGTGAACTGCCCTATGCGGGACTAGCCCACTCTGCCTATTGTGATTAGCCTACTCCAGCTGCCCATTGTGATTAGCCTACTCCAGCTGCCATTGTGAACTGCCCTATGCGGACTAGCCCACTCTACCTATTGTGATTAGCCTACTCCAGTTGCCCATTGTGAACTGCCTTTGTGAACTGCTTTGTGAACTGCCCTATGCGGGACTAGCCCACTCTGCCTATTGTGATTAGCCTACTCCAGCTGCCCATTGTGATTAGCCTACTCCAGCTGGCCATTGTGAACTGCCCTATGCGGGACTAGCCCACTCTCCTATTGTGATTAGCCTACTCCAGTTGCCCATTGTGAACTGCCTTTGTGAACTGCCCTATGCGGGACTAGCCCACTCCGCCTATTGTGATTAGCCTACTCCAGTTGCCCATTGTGAACTGCCTTTGTGAACTGCCTTTGTGAACTGCCCTATGCGGGACTAGCCCACTCTGCCTATTGTGATTAGCCTACTCCAGCTGCCCATTGTGATTAGCCTACTCCAGCTGCCCATTGTGAACTGCCCTATGCGGGACTAGCCCACTCTGCCTATTGTGATTAGCCTACTCCAGCTGCCCATTGTGATTAGCCTACTCCAGCTGCCCATTGTGAACTGCCCTATGCGGGACTATCCCACTCTACCTATTGTGATTAGCCTACTCCAGTTGCCCATTGTGAACTGCCTTTGTGAGCTGCCTTTGTGAACTGCCCTATGCGGGACTAGCCCACTCTGCCTATTGTGATTAGCCTACTCCAGCTGCCCATTGTGATTAGCCTACTCCAGCTGCCCATTGTGAACTGCCTTTGTGAACTGCCCTATGCGGGACTAGCCCACTCCGCCTATTGTGATTAGCCTACTCCAGCTGCCCATTGTGATTAGCCTACTCCAGCTGCCATTGTGAACTGCCCTATGCGGGACTAGCCCACTCTACCTATTGTGATTAGCCTACTCCAGCTGCCCATTGTGATTAGCCTACTCCCAGCTGCCCATTGTGAACTGCCCTATGCGGGACTAGCCCACTCTACCTATTGTGATTAGCCTACTCCAGTTGCCCATGTGAACTGCCTTGTGAACTGCCTATGCGGGACTAGCCCACTCCGCCTATTGTGATTAGCCTACTCCAGTTGCCCATTGTGAACTGCCTTTGTGAACTGCTTTGTGAACTGCCCTATGCGGGACTAGCCCACTCTGCCTATTGTGATTAGCCTACTCCAGCTGCCCATTGTGATTAGCCTACTCCAGCTGCCCTTGTGAACTGCCTTGTGAACTGCCCTATGCGGGACTAGCCCACTCCGCCTATTGTGATTAGCCTACTCCAGCTGCCCATTGTGATTAGCCTACTCCAGCTGCCCATTGTGAACTGCCCTATGCGGGACAAGCCCACTCTACCTATTGTGATTAGCCTACTCCAGCTGCTCATTGTGATTAGCCTACTCCAGCTGCCCATTGTGAACTGCCCTATGCGGGACTAGCCCACTCTACCTATTGTGATTAGCCTACTCCAGTTGCCCATTGTGAACTGCCTTTGTGAACTGCCTTTGTGAACTGCCCTATGCGGGACTAGCCCACTCTGCCTATTGTGATTAGCCTACTCCAGCTGCCCATTGTGATTAGCCTACTCCAGCTGCCCATTGTGAACTGCCCTATGCGGGACTAGCCCACTCTGCCTATTGTGATTAGCCTACTCCAGCTGCCCATTGTGATTAGCCTACTCCACCTGCCCATTGTGAACTGCCTTTGTGAACTGCCCTATGCGGGACTAGCCCACTCTGCCTATTGTGATTAGCCTACTCCAGCTGCCCATTGTGATTAGCCTACTCCAGCTGCCCATTGTGAACTGCCCTATGCGGGACTAGCCCACTCTACCTATTGTGATTAGCCTACTCCAGTTGCCCATTGTGAACTGCCTTTGTGAACTGCCCTATGCGGGACTAGCCCACTCTGCCTATTGTGATTAGCCTACTCCAGCTGCCCATTGTGATTAGCCTACTCCAGCTGCCCATTGTGAACTGCCCTATGCGGGACTAGCCCACTCTACCTATTGTGATTAGCCTACTCCAGTTGCCCATTGTGAACTGCCTTTGTGAACTGCCTTTGTGAACTGCCTATGCGGGACTAGCCACTCTGCCTATTGTGATTAGCCTACTCCAGCTGCCCATTGTGATTAGCCTACTCCAGCTGCCCATTGTGAACTGCCCTATGCGGACTAGCCCACTCCGCCTATTGTGATTAGCCTACTCCAGTGCCCATTGTGAACTGACCTTTGTGAACTGCCTTTGTGAACTGCCCTATGCGGGACTAGCCCACTCTGCCTATTGTGATTAGCCTACTCCAGCTGCCCATTGTGATTAGCCTACTCCAGCTGCCCATTGTGAACTGCCCTATGCGGGACAGCCCACTCTACCTATTGTGATTAGCCTACTCCAGTTGCCCATTGTGAACTGCCTTTGTGAACTGCCTATGCGGGACTAGCCCACTCTGCCTATTGTGATTAGCCTACTCCAGCTGCCCATTGTGATTAGCCTACTCCAGCTGCCCATTGTGAACTGCCCTATGCGGGACTAGCCCACTCTACCTATTGTGATTAGCCTACTCCAGTGCCCATTGTGATTAGCCTACTCCAGCTGCCCATTGTGAACTGCCCTATGCGGGACTATCCACTCTACCTATTGTGATTAGCCTACTCCAGTTGCCCATTGTGAACTGCCTTGTGACTGCCTTTGTGAACTGCCCTATGCGGACTAGCCCACTCTGCCTATTGTGATTAGCCTACTCCAGCTGCCCATTGTGACTGCCTTTCTCCAGCTGCATTGTGAACTGCCCTATGCGGGACTAGCCCACTCTGCCTATTGTGATTAGCCTACTCCAGCTGCCCATTGTGAACTGCCTTTGTGAACTGCCTATGCGGGACTAGCCCACTCTGCCATTGTGATTAGCCTACTCCAGCTGCCCATTGTGATTAGCCTACTCCAGCTGCCCATTGTGAACTGCCTATGCGGGACTAGCCCACTCTACCTATTGTGATTAGCCTACTCCAGTTACCCATTGTGAACTGCCTTTGTGAACTGCCTTTGTGAACTGCCCTATGCGGGACTAGCCCACTCTCCTATTGTGATTAGCCTACTCCAGTTGCCCATTGTGAACTGCCTTTGTGAACTGCCCTATGTGGGACTAGCCCACTCTGCCTATTGTGATTAGCCTACTCCAGCTGCCCATTGTGATTAGCCTACTCCCGCTGCCCATTGTGAACTGCCCTATGCGGGACTAGCCCACTCTACCTATTGTGATTAGCCTACTCCAGTTGCCCATTGTGAACTGCCTTTGTGAACTGCTTTGTGAACTGCCCTATGCGGGACTAGCCCACTCTGCCTATTGTGATTAGCCTACTCCAGCTGCCCATTGTGATTAGCCTACTCCCGCTGCCCATTGTGAACTGCCCTATGCGGGACTAGCCCACTCTACCTATTGTGATTAGCCTACTCCAGTTACCCATTGTAAACTGCCTTTGTGAACTGCCTTTGTAAACTGCACTATGCAGGACTAGCACACTCTGCCTATTGTGATTAGCCTACTCCAGTTGCCCATTGTGAACTGCCTTTGTGAACTGCCCTATGCGGGACTAGCCCACTCTGCCTATTGTGATTAGCCTACTCCAGCTGCCCATTGTGATTAGCCTACTCCAGCTGCCCATTGTGAACTGCCCTATGCGGGACTAGCCCACTCTACCTATTGTGATTAGCCTACTCCAGTTGCCCATTGTGAACTGCCTTTGTGAACTGCCCTATGCGGGACTAGCCCACTCTGCCTATTGTGATTAGCCTACTCCAGCTGCCCATTGTGATTAGCCTACTCCAGCTGCCCATTGTGAACTGCCCTATGCGGGACTAGCCCACTCTACCTATTGTGATTAGCCTACTCCAGTTGCCCATTGTGAACTGCCTTTGTGAACTGCTTGCGTGAACTGCCCTATGCCTATTGTGATTAGCCTACTCCAGCTGCCCATTGTGATTAGCCTACTCCAGCTGCCATTGTGAACTGCCCTATGTGGACTGCCCTACTCCTATGCGGGACTAGCCCACTCTACTATTGTGATTAGCCTACTCCAGTTGCCCATTGTGAACTGCCTTTGTGAACTGCCCTATGCGGGACTAGCCCACTCCGCCTATTGTGATTAGCCTACTCCAGTTGCCCATTGTGAACTGCCTTTGTGAACTGCCTTCGTGAACTGCCCTATGCGGGACTAGCCCACTCTCCCTATTGTGATTAGCCTACTCCAGTTGCCCATTGTGAACTGCCTGTAGCTGCCTTTGTGAACTGCCCTATGCGGGACTAGCCACTCTGCCTATTGTGATTAGCCTACTCCAGCTGCCCATTGTGATTAGCCTACTCCAGCTGCCATGTGACTGCCTTGTGAACTGCCCTATGCGGGACTAGCCCACTCTGCCTATTGTGATTAGCCTACTCCAGTGCCCATTGTGAACTGCCTTTGTGAACTGCCTTTGTGAACTGCCCTATGCGGGACTAGCCCACTCTGCCTATTGTGATTAGCCTACTCCAGCTGCCCATTGTGATTAGCCTACTCCAGCTGCCCATTGTGAACTGCCCTATGCGGGACTAGCCCACTCTACCTATTGTGATTAGCCTACTCCAGTTGCCCATTGTGAACTGCCTTTGTGAACTGCCCTATGCGGGACTAGCCCACTCTGCCTATTGTGATTAGCCTACTCCAGCTGCCCATTGTGATTAGCCTCCTGCAGGTGCCCATTGTGAACTGCCCTTTGCAGGACTAGCCCACTCTACCTATTGTGATTAGCCTACTCCAGTTGCCCATTGTGAACTGCCTTTGTGAACTGCTTTGTGAACTGCCCTATGCGGGACTAGCCCACTCTGCCTATTTTTTTATTTTTATTTTTTTATTTATTGTGATACAACCACATTTGGGGTTTTTTTCACATTCAAAAGCAAAAGCAAAACATATATACATGCAAAACATCATATTTATAAATTATATCTGGATAACATTTAAAACTAATTTGTCACAATCTTATAAAATTAGCATATTAAAATTGAATTCATCACATCAATATCTAGTTTACCTATAAAACAGTTTTTCCCTTTATTTCAGCAATCAATCAGCAGTATTCTGACGATATAAAACCTGTCAATTGCAAGACCCTTAAAATATTTAGGGTCAATTTTGTTTCATGTCCCGCAATCATTCTTTCCCAGAAGGTATCGGAGGATAATCTATCCAATGACCCAACTGAATCCCCTAAATATTCCACCCTAATTTTCCAAGTGCCTTTGCAGAATCTTAGCAGGTGCTCTAGCGTTTGTTTACTTAAATCTGAGCATTCCGTGCATAGACTCCGAGCCCCTTCAGTGACTCCCCATTTGGTTAATACTGATCCAGTTTTAATCAAGTTTAATCGTACCCTCATAAAAATTTTGTCTTCCTTGGGTTAGGGAACTTCGTCAAGTATCTTGGTACTATACCTGTTTTTTCCCGTACTTAAAAAACCCTTCAGGAATAGAGGATGACTCACCATGTCCCCTGTTGAGATCCAATCTCTCAAAGATAAGGACTTCTTAACTTCAGCGGTTGAACTCAGTGTTAATTTATCTGATCACAATAAAGCCAGCAGATTTTCTGCTATTTTTTGAGTTCTGGTCAAAGTTAGTGAGGAATCTAGATTCATATTTTCTAGGAGATTTCATATAGTGTATTAGTCATTGGCAAAATAATTGACCTATACAAGGACAGAAGTTTCCAATCAACTGCGTATTTTAAAGATTTTAATCCAAGCTCATATCTGAGGGTTATCGTATGTAATCCTTTAGGCAATCCTAATACCTGTTTCAAATGTACCTTCTATTTTTTGCCAGTCTATTGACCACAACGAAGGTTTGGATTCAATTCCGTACAATAGTACCGGGATTACTTTGGCCACATAGAAGTTTATAACAGGCATAATCGAAAATTTACCATAGAGGCTGGCAATCTTCTTCATCTGGGCTATTAGTTGTGTCCCTTTAGCCAGGATTTCACCATACTGTTCCCAACTGTAGGGGTCGCAATCACAGTGATGCCCAGATACATTACTTCTTTTGCCACGGGTATCTGGTTACTGCCAATTGACCACCGATATTTTGTTCTTTTGCGACCTTTTGCTCAAAAATTACGATCTTAGATTTATCAGGGTTTACAACCAGGTCATTTAATTTCATGTACTTGTCGAGGGCATTCAACAATCTTTGTAGACGATGGGAGTCCTATCAAGAAGGACTATATCGTCCGCATACATGAGCCATTTTACGGCCAAGGACCCACCTTAGGGCTTATTAGTGATGAGGATTCTAGGGCGGCTCCAAAATCTCCCAGATAAAACTTAAAGAGAAATGGAGCAACCATACAACCCTGTCTGACCCCCTATCTATACTTATATGTTCTGACAAATATCCATCCATATTTAATCTTACTCTGGCTGTATTTCTTTCGTGAAGTTTTACTAGTATGCTAATTAGAGTTTTAGGTGCCCCTTGTTGTTCCAATTTGCTCCATAGTTTATCTCGATTTACCATGTCAAAAGCGCTTGACAGATCGATAAATGCTCCATAAAGTCTTCCTTTATTATTTTTATCTTTCAGATTTGATAATGAAGCTAATATTATACCATTCAGAGAGGTTGAATGGCCTTTTCTAAATCCGGTCTGCTGTTTAGGGATTATGTTATTTTGTTTCGCCCATGTTTCAAGTTCTCTTAATATCAGACTAGTAAACAACTTGCTTTCTACGTCAAGCAATGTAAATTGGCCTGTAACTAATAGGGTTTTTACGATCCCCCTTCTTGAAAATCGGGATTATAATTGCAGTCTCCAAGAAGATGGAATTATTCTATTTGCAATCACTTTCTTGTACAAGGTATATAGGATTTCAGCCCACAATGTCCCATTTCCTTGAGGACTTGATAAGTTAGTCCATTTGGGCCCGCAGATCTCGACGCCGAGGATTTTATGATCAAATTCAAAATATCCTCTTTGTCAAAATTAAACCCCAATTTCCATTGTCACTTATATTTTTGTCCTCCACTGGTTCCTGGTATTTTGCGCCGAAATAGGTTAACACACTTGCTTCCGACACATTATTCGTCTGAGCAATGGTTTGGTGTATTTGGGAGCATTTATTAGTGACCAGAAGTTTCGCGAGTAATTATTTTGTAATGCATGCAGCATCTCTTCCCCATCTTTCTGCCATAGTTTTCCTCTATGTTGTCTAGACAACTCTTCAAATCATTTTTAATTTTTTTTGATTCTATCTCTAGTTCTAGTAAGCTTTTAGCCCGTTTCTTAGCGAGTCTTAATTGTTTTTTGCGTCTCGCGTTTTTTACCCAAACTGCTTCGTCAAAAAGTGTTTGTGTACTCGCTGCAAACCCTTTTGGTACTTGACGGGGGATCAATTGACCACAGAAATTCATGAAACCGTGATGGGTCACAATGCTGGTGCAAAATATTTTGTTTCTCCCAGTTGGAAAATCCATCCAGGGCTTTGTTTAACCGCTCTCCTTCCCTCTTGTATTTTATCAACCGATTTTCTGTGCATTAACTTCTACTCTCTGGTCCCAGATCTCTATTTTTTCCTCACTACACCAATTTAAATGGGCAACTAATCGCTTATGGTCACTTGTTCCACCATCGCCACTGAGAAATGTATACAAGTATCGAAGCACTCTGTTGATAAAAGCATATAATCCAATGTCGATTCTGATGAACCCCTCTCCCACGTTGTGACCGATGGAACATCACCTTCTATGGAGCCATTTAGGAATTTTAAATTCCAATCCTCAAAGAAGTTCGACCATTTTCTCCCGTTATTCGTTGCTTCTTTCATTTTCCCTGTATGGCATTTGGAATTGATACATTGCGAATTTAAATCTCCTGCAACCAATATATGTGCCCCAGGGTACGTTATATTAATGTCACAAAGGGTTACCGCAATTGATTCTAGAAACTCTGAGAGTTTTTCCCTCACGGGGTTCCAATACAGGTTCACAATTATTATCTCCTTAACTGGAGAGCTTTTGAGGGGAGTGACCACTCTCACCCCAGTATTCCTTCCTGTTTGCAAGATAACATTGTTATTTCTTTAAAAAAAAATCTTTCTACAGGCTATCAGCAAACCTCCCGTCGGTCTTCCCTTGGCTTTACAGTTAGCTGGTTGTGCTATCAGTGTAAAGCCTTCGAGTTCCGGGGTGTTTACTAACCATGTTTCCTGTAGCAGGATCAAATCGTTTCCCCCAAATAACAACGCACTCATTTTATTATTTTTAAATTAACTGGATCCCCGAGAGTTCCAACTAGTGATTCTCAATTTGTCGCTATTAAAGAGACCTCTGTGATACACCCAACTTCTGACAGACTTGCATAATTATCTCTGGTAACATTGACCAAGATGATGTTTGTGACCCATCATTGATAATATTTTCGTTTTTTCCCCGATGGGTTTCATGCAGTAAGGAGATATTTCCCTGGTTTAACTCGTATTCCTCAGTTTCGATCATTTCTATTGCGTGAGATGGCAATTGCTCATATACTTCCAAACCCACCTCCCTTAATCTTTCTTGTAAGTTTAAAAAAGCTTTTACCCCAATTTAGAAACAAATCCAACTTCAACTAAGCTGATACATTCTGGTTTAGGAAATGAACATATTCAATGTCTTTTGTTGAAAATAAATATAATCTGGAAGTTTTTTAACCAGTGATAGAATCGAGCTCCTATTCAGTGGTTTACCAGACTTTCGATTTCCTCATTAGTAAACCACAGTCTCGGGATTGCATATGGATTCGGATCATCTTGGGGATTTGTGATTCTTTCAGTTACCATTTCGGAGGATGAGTTTCCCACCGGGACGTTCATAGTCTCTTCTCTTCCTATCTCTTTGGATTGATCATGGTGATCCGTATTCGATGTTGATGTTTGAATACGTATTGTATCCTCTGCGTGACCCATCCTAGAACTTTGAGTGACCACCAAATCTCCAGTCTTTGTTTTTGTTTGATTGAATATTGGAGCAATTCTTAAACCAATCTGGGTCTGCATTGGTACTTTAAAAGCATTTTTCTGTTTTTGAAGAAATATAGGAGCTATTTTTAACAACTTCCCTGTAATCTCTGATCTAATGGAGCCATGTCGTAGTTGATTTCTATCCAGGTCAGCAGTTTTTCCTTCTGTTTGAGTACTCATGGATTTCTTTACCATGTGTGCATCCCCCTCTGCTTCGGGAATTCTGTCAGTCTCAAGTCTTTTCCTTTGTTGTTTTTTGGGTTTATTTACCCTGGCAATTCTTTCTTGTTGTAGAGAATCGTTACCCTTGCTTCTGCCATCTTTATCCGAGATATTTTGATTCTCATTGATTTTTGCAGGATCTGAAATCCCCTTAACGAAGCTATTTACCTTTGATTTTTTTGATCCATTATTCTTCACATTTTTTGTTTTCTTTTCTTGTCGACCTCGTGACTTTGAATCTGTATTATTTTGCTTTTGGTTCTTCCGCCTTTCTCTTCTCCTTCTCTTATAAGATTGTTGCGAACTCTTCTTCCACATATAGTTGTTTTCTGCCTCATCTTCATGATTCTCAATAACTTCCCGTCGATCTTCCGCCAACTGTTCCACCGTTGACTCAGCGATCTGTGCCAATCGGCAGAATTCTTCCATTATTGATTCGGATAAGGGAGTATCATCCCCAAAGGTATTCAATTCAGGGACTGAGTCTTTTGTTTTAATTGCTAGATCTTGGTTTAATGAAGAAGTCGGTATATTTCTTTCATTCATTTGCAATAACAAATCCTTGATCTCCTTATTCTCCCTCATAAGAGAAGTCATTTGGTGCTTAATTTCCATTAAGTCTCCACTATGCTTTGTGAAGCCATCTTCCATCTTTATCATCAAGGGCAGAACTGAACAGTTTATTACATTGTTTTGGCCTACGACTGAAAATTCAAGTTGTTCAATATCCTTTGTCATTTCCATTAAAATCCCTGTGTGGGTCTGCACATCTCTTTTTAGAAGGTCAAAAACCTTCACCAAGGAATTTAGAACAAAATTTAAAGCTGAGAGAGAGGAGTCACCATCATTTGGGTCTTGATTCTTGTTTCCCTGTGTCATACTTGGTATTTGCACGGGTTGATCAAGTAAAATTCCATCAGACACGACCGTGTCCCCTCTCGATACCACTGTTGAGTTTAATCTTTCCTCATGCGGTTGTATATTCTGCGCCAAACTCAACAGATGATTTGGGGTCCTTGAGAGTTCCATAACTGGGATGAGTAGTTCAGATCCACTGATCTCCGTTTGTAAGTTGATGTTTTGATTTAAAAGTTTTAGGGAATGTGGCATAGGTCCATTTAAATTTTCTTGTGCATATTTCTGGAAATAATAATCAATAGTCCCTTTTATATTAGTTGATGTCAGAGTAAAATCTTTCACCTGTCTAAATGGGGTGTTCCTTGTTGAGTCCCTTAAAATTTCTCCCTCCGTTAATTTATCCACTTGAAGTTCTTGATGAATTTGTGCCTCTATTATGTTATTTCTTGTCGAGGCAATCGGAGTTTGAGAACTTACGGGGTTCACATCCTCATGCAGGGACTTTTCAATGTAGGAACCATCCCACTCTGGAGCTCTTAGATCGTCAACGTGTTGTCCACTCCTTAAATTGTAGCGGGCCATTTCTTACCCCTTTGTTGACTGTGAGAATTAGGCCAAAGAAAAATGGGGGATCAAAGGAGTAAAATCTCCCACAGTCTCCCCCCTTTTTTACTTTATATTGCATAAACCAGGCCCCAGCCACTTCCTTTCCGCTGTCCACTCCAAATTGCCCAGACTCCAAAATTCCTGTCGGCGAACTGCGGATTATCCCAGAGTAAACTCTGAGGCTCTTGTTTAAGGAGACTTATAAAGGGGCTTACGGCCAGTAACCGCTGCTGTCTAATACTAAGTGACAACAGCCCACCACATACAGGATAAGAATTTCTGTACTACTACCCTTCGAATCCTCACCTATTGCCCTTTATCAGTATCGGTATCAATATTTTGTACAGGCCCGAGCCCCGGTTCACTCACTGTCTCTCCAGCAAGCTCAGGCTCATACTCAGGTACTGATGGAGGAGGAGGAAATTGGCTTTACCTTGGGCTCAAGCACAGACAGTTGCCAACTATTACCAGACAGTTACCATGCTCAATTGTCCGTGGAATAACATTAAAAAAAAAAAAAAAATAAAAATGCGAAAGGCACCGATGGTGCAAATAATACAGACCTCGCTGTCGGTGTCTGTGGAGCAGATCAGGGTGGCTGCCGCTAGTTTGGCAAATTGACTACGCGTCAGTAGACCCTCCAGCACTGATATTAGCACTTATACGTGGCCCACCAAACGTAATAATCTATCTCTGCGGAATCGCTGGAGATAGCAGGGGGTCGCCGCCTCAGGCCGCTGCGGACACCCACCTCTGTGCCTCTGTACTCGCGGGTGTGTGAGTATCGCTGGATATCACTGGGCTCCCAGCCGCAGGCTGCTTCAGGCCGCCGCGGACACCCACCTCTGTGCCTCTGCTGCCTCTGCTGCCTCGCGGGTGCGCGGGTACGCCTCAATGCACAAAATCTATCGAGACCGCACTGAGCTCCGACGCCGCCGTCTGCTCACCATCTGACCGAGGAGAATTAACGGTTGTTCCTGGGGCGTCCTGAGGCTTCCTGCTAGAGGAAAGGACCCACACACACACACACGCTTTGCTCACCGGCAGTCAAGCCGCACTGAGGATCTGTACCAACGAGCCAACAGGTGTACAGAATGTCAGCCGCTTCCGACCCACTCTGCCTATTGTGATTAGCCTACTCCAGCTGCCCATTGTGATTAGCCTACTCCAGCTGGCCATTGTGAACTGCCCTATGCGGGACTAGCCCACTCTACTATTGTGATTAGCCTACTCCAGTTGCCCATTGTGAACTGCCTTTGTGAACTGCCCTATGCGGGACTAGCCCACTCCGCCTATTGTGATTAGCCTACTCCAGTTGCCCATTGTGAACTGCCTTTGTGAACTGCCTTCGTGAACTGCCCTATGCGGGACGAGCCCACTCTCCGTATTGTGATTAGCCTACTCCAGCCACCCATTGTGATTTGCCTACTCCAGCTGCCCACTGTGAACTGCCCTATGCGGGACTAGCCCACTCTACCTATTGTGATTAGCCTACTCCAGTTGCCCATTGTGAACTGCCTTTGTGAACTGCCCTATGCGGGACTAGCCCACTCTGCCTATTGTGATTAGCCTACTCCAGCTGCCCATTGTGATTAGCCTACTCCAGCTGCCCATTGTGAACTGCCCTATGCGGGACTATCCCACTCTACCTATTGTGATTAGCCTACTCCAGTTGCCCATTGTGAACTGCCTTTGTGAGCTGCCTTTGTGAACTGCCCTATGCGGTACTAGCCCACTCTGCCTATTGTGATTAGCCTACTCCAGCTGCCCATAGTGATTAGCCTACTCCAGCTGCCCATTGTGAACTGCCCTATGCGGCACTAGTCCACTCTACCTATTGTGATTAGCCTACTCCAGCTGCCCATTGTGAACTGCCTTTGTGAACTGCCCTATGCGGGACTAGCCCACTCCGCCTATTGTGATTAGCCTACTCCAGCTGCCCATTGTGATTAGCCTACTCCAGCTGCCCATTGTGAACTGCCTTTGTGAACTGCCCTATGCGGGACTAGCCCACTCTGCCTATTGTGATTAGCCTACTCCAGCTGCCCATTGTGATTAGCCTACTCCAGCTGCCCATTGTGAACTGCCTTTGTGAACTGCCCTATGCGGGACTAGCCCACTCTGCCTATTGTGATTAGCCTACTCCAGCTGCCCATTGTGATTAGCCTACTCCAGCTGCCCATTGTGAACTGCCCTATGCGGGACTATCCCACTCTGCCTATTGTGTCTAGCCTACTCTAGCCGCCTATTGTAAACTGTCCGACTAAACTGGACTATAGCCGTTGGCACCCTACTGCAAATATGACTATAAGAAACTTTGCCCAAACTTCATTAGCAGTCACTATTATAATAATTATCCACCAGACTACCCTTACAATCTGCCTCGCAGCAAGTCATACTCCAACGACCATGACTAGCACCAGATCCATACCATGTCCAGTCATAGAAAGGAACAATAAACTTCAAGCTAGGTTACCTCGCCTCCATGAACCACGAGCGAACGTTCTATCTAAACAGGACTACTATCCAAACAATAACCGCTCCAAATCTAAACTACCTCACTATCCTGATAAAACAGCCTCAGCTACCTTGCAGAAATTTGCCAAAACTAAAAACTAGCACTCGCAAATCCACTAAAACTCATACCATTGTCCACTCTGCCAACCTCAAAATGGCCCTAATAAACGCTAGATCTCTGGTAGCACACGCTACAGACATAGCTGACCTGATTACCTTAAATAATCTCGATCTCTTAGCAGTCACTGAGTCTTGGTTACATGACGCAGCAGATCCAGCCCTTGCCTTAGCGGTCCCTGAAAATGACCAAATCCTCAGAGCAGATAGAACTAACGCTAGAGGAGGAGGTATCGCCATCATAGCTAAAACACAACTAGCAATTGGCCTCCAAATACCTCCTGTGAAATGCTTACAGCAAAAATACTAATATCTAACTCTAAGACACTAACAATCTACCTAGTGTATAGGCCCCCAGGACTGATTGGATCCTTCGAGGATGATATCTCAAGTATCCTCTCCAACAATACAAAGGCAACCTCTCAGGTACTCATCCTAGGGGACTTTAACATTGGCTTTAATGACCAAACAGACAATGAAGCCAAAACTATCACTAATATGCTCCTAGAACAAGGATTCACCCAAAAAGTAAACCAACCAACACACTCAAAAGGCAGAACCCTCGACTGAATGGTTGACCTAAATTGTAACCTCTACATCAATTCCACTTCTCCACTGCTGTGGACCTGACCACCACTTGATTACCTTCACTATGGTATTAGACAAACAAACACAAACAAACATGACTATAGCCCCGCTTCAACCCACCAGGAACAAAAAAGATATCACAATGGACAGGCTCTTACCACTTATCCTGCCTTCATTGAGCCGTCTATCATCATCGACAGACCCTAATATATTAGTCGATACCTACAATACAACTATGTCTAAAGCACTCGACTCTATCGCACCTCTTAAACTGCGTAAAAGTAAACCGCAAGCACATCTAAACGCTTGGTTTACACCACACTTAAAAGAACTCAGGCAACAAAAAAAAAGAAAACTGGAAGCCTTATGGCATCACACCCAATCAACAGAAAATAAAACGAACCTGACTAAATTTGCCGACCATTACAAAAAAGAAATAATTAACACTAAGAAAGACATCTACAATGACAGGATTGCTAAAGTCAGTTCAAACACAAAGGAGCTTTTTACCATACTACGAGAAATGGAGGCACCCATCCCTCCAGCTGATAACATAACTAAAGATAAAACCTGGTGTACCAACATTCAAAATGCTTTAGCCAACAAAATTGTTCTCCTTCAAGGAAAGATTGCAAACAAGAAATCCTCTCTTAACCTCAAACCACCAAAACACTAACCAATATACCAGACCAATTTAAATTATCAAAAGTCTCCATCCTTGAAGTGGAGAAAATGATCTCCTCCCTGAAGCTACCTAGATGCCAGGGCGACAACTGCCCAGCACAATTATTTGAAGATGCGGAACGAGACCTGTCACCATTTATCACTAAACTCATCAATGCATCCTGCTCAACCAATATTGTCCCAAGTAACCTGAAAGAATCATGGGTCCTACCTTTGCTGAAAAAACAAACATTAGATCCAGCCATTCCAACCAATTACAGGCCTATCACGACGGTTCCCTTCCTCCTGAAGATACTAGACAGGGTAGCGTACATTCAGATACAATCATACTTGAAAACAAATCACCTCCTCAGCACCAGCCAATTAGGCTTCAGGCCCCAACACGGCACTGAAACTGCACTGATTGACTTAAAAACACAAACTGAGGCACTCACAGACAAAGGGAAAACTGCCATGCTGCCACTCCTCGATCTGTCAGCTGCTTTTGACATGGTGGACCACAAAGTCCTTTGCAAACACCTTGCCGCAGCGGCTCACTTTTCTAAGGATGCAGTAGCATGGGTTCAATCATTCCTTAATAATAGAACTATGCAAGTCTTCTCCCCTTCAGACTCAGCAGATCCTATCTCCATAAACTGTGGAGTTCTACAAGGCTCATGCGTCTCACCCACTATGTACAATAGCTTCACTAAGCCATTGTTTGACAAATTGGACCATCTGGGTGTCACCTACACTAACTATGCAGATGACACCCAGATCCTCATACCCCTTTCGGCAATTAATATTCACAAAGTCCGTCCCTCTCTCACCTTCCATGCTACCAAACTCTTAATCTCCTCCCTTATCTTCTCCCACCTCTTCTACTGCTCTTGCTTATTCTTTGAACTACCTACCTCTCATCTTGCCCCCCTCAAATCTAACTACCATTCTGCTGTCCGAACCCTCTGTCTCATTAACCCCCGTGACTCCATCTCTACTTCCCTCTCTTCCCTCGGCTGGCTTCAATTTCACTCCCAACTTAAATTTCACTTTCTCTGCCTTGTCTTCAAATCTCTCCATGGTCTTGATCCCCCTTACCTCTCCTCCCTCCTATCTTTCTACACTCCTTCCTGTTCCCTTTGTTCAGTTGACCATTTCCTTCTCACTGTACCCCCGTCCCCTTGTGCCCCCTCCCGTTTCTGCTCCTTCCAACTTCTAGCTCCCCTGCACTGGAACTCCCTACCCCTCGCAATCCGGTCTACCCCTACCTTCTCCTCATTCTGTACCTCCCTTAAATCTCTCCTTCTCCATTCTCCTCCTTGAAACCCTTTCCCCTTACTGCTTCCCCTCCCTCCTTATCTTTCCCCTTGAATATCTTCCTCCCCTCCCCTACCCCCCACTCTCACCTTTTCCCCTCCCCTCCTCCTTCTCCTCCTTACCCCTCCCCCTCCCACACAGTCCTACTCCACTACTCTCCCTATTCCATCCAGTTAATTGCTCTTCTTGCTGTTTTGTTGATTGATTCATTTTGTAATGTGCTTCTATCGTTATATCGTTATGTTTTATGTATTAAGTTGTTCTATTATGCAACGCTTTGGCGTAAAGCGATATATAAACAAATAAATACAAATACAAATTACATCACTGACACGGCTCTTGTGAACAAAATCTACTTCCTCATTCAGGCATGGATGGCCACACATGGCCTATGCTTGAACGACGACAAGACCGAACTACTAATACTAGGTACCCCGGCTAACCTTAAAAAACTTAATAAAGAATACTCCTCCTTCAACATTGATGGCAACTCCATCAAGGTTGTAAAGGAAGTAAAAACACTTGGATTCTACCTTGACTCTACCCTAACCATGAGCAGACAAGTCAACTCCTTAGCGTCCACATCAGCATACACTTGCAAATTAATCAGGGCCTACAGACCCTACCTATCCCCAACTAGCTGCATTACCCTTGCGAATGCCCTCATACTCTCAAGATTGGAATATTGTAATGCTCGCCACATGGGAGCAAACAAGTACATCTTTAGCAAAATCCAAACGTTACAAAATAACGCCATAAGAACGGCACTAAATATCCCAAATAAAGATCACATATCTGTGATAAGAAGACAAAACCACTGGCTGTCAATCAAAGACAGAATTATACTAAAAATGACTTCCTTGACCTACAAATGCCTCAACAATGCTGCACCACGATACCTCGCTGACCGGATAGCTAAGAAAACTGCCAATCGCCTAACTAGGTCCTCCAACTCATGCTACCTTAGCGTACCACATTTCAACCTAGCCAAATCTGGCGGCAGAAGCTTCCCAGTCATGGCAGCCCAAACATGGAACTCACTCCCTTACTCACTCCGGACTGATCAAACCTATCCTAGTTTTAGACGAAATATACAGAATTGGATTAGAACCAATGACGCTCACCCCATAACTTAGTGTCAAACAATGACATCATATAAGCTGAAATTGAAATTACACCCTATGTTGATCTCTGAATATAACTCTATATAATGCAATGTAACTGTATATATCGTTAACTGCTCACCTGTAACTTGTGAACCATAACTTGGGAACTGTAAGTATTGCCACACTGTATTGTTAATACTATTCCTGTAACTTTATGTAAGCCTAAAGTCTCCTTGTACTGCTTGCACCCAGTTACCTTCGGTTTGATGCGCCATATAAAAAACAATAAACAAACAAACAAGCAAACTAGTAAAGTCAATTTGTCAGTTTGACTTTACTTTCTCTGGGAAACAGTAATTTATCCCAGAGAAGGTATTTAAACCTTGGGACAGCTTAAAAGGCTTCCCCTGTGTCACTGCACTGAGGGTGCTGTGGGACACAAATGAAAAGATGATGCCTATGGAGTTGTCTAAAACTCCATAATCAAAGAACACAGAGTAAAACACATTCAAAATACATGAGAGAGTGGGAGAAAAGGCTCACACTCTCTCCTGGTAACAAAATCAAGTCCTCAAAATCCAGCAAAGCTGATGGGGGTCTCTAAGGTGAAGGGAATTAGCACATGTATGAGAATTCTTCATAACACACACCATATTCTGGGTGGGCGCCAGCCAATTCTAGGGGCACCACCAAGACCCATTATTGCCAGACTTCTTAACTACCGCAACAGGGACTTCGCACTACGATCTAGGAAATTTGGCGCCCTCAGCTATGGTGGGGACCAGATTCGGCTCTTCCCAGACTTTTCGAATAGGGTTCAAGCATCAACGAAGAGTTTCATTGAGGTGAAAAATAGGCTCCAAGCGAAGGGGTACAAATATGCCATGTTATTTCCGGTATGTTTGAGGATGGAGCATTATGGCAAGGCCATGTTTTTTTAATCACCTGAGGAGGCGTGTGACTTTTTGGGAAATGGGGATGGTGCTGGAAGAAACAGAAGGGGCCAGGGCATGCGCTCGCCCAGAGACCCAGCCTAGAACTACAGCAGAGAGTTATTGCCCATATCTTTGGTTGCTATAGTAATAGGACGGGGTGACCTACTGTCAGGGCATAATGCAGTAGCAGTGGTGGGTTGGGGTGCCTAAGCCTCAAATGACTCCCATGGAATGGCTTATTGATTGCAAAATGGGGGGATTCAACTGGCAGGTTGGGGTTGTCAGTGGGGGTGGGGCCAGGAGGGTCAGGGATGGAACAAGTTACTTATCTATAACTGCTGTTCTCCGGCATGGGTCTGGCATGGATTTACATGCTCATGAATATTCCCTGTCGTCAGGCTGGGAATACTCAGTAAAAGAAAAAACTTTTTTAGTTTCCTTTCTGAACTGTCTTTCTCCTATAAACAAATCACTGAGCTCTGGGTCATACTGCCCCCAGCTAATTGACTGCACTCTACATAAGCCCCTTCCCAGGCAGCCATCTTCAGATTTGGTAGCAGGTAAAGTGGCAGTAGGACCAAGAGAAGAGCCGCAGAGGGGTAGGCGGGAGGGTTTGCATGTGAATCCATGCCAGACGCATGTTGCAGAACAACAGTTACAGGTAAGTAACTTGTTCCTTCTCCAGCATGGGGGCTTGCATGGATTCACATGCTCATGAATAAAGAATACATAGCAGTAGACACATGCACAACCACAGGAGGTGGCAAGGCTCAACAGAAGCAATCTCTTACCTCCTCACCAGGCTCACCTTCAAGCGAACAGGTTGTTCAGCACTGCTTGGTCAACTCTGGACTCCTCCCTGGAATCCATCTCGACGCAGTAGAACTTTGTGAAGGTGTGCGTCGACCTCCACGTAGCAGACCTGCATATGTCCAGCAGGGGCACACCAGACAGGAATGCCATCATAGCAGCAATCGTTCTGGTAGAATGGGCTCTCGGACAGCCAGGCAGCGGTCGGTTTGCCAACACAATGAGTGCAGGCCACCTGGAAATGGAAGCCTTGGACAGGGCGTTCCCATGGTTCAGAGGACCAAAGTTCACAAAAAGCTGAGAAGTCTTCCGGAAACTCTTTGTGCGGGCCACATAAAACTTCAGCGCTCAAGCCACATCCAGCGATTGCAAAGTCCTCTCAGCCGGCGACGAAGGCGTCGGAAAAAACACAGGTAACACCAAGGGCTCGTTGAGATGAAATTCTTATGGAACCTTGGGCATGAAGGAGGGGTGCGTCCGCAGCACCACCCTCCTCTCGTGGAAATTCAAGTAAGGATGCTTGCAGGATAGAGCCTGGGTCTCCCCCACTCTTCTCACAGAGGTGATGGCCACAAGGAAAGCTGTTGTCCACGACAGAAACTTGAGCGGAGCTGAATGCATAGCTCAAATGGGGGCCCCATGAGCCTAGTCAGCACCACGTTGAGTTCTCACGCCGGGGCCGGTGCCTTCAATGGTGGGAACAGTCCTTTGATGAACTCTTTGACTAGACGGTGCGACCATAATGAAGACCGCCCCAAAGACCTGGTATAGCGGGAGATAGCCGCCAGATGTACCTCGAAAGAGGTGTGAGCCAGTCCTGATTTAGCCAATGACATTAAATACAGAATAACCTGAGGGGCCGTGAACCTCAGGGGGTTGATCTTCTGCGACCGGCACCAAGTCGCAAAACGCTTCATTTTTTGTCCGTAGTACTTTAACATCGAAGACGCCCTGGCCTTGGCGAGGACCTCCCTGCAATCCGCCAGAAGCTTGTAACCTCTGAACTCTAATGCTGCAGGAGCCAGGCTTTCAGGTTCAGCGATCCCGGGTCATGGTGCAGAATTGCGCCTCCTTCCTGGCGAGAAGATCCGCAACCAATGGCAGCTTGACTGGAGGGGACGCTGACATGCGGAGAAGGTCCGGGTACTATATCTGCCTCGGCCACACCGGGACGCTGAGGATCATCCTGCACCGGTACCATCTGAGTTGACTGATGACTCGAAGTAGTAGTGGCAACGGAGAGAATGTGTACAGAAACAGGCCTTCCGTAGGGAAGGAGAATCCGTCCACCATGCTCCCCGGCTGGGGAAACCTGCCGGTAAACCTCTGGCACTTGGTGTTTGTCGCCGTCGCAAACAGATCGATCTGGGGACTGCCCCATTTGAAGAAAAGGTTGTCCACTTGATCCTGCCGTAGCGCCCACTCGTGGTAGGAGCGTAGCTCCCTGCTGAGAGAGTCGGCGACGGTGTTCTTTACTCGCACCAGGTGAAATGAAATGAGGAACATCCCCTGGGCGACGGCCCAGTGCCACAAGTCCTGCGCCTCTATGGAGAGTGCCGGGGATCAGTGCCCCCCTGCTCCGGGTGCAAAACATTGTGGTGGCATTGTCCATAAAGACCCTCGCCACCTTGTTCTTGAGGGACGGCAGGAACGTCTTGAGGGCCCAAAACAGTGCTCGTAGTTCCACTACGTTGATGTGCAACATCTTCTCCTACACTAACCACCTCTGGCATGAAGACGTCCAGTGTGGGCTCCCGATCCTTTCAGAGAAGCGTCCGTCGTGACCGTCTCCTGGTACAGGGGGCTCTGAAAGTCCATGCCTCCGGCGATGTTAGAGCACACGCCCCCCCACCTTATCGCTTGAAGGAACTCATCGTCGAGCGCGATCCTGTCTTAGAAGTCTCCGGAAACCTGGACCCAATGGGCATCAAGGAACTCCTGGAGTGGACGCATCTGCAGTCTGCCGAGCCAAATCAGGTATATGCATGACGACACCATGCCGAGCAGTGACTTGATGGTCCTCACCGTGGCGTACTTCAGTGCTAACAACCGTTGCACCTTGCCCACGATGGCCTCTATCCTGTTCTCTGACGGGGCCGCCAGGCAGGACACACTGTTGTGCGATGGAATCAAGCAGGACTTTGCATAATTCACTGAGAACCCCTGGTCCGTCAGCAGCCGGACAGTCCTTGCTGTGTTATCAACGGCGATATCCTTTGACTTGTCCCGGATGAGCAAGTCGTCTAGGTAAGGGTAAATGTGGATCCCTTCTAGTCGAAGATGGGCCACCACCAGAGCCAGTCACTTGGTGAAGACTCTGGGTGCCAACTTGAGTCCGAAGGGAAGAGCCTTGAACTGGTAATGCTTCCCCTGGACAACGAAGCACAGAAACCTGCGATGCCTTCCGTGTATGGGGGCGTGGAAGTATGCGTCCTCTAGATCCAACAACAACAGAAAGTCTCCCTGCTCCAGCTGGCCAAGCACGTGCTGCAACATGACCATCCTGAACTTCTGGGACTTTATGTACTTGTTGAGTCGTCGTAGGTCAAGAATGGGCCCCCAGCACCCGGTCTTCTTTCTTACAAGAAAGTATCTTGAGTAAACTCTGGAGCCCCAGAGTCACTGTGGGACCAGCTCTATCCCCCCCTTTTCTCTGACACTTTCACAGAAATTCTAAGGTGTGTCCGTGGGTGAGATGGTCCAGCACCCAACGATCAGTGTAGATGGTCTCCCACATGCTGACGAAGTTCACCAGCCGGCCTCCCACTGGGGTACAGGGGTGGGGGCCTGACGTCCTGGCCGGTTCAATCTTGCTTGGAGGTCGACAAGCCCCCTTGTGGTCCTTGACGATGACGGCGGCCACCTCTGAAGGCCTTGGAGCAACCCCTGTCGGCTTCCTGTTTGTTTGTTTGTTTGTTTATTGATTTAATAATGCGCACCAAACCCTTAGGTAGACGGGCGCAACAGTACAAGAATTCTCCAGGCTTAGTTACAGTGCCATTCTCAGGCAGGTACATACAAGTGAGTACAATACAATATAATACAGTGAGATATAATACAGTATATAATACAAGATATGGCTGATCAAGACACAGCTCAGGACCAGGCTGGGCCTTGCTTATATTTAGAGTGTGTATATACATGTGAGTGCACCATATAATGCAATGTATAGTATAGGATCTAGCTGATCAAGGTGCAGGTCAAGGACCTGGGCTAAGCATAGTCTAATGTGAGGGTGAGGGTGGCAAGAGAGGGCCGAGAAGGCTATAGGTTGTTAGTGCTGAGCCAATTGATAGCATTGTGTCTAAATTTGGCGTAAGGTAGAGGGCGTCTACTGTCAATTGGAAGTGTATTCCAGGATTGCGCAGCTTTGACTGGGAAACTGGTTCCTCCAGCCGTAGACAACTTAAATCGAGGGGTTTCGAGCATGAATGAATTGGCGGATCTGGTGGGTCGGGTGTGGTTCTCCTGGAGATGTTTTCCGCTAGGTACGAGGGAGCTAGATTGTTTAAGCATCTGGATGTGATGGAAATAGTTTTTAGGAGGATTCTGTCCTTTATTTATAGCCAATGGGTCTCTTTCCTGAATTTAGTGATGTGGTCATTCAGTGCTGCTCTTAGGGCATTATTTTGCAGTTGTTGTAGTTTGTCAGTGACATATTTGTTAGTGCCAGAGTACAAGCCGTTGCAATAATCTAGTCTGGACATGATTAGAGCGTTAGCCAAAGTGATAAACTGGCACTGGAGAGGAAAGGTCTGGCAGCGCGAATTAGCTTGCAGGTGTAAACTGTTGTGGAGGCGAGGGAGCTGACTTGTTTTTTGAGGGTGAGGGAGGAGTCTAGATAGAAACCTAGTGTTTTTCCTGGGCCGAGGAGTGGAAGGGTTGGCGGTAAGAGGATGAGCCCCGCTGAAACCCTTCGAAGACCTGTTAGACTTCCCTCCTGAGGAACGAAAAGATGGTCGGTGTTGCTGCAGAGTGCTCAAGGAACGGGCCATCTCCGTGTCCATCTTGATGGCCTGGAGGGATTCATCGACCGCCTTCCCGAACAGTTTGTCTCAGTAGAACGGCATGTCCAGGACCCTCGTCTGGACCGATTGTATAAAGTTGGTGGCCTTGAGCCAGCCATGACAGCGAAGGCAAACCCTGTTTCCCATCTGGCGGAAACCCGTGTCTGCAATGTCCAGGGCCACTGTGATGGCGTGGCCGGAAGCCACCGCGCCTTCCTGGAGGAACTCCAAATCCTTGACCCATTTATCATCGGGGAGGAAATCCCGGAGTAGAGCCATCTTGCACCAAAGCCCCGGTAGTATGCAGCCACGATCGCTAAGGTGTTAGCCGTCTTAACTGTCGTCACCGCCGAGTAGATGAACTTTCTAACCATGGAATCCAATTTCTTCCCCGGAGGTATGGATGAAGAAGAAGAGGAAGCCGAACTCAATGATTTCTTCCTAGCGGCTGCCGAGACCACCGATTCCGGCGACGGTTGAGATCGTAGACACTTCGGTGCAGACTCCGGCACCCTGCAGTTCTTTTCAAGAAAGTCTCTATTTGCCTCAGCTGGGGCTGGGTTCCCCAGCAGTGCCAGCCCCTCATCCCAAACGTCGTCCAGGAGTGGGACTGACAGGATGGTCTTCCTCTTCTCTGCCCGGTGCTGATACAGGAAGCCCTCCTTCTTCTTCTCCTCCGGAGTGAGCTGGAAAAGCTCTGACGCACGGGTGATCATGGAATGGAAGGATCTCACTTCATCCGGTGGAGAAGCTCTTGGCTGTGGCAACGGGGGGGTCTCCCATCCCGCCATTGTCATCTGTGTCCGTTGTCGCCATGTCCGACCCTGTCCCCCTAGAAGGGAGGGCAGCGAGGATTGGAATGGAGGCGTAGGATGTCGCCTCCCCTTCTTCGCTGGAGGTTCCCCCGGTGACAACAGGGTCACTGGCAGTGGTGCCGCTGGTGAAGCCACTGGTGGCGCCATCGGCATCCTCCTCTGAATCTCCGACACCAGCGTGTGGAGGGTCAAGCGAGTGTCCTGTGAAAGGTCTCTAGGAGGCACCTGGGGGGAACGGTCACTGGGCCCAGCGTCCACATCGTCATCCCCGAGGACGGTGTCGCCAGTGTTGTCGTCGTCATCGGCACCTCCGGTGGGCGTCGTCTCAACGTTTTCCTCATCGTCATCACCACCCTGAATGGTGTGGACGGAAAGTATCTCCTCCTCGTCAGATGAAGAAATGTTAGATCATTGGAGTTCTTCTCCGCCCCCAGCCCCTTCTTCGGGTCCTGAGGGGTCGGTCTAGGGCTGATGTCCGGCATCCTCTTCTCCAGAGTCTTCACAACCGGCTTAGCCGAAGCCTCCGTCCTGGGAAGAAGATCCGCTCTGGTCGCTGTCAGGGTACCCTGGACCGGGTCATCCCCTTTTGCCTTCGAAAGGGAGGCCACCATCAACTCGATTGAGGAGGAAGATTTGGCCTGGTGCACCTGGACCTTCAAGGTCAGGCCGGACTTCTCCTTCACGGCCAGGTCTGACACCTTGTCCTGCTTGGCCTTCTCCTTCACAGCCAGATCGGAAACCTTGTCCTGCTTGGCCTTCTCCTTCACAGGTTGGTTGGACACCCTTGTCCTGCCTGGCCTTCTCCTGCCTGGCCTTCTCCTGCGGTCCTACAGCTTCCCCGGGACAGCTGACTTCCTTTTGGATGAAGATCTGGAGCGGTGGCTGGAGATCGATGCAGAAGGAGATGATGAACATGCCCTGACCGTCGCAGGACATGTAGAAGCGGCGACCCCGACGGAAGCAGACTCGCGTTGCTTGGCCTTGTGTTGGGCCCCCACGGATGGAGCACCCTCAAAGGACTTAGAAGCCTGCTAAGGTTGGCTGGATCCGCAAGAGGCATGCCCCTGTGAATCACCCGGGGTAGAGGCCCTGGCCTTGAGCCACGTCGCCAACAGGACGTGTCAATCCTTCTTCATGCGCTTGCTGAATGCACAGCAGATCTCACAATCGTCTTCTTTATGCATCAGGTGTAGGCAATATAGGCACTTGGAATGCTTGTCGTCCGTGAAAACATTCTGCAAACCGCAGCTGGAGCACACCTTGAAGAGGGAAGCGCCATCCTTCTTCTCATCTGACATGATCTGGGCGGTGTAGGCCTGATGAACTTCTGGAAGCTTCCAAGTAGAACACTCAACGATTTCTGCCCTTGAGGGGCAAGAAAGATGCTGAAAAACCGGTCCCTGTTAATTAGAAGGATAATCGATGGAGCACACAGGCTCGATTGACCTAAAATAGAGTTTTACTACCAAAGAAGTGAAAAAACGCAGAAAAGCTCAAGAGGAGTGAGGACTCCCACTACTTGAACAGTAAATATCTGAAAGTGGCTGCCTGGGGAAGGGGCTTAGGTAGTTGGCAGTCATAACAAATCACTGAGCTCTGTGTCATGCTGTCCCCCAGCCAATCTGGGGGCAGTATGACCCAGAGCTCAGTGATTTGCTTTATAGGAGAAAGACAGTTCAGAAAAAAACTGAAACAGTTTTTTCTTTTACCGAGTATTCCCAGCGACGGGGAATATTCATGAGCATGTTAATCCATGCCAGACCCCATGCTGGAGAAAGTTCACTTTATTATACTGTTGCTGTTAGTGGGGGTTTAATGGCACTCAAGCCTCTAGCCTTGGTAAGGTTTGGGGGAGACAAGCCCTGGGTTGGTCTACATACACATGGGGCACTACCTTTATGACAGAGAGAGGATGGCTGACAAGGGGGTCAGATGCATGAGCTGGAACGTTAGAGGCTTGAACTGTCCCTCTAAAACAAGAAAGGTCGTACTTTACATGCAGAGGCACCAGGTGGACATTGCGTTTCTACAAGTGACACACCTCTCCCGTCAGGGCAGGGTACTTTTGCCAAAACATGGGATATGCTATAGGTACTTCTCCTCGTACTCCAGGTATTTGCATGGGGTATGTATAGTTCTCAAGGGTACATTGGGGTTCTGATGCATGGAGGAGGTGAAGTACACAGAGGAGAAGGCGCTGATTCTCATGGGCCTGGTGCAAGGGAGGAAATGTACTTTCGTGAATTAGTATGGCCCCAATACGGACTCTTTAGAATCTCTCAAATTCATTGAAGAGCATCTTCGGAAGCACCAGAGAGCATGGTCTGCTGGGCAGGGTACTTTAACGCAGTCATGTGTAACACGATGGACAGAACGGAGGATCATAACAGCATTGTAATTAAGTCCACCTGCAAGCTA
The DNA here is from genome assembly GCA_002915635.3 of Ambystoma mexicanum. NCBI lineage: Eukaryota > Metazoa > Chordata > Amphibia > Caudata > Ambystomatidae > Ambystoma > Ambystoma mexicanum. The sequence continues at coordinate 86,471,025 of CM010938.2, read as the reverse complement.
CGACATATCTGTGCGAATGAGGCGTTAGTAGATATTTGGAGGGACCACCACAGTACAGAAAGAGGGTACACATATCGACCCTCGGAGCACAGTTTGGCCTCCAGGCTGGACTATAGCTTGGCAGGAGATGGTACTTTAAGAATGAGAGTCTGCGTGACGCTGTGTTCCATGAGGAAATACAGGAGGGCGTGATTCGCATTTTTCTAGAAAATGAGGGCTCCGTAGAATCCCATTCCTCCCTTTGGGAGGCCTTCAAGTGTGTGATAAGGGGTCTGTGCATCGCAAATGAGGCTGGTGTTTGTCTGATCAGGGTGGAGTTGGCAGCTCATGAAACTCGATTACGGCAGATGTAGCCAGGTTCGGGGTTCTACGCGACCCCCGAAATGCAGGCTAGATTCCGGTTGTTTAGAGATGCAGCAGAACGGGGATCGGATTCCTCAACAGGCATGCAGCAGTGAGACGGTATGGGGAGGGTCAAAGGACTGGGAACCTACTTGCCCGTCTGATTAAAGCCGAGAACTCAAAATCACATATCGCGTCGACTGCAGACCGGGAAGGGAGCTTTGACAGACGGACGAGGAGATAATGCAGGCACTTGGGCAGGTTGCATTTTGTGAGTATTTGGATCAGGTCGGTCTATACTGGGTCGCTCAGGCAGAAAGAGACTGGCTGCATAGGCCTTTAACAGAACAGGAGGTCCACGTGGCTATCAGAGCACTTCTCACTCGGAAAGCCACCAGACCGTAAGGGCTCTCGGACGGTTTTTATAAGGCCAATGGATATACTGGCCCCACACATGCTGCACATGTATCAACTGGTGCTACATGATGGGACATTGCCCTATTCACTGCACAAGGTGGTGGTTACACTTCTTTTGAAGACAGGGAAGAACGCAGAGAACTGCTCGTCCTATCGCCCAATCTCCTTAACAAACCTGCACAATAACATTTTAGCTAGGGCATTGGCTAATAGACTAGCACCATTTGGAGAAGTGCTTTTGGAAGTGCTGTCGGCTGTTGAGGCCAAGGATGTCACGGAGTTCCCCCCTTCTCACATGAGACCGATCCTTGCTGGACTCCGTGGGCGGTGTCTTCTTGCGGACAGACCTGGACTTGAAATAGGCGGAGTGAGTCTCTTCCGACTCCAGCGTGCGTTTAAGATTCCGGGATGCAGCAATCCGGGGATCCGGGAAACGAAGGAGATCTGCTAATGGCGCACGAGTCCAGCAAGCAAGAGGAAAAGGAAAAGGGGCAAGGAATGGAAGTAGAAAAGCTAGGAACCAGGAAAGCAATACTGCGAACTACGGAGCACACGTCTGAACGCTACTTGGCAATAGCATTGAGATGTGCGGAGCCGCGGGGGTGCGGTAATTAGTAGAATACGTTACGTCCAACGTATAGACCGCAGAAGGCGTGTCACACTGGACGGCCATGTTGGGAGTGTCAGGGAACGCAAGGCTCGTTGCGATAAGGACCAGGAAGACCAAAAGGGGCACGTCCTGTGGGTCATAACAGCATGCCTCCTCTGAAAACCTGTTCCTCCAGGTTTGCCTGGGTGTATGACGTGGTATCTTCTGAGCAGTCGAGGGGTATTCAGATTAGAAAGTGGTTCCCAAGTTCTTTCACTGGGGGGATATCCTTTCCATTCAACCAGATATTGAAGCTGACCCCGTTTATACCTGGAGTCGCATATCCGGGACACTTCATATTCCAGTTGATTGTCCACCACCACAGGAGTGGGTCTGCAGGATTTCCGGGAGGATTGAATGTAGTCAATGGTGACCATGATGGTGGTATACCCTCTGGAAGGCGGTTATTCCACAATGAGGTCTGTAGCGATAAATTCCCATGGCCTTGTTGGCAGTGCGGGTTGTAGCAGAAGACCCGCCGGCCTCTTGTTGTCATGTTTATTCAGACTACAGATTGCACAGGCTCGGACGTATAGTTGTACGTCAGTCTTCATTTTAGGCCACTAAAATTGTCTTTGTATGAGGTTGGAGGGTGTTGGTGATGCCACGATGTCCGGAGTGAAGGGTATCATGACAGAGGTTTATTATTCTTTGTTGTAATTTTTGTGTAGGAATGAGCAGAGCATTGTCCTTGAACAAATATCCTTCCTTGACTCTCAGGTTCCATTGATTCTTTCTTGAAATATTCTTCCAGAGTTCAGAGGATTGGATTTCTTCCAGGAGGTTGATTGCTTGGGCTACAAAAATCGTGTGGGGAAACATCTTAGGATAGGCCTTATCTTCGGTAGTTTCGTAGTCAGGCCGTCGAGATAAGGCGTCAGCAATCAAGTTTTGTGATCCAGGAACATGAGTGATGTGGAACTGGTACAGGGCAAAGAAGAAGGCCCAACGAGCCTGACGACTGTTCTGACACTCTAATGACTGTAGAATTTGAAGATTTCGGTGGTCCATGCGGACCTGGACTGGATATCTTGCTCCCAGGAGTAGATGTCGCCACTCAGTGAAGGCTTGGCAGATGGCTAAAAGTTCTTTTTCCAGGACGGAGTAGTGTGCCTCACTGGGAGTCAGGGTTCGTGAAAGGTAAGCAATGAGGTGTTCTAGTTTATCCTCAAATTCTTGCTTCAACACCGCTCCAATGGAGTAGTTGGAGGCATCCGTTTCCACAAGGAATGGTCGATCAATGTCGGGTTGGGCCAGAATGGGAGCGTGAGTAAATCTTGTCTTCAAGAGTTGCAATGCCTTATCTTGCGGAATAGACCAGACAAAGGGGGTATCTTTCTACAGGAGAGCAACAATCGGTTGAACAATCTCAGAGAAGGTGGGTATAAACTTCCGGTAGAAATTGGCAAGCCCCAGGAAGGATTGAACTTGTTTCACGGACGTGGGAGCAGGCCAAGATAATATAGCCTTTACCTTTGAAGGGTCCATGCCAATTCCCTCTGGAGTAAGGATAAATCCTAGGTAATGAACAGAAGCAACGTGAAACAGACATTTCTCGGATTTGGCCAAGAGTTTATGTTCACAGAGTTGTTGTAGTACTGCCTTTACGTGCTCTTCATGCTTTAGAAGGTCCTTGGAGTAGATCAAAATGTCGTCCAGGTAGACGATGACGAAGAGGAATAGCATGTCTGAGAACACCCTGTCCATAAAACGTTGAAAGACTGCTGGGGCATTAGCTAATCCAAAGGGCATGACCAGATATTCGAAGTGACCAAAGGGTGTTCTGAATGCTGTTTTCCATTCGTCTCCTTCCCGGATACGAATCAAATGATAGGCACCCCGGAGGTCCAGTTTCGTGAAAACCACAGCGCCTCTGACCGCTTCCAGGATATCCGAGATTAAGGGTAAAGGGTACCGGTCCTTGAGGGTGCATTGATTTAATCCACGATAATCGAGGCAGGGTCTGCGTTCCTTAGTGTCCTTCTTAGGAACAAAGACCAATGAAGCTCCGGCTGGAGATTTTGAAGGTCTTATGGTGCCATTCTCAAGGTTGGTATCCAAGTATTCTCAAAGGGCCTTTTTCTCAGGTTTGGAAAGCATGAACATCCTGCCAAAAGGAATCACTGTTGAGGGATCCGTGTCTATGGCGCAGTCTTCAGGCCTATGAGGGGGTAAGGCCTGGACTATGGCAGTTGAGAACACATCAACAAATCCCTGATAGGCCTTAGGAACCTGCACGATATTGGAAACCATGAGAGGTGCTTGATGGTCTATTGGTGGTTCTTTGGAGGGGGTCAAGGAGGGATCCAGGATTAGACAGTGAGACATACAAAACTCTGAGCCAAGGAATAGTGATCCTGCTGTCCAATTGATATACGGATTGTGTTTCTGTAACCAGGGCATGCCCAGTACCATGGGGTAATGAGCTGACTTAATAATGTTGAATTGAATCCGCTCTTGGTGGTGGTTACTTGAAAGCTGGATCTCTTTGGTCTGCAGGCTTATGGGCCCCGAAGTAAGGGGTCTTCCAACGATCGCTTCCACCGGCTGCATGATGCTTCGTGTTTCGTATGGGATGTGGTGACTAAAAACCCAATCTTGATCAATGAATATTCCCATAGCCCCGCAGTCCACCAAGGCCAAAACAGGATAGGTCTTTTTCCCGGAGGTTGATAGGAAGGCCTGTAGTATCACTAGATTTTTTTGTCCAGGAGAGTTCAAGGATGGAATTGATGTGGAGCAAACATCTCTCTCCCGAAGCCCTGCTCCATCTAGGATCGGGAGTTGGGGTTTCCCGAACGCAGAGGAGGGGCCAGAGGGCATTCTCTAACCAAGTGTTTGTCTGAGGCACAATACATGCACAACCCCGTATTAATCCTTCTCATCCTTTCTTGCGGGGATATGGGTCCACGGAAGGCTCCTATCTGCATGGGTTCCGGTTCGGTGACTGATCCAGGGTTTGTGTCAGATTTGGAGGTACTCTCAAAGGACACCTTCGGAGGGTTTCCCCTAGATTCTTTCTTCTCTGCCTTCCTTTCCTGGATGCGAAAGTCTATTTGCATGGCAAGGTCCATAAGAGCCTGGGATGAGTTCGGTCAGGCCACTCTGGCTAACTCATTTTTAATCTCCTCATTTAGTCCTCTCCTGAAAAGGGTAAAACTTGCCTCCGGAGACCAATCAGCTTCCTTGACCAATTGCTTGAAGTGGGTTACATACGTGAGCACATCCTGGGATCCCTGCTGAAAGTCTAAGAGGCGTTCCTGGGCACTAAAGACCTGCTCAGGGCGATCATACATGGTCTTTAGGGCCCGTATGAAACCATCGTAGTCATCTAGGAGAGCGTCGCCGGAGTTAACTAGGGGTGTAGCCCAGGTTAAAGCATTTCCGGAAAGGTGAGAGATTATGAACCCCACCTTAGCCCTGGGAGTGGAAAAGTAATAGGGCTTAAATGTATAGTGAACCAAACATGAGTCCAGGAATCCACGAAGGGTTTTTGCCGACCCATCGTATTTGTCAACATTGCCGCCCAGTAACACACTTTCTTTTGCGGCTGAATCACGGGATAGAACTAATTGCTTGAGAGCAGCGTTTTCCACCTTTAAATTCTGCACCTGGGGGGCTAATTCTTGCATACCTCGCATCAGGTCCTGGACGGCCGCTTCCATGACGACTTCGAGTGCGGTCGGTAGGCATCTCAAACTGTCACGGAGTTCCCCCCTTCTCACCTGAGACCGATCCTTGCTGGACTCCGTGGGCGGTGTCTTCTTGCGGACAGACCTGGACTTGAAATAGGCTGTCTCTTCCGACTCCAACGTGCGTTTAAGATTCCGGGATGCAGCAATCCGGGGATCTGGGAAACGAAGAAGATGTGCTAATGGCGCACGAGTCCAGGAAGCAAGAGGAAAAGGAAAAGGGGCAAGGAATGGGAGTAGAAAAGCTAGGAACCAGGAAAGCAATACTGCAAACTACGGAGCACACGTCTGATCGCTACTTGGCAATAGCATTGAGAGGCGCGGAGCCGCGGGGGTGCGGTCTATTAGTAGAATAGGTTACGTCCAACGCATAGACCGCGGAAGGCGTGTCACGTTGGACGGCCATGTTGGGCGTGTTAGGGAATGCAAGGCCTGTGCTATAAGGACCAGGAAGACCAAAAGGGGAGCGTCCTGTGGGTCATGACAAAGGAGTGCTTTGGGATTCGGGATTTGCCATTACTACGTGATACGAACTCTAAGCCCCTCCCACTTCCCCAGAATCCTTCATAAAGCACGGGCCGCGCGCATTTGGTGCACGCACATTTGGAAAAGTGCTTTTGGAAGTGTTGTCGGCTGTTGAGACAAAGGACTGCTTTGGGATTTGTGATTTGCCATTACTACGGTACGGAGTGAGCACAGTATCTTCTGTAGAAAATGACTTCATTTAAGCCTCATTTAAGCTTGTGGACGCTAATAGGAAGTAATATATACTCTTTCCATTCCTTTTCTAGTGATACGAACTCTAAGCCCCTCCCACTTCCCCAGAATCCTTCATAAATCACGGGCCGCGTGCGCGCATTTGGAAAAGTGCTTTTGGAAGTGCTGTTGGCTGTCAGCTGACAGCGGGCTGTGGGCGGTGGGTATTGTACCTTAATACTCATACCCTTACTGTATAAAGTTCTCTCCTGCACAGAGTGAAAAGCCGCATCCCTGTTGAGTGGCGGGGGTGAGTTAGCACGATCCGCCTCATTAACGTTACGTTGTTTCTCTGGTGACTGATACACCTGGGCTAGGATTTTTGTACTTATTCCTGTGATCTGCATAGTCCCTTTGTTACGCTGAAATGGTGTTGACTTTAAAATCAGGTATGCCTACCCATTGTGAAATTTTGGGTTGTGCTAAGGAGGCGGTTCGCACACCCAAATCCTCATTGCGGACGATTCACCTAGCGAGTTCATGTAATTCAGCTACTAACAACCTTGTGTGTTCGGCTGTGGCCGATATAAGGAAATTCTGTGCACCGGGAGTGAAAGGAGCTCCGGGATCAGAGCATCCACTGCCTTCCTTTCCCTCCCCCAGCTTTATTAATCTGGGTCTCCCTGCTTTGGAGACCTGTATAGATTTAGCTATTTTCGCTGATACACCACCGGACTCCCTTGTAGCTGCTGGTGCTCTTGCTGTAGTTACACAATATCGGGACCTTACAGAGGCGAGAGAGCATGGCGGTTGTAAGGATACGGAGCAACGCCCGTTAGCTAAGCCAGGTAATGCTGAACATAATAAAAGTATTTTGAAAATCGTAATACCATCTGATACCCAAGAGAGCGTTGTTATAGTTACAGACGGATTAGAAAATACTCCCGAAACCAATCTCCCCTGCTCTCCAAAACGTTGTAGTATTAACATTGAAAATCAAGAAGCAAATCCTCTCATGCGAGGTTTATCTCAATCACCTATGATGTTTTCTCCTACAGCAAATAATTTGTCTGTTTTATCATGCTCCTTTATTCACCCAACCCCTCGTCGAAATCATTCCGCTCCTACGGATAGGCCCCAACTAGTAGCGGGGCATTTCGTAATAGGGTTGGAAACGTCGCTGCAAACAACAACAAACTCTGCATCTACTTGAGGCCAAAAACCACAGCAGAGAAACCAAGTATTTAACCATCTGACCTTGCAGTGTCGTCCGCACCCCTTTCACAGTTTTGATTTATACAGACAATCAGTTATGAATATACTTGCTGATGTACCTGCTCTAGAGTGAATATGCTCAGGGGAGATAGATCAAATAGAATTTGTTAAGGAACACGATCTCTCTGTGGTCAAATTGTGGATGAAGTCTAGTTTTGTTAAAAATGCATTGTGGCAAGCCAGATCTGATTTATATGATCTGGGTTTTGTGTTGCTGAATCAATCTTCCCTGGATCATCAACATGTTCCGACCCTAGGAAATCAATATTTGTCGAGATCTGGTGATAACCCCAAAAACTTTGCCATAAATCAGCGAATGGGAGTACCAACTGAGGACGGACAAATGATTGATGGATGTGAATCCAGGATGAACAAAAACTAACTAGGCCAAACTGTAACCAGCTAGCCTCTTGGAACACAAGAGGATTTAAATATTTGACCTCTTCCAAAGATAGCCTGTTGTGGAAATATGACACACTGGCATTCCAGGAAATATGGCTATCTACTCTGCCAACATGGGATAAACATATTGTTTCCCTGACCCCAGCCATTGTACCGGTAAGAGGAAGACCAATGGCTGGTCTCATGGTAGCAGTTAAAATATCTCCTATTATCCAATTGGAACCATGGCTGTCTCCTAACAGTTTTCTTCAGATGGTGAAAATAAAAATTAAGTTGAAGGCTATTGGTCTAATAAATGTTTATTGGAACCATGTGGCAATTACTGACAATCACTTTTTTGAGGCCTGGGAGGAACTGTTGAATCTAACGTCACTCGATTCTAGCTGTGAACATGTAGTAATTACAGGTGACCTGTAAATATGAACTGCTTTGAACAAAGCGGTAAGAATCTTACCCCGGCAGCCAAATGATGGAATTCATTTATGAATGAACAGCAACTATTCAGAGCAAATGGTGCCAAAAAAGGCGATATTCCACTACAACCTACATGGCACAGAGGTGCTCAATCCGCCTTGGTTGATTATACTTTTGTGGATGGTGGACTCTTTACTCTTATTTCTGAGTTCCATATGGTCCCCCAAGATAGAAGTGATCATGACATCCAAACAATAAAATGGTCTAGGAGTTCTTATCGAAAGACTTATGACGTATCTTTGGCCTGTAACATGACTCTGAACAGCGCGCAAAATAGATTTTTCTGGGCTCCTCTAACTTTAGAGACCTTGAATTTAAATCTAATCAAGGCGTATAAAGATCCTAAGACCTTCAGCTCTGAAAATGTATCCTCATATGTTGAAGAAATGCAAATATTTGTAGCCCGAAAGAATTTAGCTAATAAACCAGGGCAGAAAATGCTCCATACTTTCAATAGTGAGGTGGCAGTGCGTACATCCCAATATAGAAATGGCAAAAGACAGTTACTAAAATTAAATATTGTCGAACGAGTGTCTCAACTTAAAACTCTTAAAAGCAAATATAAAAATTGGCTAAAAACAAGACATGCCCACATGTATCAACAAGATGCCGAGATCATGTTAGAGAGATTATATTCTAAAAGCTCGGCCAAAATCTGGACCCTTTTAAAAGACACTCGGTGCAGTGTGCAGTTGGTGCATCAAATGAATCCGATCCCTGAAGAGGTGCGGGTTACATATTACAAAACTCTATATGCCGATACAGATGTTACGAGTTTTGACAGTAATAATGAGTGTAGACAAGGGGAGTTAGACTCCCAAACTTTGAGGCTTATTACATAGCGAGCCAACTACAGTTTGTATCCAAATGGCTTTCCGACGAAGAGACCCCAGAACTTAGATTATTCGGGCATGATTGTGCCCCATTTTTCCTGAAGGAAGTCATTTGGTTGCCAGAAACTGTTACGAGAAAGTACCCGGCGATGGTGAGGCTGGGATGGAAGATGTGGAGACGAGCATGCAAACTGATGGGAGACCCACTCCCGTGTTCTCCGCAGATTCCACTAGTTGCCCTGGCGGGGGTAGACGGACAGCTGAGGGGGATTATTAGGACCTATTGGGAATCTGTGGGGTTGGTGACATTGGGTGATGTGTGGCAGGAGGGTGCCATCAGAGCGTTTGAGGAACTTAGCGGGGAGGTTGGATTACATGGAGGCCAATATGTAACATACCACAGATTGGGGAGGAAAATTCGGGAACTATGGCCTGAATTTACCTTGGCAGACGAATCGGAGGTTACGCTGGAAGGGATATACGACACGACGGAAGGGGGACATGAGATCTCTAGGTTGTATGAGATGGTGATGTTGAAGGTTGGGAAGGAATTGACAGGCCTACGATCGGAATGGGAGTGCGAGGTGGGGACCCAGATGGGAGATGGGATGTGGGAACGGGCTCTAAGATACCACAGGAAGTATCTCGAAATGCCAGACTGCAGCAGGTACAGCTATATGTCACGCACAGAGCGTATATGACCCCACTGCGGATATCCAAATTCCGGAATGCGGGCAGACAGGCGTGCCCTAAATGCGACGAAGAAAATGCGGACATGACGCATATGTTCTGGGCATGCCAGTGATCGAGGGGTTCTGGAGGGAGGTGGCGCGCAAGCTAGGAGAGAAAGGGGTCACGCTTGGCCATAGACACCGCCTGGGCATGCTGCTGGGTGGGTTTTCCAGACCTAGGAAGCAGAAACATGTGTGTAAACTGAAAGACTTGGCGTATGTGCTGGCCAAACGGAGAATAGCCATGGGCTGGAAAAAATGTAGCAAGCCACGGGTTGGGTGTGGTGGAATGACCTACAGAAATGGGCGGAGGCCGAGACAGCAGTGTGGCAGGAGGCGAGTTGTATGTCTTGGGAGGAGGAACTGGCCTCTTTGATGGCATGGAGGACTTTGATATCTTGCATATTTGGGACAGGGATGGCTTCGGGGGGTCGGATGACAACGAGGCCCGCTCATGTGCGGCAGATACGGAATGTGACATGGAAACTGGCTCGCGAGGGGGGAGGGATCAGGGAGGTAGTGCGCACTAATGATTAAATGCTTTATTGTAATATTGTTAATTGCACTACGGTTTGGTTTGTATTGTTGTTTGTGTTGAAAAATCAATAAACTTTTTTAAAAAAAAAAAAAAAAAAAAAAAAAAAAAAATAATGAGTGTAGACATCATGGGGGTCATCGACTTTGATTTTGACGATATTTTGTTTTACATCACCAAGCTATCTACATCTCGAGCTCCAGGACCCGACGGTTTGTATAACTACATGATTAAAAAACATCCTTCTGCATGGGCTAAAATATTTATGATAATATTCAAACAAATACTGAGTACTCATTGCATCCCTCCTTCTTGGAGGAAGTCAATCACCATTCCGATTTACAAAAAGGGTGATCATTCTGATCCATCAAATTTTAGATCGATTTCATTGCTGGACATAACCAGCAAACTATTTGCAAGACTCCTGTTGAGAGATTTAAATAAATGGTTGAACACAACTAAAATGAGAGACCCTAATCAAACTGGTGTTATGCCTGGGACGGGCACTGCCATCAACTTGCATATCCTGGAAATCATTAAGAGACAGGAGCAAACAAAGGCACAGCCGGTATTTCTTGCCTTTATTGATTTCCAGGCTACCTTCGACTATGTCTGCCGAAAACTATTAATCAGGAAGCTGATAATTGCAAATTGTCCTAGTTATATGTTTTTTTGGATAAATGAATTAAATTCCAAAACAACAGTTCGAATTAGGTTAGCATTGGATGGTACTCTATCTAATCCAATTGAAACATTTCAAGGCTTAAAACAGGGATGCATATTGGCTAGTACATTGTTTAATTTTTTAATCTCTGATGTACGACATAACTTCATGACGATCAGATCGGATGCCCCTGGCATCGGAGGCAAAGCGATCCCCTGGTTGTTCTATGCAGATGACTTGGTTTTGCTGGCAAAGACTTCCAGGGGACTGTGTGCCCTGTTATCATGTTTGACTTCGTTTGCGGATGAACATTTGTTAAAAATAAATAAAGACAAATATAAAGTAATGAATTTGGGCCTAAAAAAGAATCTTGCATAAAAAATGGGACCTTGGATCATACAGAATGTTGTTATAGAGGTTGTGTCTGAATATAATTATTTGGGCTTGCAGATCAGTAATGATGTAAATGACAAACCTTACTTCAGAGAATTGGACCAAAAAAATAGAACTGGCATTGCTCAGACAAAAATCATACAAGCCAAATATTATAATTATAATTTTCAATCTCTCCGGCCATGATATTTTTAAAACAAAAAGTTACTCCTATTTTTTTTTTTATAAAACATGTTTTATCATTTGATTACAACATAAACAAAACAACCAAACCCAAAAAGGGAGGAACAAGAAAGAGACGAGGCAGTTACATCCAAAGTTATTTGTCTTGCATCACCATTTTCGTGGAGTACGATCACAGTTCACCTTATAAGTGTTCAGGGTATCATCCCCCGAGTACATATACTTCAAGGCCCTCCCTCCTCCCATGCCGCCCATATTTTGGAGGCTTTGTTGGGACAGCCTCTTGCGTTATAGATCCTTCTTTCAATCATAGCACGTGTCCATGTCCAATGCCCATTGCTCCAGTGTCGGAGAGTCCGGGGCTCCCCACTTTTGTACAATATTGCTCTTGAATATGGCGGCCGCCGTATGCAATAGCAGTTCTTCCCATTTATTCAATTTGTGCTCCCCCGGTGCTCCCAGGATTAGGACCTTTGGGTCCATATCTATAGTTTTGGAGAGTATCCGGGCCAGTTCCCGACAGCAGGCCTCCCAGAAAGTTCGGATCCAGGGACAGGACCACAGAATGTGAAAGAAGGTCCCCTCCTCATCCCCACATCTGAGACAGTTCGGGTTTGTTGCTTTCCCCCACCCAAACAGAGCAGTTCTAGGATAATACACTCTATGCAGTATTTTAAGTTGCACCAGTCTGAGTCTCGAGGAAATGGCGGTTTCCCGTGGGTGCATTAGTACCCGGATCCATTCCTCAGGGTCGATCTCCCCTACATCCATTTCCCACTTGGCCTTTAGGCTGGTCAACTCAGGAGTCGCGAAGGAAGTGATGGCATTATAGAGAATGGATATGCATTTGGAGGGGATATATTCGGGCATAATGTTGCGTTCTATAGGTGAGCATTCCGGGACATTGTCCTCTGTCGATATGTGGACTCTCAGGGCGTGGGACATTTGCATGTGATGGTATCTCTCAGTGTCTGGGAGCTGGAACCTGCATTGTAGGTCCGCAAACGGGGCAAGATTCCTATCTTTCAAGACATCCCCCACCCTCTGGATCCCCGCCCTCACCCAGCACGGCCAAGGCTTGAGTTTCGAAATTTCCTTCAGATTGGCGTTTCGCCATAGGGGTTGCGCCGCAGATAGTCTGTTCCCCCACCCCACAAACTTGTGTACGTTCCTCCAGGTGGTAATAATCTGTGCCTTCATTGTTAGTGGGGAAGATCTAGGAGGGGTTTGGTACAATAGCTGCAATGGATCAGTGTCGTGCATAGTTCTCACCTCGGCTTTGATATGGGGTAATTCCCGGTCTCCGTGCAGTAGGCCATTGACCACCACCAACTGGGAGGCCCAATAGTAGGTCTGAAGGCGGGGCACTCTGATCCCACCCTCCCAGATCGACCTCTGAAATGTGGCCAGGGCTATACGTGCTTGTCCTCCGCCCCATAGGAGCTCCCTAAGGAGGGTTACCACCCAGCCAAATTCAGCCCCCAGGATCTGCAACGGGGCGTTTTGAAGGACATAAAGGAATCGGGGGAGAGCTAACATTTTAAAAAGGGCGGCTCTACCCATGAGGGTCAGGGGGAGAAGCTTCCAATGTTGTACATCATTGGAGAACCGGTCCATGATCGGTTTAAGATTGTGCGTGGTATAACTGGTAAGATCTGTTGTTATCCAGATCCCAAGGTATCGGAAACCGAACTGTTCTATGTGGTATGGACAGTCAGATGGATCGGGCTGACCCCCTCCCTTCACCGGGAAGAAAATGGATTTCTTCCAATTGATCTTTAGACCGCTAAATTCCCCGTATTGGACAAGCATCCGGGTCACCACGGGGCAGGTTCGGACAGGTTCTCCCAGGTAAATCAGGAGGTCGTCCGCGTATAGGGATATCCGGTCTTCGTGTCCCTCTGGCCATCTGAATCCCATCCAGGATGTGCTCTGGTGAAGCCATATGGCCAAAGGCTCTATCGCGAGAGCGAAGAGAAGGGGGGAAAGGGGGCACCCCTGCCTTGTACCCCTGCCCAGTCGGAAAGAGCGAGAGGTCCACCCATTCACCCTGACCTCCGGCTGGATATTTGTGTACAGCAGTTTCACCCATCCCAGGAACCCCTCCCCAAAGCCCATGCGTTCCATGATTTCCCAGAGGCCATCCCAACGGACCGAGTCGAAGGCCTTCTCAAAGTCGATCGCTAGAAGAGCAAGCGGGTTGTTAATGGTGGGAGCCCTCTCTAGCGCCAAGTGAAGTCGACGCAGATTCATATGGGTCGATTTGTGTGGCATAAAGCCACATTGATCCGGGTGTATTAGGGCATCAGCCACCGGTTGTAACTTGTAATTTGTTGGCTAGGAGTTTGGCAAGGACCTTAGCCTCGCCATTGATTAGCGAGATTGGCCTATAGGAGGCGCACTGCTCCTGGGGCTTATCAGATTTAGGGATGACCACAATGGTGGCCTTACAGAGGTCCTGCGGGAGGGTGCCCTGTTCCCGGGCTGTCAAGAACATTTTATGGATGGAAGATGTAATGTTGCCCTCCCCCAGCTTCTGCCAGGTTTCAGCTGGGAACCCATTCGGGCCCAGTGTTTTCCCGGTCTGCAGTTGGGCTAGTGCTTCGGCTACCTCGGTCTCCGAGAGGGCAGAGTCGAGACTCGCCCTTTGCTGTACTGAGAGAGTTGGGAATAGTATGTCATTAAGGAGGGTTGGGTCCAGCTGCGGGGTCGGAGCCCGATAGAGTGTTTCATAGAATTGGGCAAAGGCCTCAGCTATCTCAGCGTCCGATGTGCACCTTTCACCCCGTGAGGTGACAATCTCACGAACGCAGAGTTGTCCCTCATCCCTTTTCTCCAGCCAAGCTAGCATTCTGCCGGCTTTGTCTCCATGTTCATAGATTCTAGCTCGAGAGTCCCAATGGGCTTGTTTAGCATTGTCCAAAAGGAGGTTTCGGAGCCGCTCAGTGGCTCGTTTAAGGGAGAGCTGGGTCTGTGGGGATGGGTCAAGAATGTGTTCGTTCTCGCGTTGGGCCAGTTCGCCCTCTGCTGTTGCTATGTCTTGGAGTCTCTCCCGCCTCCTATTCGCCACCCAGGAGATTAAAGCGCCCCGTAAGACTGTCTTATAGGCCTTCCAGACCACCACCGGGTCCTGTTCTCCGTTGTCTTTAAATTCAAAGTACTCGGTGGAGACTTCCGTAAGGTGGTCAACTAGCTCAGGGAAACCCAGGTAGTAATTGTTCAATCTCCAAGTTCTAGGGGGGGAGGACACTGTGTGCGAATTTCCACAAGTAGGGGTGAGTGGTCTGAGATGCCCCGGGGAAGGAAGTCGGCCGCCCGTGCCCTGTAGAGATCTGTGTGTGGGACAAAGAGTCAATCCTGGAGAGGGAGCCGTGGGCTCCAGAGTGGAAGGAGTACCCCTTGGTGTCCGGGTGTAACTCTCGCCATACATCACCCAAACCCAAAGCAGATGCAAAGTTAAACAGTTTCGTAGGGGTGTCCAGGTTGCGGTGTCTGAGATGTGTACGGTCAGTGGTATTGCACATGACATCATTAAAATCTCCCCCCAGAAACAGCCTATCAGGTTGGTGTTTACCTATGAGGGCAGTCAAATCCTCCAGCAGTTCCTGCACCAGTTCGGGAGGGGAGTACACTGAAGCAAAAGCGACCCTCTCCTCCTAAAGCATTCCCAGGATCAGCACATAGCGGCCCCTAGGGTCTTGTTCCAGACTTTGGATGGCAAAAGGAATGCGCTTGTGTACAAGAATGAGAGTACCCCTGTATCCCATTGTGTATCCCGCATGGAAGGCAGCCCTGTAGTTTGTGCGTTGGAAATGAGCACAGTTTGATCCCGCTAGGTGTGTTTCGGATAGCAGGGCCACGTCGGGGGAGTGTCTACTGAGTAATTGCTTAATCAAGCGCCTTTTGATCGCAGAGCCCATCCCATTTACATTCCAGGTGAGCACCTTAAAAGACTTGCGGCGTTCTGTCGGGATCGACTGGGGTTGTATGGATGCCATCCAAGAATCGAGATAAAGGATTGGGCGGGTGATTCACGAGGAGGGTGTTCCCGTCAATGGTGATGTATTGCAGTGCTTGCCCGGAGTAAATAGTATTGTACCGTCTGGACCATCTGTGGCCTCGTCTTACCATGAACCTCAACAAACCTTGGAGTTTGCAGTGACGCGTTGCTCCCAGGGTAACAAAAAACTCCCTATAACTTTCCCTTCCCTCCCCCACCCCATACTCCACCCAACACGAAGTACCTATAGCCCCAACATCGCTGACACTCAAAAAAGGTAGGGTGTCAACCTTGCGAACCCTCGTTTAGGTTAAAACTAAAGAAGTTGGGGGGGCCCCCCGTAGCCTTCTCCCAGGTGCGATGGAGGTACTCCACCGCTAGCCACAGTATTAATGATGTAAACGACTTACAACAGTTTTGTGGCACCACCCAGCATAGTCAGTAGTATCAATTCGGTCTTACACCCACTTGTGGGATCAGACCCCCCCCGCGGGAGTCCCCGGCCGCCGCCGGTTGGTTCGGTGAGGGTGGCTGGTCCAGCTCCGGAGGGTGGCGCGCCGGTGGCCTGGAATTTCTGTCCCTGTTGGTTCGAGGTGCCGACCAGTCTCCCTCGATATGCTGCTCTGCCCAGCGCCAGGCCTCCCTTGGGTCATTGAAGTGGACCGTTATGCCCTTGTGATAGATTTTCAGCTGAGCCGGGAAGAGCAGGCCGTATTTGACTCCCATCACTTGCAACTGTCTTAAGTTTTTGAAAGGATTGCCGTGCTTTCTGGACCTCCCGCGTGTAATCCGGGAAAAAGGCTACCTTGGAGCCGTTAAAGGTGATCGTGCCTTTGGTTCGTGCAAGGTGCAACAGCGTGTCTCGGTCCCGATAGTTCAATAATCTTGCTATCACCGTTCGCGGGGGAGCACCAGGCACTGGTCTACCGGTGGGCATTCGGTGTGCCCTCTCTATAGAAAAGAATTTGGAAAAGGATTGCTGGTCGAACAGGTCCATCAGCCACTGCTCCAAGAAGAGCTCCATACAGGGGCCTTCAGCCTTCTCGGGAATACCTAGAATCCGAATGTTATTGCGCCTGGACCTGCCCTCTCCTTCTTCGACTCTGGCTTCCAGAGTTTTGAGTTTGTCAGTGACCCCTTGAAGCTGTTGTTGCACCGCATGCAACCCGTCCTCCGTGTTGGAAATACGCTGTTCCGCCTCACTCGTTCGTGCTGACAATTTCTGCAAGTCGTGTCGGAGGAGGGACACATCCAGGCTGATTCCGTCCATCTTCTGCTCCATCGATGTGCGGGAGTCTGCTATAGCCGCCATAACGTCCCTCAAAGAGATTCTGGGTGCTGAGTCTTCCTCTACCAACGGCAACGGTTGGGAGTCGGGGGGGGTTGCGATGGAGGGATTGTGTACTGTTCGATTCTGTTTTGCATGGTGGGCCGTTTAGCTTTGTCTTTCCCCATGTCCATTGCCGGGCACTCACCGCTGTGTACGGGTCTTCGTCGCGGCAACCAACTGGCCGCGCCCGTCTCTCCTCATCCGGGCAGAGCAGCTCAGAGTCCGGCAAACCGATTCCTCCAGTCGGGGTCTCACGGGGCCTCGACTTCACTCCCGGCCCCCGCCAGTCCTCCGAAGCTCCGTCCCCGACTCAGGCTAGCAACCACCACACCACAGCACCGCTCCGGCGGCCATCTTGGTTTGTTGTCGGGCCTCACCGGCGTCGCCTTCCCGGGCTCCCACCTCTGCAACCCCGGAGCGTTTCAGGCTGGAATTCGCCCCAGATGTGCCCTGGGGTATCACGCACCCGAGAGCGTATTTTGGGGGTCACCAGATGGTCTTAAGTAGTCATTTATAACAGGGTGTTAGGCTGCGGCAGCGGGAGCTCCAGAGGCACACGTCTACCGCATTGCGCAGTTGGCCACGCCCCCAAGTTACTCCTATTTTGATGTATGGTGCTGAAACTAGAGCTATCATACCTGAGCAAATATGGATAAAATGGAAGGTCGGTTTTGGAAAACAATATGTGGCTTGCCTCTGACAGTATCTATGTGCTTGATACGACATTAGTTAGGTATGATATCCTTGAATGCCATATGGAAAGTTCTCTCATTGCACCAAAAGTATCTGATGGTCACTGATGCAAATTGTGTAATATTTACAATAGGATATATGCTAGAATCCGACAATAGTAAAATCTGTAAGTGGCGCAACTGGATAAAATTAATGATGGAAGAGTCAGGCATTGAGGATGACCTCCTCATTAATAACCCTGAAAGAGCTAAAAGAAAACTGTGGCTAAATGATTGGATTAATACCAGGAATTCTTGTATGAAATTGAGAGTATTTATTAATCAAGCTTACAACATTAAAGAACTCCATAATGTAGAACACTATTTGGTAAGATTTCCTGATCCTAAAAACAGACTATTAAATATGAGAATCAGACTAAACATCTGTCTTACTAATGAAGTACGTTTCATGAGGAAAATCACAGAGAATGGTCACTGTAGATTTTGTCTAGTGTCGATGCAAATGGAGACATTGAAACATTTGATTGCTGTATGTCCTGGATTAAGAGAGAGATCAAAATTCTTCAAACATATGTTTCAGTGGCATCTTATTATAGACTGAAACCCTTTGGAGTACCTTTTACAACAGTCAAAATGCAAAAATGAACATAGCAATGACAATGTTTATACAATCATTATGCTTAGGAGAACAGGCTGATGTGATTGACTATAACAAACTGCACATGTTGAAACAGTGTTGAAAGAAATCCTCTCACTTTAGGTACTCTGAGAGGTAAAATCTGGTTGTATAAACTAACGGTGACCTGTACAATAATTGTAAATGATGTAGAGATATTGATTGCTTTATCTTTATCATGGTCGATCAATTTAAGGAATGGAAAGTCTTTAATGAATTATGGTATCTTTTGAATAAAAAAAAAAACTGAACGTATATTTACTTTGCTTTGGGAAAAATGACAAAATCTTTTTATAATATTGTGATAACTCATGTGTATTTGTTTTATTATGTTTTTTTATATTATGGAATGGTTTCTTTGAAAGGCTGTTTTTACAGCTATATCAAATTAAAAAAAAAAAAAAAAAAAGACTAGCCCAAAGCATGCGTACTGGCTGATCAGGCTGGGTTTATTCCCGGCAAGTTCACATCATATGGGCTATACAGAATATTCTGCCTCCTCTTGGTCATGGAACAGCAGTCCTTGTTGATGGCAGCCCTTCTCGATGCCGAGAAGGCGTTTGACTCCATTGAGTGGACATTTCTTTTCATCGTTCTGCGCCGTATGGGGATGGGGGAGGATTTTGTGAGAACGGTTTCTTTGCTCTATGAGGGTCCAGTGCCACGGCTCTGGGTGAACGGTAGGCTCTCTGCTCCTATTGTTATGGAAAGGGGGATGTGGTAGGGGTGTCCACTGCCCCTCTGCTCTTTGCACATGCTGTGGAGCCCCTTGCAGAGGTAGTCCGCTATAGATAAATAGGGCCTCATTCCGAGTTGGGCGCAAAGGGATTACCGGCACCGGTAAGGACCCCGATGCCGGTAAACCCTTTGCGCCCTATTCCGAGGTCCCTTAGCGGGAGCCGCAAAGGGACCAGGGAGCAAATAACAGTACAGCAAATTGCGGTACCATTATTACCACCCTCCCCATTCCCGTTGAGCCCTATGCGGGCTCAAATGGGAATGGGGATAGCCTTTTTCAATGGGGACTTACCGGTCCCGCAAAGGTCGGACTACACCGGTAAGTCCCCATTGAACCAGGTCGGAGTCGGTACCGGTATGGCAGGTAGTCATGGCGCAAATAGCGCCATGACTACCTCCATATTCAGAATGAGGCCCATAGACCGTGTGGTGCAGCTGTTGACACATAAATTGGTGATCTCACTGTATACGGATGATTTACTTCTGTTTATCTCAGATTCCGCTGTGAATCTGGTGCCAGTTATGAGGGATATTTTGGTTTTTGGTTGTGTCTCTGGGCTTAACATTAACCCCTTTAAAACAGTGCTATTTCCATTGACCGATGGGATGGAGAGATTTGAGGAGGAGATTAACTTCCAGTGGCACTTCGATGCCACTCGTTACCTCGGGGTGGTGGTGGCTAGGTCATCTGACGTGCTTGATCAAAAGAACTACAGGGAGAAATTGGCTCATACCGAAGCTCTTCTCTGAAGGTTAATGAGTCTGCCTCTGTCCCTCTTTGGTCGAATTTCAATAATTTCAATAATTAAAAAAGTAATATTGCCCACATTTCTCTATACATTCCTCAATGTGGCCATACTTACCCCCGCCAAGTTCTTCGAATCACTGAAGTCCGTCATAACTAATTTTATATGACAAGGTAGGCAGGCCTGTGTGCGCTGGGATAAGTTAGTGGCACCCTTGGAAATGATTTGGTTCCAGGCAGGGCACACGTGCAAACTGAGAGGGTTATCGTTCATAATATGGTCGAGCTCACATGTAGCGCCTGGAAAAAGATAGAGGGCACTGCTCGCAATAGATTGCTTTATTCCCTGCTCCTCCCAATTAAACACATCCTGAGGACCCACTCCTGGGGGAGAAGGTTTACATTCAGTATATGGATAAGTTGGGCCTCGTATGCTGTCGGGATCTGTTCCCAAATGGGAAGTTCTGCACGTTGGAGGTATGTAAGGCCAAGGGGGTGGTGTCAGCTTTGGATGTCTTTGTGTACTTCAGCTGCGGTTTGGGCTGAAAGACAGATTTGCTGAGTTCCCCAGGGATCCCCCTGTTGCACCCATGCTGCACGGGATGATTAACTTGGGGATTAGGTCAAAACTAGGCTCTAGGCTGTATGTTACCATTATTGACAGTGCTTTCGGATGGGCTGGGGATTCTCGGGCCAAGTGGGAGTTCGCTCTGGGTTCCCCCTTCTCGGATGAAGTTTTGAGATACTGGTGCTTGCAGACACAGAAGGTGGCCATCATCAGAAACTTTAAACTGATTCAGTTGAAGTTCTTTCAAGAGTTTTACCTGGCCCCAGTGGATATACACAGGTTCTTTCCCGAAACCCCAGACTTGTGCCAGAGATGTAGTTTCTCCCCAGCAACCTTTATACACCTTGCGTGGGACAGCCCCTAAATCCACACCTTTTAGGCACAGGTGTTCGAAATGGTTGAGGGGATTGCGGGTGAAGGGGAGACCAGGTCCCTATTGTAGCATTGCTGGGTTACACATACGAGCTGCCCAGGCATGTCCGGAAACGACTAGGTATGCTGCTGTTGCTGGCCAAAAGGAGGGTAGCCATGGGGTTGGATAGAGGCCGTCCTGCTACATGCAGCCAGTGGAGGTCTGACATTTTACACTGTTATGAAATGGAGACGGAATACAGAACTGCTGCCCACCCGGTTCGAAGCCGAGGGACATTTGGGGTCTGTTTGTTGCTTACTTAATGTTGTCCAGCAGCAGTGCGTCTGAGGGTTCTGATTGCCACTCTATCTGTTGAGTTGGGAATTAACTGTTTTCTCTCATTCATTTAGTTGTAGGGTGTCCCCATGGGGGCTGTCTGGGTGAGGGAGTATTGTCATCAGTAAGGGCGCATATGTTGATCTTTTATGTTCATGCTTAAAATTTCAATAAAAACAGTTTAAAAAAAAACTATTTTCTTTTTCAGATCCTTGATTTTCACAAATGAACTGGTCACCTTATTCACAAAGGCGACCTATGAATTTCCAGAAGACACATTTAACCGAGACAGACCTTTCTGTCCCTGTCTGCGAGATAGAAATGTAAATGGGACAACATCACCCTATTCTGGGTCTGTCCCACCTAAAGAAAATGAAAGCAAGTGTCACAAACGCTCTCTAAGCACTTACACCCCCTGTGCCTGTTCCAAATAGGTAGATGGAAATACTTTGGTTTTCTGTTTTTGTACATCTAATTTGTGTATGTGAGATGTGCTCTGCGATGTGCAAAAATGCCCCTGATTTTCACAATTATGCTAAGGGGATTATTTATTTAATTTTGTATTTATTATTTATTTAATTTATTTTTTCATTTATAAAGCGCACTAAACCCAGAGGTATAAAGGCGCTGTTACAGGAACCAGTAACATGTGGCCAAGTGGCAATTTAAGCTTACAGTCAAGAGAAAGAAAAGAGAGAGAGGTAGAAAGGAGCAGAGGAGACAAAAAACGTAAGCAACATGCAAAACCTAACATTGAACAGGGCAGGTTTGTCCTCCTTGTAAACAACCAGGTTTTAAGAGCTCTGCTGAACCCCAGTAGGATTCTTCGGCTCTCAGCGCAGGAGGTAGGGACTTCCATTGTTTGGCTGAAATTGATGGAAAGCTGGAGCTTCCCGCTTTGGAGCGTTTGAATCTAGGTTGGACCAGCCGATGGGAGTAAGGTGTTCTAGTAGGCCTAGACGAGAAGGACTTGGTGAATTCCTGGGATAGGGTAGGGCGGGGCAGATCTGGAGATGCACCTGTGGGTGATAGAGAGAATCTTGAACCTGATCCTTTCTTGGATTGGAAGCCAGTGAATGGCTCCCCGGGCAGCCGAGCCTCTAGCTAAAATCGAATCTGCGTACTTGTGAGCTTCTAGCTAAAGCTGAATCTGCATATTTGTGTACCACTAGCTAAAATCGAACTTGATTATTTGTGAGCTTCTAGTTCAGCTGAATCTGCATATCTATGTACCACTAGCTAAAATCGAATCTGCTTACTGTGAACTTCTAGCTAAAGTCGAATTTGCCTATTTTATGAACCTCTTACCAAAGTGGAAACTGCCTGTTTGTTAACTCTTAGCCTAAATTATATTTACATCTAGCCTAGACCAATCTTAGCCTTACAAACTAGTTTGATTACTTCGCTGACAGACCATGCTCACCTGGTTCACACTCATCATGTTCCCCTTCTGTGTTATGCAAGATAATGTACCATGTAGTGGTAACAACTACATAGCATTCAATAATGGCCTAGCTAAACTTGGATGCCCGAGACACACTCCCATCCCCTGCCCCACACCCTTCCTACCCACTACCTCACCCTTCCCACCTAGCTACCATCTTAATCTCACCACTAAAGTCAGCAACCGCCCATCTGACACTTTAGCCAACACTATCCCTGACAGAACCTTATGTCATCCTAGTCCAAGTGATCCTTGCTCGACAGGGATCGCCAGTTTTAGCATTAAACCTAACCACACTAATCTCAGCTCCAAGCACCCCATTATCAAGCCTCCAGGAAACACACGCACAGTTATACCTGACATCCCAGCCCGGAATAGTAGACTAGGCACCAGACTCCACCTTACGGTCAAAAAACTCTGGGCCAAAACTCCCACCAAGACCAACAACAAGGACACTGTCTCTAACAAACCTAAGTCACCCCCTCTAAAAGGAGCTTTACTAAACGTCAGATCCCTCGCTGCCCACCCTACAGAAATTGCTGACATCATCCCAACTAACGATCTTGACTTACTCGCCTTATCCAAAACTTGGCTACATGAGGCATCAGGACCCTCCTTAACCTTAGCCATTCCTGACAACTACTCCATCCTCAGAGCTGACAGACCCAATGCTCGAGGAGGAGGCATAGCTATCATTTCCAAATCATCTTTAGACTTCAGATCAGTCACTTCCTCCACACTAAAATCATGTGAACATATCACAACTATGTTGCAAACCTCCCCTAAGAGTACAATCTCTATTCACTTAATATATAGACCCCCAGGTCAGCCTGGATCCTTTGAGGAAGACATTACCGCATTAATAGCTGAGAACTCCAAACCATCAGCACAAGTTATCCTCCTTGGAGATTTCAACCTCAAATATAATGACCCCAATGATTCTCCAGCCTCCTCCCTAGCCAACGCACTAGCTGAGCATGGCTTCACACAACTCAGCTCTCAGCCTACTCACCAGAAAGGTAGAATCATTGACTGGGTAGCGGCTCTCAATTGCAATATTATTTGCAAAGCCCCCCAACCCCTCATCTGGACACACCATCACCTCATCCCATTAGTGATAGACATCAATAACTCAGATCCTAAAAAGTGTCATACTGTACCAGCCTGCCCGACCAGGAACAAGTGCAACATCACTGCTGAACCCCTAATACCCCTTATCCTGCCCACACTCAATGCACTACCGGCCAATGCCGACCTTAACCTACTATTTGAACTCTTGGTTCACCCCCGAACTCAAAACTTTGAGAAAAAAGAAAGCCAAACTAGAAACACTTTGGAAAACGGCACCATCTGCTGAAAACAAAATTAATCTCATGAATATATCCTCCGTATATAAAAAAGAGATAATTTGCACCAAAAAAGAAGCCTACAATGTTAGGATAGATCAGGCAGGATCCTCTATAAAGAACTATTTAATATATTAAAGGAATTAGAAAACCCCAACCCACCTATAGACACCTGCACGAAAGACAAACCTTGGTGCACCAGTATCCAGAACACCCTTGCCAACAAAATCACATGGCTCCAAACCAAAATCGAGGATAAACGACAACAATTCTCTAGTAGCAAGTCAACCAGCCCAAGCTCACTATCACCCTCTAACACTAACTCAGGCTTCACATTCAAAAAGGTAACTACACCAGAAGTACAAAAAATTATAGCCTCCCTAAAACCATCCAACTGCAAAGGGGACAGCTGTCCTGCCCAGATCATCGAAGATGCAGCCAGAGATCTATCCCCTTTCATCACTAAACTAATTAACCTGTCTTTCGCTACCAACTCAGTCCCAAGCAACCTGAAACAATCATGGGTTCTCCCTCTTCTTAAAAAACAATCATTAGATCCGGCCATACCCACTAATTACAGACCCATCACCACGGTCCCAATCCTCCTAAAAATCCTTGACAGAGTCGCCTGCCTGCAAATCCAGGACTACCTAGAGACGAACCAATTGTTAGGAATACACCAATCTAGCTTTAGACCTCAACATGGAACAGAAACTGCCCTTGTTGACCTCAAAAGTCAGAATGATGAAATCAAAGATAAAGGTAACGCCGCCATCCTACTCCTTTTAGACCTCTCAGCGGCCTTGGTCGATCATAAAATCCTCTGTAACCACCTCTCCTCCGCAGCCCACTTCTCCTCCCGTCATGTCATGTGGATACAATCCTTCTTGGCCAATAGAACCATGAGGGTTTTCTCACCAGTAGCGGCGGCAGATCCTATCCCTATCACCTGCGGTTTCCCACAAGGCTCGTTCGTCTCGCCCACATTGTACAATATATTTACAAAGCCTCTCTTTGACAAACTGGACCATCTGGGTGTCACCTACACTAATTACGCCAATGACACCCAGATACTCCTTACCCTCTCAGGGAACTACAAAGACGACGTCGCCCGGATTAATGAAATCTTCTCCATCATTCAGGCATGGATGGCCACACATGCCCTCTGCCTGAATGATGAGAAAACTTAGCTTCTCCTTGTTGGTTCACCCAAAAACCTGCTGAAACTTAGCCCTATCTACAACAGTATCATCATTGATGGTAACACTATCCCCATTGTTAAAAGTGTAAAAACCCTCGGCTTTTACCTTGATGCCAATACCAGCCTCTCCAAACAAATGAACATGACTGCCTCAGCCACTGCCTACACGGGTAAGCTGATCAGGGCTTGTAGACTTTTCTTGTCCCCTAATAGCTGCCTTACGCTGACCAGCGCTCTTATACAGTCCAAACTGGACTACTGTAGGTAAGTCTTTACCTAGGCGCTAACCAATCTATAATTAATAAACTACAGGTACTACAAAATAACACGCTTCGTGCAGCATTAAATATCCCCAGGCGCGAGCACATCCCAACCATCAGAAAATCATGTAAATGGCTCTCTATATATCAAAAAATTGAATGAAAAACCATCTGTCTCACTTACAAAGCCTTAAACCATCTAGCCCCACCCTATCTCACCAACACATTTACATTGAAACCTATCACCAGAATGACTAGATCCTCCAATACCCTATGTCTTACAGTGTTCAGATTCACTCTAAAAAGAGCTGGTGGATCCAACTTTACAGTCCTTGCCTCCCAACTCTGGAACACCTTGCCATTAAACATCAAATCTATCAAGTCCTTTCAGCCCTTTATGAAACAGGTCATTAGTTAGTTACTGGAAAAAAAACTAACAATTACCTTCTCCTCTTTGCTACGTCTGCTGAAGTTGCCTATACCCTATTGTGCTTTTGTACCAAGTAAACTGTATAAATGTATTTATGTAAACTGTATATAATGTATTATGTAACCATTTCCTTGATGCACCCTTTTACCTCTGGGTCTGGAGCGCTATATAAATAAAATAAACAAACAAACAAACAAATAAATATGGACTCCCTGAGGTTCTATTTACTGGCACAGTGTTCTGTCTTGGCCGCTGAAGTGTCTCCCGCTGAATGGAACTGCTCGAAATCTATTGTTTGTCTTCTCAGTCCAGTATTGTTGTAATGGCGGGCAACCCGGCGTAGTGTATTGGCATGTATAGCATAATTTGTACTATCCCATGTATCTGTTGGTGAAAACCTGTGAATGTGTGACGTGAATCTATGTTTAATAAAGAAAGTTAAAAAAGAAAAAGCCCCCGCCCAGTAGCCAAATATGCGTGTGGTTTTGAAGCATGAGCCCCTGAATCTCCGCTAAGAGATTGGATGTGAGAGGTGGGGGCGCATATACCGCTACCATTCCCCAAGTGTCACCCCACAACTCACCCCTTGACAGAACATAGCGCCATCTGTGGTCGGACTTCACTTCCGTGAGCTGGAATGGGACCCTGTTATGCAGAAGTAACAGTGTCCCCCTGGAGCCCCTAACAAAACCTGTGTGGAAAGCCACCCTCTATTTGGATCTGAGAAAGAATTTACACTCTGATCCCACTAGATGTGTCTCAGTAAGAAATAAATTGTCAGGGGACAGCCTATTAAGGAACTGTAGGACCAACATTGTTTTGACACCTGAGCACAGCCTGTGAACCTTCAAGGTCATCCTTGTGACTTTCCCATTATGAGCCATCATGCCAGAGAAACCCAGATTCCCATTAACCCAGATTGCGCCCCCACTCCCGATCCCTCTTCTGCCACCTGTTAGCGCTCCCTGCCTCGTGTCAACCCCTATTTTAGTGTCCCTATCCGCTCAGTATTTTGCGAACCTAAGATCAACCAAAATCAGGCCAACAATGGTTGACCAACTTTTCCAGCATCCCACCCTGTACTCCTCCCCAACTTGAAGCACCTGTTGCCCTAACACCGCACCAAACGGGTACGAAAGAACCATGTCAACCATCTGTGGGGTACCCGCTGTTGCTGTTCGTGTGAGCCTCCATTCCCACTAGAATTGTTACCCATGATTATCTTTGCAAGAGTGTAGGCCGGTGCCATTAGGGACACCATGTCATCCATTACCCTCTGTCCCCAGTGTAGACTCTAAGGGCGCAGTTTGTTCAGCTGCCTGTGATTCGGACAGGGCTGGGCGGTGACCCGAGTCTGGCTCTTGCCTGGGTCGCCCCTTCGGTGGCTGATGTCCAGACGATGAGAGAACGCTTATTTGAAGCCATAACCGTGACTCTTTCGGGTTGTTGAAAAGGTCCACAGTTCCCCCATGGTAGACTTTAAGTTGCGTCGGGAAGAAGAGAGCGTACTTTATGCTGAGTGAGTACATCTTCATCTTGACTGATTCAAAAGATTGGCATGCTCTCTGGATCTCCCTGGTATAATCGGGAAAGAAACTGATCCGGTAGCCATTATACGTGATGGTGCCGGTGACATGCGCCATTTGCAGCAGGGCGTCCCGGTCCCAGTAGTTCAGGAGTCGTGCTATTCTGGTGTAGGGGGGTGCCCCCAGGAAGGGATGACCCGCTGGCATCCTGTGTGCCCTTTCCACAGAGACAAATTTGGAGAGCTTCTTTGGGGCGAAGAGCTCTGTTAGCCATTGCTCCAAGAAGAGCTCCATGATGGGCCTCTCTTCTTTTTCCGCCACTCTGAGGATGCAAATGTTATTGCGCCTTGCTCTTCCTTCGCTGTCTTCTGCCCTATTTTCCAGGTTTGTGAGCTTCTGGGTGACGACCGTCAGTTGTTTCTCCATTCTTTTAATTGCGTCCTCTGAGTCCGAGATGCGCTGCTCTGCCTCTCTGACCCTCAAGGCCATGTTCCACATGTCGTGCCGGAGAAAGGACACTTCTGTTGAGAGCCCATCGATTTTCTCCTCCATAAAGGGCCGAGATTCCCCTATGGCTCCCATTATGAAGGGAGATTTGACAGTATTGCAACTCTTGGTCTCTGCCTGCTGTCCAGGTGGCGTGAGTCGTGGGGGAGTTGGGGAGCACCCACAGTATATTGGTCTATCTTGCACTGGAGCCCGGTCTTCTAAACTTTGTCTGCGCGGTTGGCCTCCCTGTTAGGTAAGAATTGATGTAGTCACACTGTGTGAGACTACACCACACTTATCTGCTTTGTATTAGGACCCACCTTGTGCTATAGGTCTGTAATACACAAGTTGGTAGTGTGACTCAGGAGCCAGGCCTATTTCAAGAGGGGTAAATGTGAGCTGTAGCAATGAAATTCGTAAATACAAGTAACAAAGTAACACTTGGGGCGTGGCTATGAGGGCCATGTAGGAGGACGCGATCTGGAGGAGCTCCCGAGATCCTGATATGATCCTGGCGAAATAGTGCATAACAACGTGCCTATGACTGCTGAAAACACACATGTTGGTGTGTGAACGGACTGACTGCTCTTGGTGAACTTTTGGAATGCGTGGGAGGAATGGCGGTGGAGTTTTGTGCGAAAAGGATAAGGAGCGCCGGAGACGGAAGACGAAACAAAATGGCCGATCAACGACCGGAACAAAGGAAGGAGCAGGCCGCACGGTGGTCGGGCGACAGGAGCAGACTGTGTGCGTATTTGTAACTGGCGCGGAACGCAGGTCCCCTATGTTGGGATACTAGCGCGAATCGGCCTGTATTTCTAGAGTGTTCTACTAAAGGCGTAAGCCTTTGGGCATGTGATAGAGGGCTGAGGCTACACTACGACGCATCGAAGTAGCGAGACACTGTGCATGGAAAGCTCGGCGTGAGAAGCTCACAGAGTTTGTGGACTGTGCAGCCCCCCCCACCCCGTGGAGCTGCCGGAGTGGGGCTTATGCGGCTACATGGGAAAGCACGACCCATGGTAGCAGACAGTCTCGCCTGGGGGTGTCTCGAGAGTGGCCCCCTGGAACGTGCCCAGCAGATGCAGAATCATGTCTAATAGAACCTTGAGACCGAAGGCGAGGCAGCCCACGTTGGACGACTTCGCCAAGACGTCCCCTGGTCCGGAAAGTTCCAAGAGCAAGGATAAATCGCCTGCAGGTGGCATGCCTGTGACGGGCACCAACCAGGAGGTCCTGGCTGCGATTGCAGACCTGAAGGCAGCCTGGGAGGCTAAACTTGAACTGGCCGTTACGGAGCTGAAAACGGCATTGGACCTTAAGGTCAGTGAGGTGCAGGAAGAGGTGAATTTACTTCGACAGGACGTCAGGGCTCTGGCGGAGCGCACTGAGACCCTCGAGAAAGAGGTGAGCCCGAACACCGCGGAATGTGCCTCGCATAAGGCCGAATTGCACGCCTTGGTGCAGAGAGTGGGCAACTTGGAGAACAGGGCTGAGGAGGCAGAAGGACGCGCCCGACGGAATAACATTCGCATCGTGGGCCTGCCAGAAGGATCAGAGGGCCACGATCCCACGGAGTTCATCGAATCTATGCTGCTGCAGGAGATAACCGGAGGAGCTTTATCTCAGGGATTCGCGGTGGAACGTGCACATAGAGCTCTGACAAGGAAGCCGCCGCCGGGAAACCCACCTAGGCCTGTGATTGCCAAAATCCTTAATTACCGGGATCGGGAGAGGATACTAGAACACTTCAGCAAGGGTGGAACGATTAAACGAGGGGCGGCAAACATAACGGCCTACCCGGACTATACCCTGATGGTGCAGCATAGTCGTATGAACTTTGGGACGGTAAAGCGGAGATTGAGAGAGGCGGGCCATAAATACATGTTGCTGTATCCGGCGAAATTGAAAGTTTTTCATAAACACAGGACTTTGTTTTTTGAACTCTGGAGGACGCCATGGGATGGCACGACGCGCAGGGATGCCTCCAGGAGCCTGACGTTCGGACGGGAAGAGGAGATGGAGGAGATAAGTAGTGCACGAGGAGGGCGCTACAAGATTGCGCGGAATAGGACTCTGGGACTTGATTATAGTCATTTGAGCGGCCCTATGCAGAGAAGGCCAGACCGTTAAACAACATGTTATGAGCACTGTGACTATTGCTGTTTTTTAGGGGAGCCTTGCAGAGCGGATCTCTTTACCCTATTTAGTAACCTTATTTAAGTGGCCATTAGGGCGACTTCACCTTACTGAGCTCTGGGCATTGGTTAGTGCTTGCAGGGCTAGATGTGGGGGTTCCTGAGTTCCATGGAAGGAGCTGGGCAGCAGTTGGGGAGTGTGGTGTTGGGGAAGGGATGGGCGGAGGGTGGGGAGGGAAGTGGGGAGTTTGGGGTGTACATAGTTATGGGGAGTTTGAGTTTGTATATGAGGCTACAAGAAAGAGCTAGAGGGTTGTATCTGTATCGCGTGGGCAGGTGGGATTGGCTGCACGGAAGGGGGGAGGATACTTATGAGCTATGGGGGATCTTAAGATCGTAACGTGGAATGTCAGGGGACTCAATAGTTACCTCAAGAGGAACAAGGTCATGATGTATTTGAAAAGACAGAAGATTGTTATTGCACTGTTGCAGGAGACGCATCTGACGCGGGAAAAGTTGGAGCTGGTGGGGAAGAAGTGGAGAGGTATTGTAGTGGGTTCTTCGTATTATGCCTACGATAGGGGAGTGTTGGTCTGGGTGGCACCGCACGTTCCACTCCAACTTACACAGGAGGTGGTGGATACAGAGGGGAGGATGGTTATATTGAAGGCGCTGGTGGAGAATAAAGCGGTGTGCATTGTAAAAACGTATGCCCCCAATCAAAACACGGCGGCATATTTTATGACTCTGTGTAACAACCTGGGTACGTGTGTGGGTGGGGCGGTTATTTGGGGGGGGATTTTAATTGTGTGCTGAACCCCAGGGTAGACAGATCATGTTGATAAGATTGATAGGCCCACCCCAGCAGCCAGGGCATTGCAGACGCTGCTCGACGACTTTGGGCTGGCAGATGTTTGGAGACTGAAACATCCTAATGGGGAGCAGTATTCGCATTACTCAGCCACGCAACAACTGCATACGAGACTTGATTATTTTTTTGCCACGGCAGATGTGGTGGTAGAGGCCACCCAAATAGAATACAACGCGAGGGTCCTGTCGGACCACTCGCCTCTGGTCCTGGGGTGGCAGTACTGCCGCCCCAGGGCGCGGATACCGACGTGGCGCCTCCGTGCTGAGGAGCTCAAGGATCCGGTATACAGAGAGGTCATCAGAGATGAGATTATACATTATTTCGAAGAGAACACTGGCAGTGTGGACTCGGCGGGCACGCTCTGGGAAGCCTTTAAGGTGGTGTTGCGGGGTGCTGCCATCGCTAAATCAAAGGGCCTGCAGGGTGGGGTCCTGACGGAGTTAGGGGGAGCTGAGGATGAACTGGAAAGGGAACTCAACAGTGGAGGGGGGGGATGCGGAGCTAGTACTTAAACTACAGCAGCGGTGTGCGGAACTTTGGGAAAGGCTCTGCAACCTTAACTATAAGAAGTAGGTTGAGAGGCAGCATGCAGGTGGGGATAAAACGGGCCGCCTCTTGGCGTGGCTATACAAGAGTGAAACCCCTAGGCCCCCGATTAGGACGATAACCAGAGAGGATGGAGAGGTAGCGGACACCCAAGAAGGAGTCAATGAGACATTCTTGGATTATTACAGGGCACTATATGAGGACAAAGGGGGGGCAGCCGAGAGGAGATAAGGGAAACTTTAAGAGATATTGGATTACCTAAGATTAGTGCCGAAGAAAGAGAAGAGCTAGATGTACCGATTACTTTGGAGGAATTGGATGAGGTGGTGAGGCAGCTGCCCACCAGTAAGACCCTGGGTGCGGACAGATTTCCTAGCGAATTTTATAAAGCATATAGAGAGGGGGTACTCCCCCCGCCCCCATGCCAGAAATGCTTAATGAATCGTTTGAGGTGGGCCGGTTGCCGGAATCGCTTAGAGAAGCGATCATAATACCGCTCCCTAAGCCCAACAAACCAGGGCATAGCTGTGGCTCCTACAGACCCTTGTCAATGCTGAATCAGGACGGCAAGATATTGACGGCGATCCTGGTTAATAGATTGCGGAGAGTTATTAGTAAATTGATACATCCGGACCAAACAGGTTATGTCCCCAACAGGAATATAACCCACAACCATAGGCGACTCCACCGGGTGGTTGAATGGGGGAACAAGAGCGAGGGTGAAATGGCAGTTGTGTCCTTTGATGCAGTCAAAGCTTTCGATTCAGTCAGGTGGTCGTTGTTGCTGGAGGGCCTGAGGCAGTACGGGATGGGGCCGGGCTACATTAGGTGGGCGAAGTTGCTGTACAGTGAGCCACTAGCTAGGGTTCGTACAGGAGCGGTGATATCCGAGAGGTGGCAACTTAGCAGAGGCACCAGACAAGGGTGCCCCTGGTCCCTGATGTTATATATTCTGGCCCTGGAGCCCCTGGCAGTATACCTTCGGCAACAATATGACATGATAGGCATCGAGGTAGGGGGAGAGAAACACCTAATATCCCTGTATGCT
Source organism: Ambystoma mexicanum (assembly GCA_002915635.3). NCBI lineage: Eukaryota > Metazoa > Chordata > Amphibia > Caudata > Ambystomatidae > Ambystoma > Ambystoma mexicanum. Next base: position 86,439,003 of record CM010938.2, on the reverse strand, counting down.
GACGACTTGCTATTATATTTGAAATATCCAGAGGAAAATCTTCAATATATTCTGGAGGTAATGGAAAGGTATGCGGAACTGTCTGGCATAGCGGTGAACCCCCAAAAATCGAGCATATTCCCATTGGGTAGCTACAGAGGAACCCTTCCGGAGCGGTTGCCAGTGTTGCCGATACCATGGGCGGTTGGTTCCTTCCGCTACCTCGGAATAGATGTGTATCACACGGTAAAGGAGGAACATTTGCATAACACAGCGGTGGCTGTGGGAAAAATCCGTAAAAGCATGAAGTTTTGGGAGAAGTTGCCGTTGGCAATGATGGGACGGAGGGCGATGCTTAAAATGGTGGTCCTGCCTAGGCTCTTACATATTTTCAGCAATATTCCGTATATGATACCTAAGAAGTTTTTTGCTAAACTGAATAGCATGTGCAGAGACTTCTTATGGCATGGCACCCGGAATAGAGTGGCGTTATGGAAGTTGCAGAATTTCCATGAGAGGGGGGGTATTAAGCAGCCTAATTTTGAGGCCTATTATGTAGCTGGTCAGTTGCAGTATGTGGTCAAATGGCTCTCTGATGAGGCAACTCCCGAATTTAGGCTGTTTGGACAGGACTGTACTCCGTTTTACCTGAAGGAAATTATTTGGTTGCCTAGTTCAGAAATGAAGGAGCGCCCGGGAATGATGTTGCTGGGGTGGAAGATGTGGCGTTAGAGTATGTCGAATGATGGAGGACCCGTACCCGTGTTCCCCGCAGGTGCCGTTGGTTGCTTTGGCAGGGGAAGACAAGCAACTAAGGATGATAATCAGAACCTACTGGGAGTCGGTTGGGCTGGTTATATTGGGGGATGTTTGGCAAGAGGGGACCATTAGGGATTTTGAAGGACTAGGGGAAGAGGCGGGCTTGCATAGGGGCCAGTATGTCATGTACCTAAGACTGGTGAAGAATATTCGTAAAATCTGGCCTGAGACTGTATTGGCGGAGGAACCAGACGCCACTATGGGGACAATATATGACATATCAGAAGGGGGGCATGAGATCTCTAGATTGTATGAGATGGTGATGACCCGGGTTGGGAAGGAGTTGACGCATTTGAGGTTGGATTGGGAAACTGAGGTGGGAGCACAGATGGAGGATGGGATGTGGGAGCGTGCTATGGGATACCACAAGAAGGTGTCAGGAAATGCCAGATTACAACAAATACAGTTGTATATAACGCACAGAGCTTATATGTCCCCAATGAGAATATCTAAATTCGGAAATGCGGGACGACAAGCGTGCCCAAAATGCGACAAGGAAAATGCTGATATGACACACATGTTTTGGTCTTGCCCAGTGATTGAGAGTTTCTCGGGAGAAGTGGCGCAAAAACTAGCGGACAAAGGGGTCACGCTCATTATAGATACGGCCTGGGCCTGCCTGTTGGGAGGGTTTCCCAGACCACGGAAACTTAAACATGTTGGGAAATTGAAAGACTTGGCATATGTGCTCGCAAAACGGAGGATTGTCATGGGATGGAAGCAGTGTCATAAGCCACGGGTGGAGGTATGGTGGCGGGAATTGCAGAAATGGGCGGAGGCTGAAACGGTGGTATGGCAGGAGGCATGTAGCATGAGTGGGGAAGAAGAAGTGGGTACCCTGATGGCAAGGAGAGTATTAATAGTAGGACTGTTTGGAACAATAACGGATTCTGCAGACTCAGAAGGAGCAGATACGGAAAGTGAAGGACAAACAAGCACTTGAGGGGGGGAGGGATTGGGGGAGCAGTGGTTTTGACTAATTGATGTTCATGTGATTGTTGCAAAAAGCGCTGCCAGTTTGGCTTGTATTGTTTGTTTGTTTTAAAAATTAATAAAAACCGTTTAAAAAAAAAAAAAGTAACCAAGTAACACTTACACTCAAGGTTTCAGTGATAAATAGTTATTTATTTAATTAACATTCATTTTTAAATAAGAGTTATTTAAAAAGGCAATGTATATAACACTGCAAATATATTTTAAAAATACTTTTCAGAATAAAACAAGTTAGTTGATACTCTTTGGATATGCTTCTTTCACAATTCCTACACCCTGAGGTGACTTCATTCACAAGGACAGTAATGGTATTTATATATCACACTAGTTATACCTTGCAAATTATGAGGTTGCAGAAAGGAAAGTTTTAAGGAAGGAAAAGGTTAAACAGGTTCTCAGTATATGTGTTGACACTTTAGAGTATTCCAATGAAATCTAGACAAACCTCTCCCAAAATAGGCTACCACCTATGAGGGACAAACAATATCAAAGCCAATGGGCCAGAAGAGTCTGCAGGGAGCCAGGACAGCCAAAGTTAATTTGAAATAGTCTATGGAGCTGAGGCACTTCTTAGAATCAAAGTCTTGCACACAGTTAGAGAGTTTGTAGAAAAATCACTTGTAGGGCCACAAGCTGTTCAGCCTGTGAAAAGCAGATTTGGAATCAACTCTAAAGGCAAGCCACTGAAAAACTCAACTGAGAAAAGGGTATTAGCATAATTGTTCATTTTTAATTGGTTGAATGGTACATTTGACTGAATTTGGCCTGTACCATTCGACCGATTAAGAATGAACAATTAGGCTAATACGTACAGAACATGGGGAACAGCGGTTGCTGAGTGTCCCCTGCTCCCTATGATCGGTATCTATTAGCCTTCGGGGTGATGCAGGGGTGTCCCCCGCTTCCTCAACAGGGAGGCGGGGGACCGGAAAAAAAAAAGAAAAAAGAAAATGGACCCTGCGGCTTCAGATTGGACCCGCGTTAGAGGGTGAAGGGGACCAGGCGGCGAGCAAACAGGTAAGTAGGGGAGTGTTTTGCTGCGCGCGCATTGGGTTTGCACTTTGATCCTCTGACAATTGATCGCATACAGGCAGTTTTTTTTCGGTCTGTTTGCCGCGATAAATTGTCAGACGATCAAACACCACCAAATAGAGAAAAGCACAGCTAAAAGACAATGAGGTAAGTACCCCAAATCTAAACAGTGCCACTGGTTTGAAGAAGAGGGGTCCAGCTGGATTCTGACCTGTAGCAGTGATGCAGACCACGGGTTCCTGAGCCTCAGTCGTGGGGACAAGAGGGAGGACATCTGCAGGGGTCCTGCAGTGGCACTTTGGAGGGCGTCAGCAGCTATAGGCTATTTTCGTTTCAGCTGCTCTTTGTGGTTTCAGTGCTTGGTAAACAAAACAGTTGCGGATCTCGGATACCGGTTGGGCATTCTTCACACCTTGGGTCCTGCACTCTGGTGAGGGGACTCGAGCTCTGGTCGTCCTGCTTCTGGAGGGTCCTTAGGAGACTCCTGGAGCTTCTAGCTGGATTTCAGAAGTTGCACTCGACTATGGATTTCTCGACCCCTGGCACCCGGTTCTTGCAGCAGCGAAGAAGTACATCCAGTCTGGAAGGTGGTCCAGGAGTTCGTCTCAGGGTTAGTTGGTCCCACTAACCCAAGGGAAGAAGTCGTCCCTTCCGGAGCTTCTCTGCCGAATTGAAAATGGAGTTTCAGCACAGCAGCAGGGCTTCACCAGGTAATTCAAAGGTCCAGGAGGATGCAGCAAGCTTTGTTCACAGTTTCTTCATCGGGTGTTTCTCCCAGTGGTCGACTCTGCCTCTAGTCCCCAAACCCTTGCCTTTTAAGCACAGCCAGCCAGCCAGGACTGGTTGCCTTCAGGCATTCCTAGAGACAAGGGACAGGGGAGTTTCGGGAACCTCCCTCACATCCTGCCTTTCCAGACACACTGGAGCCAGAGGCGGGTTTCAGGGCTGAAGCCCACCAAAGGTAAAATGAACAAAGGGCTCAAACCTGGCACAATGCACAGAGTAAAACCCAAGAAAGACCTCACAAACAGAAAATGGCGAAAAAAGAAGAATGGGGCCATTTTGACGAAATGGTCACCCATGGGTGATGTACTGCAGCTGAGGATTCAGCCTTTGTTAGTAAAGCGCAATGGTAGGAAAATGAAACCACTGTCACCAGCCATTTAAAGTAGTGAGGGTAACATAAAAATCTTACATTAGAATGTAGGATAAGGGGCTACTAGGTAACCACACAGCACTCCACATAAGGTGGTGTATGCTGGACCTACAGAGGGAAACGGTAAGTCAAGTCAATTTCACTTTACTATTCATGGGAACAGTAGTTCAAACAAGAAAATATATAATCTAAAGGGATTTCTCTGTGACACTGCACAGAAGGTTCTGTAAGTCACCATACAAAAAGTAGATGCTTTAGGAGTTTGTCAGACTGCAAAACAGAGGAAACACATAATCCAAATCGGGTCAACACAAATGAGGGAGTGAGAAAAAAGTCTCACTCACTCCAGGGTGAAAATTAAAAAGTCCAGCAAAAGAGCTGGTGTTCTCTAAGGTTGAAGGGAATTAGCACACAAATGAGAATTCTCACTAACACTCCCTTCCTCGCTAAACAATGTAGACGTCAGTGCCCAGTTGGCTTTGTTGTCCTCACTCCGCCAGCGGCCAGTGAAGTACCAGGCTTTTTTCATTTGGTCTGGATGGCTTGTGGGATGGGCTTGTGGATTTTCATGCTTCCTCCTGCTCCCCCCTTTTGTGTCTGGCTGGGGTGGATGGGCCGCGGCTCTGGCGGGGGAAGGATTCCCTGTCACTTGTTGTGGCGCAAGGGCCATCCTCCTACTCCTTTCGTGCAAAATCAGTTGGGCCTGATGTCACCCGCCCCCGGACCTCTCACATGGGTCTGCCGGGTCTTGGCCGGACAGTACCGCAATGTGGATGTCTGTGCCCCATTGGCTTATTGTCCTTACTCCAGTGGTAGCCAGTGAAGTCCCAGGTTGCCCCTTAGATTTTGGTGGTTTGTGGCTGGCCGGGGTGAACAGGATGTGGCTCTGGCGGTGGAAGGGTTCCCCGCCACTTGCATTCTGGTGGGCTATCCTTCTCCTCCTCCTTCTGTGCAGACCCAATGGGCCTGATATCACCTGCCCCCGGACCTCTCACCTGGGTATGCCAGGTCCCCACCGGATCTTGTGTGTCAGGTCAATGTCCCTCTCACAAGCCCTGTGCCAGGCTGGCCGGTGACTTACAACCGGTTACCAGACATTTGGTCGAAAAAAATTGGTCGACCAGACAAATGGTCGAACCAATTTGGTCGAAAACCAAATGGTCGAATTTTTTTATTTTTTTATTTTAACCCTTTTTTTTAATTTTTTGGGGGGGGTCCCCCCAACCCCTTTTTATCTCTAAAAACCCCTTTTTTTACAAAACGAAAACCCGAAAAATAAATATATAAAATAAAAAAAAAATTCGAACATTTGGTTTTTGACCAAATTGCGTCGACCAAATGTCATTCGACCAGTTTTCAGTCGACCAAATGACTGGACACCCTTACAACCGTAGTTCTCCTGCCTGGAGGGGTAGGGGCACCTGATGTCAGGTCTGCTGATGCTCCCCTGCGCAGTCTCTGGTGCTTGCAACACTGCTGTGCAGGGCCTGTAGCCCGCCCGCCTGGTGTGGGGGTGGGAGTGCCTGGTATCGGGTCGGCTGTGTTCTTTTGCTCAGTCTCCGGCACTGATGATGCCACTGGGGCGAGTTCAAAAATGGTGCCGGCTGCCCCACTTTCCCACTGGCAGTCATTTTGCAGGGTTTCCTTCTGCGTTTTCTTTAAAAAATGCAGTGATCTGCGGCCGCCGTGTTCCACTGTCAGGGCTGATGGTTCTGCTGCTTATTTCTACCAGGGAAACAGGATTTATTCTGCAGGATGTCTGCGGCTGTCACAGAGTTTTGGAGGCTCACAGCTGCATCGCTCCACTGTACAACAGCACTCCCTCAAAGGAGGCATTAATGAAGGCTGTGATGAAAGGGGGTAAGGCTTCCATACAGTCTTTGATAAGGATGGCAGGGCAGACATCGCCTTTACATTTTGAAGGTTTGAGACCCTTTGGGATGTGTAGTGTTTCCAGTTCAGATGACTTCATACAAACGGAACATTGTGAAGTTGAGGCTAGTGGGATGGAGAGTGTGGGTGGCGGCTTTTTGCAGAGGTTCAGCAAGGCTTGTCTTAAGAGAATTGTTTTGGTGAAGGGTGTTAATTATTTAATGTAGCATAGTATTTTGGATAATGGTCAAGGACGTCATTTAGGGGTCGCCAGGGGCCACAACTGTGACCCCTGAGGTCTCCCTTGCTAGCCCTAAAAAAAAAAAAAATTCAGTTTTATTTTTTGTATTTAAGCTCCTGGGCTGTGGCCATGTGGCTCTTTGCTTCTGGAGTGGTTGGCTTTCTTGTTGAGGCCACTTAAAAACAAAAAAAGAAACAGGGGTTCCTCAAGTCTAACACTTTCAGCAGTGACCCTAAATAAGAAAGTATAGAAATACCAACTAATGTGTCTTTCTGGAACTTTATACAATAATTGCTAAACTCATTAAAGGTTTATTTCAGGCACATTTCAGTGAAGTCACTGATTTAGGATGTTCTTAAACACCTCAACTCAGCCTCCTTTCTTCCTTCTGAGGTCAATAAATGAGTAGCTGCACAGGTTGGGTGATATTGTAGGTACATTTGTTCTGTATAAAGCGCTTAAGCGTTATTGCTATATAATAACACATCATTATCATTTGGCCCTGGACGTCTGCTTGCATTCACAGTCATTTGGTAATATAGGCCTATACACACTAATCTCAATGATACATATGGCGATCCATTCTTGTATGAAATTTATATCAAATTATAGTGATTTCGTAACCATATTTTTTTCGTAGTGTAGTAAGGAACAAAGCTATGTGACGTACTTCCTGTTTTGTCAATGGGTGAAAGGTCACGTTTCATCGCTTCCCATGATATCACTTCGGAGCGGGGTCACGTGACACCACTTTCTGTGATGTCATCAGAGGTCAAGGGTCGAATTAAAAATTAAAAAAGTTATTTGTATGATTCCACATTCAGATGACCTTGTTGAGCTTTGGGCAACTTTTTTAGGACAAGTGAAGAGGTTGCACAAGTGCATACTGAAATGTTTTTAGAATTTGGTCAAACATTTTTAGCACACGTCCAGTGGGAGAGAGGGCTCCAGAATTCCACCACAAGAATGTGGTGAGTTTAGAGGACTCGAAGTGGCCAACAAATATTTGTGAGCCACTTATAGTTTTACCAGGATGATTGAGGAATGTTGGCAGGGCACTGGTGAGCTAGTTTCCATGTAACTTCACATGAAGACGTAATCCCTCTGAAACCAGCAGGAGTTGGTGAATTGACAAGAACAGAAGTGTTGAGCTGTACCTGTGAAAGACTGTTTTCCTTCTAGAAGTTTGGATATCAACTGACAATTACAGAAAGAAGACAAACTTTATGACCTTATGAGGAGAGATTGTTGCAGCCTGAGTAAAATGCGAACCACACAGGAAAATATGCCACCAACTAATGCTGGCAAAACATATAAAAGAATGTTGAGTCATATATTCAAAGTCACTTGGTTAGGGCATTTCTTGTTTTATCCTGTCTATTCCAATACTTTTCTCATGTAGCCTGCACAATAGGCCACAGGTTCAACTCCTGAACAAATTACAATCATAATGAATTGTGGGCAAGATGTAAAACTGGGATACATTTACTATCGCAAATAAAACATATTTCATAAAAGTCTACCATTCATCTCTGTGATTGCTTACCTTCCACACGCCACTTGTGATATCCGGAAACAAAACAGCCCAGTTACTAAACGAGGGTAGAGTTCATTTCTGGTACAGTTGTGACCAAGCTGTCCCTTGGCACCAGAACCAAACGTATATACCAAACCATCCTTGAAGAAGGAAAGGTAATCTCATTATCCCAAGCCTTGAATATCACACAAAAAGTAGCAAACCAATGGCTTTAATATTAGTGTTTTCTAGAAGACAAATACAGAGATTGATTTGTGGTATTGTGTGAATTAGTCAACCTGCATACAAACATCTTGATGACCTCATCTCTTAATGCCAATTTCTAATTCCTCAAAGTTACTGTGAGGACATATTAAGTAACACTGTGTGAATACGTGACAGATATGTATTAATAACTTGCAGGTATTTGGTACTTGTGTTCTCAACCAATAAAAGTAACTCATAGGAGAGGAGGGCAGTGGAGGGCATTATTTTACGGCAGGGGCTCTGATATGCTTGTGCTCAAGGTAGGTTTTGGAAGCCATATCCCAAACATAAAAAAGTTGTATATTTTAAGTCAGAAGGAGGAGTTAAGTCAAATTTCACATTGCAATCAAGGATGTAAAAAAGATTGTTAAGAGGGATAATAATAAATGCAACAAAGCTATTCATGTAGTATTGAGCATGATTATATGTTCCTCGTGAATATGGACAGTACAGAAATATGGGAATGTTCAGACACCTCAGTTTCATTTCCAGCTACCAAATAATGCCTTTTGCTGCATTACATAAATGCAAGAATTGAACAGATAAATAGTCCACCTTTCAACTTTGGTCTTTTATGTTTACATTTTTACAGAGTCCATCAATTCTCAGACATTTGTCTATTTCACACATGCAAATGATTATTGATAAGGGTTCCCCTAGACACGTTTGAGGGAACTTTGTGCTCTGCCAGCACATGGGGAGGCAGTGACTAGACATGACCAAATCATGAGAAATGAAAGATACATTTCGCACTTCTTGGTGGTAAATCGTACCAGCTATAAATTCTCATCAAAAACAGACAGGTGATAGCTGGAAGGTTTAGAATTAATCTTAAACCTCTAGCAATTGCTCCGGCAACCCCCAGACCATAGTTATTTGCCTGCCAAGCCATTACAGAAAGGGGAAAGACCATATGCAAATCAGGAGGCTTGGTCCTGAATTGCTAGGTCACATCACTTCTGCACAAGACCACAAGCATCCCCAGAGATGTTTCGGTCTCATTGAGGGTCATCAGTGAGGAGTAGCTTGGGTCTCTAGGCCCAGCAGGCAAGGAACGTAGACAAATTACAGTTAACTTCACTTTATACCTAAGGGACCTTCCAAAATACCCAACCTTTATGTTGAGGCTACATCTTATTATGACAAAAGAAAAAAAACATGTAAACTCCTGAGGGCTAACACTTCCAAGTCCTCAACACAACACTTTAAATCCCAATGGAGAGCTGAAATTACCTTAGTGTTGTTCTCTTAATCTCAGATCCGAGGCATCTGTGACATTTCATACAAAGGGAAAAGAAAATACAGGAAGTTTAATTGCTATTAGCACCCTGGGAGGGGGCGCTGGCCATTCAGGATGCTCAGAACAAGGATGTATTGTATGGTACAAGCCCATTTTCTGAGCAGCCTGGGTGCTGCTGGCCAGCACCCCTTCCCTTCCCTGACCCCCTTCACCTCTGAGCACCCGTGTAGTGTACTAACACTGCATTTCAACAAAAAAAAAAACTTACCTTAGTGTGGCGGCCTGGTGCCACAATGTGGTTTCAGCATGTCCATTTTCTTATGTTGATGATGTTGGCATCATCAACGTTGAAAGCAGACTTGCAGAAGCCATAGTGTGGCGCTGGGCTGCGCAGTAACGGTACATTTAATTTTTTTTTAAATGCACACCATAAGCACCCATGTAGAAAACTACACAGGTGCGATAGGCGATATAAACCTCAGCAGCAGGCCGACCCCATCGGTAATGGCATCTCTTCCCTCATTAAGGGACCCTTGCTTTGCTCGGCCCCTTAACTTGGACTGCAGGCCATTCCCGACAGTGTAGGCCCACTGCCTTTGGGCATATCACCCCAATATTGTTAGTTCCACTTACATTTTCATGATAAGACATAACAAAGTTTGTCTCTTCCTTGCTAATCCGGCCGATCCAAAGAGCAGCCATCAGCTGAAGTTACGCAGAGCTAATTTCTGGTCTGCATACATAGAATTTGCGTTAGGTGTGAAAGGTAGGCCCTAATTACACGGGTACCCCTTAATTGTACGGGTACCCCTAATCATGCTCACAACAGATTAAAGTGCACCCCTCTAGGGAATTAAGGCCAAGTGTCTATCTTGCAAGGATAACAAATGTATTCTATACAGACATGATGATAGGAGCAAAGAACTCTGCTGCCTGAACTGTGTCCCTCTACCGTCCCATTCTCCTCCAGGGTGGAGCCAGGCAGGAGCTTCTATACTGTTAACTTGGTCACTGGATATGGGCATGGTTCAATCCAAAACTGTCCTTCTTCCCTACAAGGGGTGCTGCAAAGTCTTCCTTTCTTCATAATCAGCGATTTTTGTCAGCCATGCTAATGCTACTTAACATACTGCTAGCCTATTCAAGAATACACTGTAGCTCCTGTTTTTCATCATTTTGCTACATTATGAACATTTATATATAAAAACATTTTCCTGTCATGCTCTCCCTATTTCATTCATTCTCCTCATATTTTTATCTGGTCTAGTAATTCCCCTTAAACTAGTTTTCCATAATTCTGCATGTCGTGCATTGAGCATGTACAATCACATTTTAGCATACATGTGTTTTTGACAGACAGCCAACAGCTGGCGGGCCACTCGTTGGGCTCTGCCAGAGCTACTCAGTGACACAACACCGCATTGCTTGGCAATCTATTTTTAGCACAGGCTACATTCCTTATGGCAGCCAGCCTGCTTCTGTCGTGCATTGAGATTTTAAAACTAAATAGAATTTAACATTTACCAATTATTCAGCTAATAGTTATTTGCACCTTATATTTAAATAATAATTGCCTTCTCTCAGTGCCCCTCCTCCACCCTGGTCTTCTGTAGTGCCTAGAAACAGTCCACAGAAGTCTTGCCTAATTCTAAAGCGCTTGGAAATGTAGGAAGGCGCTAGTTCCTTCCCAACATTCCCCCCTTTTGTTATTTCTATGGTCACAAACTCATCCCCACCCGACATATCTACAACCCCAGAAATATAAGTTAGAGTTTTGCTGTTTATTGTATGGCACAACGTTTTAGATCCCCCAATTGATACCATCATCTTTGCACTATTATGGACTATATTAACACAACATTGGAGACACAATTGGCACATGCAGAAGAGGACCAAGAAGAATATGATAACAGGAACCAGTATTTGTACTTGTAACGCTCACCTGGTTCCCACGGAGGCGCGGGCGTGGCTGGAACTGCTGTGACCTCTTCTGCAGAGATGCATAAGACCCGGAAGATGGACTGGACTGGATCCCCTAACCTGGCTTTTCTGGCTCGGAGGAATATCCCACTGTGTGTGAAAAGGAAGGGTTAATAGTCTGCGGGTGATGTTCCGACCTCCCACTTCCCTTCTCTCCCTCCGTGAACCCCTTTTGGGATTCCCTGCGAAGACTCACCTTAGGGACCAAAATGACGAGCTCTCCATCCTGCTTCTGATGCAGTGGCGCGTTGTGATTCCAGTTACTCACTGGATTGATGAGTTTAAACTAGTTTGTCCATTCCCGTCGTACCGCAAATGTTTATGGCAAGTTTGGGTTTATATTCACTCATCTGTTCTTTTCTTTCGCAGGTGCTGGAGAAGATTCCGGGCTGCAGGCGATTTGGATGAAGCCAAATTCTGGTAAGAATTCCGATGAGAGATTCCTTTGCAGTTTTAAGTATCTCCTTTAATGTCCAATGTCTTTTCCCCATAGGGGCCGGGTACGGCAATGCCGGAGGTAAGGCGCCGACCCGAAAAGAGCTGCTGTGTCTCTCTTGCAAATGGGTAAGTCTTGAGTGAGCGTATTGCTAATGTTCTCACATGCCTCACTAATACAATGTCTGTTTCTTTTCCCCTTAGGGCCGGGGTGCTGAGATGCGAAGGTATGGCACAAACCCGAAGGCGGAGAGGGAATTGAACCACAGGTAAGTCTACTTAGATTCGTGTTTCCCTTCTCACCTCTCTTTCTCCTTCCTTCCAATAGGTGCTGGATGGCGGTGGAAGCTCCGGATGGACGTCGCAGGACTCAAAAACGCCACGTGCAGGTGAGTGAAATGCAGCGTGCTGCGCGTGACGCGATGCGCGTTTAAAATGTTTTCCTTCTTTGCAGGATCGTCTGCGTGCAGAATCCGGAGTGCAGATGTATCAGGTAAGGTTCTTGTTTTCACCTGTTCTCTTCCCTTTTCTTCTTTAGGTGTTTCCAGGATGCTGGCAGGCGTGATGGAGGACCAAGGCAGGAGCAGGCACGGTTAGCGTCCAGCTGCTAAGTGCAGAACAACGCGAAGCGTGGTCTGCTGCTTGGGTGTGGCTTAAATAGCCTTTCAAGTAGTTCCAGGTATGTATTCTTCCCCCAGAAATATGTATTCCTCCACCGGTCACACCCTAGAGATCAAGTAGTCCCTAGAAAAATAGTTCCTTCCAGTCTTGGAAGTTGCAGCATGGTCTAAACAGGTAAGTTTACACCAGGCACTACTCCCAACCTACTTCTGTGTGAGCCTGGCGCCGATGGCGCCAGGACTGATGTCCCCTATGAGCCTGACGCCAACGGCGCCAGGAATGAGTCCAAAGGGCCCCCATCTGGGGCTGCTGGGACTTCCCTTGAATGCATGGTGTCTGTCTCTGAGGGTGCCGGGCCTGCTTTGGCTCCTTGGAGGCAGGCATCATGACAGTACTGCTGCCTCCAGCCATGACAGGACCCAATCAAAGGCAAACAATAGCCAAGCAGTGTTTCTTTCTTCATTTGAACACCTAGATTGTGCACTGCCTTGATGACGTGGGATAGTGACCCATTCTCAGCATCCTCCGGGGGTAAATAAATGCAGCAGCTGCTTGTACCCCAGGAGCAAAAAAAGAAGAAAAAAGAAAGTCTCAGCTGAGCTAAAAAGTCGATACTCGTCAGGTATTCGTCTGAGCAGTGTGAAAGAGTCTTTTGATATGTAGTTCAACCTCATCTTTCTTCCCCGCTGTTGAAATTGTCCTTTTTCTGACAGCATATCAAATTCTAATGTGATCTGCAAGTTTCTTTCTGCTTCTTTAGGTGCTGGAGTGCTGTTGGCACCTTGACAGGCATTTCTTCTCCCTTCAGGTGTTCTTCCGGGATTACTATTAGCACTGAGTGCAGGGTGGCCAATGAACACCTGCCCCTCCATGAGGGTGGGAGGTTCAAGTAGGCTTGTAGGCCACAAACCCAGTAGTAATCCATCACCACTGTCATATCCTTCGTCATATCAGGGATCACAAGAGTGTGGTTGCACTGTGTGTTTGCGCCAATAGAAACTGTTCCTTCATTGCTAAAACAAAGTTCATAGTCTATGGCTCTATGTATTGTCACTGGCTTCTCCATTGTTGCAATCCATGTCAGCCTTGTGATGTATTGGGACCATATTTGCGCACCCATAGTCTCTACTTCGGCTATTGTTTCTCTGCTGTACTCGATCAGTCCATCTGCCGGGCATGTCACAGTGGTGCCCTGCCATTTGTCGTTGCCATTTGAGTAATCTCCCAAGGAAAAATATGGTACTTGTAGACACTGGCTGTATTTCATTTTGCCATTGCACAACGATGGGTCTAGATCAATGCTCCTCAACTGCACGCTGTGGGCCTGGAATGTGTCCTTTATCCTTCATAGTGGAAGATGTACCAGGTATTGTGCCTCTGTAATTGGGACTGAATGTGGAACTAAAACCTAAGGAGCCCCTGATGCGTGCGGGATAAGTGCACGCATGTAACAGCTTTCATTGATTACATTCCTTCCTGGATATGGGCAGAACGCATATCAGGGTACCAGCTATTGGAGGATTCTGGGTACTCGATATCAGAAATGACGTCAAAGCCAAACCTCTTATATAACTCATACATCATTCGTACTTCCCATGTTATTCGTCTAAGAAAACTTGAAGGGGGAGCCGCCAAAAAGTGAGTCATTTTGTATTTCCTTTTTTGATCATATTAGCATTCAACTGTCCCCCCCTTTACATTGCCACCCCATATAACAGACATACCGTCATCCACTCCAACAACCATGACCAGTGTCATACAAAACAAAATAATACTTAAAATATATAATACATAATTCCTAGAACAAATTACTTTTATCTTAATCTTATCCCTACATAACAGAGAGGTTTGAACACTCTGGTCATCCATCCTTGCTTATTCCTGGAGAGGAGAAAAAAAGTAATCATAAGAGAGAAAAAAAAGAGAAAGAGAGAGAGAGAAATAAGAACGAGAGAGAGAGAGAAAGAGAGAGTGAGTGATAGAGAAAGAGGGAGAGAGAGAGAGAGAGAGAGAGAAAGAGGGGGGGAGAGAGAGAGAGACCGGCCCTGACCCATTTCCCACCAGGTGCTGGACCTTCAAAAATTGGAAATATATATAACTTTGGCTATGTCCTTACTGAGCATTGCCTTGTCTTATGTGCTCTTCAGACATCCGAGAGATGCAATCAATATTTTAACTCCTTTACACAGACAGCAAGAGGAGTACAGAACACCACCTCATGTGGACCTTCAAACCAGGGGCTGATCAGTTCCCCAGATAATAATGGTCCAGTTGTAATATGGGTAATGCTGTGTAGGAACTGTGGTCTCGATTTCTACAGGGGTGGTCGCTATTTCTCCCCCCTTTACCGTGCCCCACTACCGCCCCTGTGGGCCTCTGTTACGTTTCGTGGTCAATTATTGATGACCCATCAACATACATTATGTCTCCTTCCGTCAATGCATGAACCGTTCATCAGAGTGGGAAAATAAATAAAACTCTGTATATAATCTGGAGTTGCTAAAACAGGGGCCGAGCAAATAGCTTCTTTTAAGTCCTCAAAATGTCTAGTCATTTTGTCAGTCCATTCCAATTTACTTTTAAGTCCTCTGTCCTTCCCTGAGACTTTGATACATCGAGCTTGTGTAGACTGCGTAGTCTAGGATCCATGCCCTACAATAATTACAATAGCCCAGAAACTTCTGCATTTCCTTCACAGTACCGGGCCTAGGGGTGGCGCGTACTGCCGCCACCCTATCTGGTAATATTTGTACCCGTTTGCAAAAATGAGTTGTCCCAAGTATAGTACCTCCTGTAGGCAGTGTTGTAGCTTCTTTTTATCTGCCGTGTACCCTTTGTGAGCCAATAATTGCAATAATGCAACAGAATCCCTCCTGCACTGATGTTCATTTTCACTGCATACCAACAGATCATCCACATACTGGATGATTGTGCTAGGCACCTGAATTCAATGTAATCTGTACTGGGGTCACATCTCTCAGTAACCCAACATCATGTGAATTAATAGTCCATAATTGTGCTGGCACATATCGAAAGTCCTCCTGAAAAAATAAAAAGGTCTGGGTCACCACTGCCATCAGGGGGCACTGTACCTTCCTATATTGCACCATGATATCACAGGGGATGCAGATTTCCCAAATAATCTCCCCATTCTGCTAACTGTCCTCAAATAACTCCTCACCAGTCATTTCCTTTAATTGTACTGTCAGATCTATACATAATACTGTGCGCCACTCACACCCGTCCTGGTCTGTTCCAATCAGGACTACTCTTTTGTCTGACACTACTCGTCCTTGCAAATCTAATGACAATATTATCCCTGGCACCATGGGTCGGAAAATAAAATCTGTGGGCACTCGCCAGCATTTTGTCGCAATTTGAGGTACTGCTTTTACTAATATCTTGATACCATAGGCAAACATGTCTGGGACCACAGGAACCCCACGGACTACTGCCTCCCTTGCCATCGCATTGATTATTACCATTGCTCGAGCTACACACATCCTTGGAGTGGAACACACTACCCCTTGATCTGTGAATGATATAGTTTACTAAGCAGATCCCTCACCCAAAAGGTTAACAGTGGAATTCTCAGAATATAACAAGGGTGCTCGTACTACCTTCCCTCCCACTTTTTTATCCAGCTCCTCAGTGCATGAAACCGCAGAAATAGCCCCAGAGAATGTTACGCTCACCTGGCTCCCACAGGGGCGTCGGTCAGACCCAGACAGCTGCGGTCTCCGACCAACATGATGCGTAGTGCAGAGATGACGGACTGGACTGGCCCTCCTAATCTTGTCTGCTTGACCCGTAGAAGTATTCTCCTGCAAGTGGAGAGATAGATTTAGCCACCCGTGGATTCAAGTGATGGCACCCCCCACAGACCTCCTACTAATCACCTCCGAAGTGCCCTCTCACCAATCTCACCTTATGCTCTTGAAAGATGAGCTCTCCATCCTGCATGGATTGCAGGGACGTGTTGATGCCAATTACTTCACTGGTTTGAAGGCATGGGCGAGTTCCGGAGAGTATTGACTCTGAGGTTCCTGGCAAGGACCAGTAAGTATCAAGTTCATAGAGTTCAATATGTCTGATGTTCACTCTTGTTCCCCCCTTCCTTCCTTCCTTGTCTTGCAGCTGAGTTTGTGAGAAGGTGCTCTCGTGGTAGCTGGTGGCACTCAGGTAAGAGTCTGTATTACCCGACGCTGTTCGGTAAATGTTGCACATGTTTAACGTGTTGTTTTCTCTCTCTTTCAAGGTGCGGCACATGAAGATGTGGAGAGTTATAGAATAATGCCTCCGGTTGTAAATCATGTAAGTCTATGGTGATAAGAGTTATATTTGTTGATTTTCTCGCCTCACCTTATTGTTTTTTCTTTTGTCCCCCAGGTGCCGGAGTTCGGCAAAGAAATGATGGAGGCAACGCCGAATCGAAAGATGCTGCGAGGACTGGTGAGTAGGGCGCGGCGCTGCAGCTGGAGATGCGACGCATACTGAAATGATGTTCTTTCCAGGTCCGGAGGCGAGATGGATCCGGAGTCAGGTGAGGAATTCGAAAATAGTTTGTTTTCTAACCTTGTCCTTTTCTTTCCTCTTTGTTTTAGGAGTTCCAGATGCGAGGCGGGCGTGGCAGAAGACTGGATGCTGACTGCAGACACAGTGAGCGTTACGCTGCTGGATGCAGAATATCCATTTGAGGCAATGGCAAATACTGCGTTATCCCTACTCCTTTATGTATAAGAGGCAACTGCATATCTATTTTGTTTTCTACCCCTTTAGTACTCTTCTGATCTTGTACTACCACAATTAAAACTTGTCTATTTCTTGGTCTATCCCTCCTCACTGCCTCTTGTGGCGTGGACAGGTTCCTCCCCGCCTCCTCTCCTTCATCTCTTTCTTGCCCTGCCTCTTCATTATTTTTACCACCTTGATCTTCCCATTCATTTTCCCTTGCTTATTCTACTTATTGTTCCAGGACCGTCAATACCCTCTCCCCATCATCTTTTTCAACACAAACATTTCTAATTGCCCCACGGTTGAATCTAACCAAAAAATCTCCTGACTTCCAATCCCCTATTTTCGGCACCAGTGCCCTTATTTCTGGTGATACTTCTTCAGGTTCTTGTAACCTGATCAACCTTTCCCGCAACGCTCTTAACTCGTTGTCCATATCAATGTAACGCTCACCTGGTATCCACGGGGACGTCACTCAGCCTGTTCTGACCTCTTACAACCTCCAACCCTTCCCTGGAGGCTATTCGACTGGAGACTGGGCCTGAAACACAGGATTGGTAGAGTTTAACTCCCTATTGTCTCTGTGTGCTTGAACCCCTTCTTCCCCGGGGTCCAACCCTTCCCTTTGATCCACAGCTCACCTTGTTTTCTTCGATAGTGTGCTCTCTGTCCTGCTTTCAGTGCAGGGGGCGCGTTGATTGATGCGGGCTCGTTGCTGCCTAGTTACTTCACTGGCAAGAGTCCAACAGGTAAGTATAATGAGTCTTTTGAACAGTTCTCTAGCTTCATTCCTTTCCTTCCTTAGATGATGGCCGGCGTCCGGGGATGGCAGTGTGCTGCTGAGATGAGTAGCGCTGAAGGTGAGTGAGAGCGCAATGCGCAATGCACCCCTTTCGTATTTGCATTGAACTGAGTTATTTTTCTGTGTCTTTTAGGTGCCGCGACATTTTCAGCGTGGATGCCGGTTATGAAGAACAAATGCGGTGGGTAAGCGCGTTATGCAGCGCCTCTAGATGTTTCCACGCTAACCTGGAGTGTCTTTTCCCTCTTGCAGATAGATGAGACGTTCCGGAGACAGAGTTCCCCCAGAGCGGCTGGGATTCAGGTTAGCGTTTGAAGCTCGTACAGTATTTAAAAATAAGCGAAGATTTGCAGAATGCTTACTAATGCCTTTTTCCTGTTCTTTTCCATTTTCCTTAGGAAGTGGCGTGCCGGAATGGGAATGACACCGCTGAAGATGAACGCAGAACAGAAGGAGCGATGAATGATGGGCAGAAGCGCCACAAGGTAAGGCTGTTCCTAACAGTGTTCTTGTTCTTGCAGGAGCTGAGCGCAGAAGAAAGATGCAGGCCTACTGGAGACCGATCCGAACACAGTGAGTGTCACGATGCAGGTGCAGAAAACGCAAAGCATGTTTCTCAGCCTGGGTGTGGCTTAAATAGTCTCTGGGTATCTCAGGTGTCTCTGGGCTGAACCACACCCAAAAGACTAGACCGCACATGCAGTTCTGGGAACCGAAATATGTGGGGGCATCCATCTTGTCCCCATCAATGCACTACAAGTCCAATCCCCAATGTTATCCTATGGGAGTGAGTGAGTCTGGTGCCACAAGCGCCAAGTCTGACTCCAAGTGGGTCTTTGGAGGGATGTAGAGGCCCTTGAGGGCCATGTAGGTGATCGTAGCCTGGCTCCAGCCTGACATCTTGGAGGGCTGGGGACATGAGATGCAGGAATCATGACAATCAACTAGTGGACCCTCTGGGTACACTGATGCTACGGCATGTCAACGCTTGTGGATGTGTTATATGGAGCTGGAGGTGCAAAAGCTCTTGAGTCCCCCCGCATCCTGATACTCCTGTTGTTGACACTCTCTCTACCACTGGAGGCTTATAGACTCGGGTTGTATACCCTACTGAAAGTTTAGGCGTTATGTGGTATATCCCCTTACATTGGATCTCTTTTTAACCCTCCTGATCTTCCATATCCTTGAATAAATGCCAGAGATCGAAAATCTATTTTGGAATTGTTTTTCCCCATATATTTTGCTGCTAAAAAGATGGCCATTTTTTCTAGCATGTTTCTTTTATGAGAGCCAGGACCAGGACATCCCCCCTTCCTTTGTTTCTACTATCCATTGTTTATTTATTCTGTCACAATACAGTGGCAGAACCCTATACATGTGTTTCATTGGGGTTTCTTCCCCCATATTGTTGTGCGCGTCCCAAATGCTTCAATTAGACCCTACTGCTTTGCTGCGTATGCTTCTGCTTATTACACAAAAATACAGATCAACCCACTTTTTCCCCCACCCCTTATACTTTTTCCACTTTGATTTCACCCACACACACACCGTGACTCATCCACTTTCCTTCCTTTTTTATCACAAAAGACAGCAAGAGAAAATATACAAAAAATAATTGATTAAAATCGAGGCCCATTCCTTATACCGAGCCACTACTGTTTTTCCTTATATGCTTTGTAATACCACCTTCCATGCCTTTTTTAATATGCTGAGGATTCCATTGCTTTAATCATCATAAAAGAATAATATGTGGTACTACCTTCTCAACCTATTATGGCTAAGGATCCTTTAATTCCCAGTCCTTATAAGCTTGGGCTCCCTTTCATCTCAGTCTTTATACACTGAAGCTCCCTTTTTCCATTATAAAAAGTGGAAAAACAGAAATATGCTACAATTTCAATACATAACCCACCTCCTATCCAATCTACTCCATAACACATCATCAAAAAATCCTATTCCATAATAGATCACCAAAATCTCCTACTCCATAATACATCACCAAAAGTCCTATTCCATAATACATCACCAAAAGTCCTATTTCATCTATTCCACTGACCTCTTACATCATCCACATCACCATACTATCATACATTCATACATACATGTTCTCATGTTGTTATCACTTGCAAGAGTATACTCGCTCTGTTACGAAGCTGGCCTGTTTTTCTGGAGCCACGCCCCGCTTTAGTGAGCAGAGAGGATTTCTTTTAGAATGGCTCCTACTAAAATCGTTCAGGATACATGCGTTTTTTTATTTAGGGGACTGATCACTATAGATGTGTGGCTCTTCTGGTGACTGGCCTAGGGCTTTGCAAAGTACTAGGGCAAGAAACTAAGATTACATCGGGAATGTCACCACTGAAAGGTAGGCCCTAATTATAGGGGTACCCCTTAATTATATGGGTACCCCTAATCACGCTCACACCAGAATAAAGTTCTCTTCTCTAGGGAATTAAGGCCAAGAGTCTATCTTGCAAGGATAATAAATGTATTCTACACAGGCATGAGGATAGGAGCAAAGAACGCTGCTGCCTGAACGGTGTCCCTCAACCAGCCATGTTACTTAACATACTGCTAGCCTATGCAAGAGTACACTGTAGCTCCTGTTTTTTCATCATTCTGCTACATTATCAACATTTATATATAAAAACATTTTCCTGTCATGCTCTCCCTATTTCATTCATTCTCCACATATTTTTATCTGGTCCAGTAATTCCCCATAAACCCTTGTTTTCCATAATTCTGCATGTCGTGCATTGAGCATGTACAATCCCATTTTAGC
Organism: Ambystoma mexicanum; assembly: GCA_002915635.3. Lineage (NCBI taxonomy): Eukaryota > Metazoa > Chordata > Amphibia > Caudata > Ambystomatidae > Ambystoma > Ambystoma mexicanum. The sequence continues at coordinate 86,418,534 of CM010938.2, read as the reverse complement.
ATACATGGTTTTTTGACAGACAGCCAACAGCTGGTGAGCCACTTCGTGTGCTCTGCCAGAGCTACTCAGTGATGCAACACTGCATGAGCCCTGCGATCTATTTTTAGCGCAGGCCACATTCCTTTTGGCAGCGAGCCTGCTTCTGTCGTGCGTTGAGATTTTAAAACAATAGAATTTGCTCTAATCAGAATGATAAACAAGAAGCATTTGAAAGCCAACATTAGCAGTCTACGAAGAGGTTACTTCTGCTCTAGTATAGATACAGCAGACTTTTTATCAATAACATCCAGGAAGGTATGCAGCTTGTAGTATTAATGCAGGACCATATGTAAAAGGTACATGTAGCCCAAAATAGACAGAGAACTCACATTAGCTGCCTCAGAGAATGCAAAAGTGCTCGAGCATGGATAGAGGAGTACAATTGGAAGGAAGGAGAAATAATCACATACCATTGCATGGATAGCGGATGCAGATTAGAAGCTACCAGGAAGGTCTATGTATCCATACAGAGTGAGATTAGAAGTGGGACATGGTTTTCGACATAGTGTTACCATTATAAATCAAAGGAACAAGTGCCTCTGGTGTGCAAGAAATCAGTGCTCACTATTATAGTGGAAGCAATACTTATGCCAGTGAAACCATGAGTGAGGCTTATTTGAAGATCATACCTTGAGAAGGAAATCACTCTGAAGGGCTGACAATTTTGAATGGTTTAGGTACTGGCAATTCTGAAAGGTTAGGCAAAACAAGATTACATGAGATGCCTACGTTCACACAGCGGCTAAATGGTGAAGCTGGGATTTGTGCCAACTCTGCAATTTCTACATTTGAAACTTTCTTTTCCAGTTTTTACCATGATCTAAAATAATCTCATTTTTATAAAACGGACTTAGAAAGTACACAAATCACATTACGAAACATGACAATTTTAAAAAGCAAAATGTTATAGAAGGGTGTTGCGCAAAATGGGAATGATTCTAGCTTCATTTTCTCCATAATTAAGCGAAGTATATAAGTACCAGCATACCAACTAATGTGTTTTGACAGATTTAATCTGGGTTTTCATTTGTATTTTAAAGCTTTAAATACTTTCAAAACACTGGCTTGTGAAATTGTCATTTATAAATGCGCAGAAAAACCTTTTGACTTTTACAAAAAAGCAAACAGTTTTTTTGGGTCAAACTAGCAGACCTTAAAATATGCTTGTCCAAGGCCTGCAACATCTGGCCCACTCTCTTCTGTATACCTAGTCTTCCACTCAAATGTCCCACAAAAGAAGAAATATCAAGTAATGGGCTAAACGATGCCACCAGCATGTGAGAAGGCAAACCACACAGAAGACAGCACAGTAATGCAAGAGATACATATTAGATGATTTGACCAGGATCAATGTATCGTCTGCTGGCAAAGCCAGGATACAAGCATGAATGCTTTGGTTCCACAGTCTTGAATTTGGATACTTATTCACCTCTTGGACTAACAGTTTATGCTCATCATTGGAGGTGAATGCCTAGGTTTTACAATACCCCATCTGAAGAAACCAATTTCTAGACCTACACAATACGTCAGTTTTTATAACAACCCTTATCTGGTGCAGGTACATTGCTGATAATGGCACCTGTTTTGCTGCAAAACCAAGTACATATGCAGGTGGGTTTATAGACCCCAGACATTTGAACAGCTCAGCCAGCCTTGCTGGAATTTGCTATTCTAATCTTGAATATAAACACATATCTCAGCAATGAGTGCTTAACATACTGAGCTAACTTCTAACCATTGTGGCACTCAATTTATCAATATTCATTTCAACTTTGGCTATTGCATATGATCAACATAATTCCCACAGGAAGGAAGGAATGCTACAGGAGTTGTGTCGTAAGGAACACACAAACTATGTATACCACAGTGAACAGGCAACAGGGTTTAGAGCCTCTGCAGCATGGCATAAAATATCCTGACCGGTGCTATTTAAGTCTTACGAACAATGGAATCTTCTTCAGATCAGGCAGCCTTATGGGGCCCCCCCTCCAAGCTGCGGGCCTGCGGAAAGTGCCCCTTTTGCCCTCCCATAAAAACGTCTCTGGGTAAGGGGAATTAAAGGGAGTAAACATGCTTATTCTGAATGCTGCGAGGCAGCATATCAACCTATGGGTTATGATCACAACGAGGTTGGTGACCAGACATTCTTGATCAATTCATTCCTTTGGTTGATGGAGTTGGGCCCCAAAGATATCTGTGCCCAGGGCCCCAAAAGTGCTTAAGATGGCCCTGTTCGCAAGGTCTTATTACTGCATACTTTCAACCTAAGACCTGTTCAGGAACTGTCATACCATTGATCCCCAGCACACATGCTCCCATGGGGAGACCTTTCACTTGCCTAACCACCCCAAGAGCTACTCTTCCGGCGGCATCCATCTCGATTGGAACCAATGCAAGCTCCAGTTATGTGGATACGCCGCCAAACCTAGGCGCCGAACCTGGGGGGAAAGTACGCCCCAGATTTTGATTCTACCTTATCCACAATTAACTCTCCAGTACTGTTTGCTGCTAAGGACACACTTGATGTGCCTTTTTTGAGGCAAAACGACCAGGCGCCTCCTTGCCCAGACTCCCTTGTGGAGATTAATCAGGTCCTGTGCATGTTAGTCTCCCTATATGAAAGCCTGAAGATGGAAACTAAATCCAACACTGTTCTGCTGGAATCCTTTTTCTCCAAATTTGTCAATGCTATATGCACGCTGTTGCCAGGGATGTGTTGTCCACATGGGGCCTGTCCCTTGAAAATAAAAACATAAAAGACCTGGTTATTCCAGACATTAGTTAGCCGGGGTGTATCATTATCAAACAGAGCAGGAGACCACCTGAACCATCCACTAAGAGCTGAAGAACCCAATTACGCCTCAACCGTCGTGCAAGAACACAACATTGGACAGCATTATACTGTGTGATTCAGCAACTACGGACAAAATCTGGATGATCAACAGAGAGAAATAGGAAAGGATGCGGCTCCCCAATGAAGATCTACAGTGCACGGTCCCACAGAGAGAAATGATGAAACCATTGTCTATCTCAGGAACTAGTATCCCCCATTTACCCACAGGGTCTCCCAATGTCATCACGGATTTAAGACCTGCAAAAAAACCTGCTCTGAAACCCCTTGGAAGGAAAGTTTGGACAAGACGAGAGGGGATCAAGAGAAAATCTAAAAAAACGACTGGCTGTTAATTTGAACTCTCAAGCATCATGCTTCTTTCCGAAGTCTCTCTTCCCGCAGCTGACCGCGAGTAGTGAGTTGGAGCCACCCAAACTGGATATTCATCGTGCTCCAGTTCCACCTCTTACTGACGTACTTGCTCCTGCTGCTCTGACTTATAACATGCCCACGCTTAGTGCGGTGGAGCCCACTTGCGACTTTGCTAGTCAGCGGGGTGGGCTGTCTAATTCCGGAATTTCCTGTCTAATGTTTCCCCTGGGGCTGGAAACCTAGGTGTCTGCAGATAGCCCCTTGGGGCGGGTCCTCTATCAGTGAGTGCCAGCAATCCGGGGTGGCTCAACAAGATGGAAGAATTAATGGGTGGAGGTCGGAAGTACGGCCCCCTACCGGGGTGAGTCTAACAAATAACTTGAACTCCACCAGATCGAAAAAGATCCCTCCCCAAATTGGGGTAAATGGGGCCACTGCCATTCTATTTGAAAGTGCCATTCCTGAAAACATGTCAATTAGCTTAAATAGCTCCAACATCTTACGATTACTTTCTGAGGTTACTTCTTTAAAAGGTATTTCAACCTCTGATATTAAGAGTTCACTTCCCTGTAAAACAGCACATCGACTGCTCAGTGGTCTATTTCAATTTGAGATTGATCTCTGAGTTGGTGATGCACGAAAGAGAAGCTATTCAAATTTTTGGTTTTGACATAAATAAAATGGTAGCCGACCGTACAGTTGAGAACGTCCAGATACCTATAGGCATAGACAAGCATTTATATAGGACCATCAATGCACTGAAAATAAAAATGAAGGCATCAGAAGATTCAAATGATTGGTCCTGGTTGCTCAATAATATTTTGCATTCATAACCAACGGGGGTTGGGAGGTCTCCCTTTAAGGCAGGTACCACAACATCTTTCCCTATTTTATCATGGACTACTCGAGTCCACTGGTATATATTTTACAATCCGGAAGTCTGGCAGGCACTTGGGGAACAGGGGGTTGTATGTTTGCAAGAAAACTGGTTATTGACCCCCTTCCCCCATCATGGATGGCTGTGTGATCAGTTCTCAGCTTGCTAAAAGAGGGGAACATGGTCGACCTTATGGTGGCCTTTTAACCATGGTCTGCTCTGAAGAGGGGATTAAGGTGATTGATGTAGTCAATTATTTCTGTGGTATTTTAAAAACGCATGTTGAACTGGTTGGTGATCTATCTACTCAATTATTAATTCTGAATGTTTATTGGCATGAGAAAGTACTGGATTTATCCAGCTTCCTCCAACATCTTCTCTTATGAATGTGTGGTATGAAGAGGATAATGGTGAACAAATAATTGTGGTTGGGGACTTCAATTCTGACTGCATGACACCGGGGGGATGACAAGAGTATTACAAGCGCACCTAGATCTGACTCTAAAATATTGAACGGGGCAAAATGGATGAAGTGTCTGGATAGGATTGGCCTCCAACGCCTCAATGGGGAAGTGCAGGCGGATGTACTATATAAGCCAACTTGGTCTCATGGTTCCTTATGGTCGAACATTGATTACATGTTTGTGACTGATTGGCTATTTGAAAAAAGCTATTTATTTACTTGCTCCCAAACTATTCTGAGTGATCATTATAGATTGGGGGCCACTTTCTCTATGATTCACTCCGATCCATGGATGATTAACTCAGGTCTGACTAATCTATCTACTATCTCCTCCGGCTCTCGCCTATTTTGGAACAAAGATTTCATTAAAAGGGTGAATGGTTCCTTGGCAGATCTGTTAGAACACTCTACTATGGCACAGAAGCTATGGGTGTTGTGCCCTGACAACTTCGAGGAGTTTGTGGGAACACTAATCTTTGCCCAGCAGACTGAGAAGGGTAGGGGTGCTGGTGCCAAGAGGAAGGAAAGACATGTACATGCTCATGATAAAGATCTTGCTGCTAAAAAAAGCAACTCAGAAAAGAGTTGGGAACGTTGAGACTTCATAAGGTCCTGATATTGGATGAAGTTAGCATACAGCGCAAGCGGTTGCACCAAATCTATCGTAACTGGGTAAGAGCTACCAGGGCTAAGAGACTCAGGAAGATGCTGAAGCGCTCCTGTGATCCCTGAGGAATAAGAAATCCAGGGCATTTTGGCAACATATACATTCAGTTGACTCTAGTCAGGCCAGAAAACAAATGAATGCGGTTTCTGAGAATGACTGCTATCTACATTTTTCCACCCTTTATGCCTCCCCGGATGGAGCTATAAGTGGTCTTTATCCTATTGTAGGGTATAGGATGAGTCTTGCAGCATTTTAACCAGACATTGTTTAGGGAGTGATGAAGAAAAATCAGCCCATCGAGGGCCCCTGGTCCTAACAGACTTTTCAATTACCTCCTGAAAGCTGATCCTATCCTCTGGGCAAAAGTATTAAGCGCTCTATTCAAAGAGGTGGTGTCTTCCGAAGTGTTTCCACCCTCATGGTTCAAGGCCCTTATTGTTCCTATACTTAACAAGGGAGTAAGAACGAAGCCATTGAATTACCGACCCATTGCCCTCTTGGATATTGACAGCAAGGTATTTACATCTATCTTGCTGTCACACCTAGGAGTGGGCTGCGTCTGCCGGGTGTTAGTGAGAATTCTATTTTCTGGGCTAATTCCCTTCAACCTTAGAGACCCCCAGCTCTTTTGCTGACTTTAGGACTTTTTAATTTTAACCCTGGAATGAGTGAGCCCTTTTTCTCACTCTGTCATGTATTTTGACCTGATTTGGATTCTGCGTTTCCTTTGTTTTTGGAGTCTGACAAACTCAATAGGCATCTACTTTTTGTATGGTGACACAAAGCACCTTCAGTGCAGTGTCACAGAGAAATCCTTTAGATTTCTCTTTAAGGTTTAAATACCCTTTCTTGGGTGAACTACTGTTCCCAAGAATAGTAAAGTGACATTGACTTGACTTACGTTTTTTCTTTGTAGATCCAGCGCACCCCATCTTATGTGGAGTGCTGGGGGGTTACTTAGTAGCCCCTTTTCCTACTTACTCATGTAACATTTTCTATGTTACCCTCATTACTTTAAATGGCTGGTGGCAGTGGTTTAATTTTCATACCATTGTGCTTTTCTACCGCAGGCTGAATCCTCAGCTGCAGTATAGCACCCATGGGTGAACATTTCGTCAAAATGTCCCTGGTCTTCTTTTTTCACCATTCTCTGTTTGTGAGGTCTTTCTTGGGTTTTACTCTGTGTGTCGAGGCAGATTTGAACCCTTTGTTCATTTTGCATTTGGCGGACTTCAGCCCTGAAGCCCGCCTCTGGCTCTAGTTTGTCTGGAAAGGCAGGTTGTGAGGGAGGTTCCCGAAACTCCCCTGTCCTATGTCTCTAGGAATGCCTGAATGCAACCAGTCCTGATTGGCTGGCTGGCTGTCCTTTCAGGACAGTCACCCTGCTGTGTGATTGACAGCCTAGGCTGTGCATGAATGGGAGAAACCTGCTTAAAAGGCAAGGATTTTGGGACTAGAGTCTGGAAGGGACGAATTATTCCCTTGGGTTAGTGGGACCAACTAACCCGGGGACTAACTCCACTGGACCATCTTGCCGGACTGGCTGTACTTCTGCGCTGCTGCAAGAACCGAGTGCAGGGGTCGAGAAATCCGTAGTCGAGTGCAAGGACTGAAACCTGTCCAGAAGCTCCAGGAGTCTCCTAAGGACCCTACTAAAGCAAGATGACCAGAGCTCGAGTCCCCTCACCAGAGTGCAGGACCCAAGGAGTGAAGGAAGCCCTACCGGTATCCAAGATCCGCGATAGTGTTGTTTACCAAGTGCTGAAACCGCAAAGTGCCGCTCAACCGGAAAGAGCCCGGAGCTGCCGATGACCTCCAATGTGCCACCACAGGAGCCATCCAGACGTCCTCCCTCTTGTCCCCACGACTGAGGGTTAAGAACACAGGGTCTGCATCGCTGCAACAGGACAGAATCCAGCAAGCCCACTCTTCTTCAAACCAGAGGTACTGTTTAGACTTGGAGTACTTACCTCAGTGTCTTTGAGCTGTGCTTTTCTCAGGTGAGACTTGCCGTGGCTTACCTTTAAAGTTGATTCCAACTCTGCTTTTCATGGGCCTAACAGCTAGTGACCCTACAAGGGATTTTTCTACAAACTCTCTAACTTTGTGCAAGTCTTTATGTCTAAGAAGTGCCTCCACTTCATAGACTGTGTTCCAATCGACTTTCACTGTCCTGGCTCCCTGCAGACTCTTCTAACCCATTGACTTTGAAACTGTTTGTCCGTTTTGGTCCAAAAAGATCGAATGAAAATGACATACCCAACCAAATATCCGAAAAACGTACTACCAAATGTTCTACCCTCCAGAATTTCGACTTTTGGAGGATAGAACATTTGGTAGTACCTTTTTTAGAACAAAAAAAGGGCAGCGGCGTGTCCCCTGCTCACTATACTGTGAGCAGGGGTTGCAGGGGTGTCCCTCGCAGCCATTCCAAACAAAAAGAAAAAAGGGCTACGGGGTGTCCTGAAAAAAAAGCACTGGTTCCTGATCACGGAAGTGAAAGGGAACAGGCGTTGCAGGGACCAGCGAGTCGGAGGCAAGGTAAGTAGGGGTTTCAGGGTGTGTTGGGGGTGTGTGGTTGGGGGTGTGAGCAGGGGTGTGGGCAGGGGATAGCCAAGTCAGAAATGTTCAGGGGAGAATAGACTGAAGGTTATTTAAAAAAAATAATCTTTAGTCTTTTCTCCCTCGAACATTCCTACCTCGGTCATTCAACCCCAAACTGTTTGTCCCTCATAGGTGGTAACTTGTTTTACACTGTTATTGCTGGGAAAGGCTTGTCCAGATTTCATTTGAAGATTTTGTTGTCCTCACACATACTGAGAATCTTTGAAACCTTTTCCTTCCTTAATCCTTTCCGCAACCTCAGAATCTACATTCTATGTGTGATATATAAATGCCATTACTGGCCTTGTGAATGAAGTCACCTCAGGGTACAGAATTGTGTAAGAAGCATATCCAAAGAGTAGCCACTAAATTGTTTGATTCTGAAAAGTTTTTTAAAGTATATTTATGGTATGGCATATCTTGCCCTTTTTAAATAACGCTTATTTAAAAATTGATGTTGAATAAATAAATAACTATGTGTAAGAGAAACCTTGAGTGTAAGTGTTGGTTACTTGTATTTACGAATTTCATTTGTACAGCTGTACAGCTCACATTTACCCCTCTTTAGATAGGCCTGGCTTCTCAGTCACACTACCAACTTGTGTAGTATAGACCTATACCAAAAGTTGGGTTACCTAATACTAAGCAGATAGGTTTCATGTAGTCTCACAAAGTGTTACTACATCGATTCAGTGCAGAAGGGTAAAAGGTGAAGTACTCTGTAGTCCAACAGTGTATGCTGTGTCTAATGCCTGTCCCCGCTAGAGGACCTAAGAATGCAGGGTGGAGTGCCTGGTACCTGAGCCCAGGGGGGTGAATGCGAGAGACAGACTTCCCTGTACCAGCCAAGAAAGACACAGAGTCAAGAAAGAAGTGTTCAGAACACTTTAAAAACCCAGATACTGGGGTATTTTGAACAATCTGGCCAGTGGCCTTGGAATACAGGGAGAGAGGGATAAACTGAGGACCATGGTCCTAAAGGAAGTGAAAGACCTGGTTGGCTGCCCGATTGTTTGTTATCCCCTTTCTAACTGCACCATTATTGATCTAGTAATATCTAATCTCTTCTTTTGTGATCAGAATAAAATGTGTAAAGCCTTATACATTGTCTCAGGTCGTATGGTGATCCCCAAGCCATTACAACACATTATGGAAGACACACAGGGCCACCTAAAAGAATATTGTTCCTTTACACGTTTATCTGTTCGAATTTTCAGATTTTATGACAGGATCTTGATTGTGCAAAAGCATGAAACTAAAGATTTTCTGACAGTAGTCAGAGTGTCTTGGCAATATAAGCACTGAAATAAGGGGAAGCAATAAGGGGAAACTAGGAGGACCAATGTGTAGTAGAATGAGAGGACTATTATGAGTAAGAGATAAAACCTATGTTATACACTTTTCAAAAAAGACAAAAACCTTGTACACTCAGTGGTGTAGTGACATTTCATCCTGATAACATTTTTTCTTGTAAAATACTTTTTCTTTGTAAAATTCTTCTTTGTATCATCCTACTGTAGATTTGTGTTGGCCTTCTACACATTGTTCTAAATAGTTCTTAGGAATCTTCTTGATTTTTCTTGAACTGCTTGAAGGTGATTTATTCTCTTATCAGAGTGAATTTGGATTACTCGTTATGGTAACAAGGCTTGCTGGTGTGATATTGGTGTTAGTTTCCCGTTGGACCAAAGGAGACATCCAATTGCATCAGAAGTGTTATTAAAATAATTTAAGGTGAATTTTAGAGCCTTAAGGAGTGTATTCTTATGCCCTCCCATCTTAACAAACTGTGCATTGCTATGCACAGGCCAGAGGCCAGTGTGGGAGGTGATGCAGTAGTGTGTGACAGCCCTCTTAGGTAGAGCTGGCAAACAGACCTAGACAGGAGGTAGAGCACAGCACTTTGCCACTCGCTTCCTCTCACATGAACGTCCTTGTGCATCAGGTTTGGGGTGGTCCAAGTATGCATACTCCACCACATCTTCTGATAGGTAAGAATGAGAAGGGTTAAAGAAGCCCCTTCATCTTCTTGAGTGCAATATTAGGGGCCCTTGCTGGATAATTGAACTGCAGACACCATCAACTGGTAACCATTCGCTCACTGACCCCCTGCACTGTGCCAAGTACGCTTGGTGATGAGAATGTACGAAAGGGAGGCCCTGGATCCAAGACATGCAAAGGACAACATATGCTGTTTGGGATTCTGTCTTTGCATTTTCAAACCAGCTTGCATTGGGGAGCGAGAATGAAGAAGAGTCTGTCAATATTTTCATTGTAGTTTATGGGGTGGAGAATTTCTACTCAACATTGGTGTGTCACCGGTCTCACCAATTCAATAAACTCAAATTTGTTTTACGTGGTTATATGTTTTTTTAATGTTACATTTCAATATGCTAGCAATATGATCAAGCTCAAACTCATCTCTAAAGAGTTTGGCCATTGAATACAAAATGAAATATGTTTTTTTTAAACTTTGTTTCTTGATCCTTTTACCAAACTATGTTTTTTATTTAAACATAGGGCTATATTTGTATCACAAAAAATAATATAGGGTTTCCCTACCTCTGATAGCTTTCAGGTTCTGAAAGAAATGTTTAATTGAATCATATGATTTGATTTTCAAAACATCGAATGCAAAACACTAAAAGCAGCCCAACCCAGACAGATAAATACACATTGCACATTCTCACCTTTGTAAGTACAGCAGTGTGATCCTCACCACAGGAGATGTATGTGGTTTTTTTGTTTTTCAGAGTTTCAACAAATATTGGAAAATGCTGGTCTTTAAGAGGGGAAAAACAAAACATTAAACTTCTTAAGAATAATTTTTACAACATACATGTTTCCTAATTTACCATTTAAAATGAAAAACAATGCAACTTTTAATATCAGGTTACCAACATTTTAATGTACATTTGTTTGTATAGCGCTTAGATGTTTTAGCAACGCTTGTCCCACCTGTGAATTTGCTTTAGAATGTGTGTCAATGCAGTAGTGCTAAGTAAAAGTATGTACAGAAATCCATGTAGCTGCTTTGGAAATGGCGTCCAGTGGGACGTTTGCAATAAAGGCCAAAGTAGCTACTGTACCCCTGGTAGAGTGAGCTCTTGTGTGAAAGGCAGAGTTTTGTTTGATAGAGAGTAGCAGAGCTGTATGCATTTCACTATCCATCAGGGGAGATGGCATTTTTGAAACGTGATCAACCTACCTGCCAGGTGCTATGAAGACAAACAGTTGGTCTGTTTTTCTTAGCATTTTTTTGGTTTGTTTACATAGTAAACAACTGCCCTCCCTACATTTAGTGTATGGAGGTTTTTCTCGGCTGAGCTTGAAGGGTTTTGAAAGAAAGCGGGTAGTTCAATGGACTGATTGACATGGAACTTGGATATGAACTTAGGTGAAAACTTAGGGTGTGTTCTTAGTACCAACTTGACTTTATGGATAACAAAGAAAGGGTCTTCCACTGACAAAGCATGTAGTTCACTCACTTTCTTATGGAGGTGAGGGCCACCAGAAAATCCGTTTTATATGTTAGGTCTTTAAGGCTGGATTTTTCATAGGCTCAATGGGGCGGTAAACCCGTTTTACTCCTTGCATGAATGCCTTAATGACTGGGACTTTCCAACAGGACACCTTATTTTGGGAGGTGGTGTACACGGATAGAGCCGCTAGGAGCACCTTGTTGGAGTTGAATACTAGACCGGAGTCTAGTAAGTGGAGCATGTAATGAAGAATGTGTGATAGAGTACATTCGATCATTTGACTGCCACCATATCACAAATATTTTCCATTTGTTAAAATAACAGTGTCTGGTGTTTGGTTTACGTGCCTCTTTGAAGATTTCCATGCACCTTTGCGGTAGCTTTAATTGACCAAATTCTATGACTTGATTGAGAATGTGGGTGTAACTTTGTCCCCCCATGTTGGGTGAGCATGCTGAAGGGGCTCAGGAGTTTGATTGGATTGCATATCACCAGTTTGCTCAGATAGGGAAACCAAGTTTGTCTCGCCCACATGGAAGCAACCCAGATTAGAGTTACTTGTTTTGGTGCATCTTCTTCACTATCCTGCTCAGTAGCGGCGTTGGGGGGAAAAGCATTAGCACATTTCCCTGACCTGCTCATCCACAGGATATCATCTAAAATGTTCTGCTGAGCTGCCACTCGTGCTCTTCAGGTAAAGGATCTCTGCTAGTGAGTCTGCCAGAGAATTGAGTTCCCCTGGAATGTGTTGCGACACTAGGAACATGTTCCGCTTGAGTGGTCACTTCCAAATCTTTTGGGCGAGCCTGGACAGACTTGGAGAGTGTGTGCATCCCTGCTTGTTCATGTAAAACATGGCAGTGGTGCTGTCTGTGGAGATTTGTACTATTTGGTCTGATAGATGCACTCGAAAACTTGCAGGGCTTTGAGCACTGCTAATAGCTCTAAAAGGTCTATGTGATTTTGGGCTGTGATATGGGTCTACAGGCCATGCACTTTGTGGTGAAGGTAATGGGCTCTCCACCCGGTGAGTGATGCGTCTGTTGTGACAATCGCTTGCACTGTAGGGCTCTGAAATGTTTTTCCTTTCAACAGATTTTCCTTTGTCCACCAGCGTAGCACTTGAACTAGGGTCAGCGAAATAACTACTAGGTCGTCCCACTCACCGCTTGCCTGAGACCATTGTTTCGCTAACCACTCTTGCATAGGGCGCAATGCAGAACCATGCGTGCAGAACCAGGTAAATGCATGAAGCTATCATCCCGAGCAAGCGCATTGCTCTGCGTACGGTTATTTGGCAATCGGCTAGATACTGAAGTAATTGCAGCAGTATGTTTTGCACTCTTTCGTTTGACGGGAAGACTAGTCCATCGTCCGTCTTTATGATAGCTCCCAAGCCCTGTTTTGTTTTGCTTGGAACGAGACTTGATTTTTTTCTCGTTGATTGAGACTCAAAATTGGAACAGAAGATTGATTGTTCTTTGGGGTTTTGCTTGCAAATTTGAGGGGATTCTCCTGTTATCAGCCAGTCATCAAGATAAGGGTACACTGCGATTGATTCTCTGCGTAGGTGTGCTGACACTACTGCTAGTACCTTGTGAATACCCTTGAAGCGGAGGCTATGCAGAAAGGTAGCACCTTGAATTGGTAGTGTTGATTCACTATTTTGAAGTGGAGGAATCTCCTGTGCGCTGGGAACATTGAAATATGAAAGTATACATCTTTCATGTCCAAGGTTTCCATGTAGTCCTCCTGTTTTAACAATGGGATTATTTCTTGTAGCGTTGGCATGCAGAATTATTGGATCTTGACATAGGTGTTCGCAGGGCGCAGGTCTAAGACAGGGCGCATTGTTAGGTCTTTCTTTGGCACAAGGAAGTGCATTGAATAAATACCCTTGTTTACCTGGTTTGCTGGGACGATTACTATGGAATCCTTTAGTGCTGTGCTTTGACCTCTTCTAGCAGGATGCATTGTTCTTCCTGTGTAGTTTGTCTTTGTCTTGGTGGGTGGTTGGCTGGTGTTTCGTATTAGCTCTATGCAATAGCCCCCTGCCACGGTGGAAAGTACCCACTTGTCTGACGTGATTGCAAGGGAGAATTCTCAGAAATGTGCTAATTCCCTTCTACCTTAGAGACCCCCAGCACTTTTGCCGGACTTTAGGACTTTTAATTTTTAAACATGGAGAGTGAGAGACCCTTTTTTTCAAACTCATGCATTTTTGTTTAATTTGAACTCTGTGTTTCTTTTGACTTTGGAGTCTAACAAACTCTATAGGATTCATCTTTATATTGTGTTACACAGCACCTTCAGTGCAGTGGCACAGCGATGTCTCTTAGATTTCCCCAAAGTTTAATAACACTTTCTCTTGGCGAACCTACTGTTTCCAAGAGCAGTGAAGTGAAATTGACTTTACTTAAATTTTTGTAACTTTCTAGACCCAGCAAACACTCTCTTACCATAGGGTGTTGGAGGGGTAACTTGGTGTCCCCTTCGTCTAGTTTCTCATTTAACATTTTTATGTTACCCTTTCTACAATTTATGGTGGGTGGCAGTGGTTTACTTTTTAATACCATTGTGTGCTTTTACTGCAGGCTGCACTTGCAGCTGCAGTAAGGCACCCACGGGTGCCCATTTTATCAAAATGGCCCAGTCTTCTTTTTTTGTCATTTCTTGTTGGAAAGGTCCTTCTTGAGATTTACTCTGCATGCCAAACCAGCTTTGGTCCCTTTGTTCATTTGGCTTTGGTGGGCATCAGTGCTGAAACCTGCCTCTGGCTCCAGTATGTCTGGCACAGGCAGAGAGGTGCCCGAAACTCCCTGTGTGTAATCCCCTTGGTTACAGGAATGCACCCAAAGGTGATTGGCCGGCTGGCTGTCCTTGGAGGACAGCCACCCTGCTGTATGATTGACAGCTTTTCTGCGAATGAATGGGAGAAACCTGCATAAAAGGCAAGGCTTTTTGCTTGGAAGGCAGAGTCGACCACTGGATGAAGGAATCCGAAGAAGAACTTGGAATAGACGCCTGCTGCAACTCCTGGACCGTTGGTTTGCCCGGTGAAGCCCTGCTGCTGTGTTGAAGCTCCAAATTCGCCTCGACTAGAGAAGACCTGCAAAGGACGACTTCTCCCCTTGGGTTGGTGGGACCAATCAACACCAAGACAAGCTCATCTGGACATCCTCTCAGAGCGGCTAAACTTCCATTGCTGCTGCAGGAACCGAGTGCCAGGAAGAGGAACACCAGAATCAAGTGACTGTCTTTAAGTCGGGCCCAAAGCTCCAGGAAGATCCTCCGGGCTCCCAGGAATCAGGACTGACCAACCATGAGCCACCTCAACAGTGTGCTGGACCCCAGATGCGAGGAAAGGCCATAGTGGTATCCGAGAACCGCAGTGGTGCTATTTGCAATAGACGCAAGGAGCTGAAACCGCAAAGTGCCGCTGATCTGAAGTTTGCCCATTGCTGCCGCTGACCTTCCATTCGTAGTGCAGGAGTCCCCAAACGTCCTCCCTCTTGTCCCCACGACTGAGGCCCAGGAACAACAGGATCTGCAGACCTACACAGGAACAGAAGCCAGCTGGAACCACTTTCTTCTTACCAAAGGTACTGTAAACTAAGGGGTTGCTTACCTCTTGTCATGTAGCCTTACTAGCTCTCAGTTGAGACTTGTTTTGATTGCCTTGCAGAGTTGCTTGTAAGCTTTGCCCTTCCCAAGCTTCCCAGCTTGTGGCCCTACAGTGATTCTATTTTTACTACAAAGACTTCTAAAACATTGTGCAAGACTTTTTCTTACCTGCAAGAAGTGTTTCAGCTCACATAGACTTTTGTTCAACTAACATTGACTGGCCTGGCTCCCTGAAAGACTCTTCTTACCTCTGACTTGGTGTTTTTAACTTTCCTCCAGGAGAGGGTTACTGTACTTGGCATTGGGGGGTTCAAAAAGTACTTACATGCTTCAGAATATTTGCCTACCTTTGTTTTATTCCCAAAACCCTTTCTTTAAAACCAATCGCAGTATTGCTCTAAATGTACAGGTGATATATTAATGTCCACAGTTTCCTAGTTATTTAAGTCACCTGAGGGTGTAGGAAGTGTCAGTGTGCCATCCCAAATGGGTACTTGCTGATTTAGAGAAACTAAGAGTGTGTATTTTGAAGTGTATTTTTTGTGTGTTACATATCTATATTGCTCCCTTCTGAAGAAGGCTTATTCAACTGAATGTTTAAATAAATTCATACTTGTTTAATCAAGAAACCTTAAGTGTAAGAGTGTATTTGAATACTTGTCACTGTGAATCTCTGTGTAAACACCCTACTGCTTCCATTGACCCCTCTTGAGATAAGCCTGGCTGTTCAGCTACACTACCAACCTCTGTAGTACAGACTTATACCAAAGGTTGGGTTACCTATTAAAGGAGGAAAAGGTTGGTGTAGTCTTCCAAAGGGTACTGCACACAATCTTGCCTAAAGGTGATTCCCTCCCATGTGTGGGTAAAGTTAGAAATACAATCTCCTACTGGAGAGGTATGGGGAAACCTGTAGCAGGTGGTTATTGCTTAGGCAGGATGGAGCCCCCTCTTGAGGAGGATGATCTGCCTCTACTCCTGGACCTTCTGTGGCCTCTTTGAAAGTTTTGTTAGAGGGACTTCCCCTGTGAGGAACCCCAAGACAAACTCTGCCCACCCTGGTTGTAATTGGAGGACCGCTGGGAGTTCGAACATCTAAACTAGCATGTATTTGAACCTCCTCTCTGCACAAAGAGTTTGTTTGTGAGTTGCCCCAGGGATCTGAGGGTGTCATATTCCTCCTTAGCACTATTCAGTGCATCCTCGACCGCTTTACCGAATAATGCGTTGGGCTCGATAGGCATGTTCAAAATGGTGGCTTGGGTCTCCAACTTCAAACCTGATTGACGTAGCCATGCATGGCTTATGATGAGGGTACCATCCGCTACAATTCGCCCCGCATTGTCTGCAGCGTATAAGTTATTTTTAAGAATACAGCTTGCTACTTGTCTCACTTCAGCAATTGTTTGTAAGAGCAGTGTCTTTAGGGGTTCTGGGACCGATTCTATTTGCTGTGAGTCCTTGTCCCACTTGTGGCAATTGTAACTGGACAGTAGCGTAGTGTTGTTTGCTATCATCACTTATAGGCAGCCGAGGAAGCTACTTTCCTGCCTAGGGTGTACATCTTTTTGCTCTCCTTGACGGGCGATGCTTTGGCAGAGGCTAAAGGTGTCACTGCTCTCTTTGTTGTGGTGTGGACTACTAGAATGTCTGGCTTTAGCTGCCCCATAATGTACAATGGGTCTGATGGGGCTGGTCTAAAAAAAAATTGATGCGTGGGTTTACTGCCCTTGTCAGATTCGGGGTAAGTAGAGAAGGCTGAATGCGCCTTTGTATAGATTGAAGTAGTGGGATGAACTGTGCTGCAGATCTCTTCTCCCGCAGTATGTCCTCTATGAAGTCTTTATCAACTTGAGCTTCCTGGGTGTCGATTTTAAAGTGTTCTGTAGCTTTTAAAAGAAGGTAATTGTACTGCAGCTGGTTGTCCACCGGGGAATCAGCCACTGGTTGGTCGGTATGGTCTGGGGATTGGATGATGTATACATCATCGTCGTCATTGTCATAGTATTGATCTGTGTCCTCTTGGTCTTCTCGGCCTACTATAGAGCCAGGGTCTTGGGAACCTTGAGAGTCGTAATAATATATGTCATCGATTTGGGGTTGAATGCCCGAAGCGGAAATGTTCGAGGGAGAAATGACCGAAGATTATTTGTTCTAAATAATCTTCGGTCATTTCCCCCCTGAACATTCCCGATGGGCCCAAACCCCTAACCACACACCCACCCACACCGCTGCCCAACCCCCAAAACACCCCCGCCACACCCCCACCTCCCTACTCACCTTGCATTTCGTCTCGCTGTGTCCCTGCGACGCCTGTTCTCTTTCACTTCCATGATCGGGAACCGGCGCCGCAGGGTCCTTTCCTTTTTTTTTTCTTTAGGTCAGCTGCGGGGGTGTCCCCCGCAACTCCTGCTCACTAAGCTGTATAGTATAGTGAGCAGGGTGTTGAGGGGGACACCCCTGCAACTCCCTGCAACCTTTTTTTCTTTTTCTTTTTTCTTCTTGACTACGAGACAGCTGCGGGGGTGTTCCCTGCAACCCCCGCTCACTATATTGTACAGTATAGTGAGTGGGGCATTGAAGGGGACACCCCCGCAGCCCCAGCTCACAATATAGTTAGCAAGGGTGCGGGAGACACCCCTGGAAACCTCAGCACCAAATGCGTGCTTTGGTCAAACTTTTCAGCAGTTCAGTCTTTTCTAACAGCTGAAAATCGGCCAAATCACACATTTGGACATTCAAATTCAGTCTTTTTGGCCTAAACCATGTAATCAGCAACGTCTATAGGTTTGTGTTCTGTCTAGGCAGGCTCTTTTGGTGTTGGGCTGCTTCTTAGCTGCTTCGCCTTGAGAGGCCCCCTGAAGGTTGGTAAGTTGATCTGGGTGTTGATCAAAGAAATTAACAAAACTAGACATTCTCCTCATGACCCTATCAGACTGTTCCGGGGTCCATTGGGAGGAGCTTGGCAACACTGAGGGAACAGGTGCTGGCAGAGGCCGTGGAGCAGGAGGCTGTTTGTGATGCATTGTCCCTGAAAGGGTGTCTTGTGCAGAATAATCCCACTCTTTGATCTTTGTGATTTTGAGGCTTGGGGTGGTGAGGATTTTGAGTTTTTCAATGTCTTTGCCTTGAGCAGTGTTAGAGAGAATTCTTAGAAATGTGCGAATTCCTCTCTCCCTTAGAGACCCCCATCCCTTTTGCTGGACTCTAGGACTTTTAATTTTTAACCTGGATAGAGTGAGACCTTTTCCCCACTCTCTCATGTGTTTTTCAGTGATTTGAACTCTGTGTTTCTTTTGGTTTTGGAGTCTGACAAACTCCATAGACATCATCCTTTTACATTGTGACACACAGCACCTTGAGTACAGTGACACAGGGAAGTCTTTCAGATTTCCCAAAGGTTTAAATACCTTCTCTTGGATAAACTACTGTTTCCAAGAGCAGCAAAGTGAAATTGACTTTACTTACATTTGTAACTTTCTAGACGCAGCACAAACTATCTTGCAATAGGGTGATGGAGGGGTTACTTAGTATCCCCTTTGTCTAGTTTTTCATGTGACATTTTTATGTTTCCCTTTTCACAATTAATGGCTGGTGGCAGTGGTTTACTTTTAACTACCGTTGTGTGTTTTTACTGCGTGATGCGTTTGCAGCTCCAGTGAATCACCTTTGGGTGCCCATTTTGTAAAAATTTTCCCGGTCTTTTTTCGCCATTTCTTGTTGTAAAGGTCTCTCTTGAGATTTACTCTGCGTGCAAAACCAGGTTTGGTCCCTTTGTTCATTTTGTCTTTGGCAGGATTCACGAGTGAAGCCCGCCTCTGGCTCCAGAGTACCTGGCAGGGGCAGGAAGTGAGGGAGGTGCCCGAAACTCCCTGTGCTTAATCCCCTTGGTTACAGGAATGCACATAAGGGGGACTGGTCGGCTGGCTGTCCGGCAAGGACAGCCACCCTGCTGGGTGATTAACAGTCAGGCTGGAATGAATGGGAGAAACCTTCATAAAAGGCTAGACTTTTTGGCTTGGAACGCAGAGTCGACAACTGGATGAAGGAATCCGAAGAAGAACTTGGAAGAGACACCTGCTGCAACTCCTGGACCATTGGTTTGCCCGGTGAAGCCCTGCTGCTGTGCTGAAGCTCCGAATTCGCCTCGACTAGAGAAACCCTACAAGGATGACTTCTCCCCTTGTGTTGGTGGGACCAATCAACTCTAAAGTGAACTCGTCTGGACATCCTCTCAGAGCTGGCTGTACTTCCTTGCTGCTGCAGGAACCGAAGTGCCAGGGAGAGGAACACCAGATTTGAGTGCATCACTTTTAAGTCAGACCCGAGCTACTGGAAGATCCTCCGGACTCCCAGGGAGCAGACTGACCTAGCCTGAGCCACCTCAGCAGAGTGCTGGACCCCAGATGCAAGGAAAGTCCAGAGTGGTATCCGAGAATCTGCGGTGGTGCTATTTGCTGAGACGCAAGGAGCTGAAACCGCCACTGATTTGAAGTTTGTCATTTGCTGCCGCTGACCGTCCCATTGCAGAGCAGGAGTCCCCAGAAGTCCTCCCTCTTGTACCCACGACTGAGGCCCATGAACAACAGGATCTGCAGAGCTGCACAGGTACAGAAGCCAGCTGGAAACATTTCTTCTAACCAAAGGTACTGTACAGTCTAAGCGAACTTACCTCTTGTTGTGTAGCCTTACTTGTTCTCAGTTGAGACTTGTCTTGGTTGCTCTGTAGAGTTGCTTACAGCTCCACCTCTCACAAGCCTAAACAGCTTGTGGCCCTTCATTGATTCGACTTTTCTACAAAGACTTCTAAAACATTGTGCAAGACTTTTTCCTTACCTGCAAGAAGTGCTTCACCTAGACTTTTGCTAACTTAACATTGGCTGTCCTGGCTCCCTGAAAGACTTCTTACCTCTGACATTGTGCTTTACCTTTCCTTCCAGGTAGGGGTTAACTTACTTTGCATTGGGGGGTTCAAAAGTACTTAGCTGTTTCAGAATATCTGTGTGATCTCTTGTTTATTCTGTTAACCTTTTCTTTGACACTAATCTAAGTAATACTCAAAATGTACCAGTGATATATTAATGTCCACAGTATCCTAGCTATTTAAGTCACCCGAGGGTGTAGGAAGTGCCTGTGTGCTATCCCCAGTGGGTACTTGCTGATTTAGAGAAACTAAGAGTTTGTATTTTGGAGTGCATTTGTGTGTTACTATTATATTGCACCTTCTGAAGAAGGCTTATTCAAACTGACTGTTAAATAAATAATTGTTTAATCAAGAAACCTTGAGTATAAGGGCCTCATTACACGTAGTGCGGTAAACCATGGCGCTATTAGCGCCATGGTTCATGCCGGTAATTTACCGGTACCGCCCTGGAGGAAAGGGGAATTACCGCCTTATTCCAAGTTTGGGAAGGCGGTCATTCCGCCTTCCTCCATTGCCCTTCCCCATTCCCATTTTTGCCCCATAGGGCTCTATGGGAATGGGGAAGGTGCTAATTACGGCACTGCAATTTTGCGGTGCCGTAATTAGCACCAAGGTCCCTTAGCGGGTTGGTTTTTAACGCCTGCAAAAAGCAGGCGTTAAAGCACCAACCCGCTAAGGGACCTCGTAGTAAGGCGGTAATTGTTAACGGTCACTGTTACCATTAACGGTGACCGTTAACCATTACCGCCTTCCGTGTAATGAGGCCCTAAGTGTTTATTTGGATGCATATCACTGTGAATCTCTGTGTAACTACCCTACTGCTCACATTGACACCTCTTGAGATAAGCCTGTCTGCTCAACCACACTACCAACCTGTGTAGTGCAGACTTATACCAAAGGTTGGGTTCCTATTGCCAACGGCCAAGGTTGTGTAGTGCACCCTAAAGGTACTACCCAAAATCGTACCTAGCAAGCAGGGTGTCAGAGATGTGTTTTTGTTTTAAATCACTCATTTTTGAATATTTTGCAAGGGCCATCAATGCGTCTTTTGACGCAGGGTGACCGGAACGCGAGGACTTTTCAAATTTGGTCACAGTGTCTGAAACGGACTATGGCATCTTTTTTGGGGCCTGTTGTGTGGTTATCGCGACCGCGATGAACCAGAGAACAGGGATTTTTTGTCCCTTCATTTGGACACTGTGTGTGGCTTATCGGTCGACGACGTGGACGACTGTCGGCCAAGAGGGATGTGTTTAGTTTAGTGTGGCGTGTAATGGAGGTGCTTGAGCAGCCCAGTGTTGTCTCTGTAGCAGAACCGCTGGCCTGCCTGTTGGAGTCGGGGGCTCACACGCGGGAATAGATCGGGTGACGATCACCCTCGGCATCACTTAGGACACTGATGCTACCATCGCTGGACGCTCCCTCGACGTCCATGGCACCATTGGCCTGCATGGAGTGGTGGGCCCAGCGTTTAGTTTTCCGGTCCTTTAAAGTTTTTGACCTAAAGAGTTTGCAGGACCTGCACTTTTTTTTGGCATGGTTCATCGGGAGGCAAAGGGTACACACACTGTGAATCATTCCAGGGAAACTTCCTGTTACAGGAAGGACAGAATTTATGGCAGCCTGGCAGAATACAAGGAAGCATAGGGGAATATGCTTTCTCTAAGTGAGATGGAATATGACCTCCCCCAATACCCCTACTGTACAGGGCTGAGGTCAGCCGCAGACAAGGTTCAACGAGACGGGAGTCGTCGTCGAAGGATGGTCTTGTCCTCGAAAGCCGCCGGCAGAGATCTTACAGTGTTCCGTCATCGAAAGGACAGAAAGAAAGTCTAACTTTAAACTTTTTATAAGTAATGGTGTCAGCCAGAAGAAGGAACTCTGCGATATCCCGTCCCACTATGATGTATTACTGGCAGCACGCACTGTTGACATCCCTTTTCGAGTTTTGAAAACAAAAAATGTAATACTTTGCAGCTACCACTAGATGTCGGCCCATGCATAGCATGTGATTTAAGCAAATCAACAAGACTCAGAAATAAATATAAATATATATATAATATATATGATATATAATAATATATATATATATATATATGGGATACAATTACTCACTGTAAATCGTATTTCTTATGCTGTATCCTGCTAAGATTCACATGCTGTGCATAGGCCGACATCTAGTGGAAGCTGCAGTGTATTACAGTTTGTTTTTCGAAACTCGAAAAAGGGGCGTCGACCTAGGGCGTGCCAGTAATACTATTCCTAGTGTGACGTCCACTGTACCCATGATCCCTCACGCGTGTAGGACCCTCAGACTGTTTTTTCCGCCATACTTGTCTGAAGCATAGTTGCAGAGTTCCCTGGCTTTCAGCCATTTATCATGAATTAACCTAAAATTCCTGTTCCTCATATCCCACGTCGAGACTCCGAAGATCGACGCCGGTACTGTAGAACGAACAGCCGTTGAGAATGCTCGACGGACTTTGGGCCTCGGAAGGCCTCTGGCCTCGGCCCTGCAAGTAGGGAGAGTGGGGGGTGGACATACTTACACTCGTTTAATTTCCTACATACACTCGCCCGCTGCCAGATATTAACATATGGAGAGTACTCCATTTAAATTCTGCCCAACTGCAACCGTAAGTTCCCTTGGGTAGATAAGCATAACACCTGTAATCTGTGTCTTCCTAGAGACCACCCCGAAGCAAATTGCAGAGCGTGTAATCTCTTCAAGGCTAAGACACTAAAGGACCGCTCCACCAAACGTTGGGCCCACTACGCCAGGCATCTCGAGGCCCTGGATGCTATGGATTCCTTCAGTGATGGCAGCAACACCGCTGTATCCGACGGCGAGGGCACAGGGGTGTCGTTAGGCACCCAAGCGCAAGCCCCTGACCTCAGAGGACTGTCCAGCGGGGCAGTCATGGGGACTACACCCAGCGGCAAGCGCACTACCCAAACACATTCATCTAAGCACACTAAACCCAGCCAAGACTCGACACACGTGTCGAGTCATTGGCAGAAAAAGGCACAAAGAGAACGGTCTGCAGAATCGGTGTCCTCTGGGCGCTCCAGGTCACGGTTCGCCCCATGACACACAGCAACCGTCTACGTTTGCTAAGAGTGCCACGTTACCTAAGGTCACAGAAATATGGTCGTCAGAAGACTAATCTGACCTCTAACCCCAAGCAGCACATTCAAAGTTGACTCTGGCAGTTCGTTCTATGTCTGCCTCTGAGTCTCGACATCCCTCCTCTAAAACTCCAGACCCTCGTGAACACACCTCTGAATCTCGACCCTAGGCGTCAGAAGATTCAGGGAAAGCCAAAGAGTCAGGGAAACATGCCTCTACACATGGGAAAGGGGAGAAACAACAGAAAAAAGCTTCTGAACACCAGGTTCAGAAGGAGAAACATAAATCTTCTGAGAAGTTCAAGATCCCTGACCCTGTGAATAGGCCTAAAGTTGTCCCTCCCACTCCACAGGATATGGGCATAGAAGAGGAACCACAGCAGGAAGTGGTCATTCCCAGTTCCAAAGAATGCCGCTCTGAAGACATCGACAGAGTCATGAGGAGAATGTCTTTTATGGCAAATTTTTACGAGAAAAACCCTGATTACTTCCTGAGCTATCAGAATACCCCTGCTACCTCTACTCCTTCTGGATCCAAAGACCCTTAACCTCCTAGTAAGAGACCCCGTACTGAGACTCCAGATCAGGGCCTGATATCAGACCCACTCACTGTTGAACCTTATTATCAGTATGGTGAAGATCCAGACATACAAACACTGGACGACCAGGCAGGGGTCGAATATTATGGAGACAATGAGGACCAGGATGAACAGGAGGAAGACCAGGCAGAGGCCTATAGTCTCGACTCCCCTATTCCCAAGGACCCACCGGTGAATGACTCACTTGTGGATAATCAGCCATTACTGAAGGAAGTCTTAGCTAAAGCTGCAGACCACTTTCAGATAGACACTCAAGGGGCTCAAGAAGAGAGGGACTTTGCAGAGCAAATTATGGGGGATAGAAAATCCATTGTTCAAGCCATACCAATTCTGAAGTCTATTCAACGCAGAATTGACCCCTCCCTGCTATTCAGGGCCGCCCCCTCCGACCCACTTTATATAAGGGGTCAACTTAAACCCGACTCATTGGTGGTTACAACCACCAGGAAGAGGGCAGGGACACCTCTAGCATCCTCTGAGGCTCCCCCAGACAAGGAGAGCAAAAAGATATATGGGCTAGGAAGGAAAGTGGCCTCCACTTCCGCTTACCATCTAGTGGTAGCTGCAGAGTATTGCACATGAAGTTTTCGAAGTTCAAAAAGGGTGTTAGGCAGAAACCTGTGCAGTTCCCTTAGGGACCACTGCAAAAGGCTTAGGACTACAGGTGTTGGCAGTAAACCCAATTGGTAGCAGTCTGTACCACCCAGATTTACCTGGTAGCTGTGACTGAGCAGCCAGACTTCTCTCAAGAAGAGTTAGACAGTATATAGAGTATACAAAATAGGTACAAGGATACAGTAGCACAAGCAAACACTGACCAGAGCTTGGGTATAAAATTATATAATTATTTATTTAAAACACACTTGTAAAATACACTAACACTAATATGGCAAGCAAGTTCAAACAGTCACTATCAATATATATACATACCTGATTACTTATTGAACAAGTCTTAGTTAAAACACCACTTATTTGCAGACAGAGGTGAGCACTTAACCTAAGATGGCACTCCAATAACTTAGTTAAAAAGGGAGGGAAAAGGCAGAATTAGGAAAGTACACAATACCAACACTTTAAAAAGAACCAAAGCAAGTCAGAAAAGGCAGAGTCTACTGTTAGAGCAAGAAAGTTCATAGGCCAGGCCCACTCTTGGAGAGAGCAAGGTGGAATGTTTCCAAGATCACACAGTTGAATTATACTTTAAAAGTCTTTGCAGATAGTTCGAAAAAGAGTTGGATCAGTTCAGAGAAAGTTAGTTAACAGGTCCTAGGTCACCCCAGGATAGAAAGTCAAGGATTTACGGGACACCTTGAACAGTCTGTTGCAAGGGAGACCAGGCGGGACACAGTACCTGAAATGGTGAGAAAGCTCCAGCGGGGGCAGTTGTTCCTGGCAGCGGGTGCATGTTGGTGCTTTGTCCAGGGGAAGAGAAGATCTCGAGGTGGAGGAAACCTGGAGGTCGTTTCACTGCCAGGGAAGAAACCAGCCGCGGAGTTTCCCGGTTAAAAGGTACTACCCTTTTATTCGTGGTAGTGGTGAAGCGTGGCTATCCGGCCCCCGGGGTGCTTGGCACAGGCGATTCAACCACGAGACGATCCAGGAAGGCGAAAAGAGGGCAAAATGGTTATCCCCACCAGTTCAGAGGAAGAAGACTCTCCGGGATGAAGATCTTCTCTGTCGTCGGGAAGTGGTGAGGCGATTCAGCAGGGCTCCACCAGTGGTGTCGTTGCAGGTTGGCTCAGCTTCTCCCTCTTCGGATTCTTTGGTCCTGTGGCGACTTCTCAAGTTCCAGTCCCCAAAGCCCTGCTTTTATGCAGAAAACCCCCATTCATCAGTCCTAGCTGTCACTCAAACATGCTAAGTGGTGAGCCGGGCGGCTCACCACTGGGCCTCACCCTGGGCCAATCACACAATAGTGTGACTTGAGTTGCTGAGGCAACTCAGTCCAGAGTACCTAAACCCCCCCTCCCACACATCTTGAAGACCCAGACAGAGTGGCACCACTTTTGGTGGCTTCTGTGCAGAAGCCCGCCAAAAGTGGAACAAAGAGCTCGACTTGGCTTGGAGTTACAGAGGTGAACACAAACGCCATTTTAAAACCGAGTTCTGGCAAAAAGACCCAACCGGGGAACAAATATTAAATAAATAACCCGGCGGTATCTTTAACATTGCACCAAAAAAGTGGTGCGCTTAAAATGAATGGGAAAATCCCATAGGAAATATTCCGGTGGAATATTTCGCGTGGTAACCACTGACACCAGCCAGAAACTCAACGAGGGGGGACTGCACAGTGCCCCCTCGAAAAACAGACCCAGGGGCAATCTAATTACCCCTACCAGTACTTCCACAATATGATGGTTTGTACTGGTTCTGTTCACAATTTAAGACTAGTAAAGTCAATGGTGACTTTACATGCCCTGGGAGACAGTAGTCAGTCCCAGGGTATGGAGTCTATTTTTGGGGGTCACTATGGCACCTCTGTATTACTGCACTGAGGGTGCTGTGTAACACACTTACCAAAAACACACGAAACCCTATGGAGTAAAAGACCCCATAGCCCATAAAACACATTACAAAGTCAAAGGATATCTCAAATCATGTCTAAGATTGGGAGAAAAAGAGTCTCACTCTTAGCATGAGAAAAAAATAAACCCCAAAAATCCAGCAAAGCTGCTGGGGGACTCACTAGGTTTGGGAAATTAGAATTCTCCCTAACAAAGGGACATCAATAGGGCATGTTTGTAACTCTATGCCTAGTGTGACGTCGACTGTACCCATGATGCCTCACGCATCGAGATCCCTCAGATTATTTGCTTCTGACATGAGGGAGTGTAAGGTGTGAGCGTGGAGTGTAGGTTAGAGATCATGAGGTGTGAAAAGATCTATGTTATCCCAAGAAACTGCAACTCCAAGAAGGGAGGAAGGGTGGGCGCATGTGAATCTAAGCAGATACAAGCATCAAAAATATGATAACGGTAAGTAATGTGTGCCTTCTGAGGCTTGTGGATCTGCTTAGAATCACATGCCTTGAATAGATTAGGGAGCAGTACTTAGAGAAGGAGGTGGGTTGTTTGTAAGTAGCGCTGAAAATATATGTTTTATAACTGTTTTTCCCACCTGTGTATCACCCTTGGAATGTGTGTCTAGACAGTAATGTTAGGTGAAAGTGTGAACTGAACTCTGAGTGGCAGCTTTGCAAATGGCATCTAAGGGCAACCTTGCTCTGAGTTGCCCCTGTGCCTCGAGTTGAGTGTGCTTTAGGCTTGAATGGCAACATTCTCTTAGCAAGAGAATAGCAAAGATGGATGCAGTTGACAATCCATTTTGTAATTGCTGATTTAGAGATAGGGTCACCTTCTATTCCTGTGACTGTGGATCCAAAAAAACAGTCTTTTACTGATCGCTATAGTCTTTTATAGGTAGTACATGACAGTTTTTCGTACATCCAGTGTATGAGGATCTTTTCTGCTGCGTTTGTTTTGGAAAAACGCAGAAAGCTCTATGGACTGGTTTACATGAAATTTAGATATACATTTTGGTGCATAACAACCAATGTCCTTGTGGATAACAACAAATGCGTCTTGTACTGATAGAGCTTGCAGTTCACTGACCCTTCTGATGTAATAGCTACAAGAAAGGCTGTTTTATATGTGAGATGTTTAAGCCTGGCTTTGTGTATAGGTTCAACGGGCGCACCCAGGAGCCTTGTAAGTACAATGTTTAAGTCCCATCCGGGAGTAGGATTAGAAATTGGGGGTATCATTTCTTAAC
Source organism: Ambystoma mexicanum (assembly GCA_002915635.3). Classification (NCBI taxonomy): domain Eukaryota; kingdom Metazoa; phylum Chordata; class Amphibia; order Caudata; family Ambystomatidae; genus Ambystoma; species Ambystoma mexicanum. Next base: position 86,391,150 of record CM010938.2, on the reverse strand, counting down.
AACTTCCATGAAGGCTTACCGACTGGCACTTTCCACCAGGAGGAATGCAGGTTTCTGTTAAATCAGTTTGCCTCCCTGTTTTCGCTATCACCAAGCTTGACCCCTTGGGGCCAGCATGATATTCTCACTGGTGACTGTTTACCTGTTAAAAGCAGAGGTTACAGGATGTCAGACCATGCAAGAACCCACATAAAGGAGGAGGTCAACAAGAAGTTTGATCTCGGGGTAATAGAGCCCTCTACAAGCCCATGGTCTAGTCCAGTTGTACTAGTGCCAAAGTCAGGATCCAAGGAGTTGGGATTCTGTATGGACTATAGAGCTCTGAATGCAGTCACAAAGACTGATGCCCACCCTTTACCAAGGACAGATGAGCTGGTGGATAGACTTGGTTCAGCCAAGTACCTCAGTACATTTGATCTAACCTCAAGCTATTGGCAAATAGCACTGACAGACCATGCCAAGGAGAAAACTGCATTTTCTACCCCATCAGGCCTCTACCAGTTAAAGGTTATGCTTTCTGTACTAAAGAATGCACCTGCTACATTTCAGAGGATGGTTAATCAAGTTCTGAATGGGAGTGAGGACTTCTGCATGGCATACTTGGATGACATTGCAGTGTTCATCCCTACATGGAAAGAACATATTGATCACTTAGGATATGTATTGCAGGCCCTTGAGCAGGCCCATCTGACCATAAAGGCAAGCAAATGTCAAATTGGTCAGAGTAAAGTGGTCTACCTTGGTCATGAGTTAGGATGAGGTGAGATAAGGCCATTGCCCAGCAAAGTACAAGCTGTGCAAAACTGGGCATCCCTACTACTCAAACCCAAGTGAGAACTTTCCTAGGCCTCACTGGGTATTACAGGAATTTCATTGAGAACTATGGGACTATAGCTTCTCCACTGAACGTAATCTCCTTTCCAAAATTCCCTAAAAAGGTCAAATGGAATGAGGAGTGTAATCAGGCCTTTGAAAGCCTGACAAAAGCCCTTTGTCAAGCTCCAGTTCTAAGAGCTCCTGACTACCACCAACCCTTCATTGTGCAAACAGATGCTTCCAATACATGTATAGGTGCAGTCCTTAGTCAACTGGATGAGAAAGGTAGGGAACACCCCATTTGCTTCATCAGTAGGAAACTGAAGGAACCTGAGACAAGGTGGGCAACTATTGAGAGAGAATGTTTTGCCATTGTGTGGTCTCTGATAAGGTTTAGGCCATACTTGTGTGGTTCTACTTTTATTATTCAGACTGACCACCAACCCTTGAGATGGTTGATACAAATGAAAGGGGAGAACCCAAAACTGTTAAGATGGTCAATCTGCCTCCAAGGGTTTGATTTTACCATTGAGCACAGGTCAGGATGTCACCACCAAAATGCTGATGGTCTCTCTAGGATGTTTCTAACCGACTAGAGGTAAGAGGCTCATCCAAGAGTGAATGAGATCCTCCTGTCCCTTAGTCTGGGGGTGGAAGGGGGGCAAGTGTTAGGGAGAATTCTCTTCTAAGGCTAATTTCCCTTACCTATAGAGTTCACCAGCAGTTTTGCTGGATTTGAAGGGTTTCTTTTCTTCTTCTGCTAAGAGTGAGACTCTTTTTCCCACTCTTAGACATATTGCTGATGTGTGTTTTAGGCTATTCTGGTGCTTATGGTCTATGGGGTTTTTCTCACCCTCATAGGAATCATCTTTTTACATGTGTGTTACACAGCACCCTCAGTGCAGTAACACAGGGGTGTCATAGCGACCCCCAAGCAGACTCCATACCCTGGGACTGACTACTGTCTCCCAGGGCATGTAAAGTTACCATTGACTTTACTAGTCAATAGTTATGAAGAAAACTAGTACAAACCATCTTACTATGGAGGTACTGGAAAGGGTTAACAGTTTTTCCCTGGTGTTCATTTTCGAGAGGATACCGTCCAGTCCCTCTCTCCAAAATTTCTGGCTGGTGGCAGTAGTTACTACCGTAAATATTCGACCGCAAATATTTTCCTATGGGATTTTCCCATTGTTCGAGGCTACCACTTTTACTGACAGCCTCTAACATACCGCCGGTTTATTTTATTATTAACTTTACTCCGGTAGGTTTTTATTGCCAGATCTTTGATAATATTTCTATCTCGAGTCTTTCTCTGAAATCCTAACCCAGGACGGGGATCCTTTGTTCGTCCTTTTGGCGGGCTTCTACACAGAAGCCCTCCTCTCGGCGCCACTGAGTCTGGGGTAGACAGGATGTGTGGGAGGGGGAATAGGCACCCTGGACAGGGTTACCTAGGCAACCCAAGTCGCACTCTGCCCTGATAGGCTGGGGGGTTATCCCACCAGGATAGCCACCCCACTGTGTGAATGACAGCTAGGCTGTATGAATGGGGGTTATTCTGCATAAAAGCAGGGACCTGAGGACTGGAGGACAAGACGTCGCCACTGGAACTAAGAAACCTGAAGAGGAAATAAGATGAAGACATCTGCAATGACTGAACCACTGGTGAAGCCCTGCTGCAGATCCTCACCACTTTTCTCCAACAACTCGAGAAGATCTTCACCTACAAGAGTCTTCTTCCCTTGAGCTGGTGGTGCCAACCAGTTCACCAATCGCCTTCCAGGACCTGCCTTGGTCAAATCGCCTGTGCCAAGCACTAGGAGACCGGATAGCCAGGCAAACATCCACCACGACCGCGATTTAAAGGAGCGTACCTTTTATTCCGTTTTGGCAGCATCACGGCGGGTTTCATCCCTGGGCAGTGCAGTAACTCGAACCTTCCTCCACGACGAGAGCCTCTCTTCCTCTGCTGGATCTCCCGAACTGCAGGAACTGCCTGGAACTACCGCCACCGCAGGAGCCTCTTCCACTTTTAAGGTACATTGTTCCGCCAGGCCTCCCGTTTCGCTGGGTACTGCTAAAGGTGTTTTAAATCCTTTACTTACCTTCTGGGCTGGCCGCCCCTATCATCTAACATTGTCTTTTTATCTTCTGCAACCGCCTTTTCAACCGTCAAACAAAGACTTGACTGCAACTACTAGAACAGTTTGAACCTGGGCACTTTGCCTTGTACCACTGACTCTGGCACAGGCCTATTGACTCTGGCTAATTCTGTTACAACTGCCTTCTCTAGATTGCTTTTCATCAAGAAATGTGTTGGTGTACCTAAACTTTTATAACCACCTTTTCCTTCCCCTTTATTTATTGTTGAAGTGCCATTTTGCTTGGTTTTCACCTAAGTATTGCTTATGCTAAAGTACTACCTTGCCTAACTTGTTCACAATTGAATTGGGAAGTGTTCCTGGTGTGTTTAGGAGTCTAACCCTGTATAACTTGACCTTTCCCTCCCTCTGAAGACATTGTTACAGTGCCATTTCTGCTTGGTTTACACTGTGCCGTTTTGCTCAGTTTTCACTCTTGCTCAAACTTGTCTACAATTTAAATAGGGAGTTGTGTATACTTTTCGTGACTGTTTTAACTTGCTTTATTGATAGTGATTTGTGTGTGGAACTAAGAGTGTGTAAAATAAATATATATATTCTTTTAGATACAAAGCTTTGGTCAGTGTTTCCTTATTCCATAGTACTTTAGTCCTATTGTGTAAACCCTGAATACTGCTCATCTCCCTCTTGAGATAAGTCTGACTACTCAGCCACAGCTACCAACTAAATCTTTGTGGTACAGACTGATACCAAAAGGGATTTATTGCATATACCTGTAGTCTTAATCTTCTGTAGTGCTCCCTAAGGGAACTGCATAGGATTCTGCCTAACACTGGGGAAACCTGGGCACGTAATCTAGGCATTGATGAGCAGGCAAGTGACGCGCTCGGCCCCTTAATGACAGGCTGACACTCGGGTAAAAAGAGAGTGCAGCGGGGGCACACGTGGGCGAGCCCGGGCGGGCGGTGAATGCTGGAAGCTGTTTCCCCCGGTCCCTGTGACGACAGCAAGGGGCCGGTTAGGCTGAGACACCGGATCCCCTACCCCAAAGTACCGGGAGCCAGAAGGAAGGCCTGGGAATGGGTGAGGTGGGGAGGGTTTGGCACACTGCAGGGCCTACCTGTTGGGAAAATGATGTAACCCAGCCCAGTCAGAACTCCAGGACGGTTAGCGGTGATGTCCCCGGCCTTGGACATTAGTTTCCCATGTGGGACTACCACCTCCAACCACAGCGGCAGTCCCAGGGAGCCCCGGCAGGGTCCCCATCCCTTCCCAGAGGGAAATTCTATAATGCAGTGCAGCCCGAGCTCCAGGATGGTCGTGGTTGATATCCCTGGCCTTGGGTGGCTGTGTCCCATGTGGGTTGACCATCGCCAAGCCCAGCAGTGGTTCCAGGAAGCCCCGGCAGGGTCCCAGTCATTTCCCAGAGGGAAAACCTGTAACGCAGGCCAGCCAGAACTCCATGATGGTCGGAGGTGATGCTTCCGGCCTTCGGTGCCTGTCTCCCATGTGGGTCGACCGTCCCCAAGGCCAGCGGCAGTTTTCGGGAGCCCCGGTAGGGTCCCCATTCCTTCCCGGAGGGAAAATCTGTAACACAGCCCAGCCAGAGGTGCTGCCTGGGCTTTCGGACGATCAGCCCACTTGGGAGACAGCCATCCAAGGCCAGGGACATCACCCCGACAAATCCTGGAGCACTGGCAGGTCTGTGTTACAGCTTTTCCCCCACCAGTGAGGCCCAGAAGTGTGCCAATACCTCCCCGAAGGGAAAAGCTGTAACACAGCCCAGCCATAACTCCAGGGCGGTTGGAGGTGATGTCCCTGGCATTGAGCATCTCTCTCCCATGTGGGTGTACCATCCCCAAGCACAACAGCAGTTGCAGCGATCGCACAAAGTGAAGTGCCAAAAGGACGAGGTATCTCTTCCTTGGCACTGCAAACGTAGTGCTAAGGACGAAATACCTCATCCATGGCACTTAAGGGTTAAGAACATACAACAAGGTTAACGTCTAGATATATTGCACCTTTTGAATGTTCATATTCTGACTGTCAGTGAACAAAAACACCTGGCCTAGATATCCTGGTGAGCAAAAACAAGTGTCGTAGATATGTGATGGCCTCAGTGAGGTCATCAATGACATTTGTGATGTCATCTTTGTCCTGGGTGTTAGACTTAGCAGTGCACGGTGGTGGCGCGAGATATGGTTGCTCGCAATTCTGGGTTTTTCGGTTTTACTTGTAACCATAACGTCCCTTTAACAAAGTTTTCTCAATGAATTTCATAGGTTTTTACCAGTGCATCCCAATGTGCTATAACTTCCTAATATCATACTTACCCCCAATATCGCAGCATTTTTAGCCAATCTAGAAAGTTTCAAGTAAATCTGTGCCATTCACCATCTCCTAGCAACATTTCTAATACTTCTATGAATTTTCTGCAACTTTTTAACACCGTTTTTTGTTCCCTGACGTTCGTGGACATCTGACATTATCGGGGAAGTCCCGAACAGTGTCATTTGACCACACGCGTGCTTGCAGCGTGATGACATGTTCACAAATGGGTCCGTGCTTCGTGAACAGTTCAAAACTGCATTTTCAGCTCAACATTTACCCTTGCACAGCTTCTAGACCTATTCTTACTAAATTTCCATCTGCAATCCAGGAGAGAGCACATGCTTGGAACAATATGAGCACAACTGCTATTTAACTTAAAAAATGACATCAGCCAGGGCCATCCTCCGCCACAGGAGCCACCACCACCACCATCTGGAGGGCCTACACAGCACAAAAAGCGCAATGATGCAGACAACAATCAAGAAAACCAGAAAGATGAGATAGAGGAAATGCCTACCTCCAGCACCCAGAGAGAATCATGGGTGTGGCGGTTCTTTACCACGGTTGTGGGTGTACCGAAGGCTACAAAGGTTAAATGCACTGAGTGCAACACTCAGTCATGGAAAACATGGGCAGTACTCCTGCGTGACCACCTCCATGCCACACCACACCAAATCCAACCACCGGTATGCTCTGAGAAAGGCTGTTCCTTTTTCAGGAAGTAGTAGGCTGTCTTCCTCTACCTCATCTTCCTCATCCAATACTGCCATCACACAGGCTACTCCTGTGGGGCAGAAGATCCCACCATCTACTTTGCAAGACATAAAAGAGGTTGTTGATCCATATCTTTCCAAGACAACAGTACTCTGTATATACTGCAAAACACCACTCTGCAGGGGGAGCAGTTTCAAAGTGCTTTTGAGGCTGAAATCAAGGAGCATGAGAAACACTGCCCCTTACCCTAGATTTAAGGGCCTCACAACATCTTTCCCTGTCCACCTGCCCCTCCGTATCTTTCTCTGGTACCCCTTCCCTCATTTCTCTCCCCCACCTTACTTCCTTGCCTCTCCCGCAAAGCAAAAAAGAAAAATACAAAATCAAAAAACACCAAAGAAAAAGGTTCATTTAGGAACCACATTTCACAGTTACAAAATAGAACTAAAACAAATAATCTTATAGAGTCAATCTACTTTACAATTCTCAGTAAAGTAGTTATACTCAAGATTTTCCAACATTTCCATTAGCATTTTGTATTATGCTAACGGAAATAATGGACAATTGTATCTGAGAGAAAAAAAAGGACAGAAACAATATTCTGTCCAAATACCTTTCTCTCTAGCATACAATAAGGACCATAATCCATGGACCTTTAGAACTATCCGCGGTCTCCGAAGTCCCCTTTCCAGGCCACGCATCATTAAAAGTGCCAGATGGCACATGCACAAGATCGCACAGGAAAGCCCTTCGACCCTTTTTTAACTTTGATTTTTATTGGTATATGTTTTCATTAGATAATACGGTATTGTTTAACCCACAACCACATCATGAAAAAAATTTTTTTAGCCCCACCCCCTCCCGTAACCCTTCCCCTGACATGAGCTACCATGACCGAGCGTACAGTGGGACGTTAAGGCTAGTAAATGAGTCCAAACATTCCGCTTTTTCTGGCGATGCAGAGTTCTGTATATCGTGCCCATGCACTTCGGGTGCCCCCTTCAACCAAGGGGGCCAGTGGCGCATCAATACCCGATCACACAGTTCGGCTTAGAACTTGAGGTTTTCACAACCCTCCTTTAACAAAAAGGGGCCCCACTCAAACAAAAAACGTTCCATCTTATCATTTACAATCGCTGACAACTTATCATACATAAATATGTCCCACAGTTTAATTAACCATTCCTTCTTAGTTGGGGCGGTGTTGCTTTTCCATTACTGGGTTATTGCTACGCTTCCAGCCCTCAGCAAGGCTTCCACCACTTTTGGGAACTTGGAGGTTTCGGAATCAAAAGGCGGGATACCTTCCAAAATCTTGAGGGGGCGTAAGGCAGGGATCACACTGACCAGGTTCTTGATCCAGGACAGGACTTCCGCCCAGTATACCTGAATGGACGGGCACTCCCACCACAAATGGTACCACGTTCCTCGGTGTCCACACTCCCTTGGGCAGAATGGGGAGGATCCGACAAACATTTTGGAGAGTCTCACAGGGGGCATGTGCCAGGAATGAAGGATTTAAAATTGTGTTCCATGGCTGACGTATACAGGCTACCAGCGAACATTATCTTAAACGTTTTCCCCCAGGTCTCGTCCATTATCTCTTCCCCAGCCCTGGTCTCTCAGGACTAAAATCCTGTCTCCCTATAAATCCTAGACAGGGCTCCCTTTCTTGAAGTGGATTCACAGAGAATTTTCTCAAAGTGTGTGAGGGCTCGGGAGGTGTTAATATGCCACTTGGGGTCCGTCCAGATACCCTTCAGGCGAAGATATTCAAGGACATTTAAGTTATTTGTTCGCAGAACCTCAGATATTACCTCATTCTCGATGAAACCATTCCCCCTGAACAATTGGGCTGCCCTATCCAGAGCCTTGTCTGACCACTGCTGCTTGTTGCGGAAGCCCTTGTTACCCAGGTCCAGTGGGGGGCCCCACAACATACTCAGGGGTGAAGGCCAGGAGGAGAGGAGAGAGTTTGCTTTATTACGTTTCCACAGGCCCCATAGCACTGACATGGTAGGAAGAATTCTAATGTGGGGCGGAGTCTCCTTGACATGTGTCCACAGGAGGTCTCTGACTTGTATAGGGTCGGTGTGTGTGTCCTCAATGTATGTCCAATAGGTACCCATGTCATCCCGCAGGTGTCCCAGCATGACTCGGAGCTGCGCTGCCTTATAATATAGTCTGAAGTCGGGGAAGCTGAAGCCCCCAAAATCTCTGGGGAGATGTAGAGTGGCATATTTAATTCTAGGCCTCTTCCCTTTCCATATAAACTGGTGCACCATAGCTTGTAATTTCACGAAGAACATTTCTGGGAAATGTGAGGGGAGGGCTGTGAATATATATAGAAGACGGGGGAGGATATTCATTTTCACTGATACCATTCGGCAAACCAAGAGAGGGTGAGTGGTGCCCAGCACAGGTCTGATCTTATTTTCCCTAGGATAGGAGTGTAATTGGCCTCTACTATTTTTGTCAGGTCTCTAGGGAGGAGGATACCCAGGTACGGGGAGGATGAGTCCTCAACTCTCATACCACCTACCGTCTTCCTACCACTGGTGTCCGAGTCCCCCCCTATTGGCATCACGCTCGATTTGGGAGATTTATTTTCAGGCCTGACAACCTGCCAAAGGACTGTATCTGGCTTAGGAGTTCGGGAAGAGATTCTGAGAGATTCGTGAAAAAGCAGAGAATATCGTTGGCAAACAAGGAAAGCTTAAATTCTACTTCCCCACATTGAATTCCCGTAATCCCTTGGTTCTCCCTAATAGCAATTGCTAGGGGCTCCATGGCCAGGGCATACAGCAAGAGAGATATGGGACAGCCCTGCCTTATACCTCTAGTGAGATGAAGGGAGGAAGAGACAGTGCAATTGAGAGCCACTTTTGCCCTATGACCGTTATATAGAGTGTTGCTATCCACCGCCTAAAGTTCTAGCCGAACCCCATCTTCTGCAGGTGTTTACCCATGTACTGCCACTCAATGCAGTCAAATGCCTTTTCTCAGTCTATAGATATCAAATATGCTCCCAGGCCCTACGTCTTGATTCGTGCATTAAGTTTATGGACTTATATTATCTGCTGCCCCCCCCCGCCCCGGATAAATCCCACCTGATCCCCATGAACCAGTGAGGACAACTGATGAGGAAGTCTGTTGGCCAACAGCTTTGCCATTAATTTGACATCAGTGTTCAGCAGGGAAATTAGTCTATAAGATTGGCAAAGGGCAGGATCTTCCCCTCTTTAGGAATCACTACTATCAGGGTGGCAAGCATGGATTGTGGAAGGGAGTCCATCTCCAGTGCACTGATGAACAGTTTGGCCATGAACTGAGCCAGGGTGGAGCGAAATCTTTTATAGAAGCACACCATAAAACCATCTTCCCAGGGGGTGGTCCCTCCCTTCATACCATTAATTGTGTCTATCACTTCCAGGGCGGTAATGGGAACTTCCTTTTCCAGTGGGAGACATGGGATCGGGAGAGTGTCCAGAAAGCGGTCAACATCTGACCCGTCTCCATTGTATTCGGTGGTGTAGAGTGTTTCATGGAACACTCTGAACTCCGCAGCTATCTGTGGATCTTCAAGTAGCTTTTTCGCCTCCTATTGGATGGATCACATCCACCCTCCTGCTATTTGTTGGCTCTCTGAACCTCCATGCCAGTATTTTATCAGCCTTCTCCCCTTTTTCCATATATTTTTGTTTCAAGAAGGACAGTTTTCTCTCTATTTGGTTAACAATGAGGGCCTTCAGTTGAGCTCTATACTCTTGCAGTTTGGCCCATTTCCCTGGGAACATTTGGGCTTTCAGTTTCCCCCCTGACTGAATGGACTCCATGTTCTCTCTAAGAACCCTCCTCTTGTGAGCCCTCTCTCTCTTTCTCCTCGACTCCATTCATATCAGAACTCCTCTTATCGTGACCTTGAATGCTTCCCAGAACCCTGCGGCCTGCACCTCCCGGTTGTCATTGATTTCAAAATATTCTCAGATCGCTTTCAGGAGCCCGTGGACTAGCTCTTTTTCCCATAGCAACAGGTCTTTACACGACCACCTGTTGGTGTGCCGCTCCCGCGGGTGCACCACTATTCGGACCCTCACCAGGTCATGATCGGACCATGGGATAATCTCTACAGCGAATTTGCTCACTCGTTCAAACAGGGAGGGCTCCACTAGGATGTAATTTATCCTCGAGAAAGTGTCATGTACCTTCGAATAGTTTGTGAATAGAGGGTCTCGATCCTGCCCTCTCGTGTGGGTGTCTGTCACTCCCAGCTCCATGTTAACTTTCCAGAAACAAGCTGCGGTCCTCCTTTGTGCTTGGGCTTCGGAGTAGGGAGCCACACTCATCTGTCACTCTCGGGGTGTAGAAACATATTAAAGTTACATCCTATTATTAGTGCGCCATCGGCAAAAGTTTGAATTTTGATCCTAACTGATTCTCTGTACTGGTCTTGGGATTCATTTGGGCAGTAGATGGAGACCACCATAAACATAGAACCCTGTTTATAGGTAGCTTACAAGACTTGAGACTCCCTCTGATGAGTAACAAACCCTCCAATTTACCCTTCTATCCCCGGCCACTTGTGCTACTTGCTCATGCTACTTGACCTCTCCGCAGCCTTTGACCTGGTTGATCACAGCTTACTTGTGTCTAGGCTCGGAGAGGTCGCCAACTGTTCCACAACAGCATCCAGATGGATAGGTTCCTTTTTGGGCCCCAGAATGGTTAAATTATGTGTAGGTAACAATCACTCCTCCCCCATTTCTCAGACATGTGGAGTTCCACAGGGCTCCTGTTTGTCGCCTCTACTTTTTAATCTATATATCCGCCCCCTTCTCGATCTTTTGAGTAAACTGGGAGTTCAATATACGAATTACGCTGACGACACGCAGGTAGTGATACAACTGAGTGGTTCATATAGCAAAGACACTGAAACCATTAATAACATATACAAAGCCATACAGGACTGGATGGCCTGCAACTCTTTGGCTTTAAATGATAAAAAAAAACGAGCTCCTGATAGTATCTTCCAAAAGCACTCGGACAAAACTTGACCCTAACTACACTAGCTTTCTTATTGTGGATAACATCATTGTCCAAAAGAAAGTGAAAACCCTAGGAGTTGTTCTGGATGAAGAGCTATCCATGAAACCTCATGTCTCCAGCATAAGGTCCAGCTGCGGACTAATTAACAAGCGATAGGATATATCCGTCCTTTCATCTCTGAAAAAAACTGTGCTCTTCTATCTTCGGCACTGATAAATTCTCGATTAGACTATTGCAATAGTCTTCTATCTGGCACCACAGCCACGAACATCCAATCCCTACAGGTGGCCCAGAACAATGCTGTGCGCACCATATTCAACCAATCCCGCCGCACCCACATCACCACCTTTAGGAAGAAACTTCACTGGCTCCCAGTAAAACATTGTATCACACACAAGATATTGACCACAACGCACAAATGCCTCAGCCTTAGTAACCCCACATATTTGTCTAATCGTATTAGCATTAAGTCTAATGAGAGGAACCTCCGCTCCTCCATAGCTGTCGTTCTCAAACACCCCAGATTTAGGACAGCTAAGTTTGGGGGTATGTTATGTTATGTTACCTGAACTTGTATAGCGCACGGTCGCCCTAGGGCATCATGGCGCTGGTGAGGAAGCTATCAAACAGGAAGCACAGTAATAGTCAGAGAGCTAAAATAAAGTAGTTTTCAGGGCTTTCCTGAAAGCCAGATGGTTGGAGATAGACTTGAGTGGCAGTGGGAGGGTGTTCCACAGCCTTGCCGCAGCAATGGAAAAGGCTCTGCCACCGAGTCTTTCCCGGTTATACTTAGGAACCACCAAGAGATTGGTGTTCAGGGAACGAAGGTTGCGTTCCGGGATATAACGGACAAATTTGGTTTGAAGAAACTCAGCACCTAGGCCCTGGATTGCTCGGTGGACAATACACAGTGACTTGAACTTAACTCGCTGGGCCACTGGGAGCCAGTGGAGTTGACGAAGCACTGGCGAGATATGAGCTCCATAGGGGGAACCTGTGGCCAGTCTAGCTGCCAGGTTCTGTATACGTTGGAGACGTTGGAGAAGGCCCGTCGGCTGAGCGAGGTATAAGGAATTGCAATAGTCCAACCGTGAGAGGACTAATGCAGCTACCACAGGAGGGCGCATAGCCTCTGGGATCATAGGAAGGACCCTCTTAAGTACCCTAATCTGGTGGTGGGCGGATTGGCAGACCGTAGAGACCTGATTTGTCATGGACAGGGAGGTGGAAAGAATGACTCCTAAGTTTTTTACTTTGTCCACTGGACAGGGCAGGGGCCCAGTGAGGTAGGCCAAAAAGCAGGGGTCCATAATGACGGGCAGGGAGGGCAACCCACCAACATCACCTCAGTCTTGTCGCCATTAAGCTTGAGCCAATTTTGGTCCATCCAGACACCGACTGATGTCAAGCAGTCATGAAGAGAAGCTGAGACCTTGATATGATCCTGATCAAACGGATCAGGATTTGGTATCATCCGCGTAGGAATAGCAATTAAGTCCATACGAGCGGATAAGGCAGACCAGCGCCCATATGTAGATATTGAATAGGATAGGGGAAAGAGAGGATCCCTGGGGGACACCACAGGTGAGGGCACAAGGGACAGAGAGAAAAGGGGGCATAGCAAGGGTCTGAGTGCGGTCTGCAAGAAAAGAGGTAAACCAAGCCAGGACTGATCCAGAGATCCCGATTTGTGCTAGACGTGAGAGGAGAATAGGATGGTCCACCGTATCAAATGGTATCACCCTTGATGCGCGGGGACCCCTACTTTGAAACGCACTACCAGCCCGGATATGGCAGATCCAAAACTACACTGTGTTCAAACAGGCCATAAAAACTCACTTTTTTAATTTGGAATAACTTGCTCTTGGTCCCACGTTCTTCTTTTCTGCCGTGTCCTTTGTTTGTCTTTTGTTCTTTGTGTGCGCTCTGAGGCCCACGGGCATGTGGCGTGTTACAAAAATTAAAATAAATAAATCTATCGTGTCGCAGGACCAGGCCACCATTTTCTCCCTTCCCTCCTCCTGGGTCTGTGTGGAACAAAAAACACCTCTTAGCTCCCACCCAGTTAGCCCGACTTCAATTAACAAACCATAAAAATTCCAACCCCCCCAAGGAGTAACAAACCAATAACGATCTCACATAAGAGAGCTAAACCGTACACAGGGGCAGCCCCACACCACCAGGGTTTTGGGGCCGGAGTTTGAAGAAACCAAAAAACAGAAAAACAGCAAGACCCCCGACCTCTAGCTTGGTCAACTTATTCTGGTCGGCCAGGTCAGGCCGAGTACCATTTCTTCTACGTGGTGGCTCCGAGGGATCCCCAAGTGTAAGGTTGAAGTGCTTTCTCCATTAAGTCCCAGAAACAAAGCCTCGCCCTTCGTTAACAGACAGGGACATTGGATTTAATTTCTTAAACTTCCTGTGGCCACGAACGTGGCGTCTGTCCACAAACCCACTCATCTTCTGGGATTCACTCAGTTCTTCCCCTCGTAGCTCCGGTGCTTTGTCTGGGGTGTCTTTGCCCGGCAGTCCCAGTCTCACCCTCTGTATATCGTCTTCTATTACGAGGCTGAATTTGTATCCCTCATATTCGAAGGAAAGGGAAAAGGGGAATCTCCACCTGTAACACACTCCTTTAGCATAAAGCCACTTTGTTAATGGCCTGCAAAGCCCCCTTCTTGTCAGTGTGAAAGCTGAGAGATCCTGAAAAACAGTTTTTTTTAAAAACAGTTTTTATTGATTTTATTACAACAACCTGCACAAACCAAACATACAGTGTTCATCTCAATATTAATGGACATCATTCTATCTTATCCACCATATTTCCCCTTTTCCCTCCCTCCCCTCAAGCCTATTACTCTTCTTATGTCGATTCTTCATCCTGTGTTAGAATTTCTGTATCGGTTACTCCTGGTGGGTCCTGGTCACTAGCCCCGTCATTTGCGGGCCCAAATAATTCTGCAATTAGTTGTTTCCAAGCCACAAAGTTTCCTGCCCCCCCCCCAACCCTACTCGCCTCTTGCCATACTGTCGTTTCCGCCTCTGCCCATTTTTGTAAATCCTTCCACCATGTTTCTATTCTTGGTCTGTGACATGCCTTCCCTTGATTGCAATCATCCTCTTTGCTAATACATACACCGGGTCTTTCAGTTTGCTCACAAGCTTTAGCTTGTGTGGTCCAGGGAACCCTCCCAGTAAACAAGCCCACGCTGCATCTATCTCTACTTTGATCCCTTTATCCTCCATCCTGTGTGCTACTTCACTCCAAAAGCATTCTGTTTCTGGGCATGAGAAAACATGTGTACCATTCCAGCATTTTGCTCATTTCATTTGGGGCATGCTTGTCGTCCTGCATTTTTAAATTAACTATCCTTTGTGGCGTCATATACGCCCTATGGGTGATATATAACTGTATTTGCTGTAGCCTAGCATTCCTGGACACTTTTTTGTGATACAGTTGAACACGCGCCCACATCTCATCACTCATTGGGGCCCCTACTTCTTCTTCCCAATCTTGTCTAAGTTGTACCACTTCCTTCCCCACCTTGGTCATCATAAGCTCATAGAGTCTTGATATTTCATGGCCCCCTTCTGCTATATGGTATATTGCATCTATGGTGGTATCAGGTTCACTCGACAATTTTTCTTCTGACCACATCTCTTTGATCCGCTGCACCACCCTATGGTGTGTAATATACTGTCCTGCATGCACCCCTGTTTCTTCCACCGGCCCCTCGAAATCCCTTATTTTCCCTACCTGCCATATATCTCCCAACGTCGCTACCCCCACAGGCTCCCAATGCCTCCTGATCATTAATCTTACCTGTGTTTCTTTTCCCGCTAAGGCCACCAGTGGCACCTGCAGGGAGCATGGGTAAGGATCCTCCATCATTTTACAAGCTCTTCGCCATATCTCCCACCCAAGTATCATCATCCTCGGACGCCCTCCATGTCTACTTTAGGTAACCATATCATCTCATTCAGGAAGAATGGGGCACAATCTTGTTGGAACAACCTAGTCTCTGAGGTCGGCTCCTCAGAAAGCCATTTAGCTACGTACTGGAGTAGGCCTGCTATTTAATAGATCTCATAATTTGGAAGTTTTATGCCTCCCTTCTCGTGTGAGTTTTGCAATTTCCAGAGGGCCATCCTGTTCCTTGTCCCCTGCTAAAGGAAGTCCCTACATATGCTGTTCAACCTAGCAAAGAATCGCTTAGATATCAAGTATGGGATATTCACAAAATAATGTAACAGTCTTGGTAGGACTACCATTTTAAGCATTGCCCCTCTACCTATCATCGCCAAGGGGAGTTTCACCCAAAATCTCATACTATTTTCTATGTTTCGTACAGCCTTCTCAGTATTGTGCTGGTATTCTGCTTCCACCGTATGATATATATCTATCCCCAGGTATTGAAACGTGTTGACCTCCCATGGTATCTGGAGGATTGGTAATTGCTCCAGTGGGATTCCTTTATACCTCCCCAATGGAAACACAGAGGACTTTTTGGGTTCACTGCTATTCCTGGGAGCCCTGCAAATCGATCCAGCCCTTCCAGGACATACTGTAGGTTTTCTTCTGGGTAGCGCATGTACAACAACATGTCATCCGCATATAAAGAAATTAAATGCGATTCCCCTTTAATAATAATACCTATTGTGTCATATTGCTGCCTCAAATATATCACTAGGGGCTCCAAGGCCAGTATATATAGCATAGAGGACCACGGGCAATCCTGTCTGGTGCCTCTACCAAGCTGCCACCTCTCTGATATAACGGACCCTGTCTTCACTCTGGCTAGCGGTTCGCCATATAGCAATTTGGTCCATCTCAGATACCCTGGCCCTATTCCATAGTTTGTTAATGCAGCCAACAACCATGGCCATTTGACCGAGTCAAAGGCCTTAATTGCATCTAGTGACACAAGTGCCATTTCGTTTGTGTCAGGTCTGTTAGTTGAATCAGTGCTCTCTTTGTCAGATGAATCAGATTCTGAAGTTACCCCCTCCCCTAACTCCTCACCTTCTTCTTCTTTCCAGGTACCCTTCTTTTCTCTTCTCCTGGAAGGTTCTTTTTTTTTATGGAGGTAAGGACGGCCCCGAAAGGAAGCCACCGTGTCTCCAATAAGGAAGACCAGGGGGCTCCTCTCCCGGAATCGCCTAGGAGGGGAAAAAGCCTATAAGGCACAAAAAACCCCTAAATCCTATATCGTTCGTAGATCGGTCTCCGGAAAGGTGAGTAGAACTGTAGACCGGAAGTATCCCGTGGAGTGATGCCTTGGAAGGGCAGTAGTCCACAGACAACCAGGAACAAACACAGGCGTCTGAATTCAAATCGATAAACAAAGGCAGTCCAAATGCAGGCAGGAGTCTGGTACACGGTGAGTAATAGGCAGGTATCTTTAGGCGGCAAGAATAGGCAATCCAGAGAACAGGCAAGGGTCTGGTACACGGCAGGGCAATGGTAGAAGTATCCAAAAGTAACAAGGAGTGAGAAAGGAAGGAAAGACCTGGTAAAAAAGATATAAAAAATTTGAGGAAAACAAGAAAGGGAAGATGGAAAAGGGTAGAGCGGCGTAGAAGGAAGGAAGGGGGGTAACAGACTGGAAGGAGGCGAAGAAGGTGGGTGCAAGAAAAGTAACGGAAAGGAAAGCAACGAAAGCTAGGTAGATAGGAAATGTAGGTGGAAAAAAGCGGCGCCCAGAAAGGCGCAGCACTGCAAACAAAAAGGAATGGAAGTAGTAGCTGGCAAGGGGGAGGCGAACGGGAAACTAGCAGCAAGGCTCAGGGATACGAAAACCCGGAAGCGTTGCGACGCATCCCCGACCCGGAAGGAGCTGGTAAAGAGTCCGAGTCGGGGAGCGTCACAACCAATGAAATCAGGGCAGAGGGGAGAAAAACGTAGGAAAAGGGGGCGTGGCCAGAACGGAGGTGAATGAAAACGAAACTAGCGTTCGTGTCGCCATCTGTTCCACAAACGCCAGGTATTCCGTGATGTGACAGTATGCCCCCTCCGATAGGCTCCACCCCCTGGCTTCCCCGGGTGAAAAAAATGGAACTTGCGAAGCAAGAACGGTGCATTAATGTGAGTGATGGGTTCCCAAGAATTTTCTGAGGATGGATAGCCTTTCCACTTGACTAAATACTCCAATCTACCCCTGCGATATCTTGAGTCACATAGTTGGGCCACTTCGAACTCTGTCTGCGAGGAACCCCGAGGGATCGGGTTTTGTTTAGCCCGACGTGCCCAAGGGTCAGACTGAAAAGGCTTGAGTTGAGAGGCATGAAATACAGGGTGAACCCTCTTTAGTGTAGTGGGTAGTCGTAAACGAAAAGCCACTGGGTTGATCTTTTGGGTTATCTCATATGGCCCTAGAAACTTGGGAGAAAGTTTGGAAGGATGGACCCAGCGAGGGAGATATCTAGTGGAAAGCATTACTCTAGTTCCTACTTCCCACCCTGGAACCGGCCGACGATGTTTATTGGCTTGAACGCAATAGCGCGCTTGAGCCGATCGAAGGCCTTCCTGTGCCTTCTTATGAGTTTCCTTGAGAAGAGAGAGGGATGAATCAACAGCGGGTAAATTAGAAGAAAGATCAGAGACAGGAAGTATGGAACGAGGATGGTATCCGTAGGTGCAAAAAAAAGGACTATACCCGATAGCAGAATGTACTGAATTATTATAGGAGAATTCTGCTAGTGGGAGCAAGGTATTCCAGTTATCTTGTTGGGAATTGATAAAGCACCGTAGATACTGCTCTAGCGTTCCGTTCAATCGTTCTGTTTGTCCGTTGGATTGTGGATGAAATCCTGAAGTGAGAGCTCTTTCGATCCCTAGTCTGGTACATAATGCTTTCCAGAACCGGGAGGTGTATTGACTACCGCGGTCCGATATTATCTTATTTGGCATACCATGCAACCGAAAGATGTCTTGGAGAAATATGTCTGCCATCTTATCCGCAGTGGGAACCCCTGGTAGTGGAGAAAAATGAGCTAGTTTGGTGAATGAGTCCACCACTACCATAATACATGTATGACCTTGAGATGGGGGTAAATCCACGATAAAATCAGTAGAGATGGTGCTCCAGGGACTCTTGGGCACTTCACATGGATTGAGGAGACCGATCGGTCGTAGGCGTGAAGATTTGTTCTGAAGACAGACAATGCAGGACCGAACATATCGATCTACATCCTCTTTCATCTTTGGCCAATAGAAGTGTCGTTGGAGATATTCGAAAGTGTTGGTTCCTCCTCGATGACCCGCTAATTTGGAGTCATGGCACCAGTTTAGTGCCATCTTGCGGAAAGATTGTGTGGGTAGGTACAGTTTTCCCTTGACTAGATACAGACCTTTTCTGACTTCGTAAGACACGTTTTTGGGGTGTTTTTCCAACTCGAAGCGACCTCCGGAGTCCTCTTGTACCTGTCTGAGGAATGACGAAATCACACCAATGATTTTTGGCTTGGGGAACATGTATTCGGTAGAAATCTCTGTCTCTGACAGGTAGTCGCTTCGGCGGGAAAGCGAATCTGCTACCAAGTTCAGTTTGCCTGGAATGTAGGTGATACGAAAATCGAATTGTGCGAAGAAATGTGCCCATCGTGCCTGCCCGGTTGTTGTAGCACTCAAATTGTTTTAGGACCTGTAAGTTTTTATGATCCGTCCGAATGGTGAATGGAAACTCTCCTCCCTGGAGGAGGTGACGCCATTCCAAACATGCAGCTTTCATGGCTAGCAACTCTCGTTCTATGACTGAATAATTCCTTTGACTGGTGGTTAAGGTTTTGGAGTAGTAAGCTACTGGATGTTCAACATTCTGTATTTCTTGAAGTAGGACAGCTCCTATAGCTGCTGAGGAGGCGTCCGTCTCCAAAATGAAGGGCCGGTGTTGGTTAGGTTGTTGTAGGATGGGGGCTGAGCAGAAAGCGTTCTTGAGGGTCTTGAAACTCTTTTCGGCCTCGATAGACCATTTGAATGATGTTGTCGTCTTCTTTAGAAGAGAAGTGATAGGTAGGATTTTTTGAGAAAAGTTTGGGATGAACCTCCTATAGAAATTAGCCAAACCCAAAAACCGTTGGACCTCTTTGACAGAAGTCGGAGAAGGCCATTCCAGGATGGAAGACACCTTGTAGGGATCCATGGCGATTCCATGGTCCGAGAGTATGAACCCGAGATAAGGGATGGAGGAGACTGCGAATACGCACTTAGTAAGTTTGACAGACAAATGATTTGTTTGAAGCCTATGAAAAACTTCTTTGACGTGCCTTTCATGATCTTCCGGAGTTTTGGAGAAGATAAGAATGTCGTCTAGATACACCAAGGTGGTTTGGCACAGAAGATCCGAAAATAGTCGGTCCATAAATCGTTGGAATATAGATGGAGCGTTAACTAGCCCAAAAGGCATTACTCTGTACTCAAAAAGGCCGAATGGGGTCCGGAACGCCGTTTTCCATTCGTCCCCGTCTTGGACCCGAAGAGGTGGTAGGCATTTCTTAGGTCGAGTTTAGTGAAGATCTTGGCTCCATGGACTGCTTGTAAGATTTCGGTGATCAAAGGCATGGGGTATCTATCCTTGATGGTGACTTGGTTGAGACCGCAATAATCTATACACGGTCTCAGTTCCTTAGACCCTTTCTTAGAGATGAAAAATAGAGAGGCTCCGGCGGGTGATTTTGATGGTCTGATGAGTCTGTTTTCCATGTTGCGATCCAGATATTCTCGAAGGTATTGTTTCTCTTCTACAGTCAGGGAAAACATCCTCCCAAAAGGCACCAAAGCTCCTGGGGTTAGATCTATGCAGCAATCTTCAGGACGATGTGGTGGGAGTTCAATGGGTATCTTTTCTGTTACCACCTCGTTGAATTCCTCAAGGTAGCGTGGTAGACAATGTACTGTTCGGACTTCACAGCTGTTGGAGGTCTTTACCATCTCGAATTCGGGTTCAGGTAAGCATTCTGTCTTGCAATACGAAGATTGAAAGTCTAACAGATTACCAGACCAGTCGATTTTGGGATTGTGTCTACGTAACCAGCAGATACCCAGGATAATGGGGAAGTGGGCTGCTCTTATGAGATCAAATGTGATACTTTCAACATGTTTTTGGACAGACAAGGTAAGAGCTATGGTGGTGTGAGTAATCATGCCCGAACTCAGGGGCTTGCCATCCACCCCTTCGACTTTCTGATTTTCTTGTTTAGCAATTCTTTTGATTCCTTGCCTGTCTGCCCATTGGATGTCCATGAAATTTCCTGCAGCCCCACAATCAAGTAGGGCTAAAGTGGTGACTTCCTTCGAGTCTATTCTGAGAGTGACTGTAAGTACCATCAACCGTGAATCCTCAGAGACTTCAGTTGAAGATACTGAGAGAGGAGCATAGGGACTGTAAACGGCCCCTCGGTTATGTGTCCCAACATTTACCGAGGGCGCACGTTTCCCGACTTTCTGATTGGTACATCAGGACAATCTCTGAGTAAGTGGGAAGGCGACCCACAGTACATACACAGGGAGTTCTCTCTTCGCCTTTTTCGCTCCTCTGGTGTAAGTGGTGCTCGAGCCATTCCGATCTGCATGGGTTCTTCTTTAGTGGATCGTTTGAAGGGTACCGATGAGGATGATGAATCCCAGAGAGGGGGTGCGCTCGATTTCCATCTTTTCTTCTCTTGACGTCTTTCTGACATTCTTGAAATCGATCCGCAGGGTCGTGGTAAGGAGCTCTGCAAAAGACCAGGTCTTTCTATTCGTGCTAGCTCGTCCTTGAGGTCTCCCTTTAAACCCCTCCGGAATATAGCATACTGGGCCTGCTCTTGCCAACCCGCTTCGGCGGCCACTTGTTTAAAGGTAGTAATGTAGGTTAGAAGATCGGAGCTACCCTGTCTAATGTCAAGCAGATCTTCTGAGGCAAGGAAAGTACTTTCAGTTCGTAGAAAAGTCTGTTGTAGTAGGTTTTTAAAGGCATTGAAATCTTGAAGTACAGGGTCCGGTAGATTAACAAGTGGAGTAGCCCAGGCTAAGGCGTTCCCGGTCATGTGTGTAATCATAAATCCTACCTTTGCGTGGTCAGAGGCAAAGGTCTGTGTGTGAAAGAAAAATGTAAATTGCATGCATCCAGAAACTCTTTGACTTTCTTTGGGAGCCGTCAAATTCCCTGACACAAGTGGGAGCGGAGGTAAGTCCGGTGAGAGTCTTTCTCGGTCCGTCAGTCGCTGTGTAGGGTGGCATTAGCAGTCTTTAGGTTCTGCATTTCCAGATTTAAATTTTGTACGGCAGCTACTAGCTCTTGTACTGCTGTGGGGTGGCCATCACTTTCTTTAGGCGTCGCAATCTGTCAGGTCTGTTAGTTGAATCAGTGCTCTCTTTGTCAGATGAATCAGATTCTGAAGTTACCCCCTCCCCTAACTCCTCACCTTCTTCTTCTTTCCAGGTACCCTTCTTTTCTCTTCTCCTGGAAGGTTCTTTTTTTTATGGAGGTAAGGACGGCCCCGAAAGGAAGCCACCGTGTCTCCAATAAGGAAGACCAGGGGCTCCTCTCCCGGAATCGCCTAGGAGGGAAAAAAGCCTATAAGGCACAAAAACCCCTAAATCCTATATCGTTCGTAGATCGGTCTCCGGAAAGGTGAGTAGAACTGTAGACCGGAAGTATCCCGTGGAGTGATGCCTTAGAAGGGCAGTAGTCCACAGACAACCAGGAACAAACACAGGCGTCTGAATTCAAATCGATAAACAAAGGCAGTCCAAATGCAGGCAGGAGTCTGGTACACGGTGAGTAATAGGCAGGTATCTTTAGGCGGCAAGAATAGGCAATCCGGAGAACAGGCAAGGGTCTGGTACACGGCAGGGCAATGGTAGAAGTATCCAAAAGTAACAAGGAGTGAGAAAGGAAGGAAAGACCTGGTAAAAAAGATATAAAAAATTTGAGGAAAACAAGAAAGGGAAGATGGAAAAGGGTAGAGCGTAGAAGGAAGGAAGGGGGGTAACAGACTGGAAGGAGGCGAAGAAGGTGGGTGCAAGAAAAGTAACGGGAAGGGAAAGCAACGAAAGGCTAGGTAGATAGGAAATGTAGGTGGAAAAAAGCGGCGCCCAGAAAGGCGCAGCACTGCAAACAAAAAGGAATGGAAGTAGTAGCTGGCAAGGGGGAGGCGAACGGGAAACTAGCAGCAAGGCTCAGGGATACGAAAACCCGGAAGCGTTGCGACGCATCCCCGACCCGGAAGGAGCTGGTAAAGAGTCCGAGTCGGGGAGCGTCACAACCAATGAAATCAGGGCAGAGGGGAGAAAAACGTAGGAAAAGGGGGCGTGGCCAGAACGGAGGTGAATGAAAACGAAACTAGCGTTCGTGTCGCCATCTGTTCCACAAACGCCAGGTATTCCGTGATGTGACAGTTTGTCTCTTCATTAGCATACTCAATGACTTGATGGAGTCGCCTAAGATTATTAGATATGTTCCTATTAGGGACACAACCTGTTTGATCAGGGTGTATCAATTTAGTAATGACTCTTTCATTCTATTTGCCAAGACCGCCGTCAATATTTTGCTATCCTGGTTCAGCATCGACAGGGGTCTATAGGATACGCACTCACCACCAGGCTTATTGGGTTTGGGGAGAGGTATGATTATCGCTTCTCTCAGGGATTCTGGTAGCTTCCTAACTTCATATGCTTTGTTGAGCATTTCAAGGAGTGGTGGGAGTACCTCATTCTTATACATCTTATAAAATTCGCTGGGGAGTCCATCCGCCCCCGGGGTCTTACAAGTGGGTAGCTGCCTCACCACCTCTTTCAATTCCTCCAGGGTAATTGGTGTGCCCAACTCCTCTCGTTCTTCCGCATCAATCTGCGGCAAGCATATATCCTCTAAAGTGTCGCTTATTGCATTATTGTCACCTTCCTCCACGTCCCCATATAGGGCATGGTAATATTTTGCAAATTCTAGATTCACATCCTCCTGAGTGTCTGCTATACTTCCATTTTCTTTCACTATCGTTCTGATTACTGGTCTGGGAGTCCCGCTTTTGTATAACCATGCCAAAACTCTCCCTGGTTTATCTCCCCCTGTATGCTGTCTCTCTATGTATTTTTTATAGTTCAGATTGCACAGCCTTTCCCAATATCCCACACATTTCTGTTGTAACCTAAGTATTGCGTCATTGTCATCTTTGGTGCCATCTCCCTCTTTCACTGCTTTTTCCAGCTCCCTTTCTGCTTCTTGTAGGTCTGCTACGATCCCTCCTTGTAGCCCTTTGGATTTGGCTATTGCCACCCCCCTCATCACTACTTTAAAGGCTTCCCAGAGAACACCCGCCGACTCTACGCTACCTGTGTTGGTCTCAAAATAGCTTATTATTTCTTCTCTCATGTCTTCTCTGAAAGTGTTGTCTTTGAGTGCTTTCGCTCTGAGACGTCATGTCGGTATTTTCGCTCTTGGGGATCGGTACTGCCACGTCAGCATAAGCGGTGAATGTTCCGACAGGACCCTCGCCTTGTATTCTATCTTCATTATTTCTGTCATCAGCGCCGCGTGACAAACACATCTGGTGTGTAGATTCTGGGGGGGCTGAATAATGCAAATATTGTCCCTCTAGTGGATAGTGTAGTCTCCATGCGTCCTCCAGCCCAAAATCTGTTATCAAGGATTGCAGTACCCTGGCTGCTGGGGTCGGTCTGTCCACTTTAGAGTCTGATCTGTCTATTTTCGGGTCCATTATACAGTTAAAATCCGCCCCAAATTACCGCCCCTCCTAGGCCTGCGCTGAGTTTACTATATAGGGTTCTGAAGTATGCTGCAGTATCGTGATTCGGGGCATAGGTGTTTATCACACATATCTCCTTGTTTTCCACCAATCCCTTTAATATTACCATACTCCCATCTGCTTCCACTGTAGATTGCAATATCTGAAACGGTACATGCAGCGCCACCCAGGTGATCACCCCCTAGCATACGCTGAATATGTTGCCCCCACTACAGTCCCTCTCCACTTCTTCCGTACCACCTCCAGTTTTTCTTGCATCAGGTGAGTCTCCTGCAACAGGGCTATGTCTATTTTCTGCCGTCGCAAATACATCATAATCTTATTTCTTTTAAAATAACTATTGAGCCCTCTCACGTTCCAGGTGACTACTTTGAGGTCTCTCATTGCATTTCTAGGTCTCTCCACTCCCTCCCCGAGTTCTAATGGCTGTTCTACTAATATTTATATATTTTAGCGTTACCTAGTTTACTTATACATTACATTAACTATATTCCAGTCCAACAAATTCTGCAAGTCCAGGCGTCCCACGTTATAATTCCTCACCTGTTCTCAGTATGACAGTCTACTCGAGATCTCCCTCCCTCCCGCCTTTCCATTATGCTTACTGCGGCCCCCTCATTTGTCGTGCTTCTCGCGGGCTTGCTCTTCCTCTTGATCCAAGCAGCCATGCATGTCCAATCACACTGTCGCATCCTCTGCGGTGTCAAAAAAAAGGCCCCTACTTTTATGCAGGACTTTCAGCTTTGCAGGATACAGTAGCATATACTTGATCCCGGCTGCACGTAGCCTCCGCTTGACTGCTACATAGCTGTAACGCTGTCTTTGCACCAGCAGGGTATAATCCGGGTACGCTGCGATAGTAGCAGCTGCTCTTGTAATCGTTCCTCCTTTACGAAAGTACTCCAGCAGGATCTTCTCTCGGTCTTTGTAATTCAAAATCTTTGCTATTATTACTCTCGGGGGGGCCCCAGGTCGCGGTTTCCTCATTAAGGCCCTGTGCGCTCGCTCAACCGTAAATCCTTGTGAAAGCTGTTCGGCCCCTATCTCTTGCAGGATCATATTTTACACATAGTCTGTTGGGTCTTGGCCTTCTTCTCCTTCCAGCAGGCCGACCACACGTATGTTGTTCCGTCTAGCTCTACCCTCGGCCTCCTCTGCTCGGCTCTCGAGATTGGCCACTTGTTGTTTTAATATATGGGTATTACCCAAATTGTTCGTTTACAATTGTTCGAATGAAGGGTCACAATTGACCTTTTCACAATTGACCGTATATATATATATATATATATATACATATTATATATATATATATATAGGGGTTTTGGGGGTTTGGCGTTGGGTGGGGTTGTGGGGGGTTTCCCCCCACATATATGTTACAATTGACCTTCAAAATTCGGTCAATTCTGAAAAGCTCAATTGCAATTCGAACAGTTGTAAAACGAACAATTCGTATATAACCAATATATGCACCTCCTTTGTATTGCATGCCCCGGTTTCTGTGTTGGTTTTAACTGCACTCTCCAGACCACTCGTTCTTTCAGCTAGAGACCGAACATCTTGTCGCAGCAGGGTGACTTCTATCCCCACCACATCTAATTTGGCTTCTAGGGCCGTTCTTAAGTCCACCATTGCTGTTCCCCAAGAGGCACTTAGCTCCGAGATGGCTGCAAGGACCAGGCTGTCCTCTTTTACTGGGGTACCCTCCACGGACGCTGCTCCCGCGCTTTGTGCCGGGGCAGTGGGGGTCTGCTGTGTCTTGGCAAAGGCATCCATCGTGGGTTGCTTGCTCTTCGCCTTGGCCCCTCTTGCCAACATTGCGCCACTCTGTGTGTGTACCACGTTCCAGCCGCTCTTTTGCACACAAATTCTATTTCCAAGTTCTCCCTTGGCGTCTAAGGGATGGTTGATGTGTAAAGGCGTTGTCTCCTTGGGATACCGAAACCATTAGTCCATACTATGCCATGCACCGGATGGGTTGTGTCCCCCCACGTATGCAGCCATTGTAATGTCTTCTAGTATGCCCTCTCTGGCTCCTAACATTGCCTTTTGGCGCCTATGTGTTCCATGATGCGCGGGCCTCTTTGGCACTCTCCTCCGACACCCTTCACCTCGTGATCTGGGCGCCCCAGGGCGTGCCGACTATGCTGGCCGCCAGCATCCCCACTTTGCGTAATGGTTCTTGGTTATTTTCATGCCATCCGTGTGTTGCGCTATGTAGCTCACACCTGTTGTTCCTGCTTTCCAGAGCTGTCTACTTATGAGCCTTGCAAGTATCTGTCATGCCTAAGTAATGTACTTCGCCCCCCACATTTTCATGCATGGGGATATTTTTGTTTTGTCTTGTGATAAGACTGTTGCAGGCAACTGCTCCTCAGCTTGTAGTTCCCTTCTGCCTCCTGTACGCATTACCTCGGTACTGTCCCATGAAGTCACAAAGTATCCGATTCCTTCTAATCATCCCGTTATTCACGTGAACATGAGGCGTTCACACACCCGCTTGGGTTTCGGGCTTGTTACACGGGCCAGGCTGTTCTCCGCCGTGGCAGTCTCGCGTGCCGGTTCTCAGTTTCTGTGGCCCCTGCGCCCCCCGCTCCTCACCGCGAGGGGAAGAGATCTGCAGTCCTCCGCACAGCTGATTGTCCTGGCCTGGCGCCTGATCTATGCACCGCCGTGTCCTTCACTGCGCCAAGACCCCAGAGCTAATAGTCCGAGGTTACTTGCATCCGCCGCAGGGCCGCGCGCTCCTCTCTTCTCATCGGGGCACTGCAGTCAGCTGTCCTCAAGCCGCCGTCGAGCTTCCAGTCCATTGCATTTCAGGCAGTGGCACTCGCTCGCTGAGGAATCCTTTGTTCTTTCACACCACCATTTTGTTGTTGTTCATTTCGCCTGCGCCGGCTCCCGATACAAAGTAGCACATCTTCTGCTACTTTATCTCTAGCAGTCTGTCGATCCGTTCATACTGTGCCTGAACCGCTCCCACGTTTGTCAATGTGTTCTGAGGTTGGAATATGCTGCTGAACCTCGCGCTTTGCTTCGGATCAACTTGTCGGATCTTGGAGCTCACAGATAGTGCAACCTATTCCATGGCTGCTTAGCCACACCACTTCCTGAAAAACAGTTATTTGTGATTTCCTTGGAACACCAAAATCTTTGACTTCTCAGAGAAGCAGTGGAATCTAGCCAGAATTGACCTTGGCCCCCTGGAGCTCCTTCCTGCTCTATGGGCTCTGTCGATGGTAGGTTCATTGGTGTTTCCTTCGTCGACGAGCTTCCTGACCACTGCATTAATAGCTCTTGGGATGCCAAAAAATCTCAGATTATTGCAGCGTTCTCGAATTTCAAAATCATCCATCTTTAGGGTGCACTTTTCCTCTCTCCTCTCCAACTCTGAGAGCCTCATATCGATTTGGGTTTCCAAAAGGTCCATGGAGATTCGGTTGGCTTCAAGGTCTTGTATGCGGTCATCCATATTGTCTACTCTTTTGTCCAGACCATCCAGTCTCTTGCCAATATCAGCCCTAAAACTCCTGATCTCGTCAAGTAGTGCTGCCATGCTTTTACACACTGACTGCGTCTCCTCTGCATCGGATGCTGACGTAGTTGGCATGATTGTCTATGTTGGAGAAGGACTATGATTGTGCCGGTATATTTGAAGTGAGACAGCCCAGCTCATGAATGGTCGCAGAGAGGCTAAAATTCCTGGGCTTCAGGCTAGTAGGCCGAGTCAAGAGAGCCCTAGAAAATCGGTGGGGGTCCCCAGTCTCCTCCTGTGTTTTACACGGCTGTACTCGGGCAATGGGACCTTCTTTATTTTAATTTTATGTCCCCCTCACTGGCCCCCCGGACTGCGAAAAGGGCTCCAATGGGGAGCGTCGGGCCGAGGGTAACAGGCACGGCCATGCAAAGACAGGACTACGAGAGGGAGCTGGCCGGAGGGGGGTCACTAATTATGCGAACTATGGCAGAAGGGTTGCACCTATGGCGGCAGACCTTCCCCCAACGGTCTCCAAAGAGGTTCGGTCGGGTAGGCGGGGGGACCTAGGTCACAATGGGTTGGTCAGCTGTCTCCTCCTATAAGCAGGCAACTTCCACAGTGTGTCGTAAGTAGGAGCAACGGGCTCACTACAGAGACCAGAGACCTCAAGGCACCTTGGCTAGTCACGAATGACTGGATGGGCTTGTTATGGCAAAGGCCCCTCTGGTTACAGGCCTCCTGAGCAGCTAGGTGGCGATGCAGAGCTTTAGTCAAAGTAGCTGGGGCACAAGTACAAAAAGGTTGTTCCGCCCAGGGAGGTGTACTTGCTTCTCCTGTTGTCTTCACCAAAGACTAGAGCAAGGTCTGGGAGATTCCCACTGTGTTCTCCTGGCACAGGTGCGGGCCTCCTTTATGTTATCTGTAGCCGGTATCCGCAGCCATCCTCAGATGGTCATCCCTCACTCCCACCCCATAGGGGAGGGACGGCAGGGAGCCGAGTTGTTCCATGCAGCACTAATGGCCCACCGGGCCAGATCTGAATTAAGTGTGCCCTGCCTGGGCAGCGCGGGAGATGTGGTATCGAGGTGAAGAGCAGGCCGCCGGTGGGTCTTCCTATGGAGCAGGTCAAGAAAGAGTGGGGCTCTGACTGTGTTGAGGGGTCTCAGTGATTGGGGCCCACAATGCTGGGGCAACTGCTACCACAGGTTTCTCAGGATGGTGGGCGGCCTCTATGCGGGCCTTGTCAAAATCTTGGGCCCTCTCTGTGCTCCCAGCACAGAGCCACTATCTAAACAGGGTTCCACTGCAAAGTTGTGGTTTCCAGGGGGTGGTGGAGGCCTCTTGACATCCTACCGGGAGAGCACGCTGACTCCAAGATTCATTTGCCCCCAAGGCTGGCTCCCATGTGCCGCCCCCACTGGGGGCTCCGACGTGCGTGGAAGCGGGGGGAAGGGCCTCCCTGCCGCTAACGGTGTTCGAAGGAGCGGGCTGCCAGGCACCACTCCCAAGCTTCCCTGTTTCACTCAACCTGCTTCACTATCCTTGCGGGCTGTGGTGGACACTGCGCTCGCTCTTCATAGAAGCAATTAGATTCTCCCACGAAGTGCTGGATCACCCGCCTCCTTCTCGCCTGCAGGGTGAAGGGTGTAGGGCGATCCATCACGCACCTTCCTCTAGAGGTGTGGAGTCTGGTTCGATTCGTTTCTGCTGGGGAGGCGCTGCCCAGACTCCTCGGCCTCACGTAGGTTTCACCTGGAGCCGCAGGGCAGCTCGTAGTTATTGTGAGCTCCGCCTCCTCCTCACGGCGGCATATCGGCCGTGTTCCGTGGACTATGGCACCCGTTCATTTATCCCCGCAGTGCGCCTGGGCTCAGCTAGGTCAAGGGGGTCGGTTCAGCTTTCTGGGGCTATCAGGGGGGGCCCCAACTCCCTTTTTAGCCTTGGTGGAGGGGACCGACGCAGATGTGCTAGCACATCTCTGCCCCCCCCCGGTGGCCAATCCTTCTACTCTTATTACTTTTATATTTGTAACACTCCCTCAATCCTCCCTTTATCTGGCTCATATCACCAAGACGCTGCAGCCCTAAGGCAAATCTATTCCACTATTGAAGCCTGGATGGCCACAAATGGCCTTTGCCTCAATGGGGACAAGACTGAGATTCTTATTCTTGGCCAAAAGTCCACTCTAATCTAGACTGTCTCTACTCCAACCTCAACATAGACAACTGCATCATCTCAGTTCTATCCTCTGTTAAGACGCTTGGGGTCCACATTGATACTACATTGTCTATGAACAACCAAGTCAGCGCTATCGTCTCTGCCTCCGCCCTAAATACCAAACTCAGTAATGCCATCAAACCCTTCCTAACTAAAGACAACTGTCTTCCAATAGCCACAGCCACCATAGGAGCCAAGCTTGACAATTGCAATGCGCTCCTAGCCTGCACCTCCATAAAAAACATAAACAGACTCCAAGTCACCCAAAACAATTCACTAATAGCAGCCTTAAGCATTCCAAAATGAAACCACATCTCACAAGCCAGAAAGAATGCTCATTGGCTCCCAGTCAAAGACCGCATCACATTCAAAATTCTCACGACTACACATGAATGCATTAACTACACAGCTCTGTCATACCTTTCAGACACTCTATCCAGATCTATCTCAACCAGGCCTACTAGAACACGCTACACCAACCAACTCACTGTACCACGCATCAACAGGGTCAAAGCAGGAGGGATAGGAATCCCATATCGAGCCCCGAAGCTTTGGAACACGCTCCCCGCTGCCCTCAGAGCAGAAACTTCTCTCCCTGCCTTTCGAAATAAAACCTTAAAACTGCTCTCTTTAACTAACTGCGCTCTACCATCTCACTCTTTCTCTCATCCACACAATATAGTTGCTTCACAAACTGTTCTATGCAAATTGTACAATAAGTATGCCCATCTGGTTTTTTTATGTGTAACTAAGATGATCACTCGCTGTAACAAGCGCCACGATGCCCCGGGCTGTTGCACGCTCTACAAATATGAATAAATAAAATAAAATAAATGCCTGCTTTTGAACAATCACACATCCATTCACCTATCACTTCCAAAATCTATACATATAACCCTATCAACATATTAAACTTCCACACAGCAACTGCCACGTAATGTTCTACAAATCTTTTGCATCTGCATTTCCCTTACTTATACAAAACAATTGGACACAGTGCTACTATAAATGCACATATGCATTGTGCAGAGAGAGAAATGCATAAATAGAAGGGGGAGTAATGTTAGGCAAACTTTGTATGCAGTACCCTTTGAGACCACTACACACAACTATGACTACAGGTGTAAGCAAAACCAACCTTTGGTATAAGTCTGTACTACACAGTTTTTGGTAGCAGAGCTGATCAGCCAGGCTTATTTCAAGAGGGAATGTGAGCTGTAATGATGTTACACAGAGGTCTACAATCACATGTGTTCAAATAAACTCTTATACTCAAGGTTTCTTTGTTAAATACTTATACATTTATTTAACTGTCAGTTATAAGACATTCATAAGAAGGAGGCAATACAATCACACACAAATATACTTCAGTACTGTACACTCTAGGTTTGTGAGGCATTCAGAATACTTTGAAGGAGGAGCAAAAAGGCATAGGTTATCAGAACATAGAAAGAATACAGTTATTTCTTAGGCAGTGCAGATATTTTAAGTTCACCAGAAGAGTCAATTCAATTCAATAGGCTAGGCCAAAGTCAATGTGCTAAAGTCTTGCATAGGCTAAAGCAGTTCTGGTAGATAAACGGAAAAGTCTCTGCCAAAGTTCTCAGGAATCGTTTGTAAAAAGAAGAATCATATGTTGTGTCACAAGCTGATTAGGCCTGTGAGTTGGGAAAGTTTCAAGCACTTTCACCGCGAGAGGTAAGTACTGCCAGACTGGTTTTACAGTACCTTTACAAATGAAGAACAAGATGCAGCTGGTGACCTCTGTTCCTGGCAGTTCCTGTAGATCTCACTGTTCCTGGGCCTCAGTCATGGGGACAAGAGGGAGGACGTCTGAGGACTCTTGCACTGCACTGGGCTTGGTCAAAAAGCTGGCAACTGGCAAATCTTCAATTCTGATAACTGCAGTCAAGCACACAAGCTGGTGTCCCTCTCCCTGGTTATTCGGTTTCCTGCAGCACTCTGAGGAAAATACAACCTGCTCTGAGAATGGTATCCAGGTGGGTTAGTGTCGAGTTGATTGGCCCCACCAACTCAAAGGGAGAGGTCGTCCTTGCAGGGCTTCTCTGTTGAGATGAACTTAGCGATTCGGACCTGCAGTAGGGCTTCACTGAGCAAACCAACGGTCCAGGAGTTGCAGTAGCTGTCCTCTTCAAGCTCGTTTTCGGTTCTTTCATTCCAGAGGTCGACTCTGCCTTCCAAGCCAAGAGACTTGCCTTTTATTCAGCTCTCTCCCATTCATTGCAGCCTAGCTGTCACTCACCCAGCAGGGTCGCTGCCCTTGCCGAACAGTCAGCCAGCCAATCACCAGAGTGCATGTGGGTCCACTAGGAGACTAAGCACAGGGGGTTTCGGGCACCTACCTCACTACCTGCCCACCCCAGACACTAGGGCGCCAGAGGCGGTCTTCAGTCCTGAAGCTGATAAGGAGAATGAACAAAGGAACCAAACTAGGTTTGGCGCGCAGACCAAAACTCTAGAAGGACCTTTCCACAAAGAAATGGTGAAAAAAAAAGACCGGGACCTGTTTTTACACAGGGAGCTCAGACGCCATCTTGAAAAACATGGCTCCTGCGATTTAACATTACTGGTGTTCACGGTCAGGAAAATTCATGGTAGTTCGTTGTAAAACCACTGCCACCAGCCATTCTGAGAGGAAAGGGTAGCATTTGACTCCTACATGAGTATCTAGACAAATGGGATACTAAGTACCCCTCCAGCACTCTATTGTAAGATAGGGTGTGCTGGGTCTAGCAATTTAAAAAGACTAGTAAAGTCAATTTCACTTTACTTACTCTGCGAAACAGTAGTTTATCCCAGGGAAGTTATTTAAACCTTGGGGAAACCTAAAAAGGTTTCCCTGTGCCACTGCACTGAGGGTGCTTTGTGACACACATGAACAGATGATGCCTATGGAGTTGTCTAAAACTCCATAACCAAAGAAAACACAAGAGTAAAACACATTTAAAACATATGAGAGAGTGGGAAAAAGGGTCACACTCCTCCAGGTAAAACAATTCAAGTCCTCAAAATCCAGCAAAGTTGCTGGGGGTCTCTAAGGTGAAGGGAATTAGCACATTTTTGAGAATTCTCCATAACACTGGTCCCCCCCAGACTAAGGGACAGGAGGATTTAATCCACCCCTGGATGAATCTCCTTACCTGACCATCTTAACAATTTAGGATTTCCCCCCTTCATCTGCATTAACCATCTCAAGGGTTGGTGGTCTGTCTGTATCACAAAAGTAGATCCATAAAAGTATGGTCTAAACTTCTTCAGAGATCACACAATTGCAAAACACTCACGTTCTATGGTTGCCCACCTTGTCTCAGGTTCCTTCAGCTTCCTGCTGATGAAGCAGATGGGTTGTTCCTTACGTTTCTCATCCGGCTGACTCAGAACTGCACCTATACCTGTATTGGAAGCATCTGTTTGCACAATGAAGTTTTGGCTGTAGTCAGGAGCTCTTAAGACTGGAGCTTGACAAAGGGCTTTCTTAAGTCCTCAAATGCCTTAGTGCACTCCTAATTTCACCTGACCTTCTAGGGGAATTTGGGTGAGGAGACCATATTCAAGGGAGAAGCTATGGACCCATAGTTCTCTATGAATTTCCTATAATAACCAGCGAGACCTAAAAAGGCTCTCACTTGGGTTTGAGTAGTAGGGGTAGCCCATTCTTGTACAGCTTGTACTTTGCTAGGCAATGGCCTCATTTCACCTCCTCCTACCTCATGTCCAAGGTAGACCACTTTGCTCTGACCAATTTGACATTCACTTGCCTTTATGGTCAAATGGGCCTGCTCAAGAGCCTGAAATACATATCCTAGGTGGTCAACATGTTCCTTCCAAGTAGGGCTGAACACTGCAATGTCATCCAATTATGCCATGCAGAAGTCCTCCATCCCATTCAGAACCTGATTCACCATCCTCTGGAACGTACCAGGTGCATTCTTTAATCCAAAAGGCATTACCTTAAACTGGTAGAGGCCTGCTGCGGTCGAAAATGCAGTTTTCTCCTTGGCATGGTCTGTCAGAGCTATTTGCCAATAGCCTGATGTTAGGTCAAATGTACTGAGGTACTTGGCTGACCCAAGTTTGTCCACCAGTTCATCTGTCCTCGTTAAAGGATGGGCATCAGTCTTTGTGACTGCATTAAGGGCTCTATAGTCCACACAGAATCTCAACTCCTTGGATCCTGCCTTTGGCACTAGTAAAACTGGACTAGAGCATGGACTTGTAGATGCTCTATTACCCCAAGATCAAGCATCTTCTTGACCTCTTCCTTTATGTGGATTCTTACATGGTCTTACATCATGTAACCTCTGCTTTTAACAGGTAAACAGTCACCAGTGAGAATATCATGCTGGCCCAAGGTGTCAAACCTGGTGATAGTGAAAACAGAGGGGCAAACTGATTTAACAGAGATTTGCACTCATCATGTTGTTCCAGTGTCAGATCAGAAGAGAGATTAACTACTTCTATCTTCCCATCTAAAGGTTGTCCCCTGAGGAGGTCAGGTAGAGGGTCACTATCCGCCTCCTCCTCCTGAGCAGAGGCTAGAAGCAAAGCTCCCACTTCTGGTCTAGAGACATAGGCTTTTAGACGGTCGGTGTGAAAGACCCTGGGGGCCTCCTTAGGACTGCCTAAATCCACCAAATAATTGACCTCTCCAAGTTTTCGCACAACCTTGAAGGGTCCAATCCATGTGTCCTGTAAGGCCCTCTGCATTGTAGGTACCATAACTAGAACTTGCTGGTCTTGAGTAAACCCAACCATGTTGGCCTTCTGGTCATGCCAATGCTTCACCAGAGCCTGACCTGCTTTCAAGTTATCAGAAGCTTCTGTCATCATGTGTGTCATTCTCCTTCAGAGACGTAACACATAGTCAGTGACTCTCACTGGCCTGGGGGATGGAGCACTCTCCAACCCCTCTTTAATTAGGGCCAATGGACCTCTAACTGGATGACCATAGAGGAGCTCAAAGGGACTAAATCCAACTCCCTCCTGAGGGACTTCTCTATAAGCAAAGAGAAGGCATGGCAGTAGAAGGTCCCACTTTGTTCTAAGGGGTTCTTCTAAAGCACCTATCATGCTCTTCAGAGTATGGTTAAACCTCTCTACCAATCCATTTGTTTGGGGATGGTAGGCAGTTGAGAACTTGTAAGTTACTCCACAGTTTTTCCACATGGCCTGCATGTAGTGGGACATCAAATTAGATCCCCTGTCAGAGATAACCTCCTTAGGAAAACCTACTCTGGTAAAAATACCAAGTAGGGCCTTAGCAACTGCCTGAGCAGTAACAGTCCTCATAGGTATAGCTTCAGGATCCCTAGTAGCATGGTCTACTACAACCAATATAAATCAATTGCCTGAAGAGGTTGGAGGGTCTAAGGGACCAACAATGTCGATTCCTACCCTCTCAAAAGGAACTCCCACCACTGGGAGAGGCACCAAAGGTGCCACATTCTTGGCTCCACTCTTGCCAGATGTCTGACAAGTGTGACAGCTTCTACAGAATGTATCTACATCAGACCCCAACTTAGGCCAGTAGAAAAACAGAGAAAGCCTTTCCTTGGTCTTCTTAAAGCTTAAAAGACCAGCCAAAGGAATCTCATGGGCTAACTGTAGAAACTGGTGTCTTACCTCCTGAGGCACTACAAGTCTTTTGTAGTCCCCTGGGATAGACTCAGTAGGTTCACTGTAGAAGAGGCCATCCTCCCAGTACAACCTGTGCTTCCCTGGCTCTTGCCCGTCCAGCTGGGAAGTTGCCTGTTGGCGAAGTCCTTCAAGAGTTGGACACTCTCTTTGACCTCTGCTGAAGTCTGGCCTACAGGGGCCACCTTCTGCCAGTAAAGACTGCAGCACAGGATGGTCTTTAGGATCCAGATCTCCAACAGGGGGAAGGTCTTCTTCCAGCTCTGAATCTTCAGCAGCTGATTCAACCTCTCCTGGTTGTTTCTCAAACTCGGCCTCAGCTGGTGGAGTAGTCACAGGTGTGACTTTGGACAGTTCTCTTGGGGATGTCCTAGTTGGATGCACAGGAGTGCTATCTTTCTTATTTCCTGAGACCTTGGGTTTCCCCTTTGTCTCCTTTTTCCTGGAAGTAGAAGTTGGCATTTCCTGTGGACTGGGTGTTATAGGTTCTCCTGTAACAACCTCTTGAGAGTCATTTAGGGTGATCTCTCTGGTCTTCCTTGTCTGCTTCTGTTTCCTTTTACTGGGAGGCCTGGGGGTGCTTGATACAAGTCCAAGAGTTTTTAAGTCATTTCCCAGCAGGACTCTCCCAGGCACCTCACTTTGTACACTAACACGTATTCTGACAGTCATGTTGTTGCACTGGATGAGAGCTGGTAGTCTTGGAAGCATTTGGACAGGGCCTCCAGCAAGCTTAGTGAGGCCTTTGGGTGCCTTAGCAACATCCTCAGGTTTGAATCCACCACTGTAATGCTGGCTCCAGTGTCTCTAATGTCAGGGGTCTCCTAACCATTTACAAGTACACTGTCTTTGCAATATTATTTTGTGTTATCTGGAATAGAATTATAGACATCTAAATTCTGCTGTTCCCACAGACCCAGGGACACTAAAGATACACTGGCAGAGACTCCAATGGGGTCTTCAGCAAGTAGTTGAAAGTTTCCACTTGCCATATGTACTTCTTCCTCTGGGAGAAGGCTAAGGAAGCAGTGTGGACCCCTGAAGGTTTACCCCTGCATCTGTGATCCCCTTTCAATTGGTCAGTTGACCCACAAGCATAACATTTTCCAAATGTTTTGACAAATGGGGGCTTCTGCTGACCTCCCCCTGCTTTGGCACCAGAGGTATCACTAGACTGATTTGGTTTCCTTTATGGCTTACCCTTTTTCGGTTTGGGGCCCTCTTTTGGACCGGAAGTATTAGAATTCTCTTTACTATCTTTCTTTTGCTGCTTTACTTCATCCTTTTTCTGAGTTGCCACAGAATCCTTGTGAGTAGCCCTGTTGACAACCCATAAGTCAGCAGCTTTTGCCAGCTTTTGGGATCAAGCTCTTTAGAGTCAGCCAAGTGCTGTCTCAGCTCAGGAGAGCAGGCATCAGAAATAGATTCCAACATAAACAGATCTCTCATTCCTTCAAAAGTGTTAACTCTGTAACCCTTAACCCATCCATCTAAGTTTCTCAAACACGCACATACACAGGTAGCCCAAGGGGGACCATCATTCTTTTTGAGGGTCCTAAACCTCTTACGGTACTGGGAAGAATTTTTCCCAAATCTAGCTATCAAAGCTAGCTTCACATTTTCGTACTCCAATCTTTCGAGTTCCCCCACCTCCATTACAGCATCAGTTGCAACCTGGGGGAGCCTAGACAAAAACCAAGGAATCAACTGATTCCCTGTGAAACCCTGAATCCCATAGTTATACTCAAAAGCACCCAACCAATTCAAAATATCAAATTGCAACTCATACATACTCACAGCATGCAAGGTCTCTTAGGACTGGAAGACCTAGAAGACTCTATGATAGAAACATTTTCAAGGGACAATTTCTTCATTTCAAGAGCATGTTGCATTTCCATTTCCCTCAGTTTAAGTTCTTGATGTTTGCTTTCAGTTTGCATTTGGAGCCTTTTGAACTCTAACTCAAGCCTCGTCCTTTCAAGAGAGACACATTCTGGACTCAGTACTGGACCTGGTAGGGTCCCTGTGGCTAAAGCTTGAAGCCTAAAAGCTTGTTGAGGTGCAGAGGGGCTCACATCCTGAAACTCATCTAACTCTTCTGACTCTTCAATAACATTAGAGTTAGACTCTGATCATTATCATCCTCATCACCATTTTCTGAAAGAGTAGGTGTGACAAACCTACCATTCAGGTTTTGATGATTCAACAATATTTCAATCAATTCATTTTTCTTTCCTTTAACAGGGAGATTCCTGACCGTACACATTTCTTTCAGTTGTTCTACTGTTAGAATGATCAGAGCTTTTTGTCTGAAGTTATCCATGTCAGGCATGATACAATTGCTTTTCTAGTGGTGCTTAGCCTTGTGAAGGTTACTATTTGAACAAAGGTAAAGCAGAACTCTCAATGTAACACCTCTACAATGTATCCTCACAGCCTGCCACCAGTGTCAGGCAAAGTTTGTAAGTAGCACCCTTTGGGACCACTATACACAACTATGACTACAGGTGTAAGCAACCGTTGGTATAAGTCTGTACTACACAATTTTTGGTAACAGAGCTGAGCAGCCAGGCTTATCTCAAGAGGGAATATGAGCTGTAATGATGTTACACAGAGGTCTACAATCACAGGTGTTAAAATAAACTCTTACACTCAAGGTTTCTTTGTTAAATACTTATACATGTATTTAACTGTCAGTTATAAAACATTCATAAGAAGGAGGTAATATAATCACACACAAATATACTTCAATACTGTACACTCTAAGTTTCTGAGGCCTGCAAAAAGGCATAGGTTAACAGAACATAGAAAGAATACAGTTATTTCTTAGGCAGTGCAGATATTTTAAGTTCACCAGAAGAGTCAATTCAATTCAATAGGCTAGGCCAAAGTCAATGTGCTAAAGTCTTGGGTAGGATAAAACAGATCTGGTAGATAAACGGAAAAGTCTCTGCCAAAGTTCTCAGGAATCGTTTGTAAAAAGAAGAATCATATGTTGGGTCACAAGCTGATTAGGCCTGTGAGTTGGGAAAGTTTCAAGCACTTTCACCGCGAGAGGTAAGTACTCTCAGTCTGGTTTTACAGTACCTTTACAAATGAAGAACAAGATGCAGCTGGTGACCTCTGTTCCTGGCAGTTCCTGTAGATCTCACTGTTCCTGGGCCTCAGTCATGGGGACAAGAGGGAGGACGTCTGAGGACTCTTGCACTGCACTGGGCTTGGTCAAAAAGCTGGCAACTGGCAAATCTTCAATTCCAATAACTGTAGTCAAGCACACAAGCTGGTGTCCCTCTCCCTGGTTATTCAGTTTCCTGCAGCACTCTGAGGAAAATACAACCAGCTCTAAGAATGGTATCCAGGTGGGTTAGTGTCGAGCTGATTGGTCCCACCATCTCAAAGGGAGAAGTCATCCTTGCAGAGCTTCTCTGTCGAGATGAACTTAGCGATTTGAACCTGCAGCAAGGCTTCACCGAGCAAACCAATGGTCCAGGAGTTGCAGCAGCCGTCCTCTTCAAACTCGTATTCGGTTCTTTCGTTCCAGTGGTCGACTCTGCCTTCCAAGCTAAGAGACTCGTCTTTTATTCAGTTCTCTCCCATTCATTGCAGCCTAGCTGTCACTCACCCAGCAGGGTGGCTGTCCTTGCCGGACAGTCAGCCAGCCAATCACCACTGAGTGCATTTGGGTCTCTGAGGAGACTAAGCACAGGCAGTTTGGGGCACCTCTCTCACTTCCTGCCCACCTCAGAAACTCGGGCGTCAGAGGTGGTCTTCAGTCCTGAAGCCTGCCAAAGGCGAATGAACTAAGGAACCAAACTAGGTTTGGTGCACAGAGCAAAACTCTAGAACGAGCTTTCCACAAAGAAATGGTGAAAAAAAGAAGACCAGGACCTGTTTTTACAGAGTGGGGTCAGACACCATCTTGAAAACCATGGCTCCCACGATTTAACGCTACCGGTGTTCGCGGTCGGGAAAATAATTTATTTGTTGTAAAGCCACCAGCCATTCTGAGAGGAAAGGGTAGCATTTGACTGCTACATGAGTATCTAGACACAGGGGATACTAAGTAACCCCTCCAGCGCTCTATTGTAAGATAGGGTGTGCTGGGTTTAGGAATTAAAAAAGACTAGTAAAGTCAATTTCACTTTACTTACTCTGGGAAACAGTAGTTTATCCCAGAGAAGGTATTTAAACCTTGGGGAAAACTAAAGAGGTTTCCCTGTGCCACTGCACTGAGGGTGCTGTGTGACACACATGAAAAGATTATGCCTATGGAGTTGTCTAAAACTCCATAATCAAAGAAAACACAAGAGTAAAACACATTTCTAAACACATGAGAGAGCGGGAAAAAGGGTCACACTGTCTCCAGGTAAAACAAATCAAGTCCTCCAAATCCAGCAAAGCTGCTGGGGGTCTCTAAGGTGAAGGGAATTAGCTCATTTTTGAGAATTCTCCCTAACAAGTACAAATGGGCAAGGGCTCATGGCAGCCTAGGAAGGAAGTGCCAAGGGATGACAAGGTGGGAGGCCACTTGCTAACTGCTGGGGCAGAGGAGTCCCAAGGGTGGGGTGCAACGTAACCGTAACATCCCTTTTAACAACGTTTTTTCTGTCAATTTCATAGGTTTTTATGAGTGAAAATGTTTCATGATGTTACATCACTGCATATAAGTTATTAATAATTCCTTGTTTAACATATATGAAAGAACTATAAACCTCCTTTAACAAACATAATTTCTGCAACGTACACTTAAGTGTGTCGTTATCACCAGCACATGCTGGGGATGCAATCTATTGTTGAATTGCCTAAGGCATGAGACTCGACCATGACTCCAGCCACAGCAAACCACCCCTATTATTCACTGCACCTACCTTGCATCCTAGCTCAGTGTCCACTATACCCTAATATTGTGACCAATGGCCATTGCTCATGGCTTGCAGTCATGGCCAGTCTCCAGAATCCATGGGGCATGGCTTCGGCCATGCTGCTTTCCCCAATAAGCAAATCAGAGTACACATTTGCGTTTGCTGAGGGCCAGCTCCATTACTCAAACACCACATTTATTTTTTTTTAAACAGATTTTATTGATTTTATTCAACCAAACAAAAATACAAACCAACCAAGCGGTACATATATCAACAGTTCAATTGTCCATTGCTCAATTCCAGTCACTGCTCGCCCCCTCCCACCCTCCTTTATGAGTCTTTTTATTCCATGCCCTCTGTATCTGCTGCGTGTGGTGGGGTCTCACTTTCTGTGGATTCTGTCAGGTCTCGTATTGTTCCAAACAATTCCGCTATTAATGATTTCCATGCCATCAGGGTTCCCGGCTCCTCCTCTCCCCCTACATTGCTTGCCTCTTGCCATACCATTGTTTCTGCCTCCGCCCATTTCTGCAACTCTTTCCACCACACCTCCACCCGTGGTCTATGACATGTCTTCCATCCCATGGCAATCCTTCTCTTTGCGAGCACATATGCTAGATCTTTTAATTTGCTAACGTGCTTAAGTTTCTGCGAAATGGGGAACCCCCCCAACAAGCAGGCCCAGGCTGTGTCTATAACAATCTTAACCCCCTTTTCCGCTAATTTCTGCGCTACTTCCCCCAGAAACGCTCAATTACTGGGCATGACCAGAACATGTGTACCATGTCAGCCTTTTCTTCGTCACATTTGGGACATGCTTGTCGTCCTGCATTTTCAAATCTCGATAACCTATGAGGTGTCATATATGCCCTGTGCGTAATATACAGTTGTATCTGTTTCAACCTCGCATTTCGTGACACCTTTTTATGATACCCCAGGACACGTTCCCAGATCCCATCCTCAATCGGGGCTCCTGCTTCCGCTTCCCAATCCAGTCTCAATTGTGTTAGATCCTTCCCAACCTTAGACATCACCATCTCGTACAGTCTGGAGATCTCATGCCCCCCCTCTGATATATCATATATTGCATCTATGATAGCATCTGGTTCTTCTTCCAGTACTGTTTCGGGCCATGCTTTCCTGTTTCTCTGCACCATTCTGTGATGTGTGAAATACTGGCCCCTGTGTAACCCCGTTTCCTCTCCCAGCGCTTCAAAATCTATAATAGTCCCCTCTCGCCAAATATCTCCTAACGTTGCCAGCCCCACCAATTCCCAGTGGTTCCTGATTGTCATCCTCAGCTGCTTATCTTCTCCTACCAGTGCAACTAGTGGTATCTTCGGGGAACAAGGGAATGCGTCTCCCATCATCCGGCATGCCCGGCGCCACATATTGCACCCAAGCACCATCATCCTGGGGCGCTCTCTCATTTCGGTCTTGGGCAGCCAGATCATCTCTTTCAAATAAAATGGGGCGCAATCATGTCCGAACAACCTGGATTCAGGGGTCGCTTCATCTGAGAGCCATTTAGCAACATGAACAGCCATTCTGCTGCCTGAACAGTCTTCTCCTATCCCTCCTCCGTTCCTTCCTGCCAAAGTGGTTTGAGGGAGGGGTTTATACAGGCCTGACTTGCTGTGGTGGAGTCACTGGATATGGCTCATGGCGGTTATAGGTCAATTGGTCGAATCTAAATAGTCGACAGGACAAATGGTCGATACCAAAAGGTCGACAGGTCAAATGATCGAATTTTTTTTTTTAAACTTTTTTTTTTGGGGGGGGGGGGGGTCCCCCACCCCCTTTTTTTGCTAAAAACCCCTTTTTGTCCCTAAACGAAAACCTAAAAAATACATATATATCTAAAAAAAAATTCGATCATTTGTCCTGTCGACCAAATTGTGTCGACCATTTGTCTGTCGACCATTTGTCTGTCGACCATTTGACTACACACCGCTC
Organism: Ambystoma mexicanum; assembly: GCA_002915635.3. Taxonomy (NCBI): domain Eukaryota; kingdom Metazoa; phylum Chordata; class Amphibia; order Caudata; family Ambystomatidae; genus Ambystoma; species Ambystoma mexicanum. The sequence goes on along the minus strand of CM010938.2, from coordinate 86,349,226 downwards.
ATGGCTTCATGCAAATCTGTCCTTTTTCCATAATAGGGGTGCTCCAAAGCCTTCTTTCTTTGTTGTCAGCGGTTTTGTCAGAGTTGTTCTACATTTTGCTAGCCCAAGGAAAAACTAAAAAATGTTATGTGTACAAACATTTTCCAGTCATTCTCTCCATATTCCACTCATCCTCCACAATTTACTCTTATAATTTGTCGCATTCTGCATTTTGTCGCACAGAACATGTAATTCCTATTTTTAACCTGCATGGACCCTTGATGGACAGTGGACACCTGGTGAGTCAGTTGCGCTGGCCATAGTGAAGAACACTGCCACTAAGCCTGTGGTCTATTTTTGAATCCCACAGGCTGCATTCCTTCTGGGAAGGAGCTTGACTCCTCTACAGTACTAAGATTTTACAATGCCTAGGATATGACATTACAAATCTATCCAGCTAATAGTTAATTGTGTCTTTTATTTAGACAATAACTACCTTCTTCAGTGCTTGCCCATGTCTGTGTGTTTGATTATATTTGCATGAAAGAGCCTTCCCAGTGCCCCTCCTCCTCCTAGTCCATTATAGTGCCTTAAAGAGGTCTTGCCCAACTCTAAAGCGCTTGGGAGTTTGGGAGCACCCTGCTTCCTTCCCAACATTCCCCCCTTTTTTTACTTCTACAGTAACAAATTCATCCTCACCCGACATATCTAAAATCCCAAAAATATCAGTTTGAGTTTAGCTGTTTATTGTATGGTAAGGTGCATTAGAACCCCAAATTGATACCATCATCTTTGCACTACTAGGTTCTACATTGAAACACCATTGGACACCCAATTGGCACGTACAGAAGAGGACCAAGAAGAATACCATGACAGGCACCAGTACTTTTACTGGTGCCCCCAACCATGACGGGACCCAATCAAAGGCAAGCGATAGCCAATCCGTGCTCTGAACTCCACCATCTTTCTTCATTTGAACACGTAGATTGTGCACTGCCTCGATGATGTGGGATAGTGACCCAGTCTCAGCATCCTCTGGGTGTGCAAATGTGCAGCAGCTGCTTCCCAAATTTTTACACACTCCTCCTTCTTCTATGGCTGTTAAAAGGTCCAGCATATAGCGGTTCTGCATCGTCATTAGTCACAACAGACGGAGCTCTACTTTGATGGCGTTAAATCCATTCTCTGTATTATTGGGCGAGCTGGACTAGCTCCCATCTGACTATCTGAATCCACTTGGCGCTAGCAACTGCTTGTACCCCAGGAGCCAAAAAAGATGAAAAAAGTCTCTGCTGAGCAAAAAAAAGTCAATATTCCTCAGGTATTCCTCTGAGCAGTGTGGACGAGTCTTTTGAGACATAGTTCGCTCTCTTATTTCTTTTCAGCTGCTGAAATCGTTCTTTTTCTGGCAGCATACACAATTCTTGTGTGATCTGCAAGTCTCTCTCTGCTTCTTTAGGTGCTGGAGTGGCTGCTGGCACCTTGACAGGCATTTATGCTCCCTTCAGATGTTCTTCTGGCATTACTAGTAGTACTGAGTGCAGGGTGGCCAGTGAACACTAGCCATCCAGGATGATGGAGGTGCAAGTAGGCTTGTCGGCAACAAACCCAGTAGTAATCCATCACCGCTGCTGCACCTTTCGTCATATCAGGGATTAAAAGAGTGTGGTTGCACTGAGTGTTTGCGCCAACAGGAACTGTTCCTTCATTGCTAAAACAAAGTTCATAGTCCATGGGCCTCATTACGAGGTGGGCGGAATGGGTTTAACGGCGCCGGTAATGGTGCTGGTGCCGGTAAACCCATTCCGCCCTATCACGAGATTCCCTTGCTGGACCCGCTCAGAACGTCTGGCCAGACCAGATGTCCTTAGCGGGTCCCGCAAGGGGACCAGGGAGCTAATAACGGGCCCATTATTAACGGGCCCATTCTTAGCTCCATTCCCATTCCCATTGAGCCCTATGGGGGCTCAAATGGGAATGGGGATGGGTTTTTTCAATGAGGAATTACCGGGTCCTCCAAGGTTGGAATGGCCCGGTAATTCCTCATTGAAGGAACCCGGACCCGAGACATGGGGCCTCCTAATGAGGCCCTATGTCTCTATGTATTCGCACTGTCTTCTCCATTGTTGCAATCCATGTCAGCCTTGTGATGTATTGGGACCATATTTGCGCACACATAGGGCCTGATTCATGGAAGAGTTTTATAATGGCGCAATCCCATTGGAAAACGTTCCATGAATCAGGCCTATAGTCTCTACTTGGGCTATTGTTCCTTTTCTGTACTCGATCAGTCCATCTGCCGGGCACGTCACTGTGGTGTCCTGCATTTGTTGTTGACATGTGAGTGACCTCGCAAGGAAAAATATGGTGCTTGTAGACACTTGCTGTATTTTGTACTGCCATTGCATAGTGCTGGGTCTAAATCAGTGCTCCTCAACTGCACGCTGTATGCCTGGAATGTGTCCTTTATCCTACATAGTGCAAGATTTATCAGGCATTGGGCCTCTATAATTGGGACTGGACGTGGAACTAAAACCTTAGGAGCCCTTGACGCATGCAGGATGAGTGCACACACGTAACATCATACATTCATCTCATTCCTTCCAGCAGTACGCATATCAGTGTACCAGCTATTAGACGACTCTGAATACTGAAATGGCGTCAAGCCCAACCCCTTATATAAATCATACGTCATTCGTACTTCCCTTTTAATTCGTCTAAGAAAATCTGTTGGGGTGGCCGGCAAAAAGTGAGACATTGTTTGATTCTTATTTATCATAGACAAATTCATACTAGCATTATTTTCCTTTATATATAACTGTTCATCCCCCCTCTATATGCCCACCCCATGTAACAGACATACCTTCATACACTCCGACAACCACGACCAGTGTCACACAAAACAATATAATACGAAGAAAGCATAATGCAGAATTCCTAGAATGAATTACATTCAGTCTAACATTATCCCTACATAACAGAGAGGTTTGAACACGTTGGTCAGGCATCCTTGCTTATCCCTGGAGAGGAGAACAAAGGTTACCAAGAGAGAGAGGGGAGAGAGAAAGATAGGGAAAGAGAGAGGGTGAGAGAGAGACAGAGCGAGAGAGAGGGAGTGAGAGAGAGAGAGAGAGAGAGAGAGAGAGAGAGAGAGAGAGAGAGAGAGAGAGAGAGAGGGAGAGAGGGAGAGAAAAAGGAAGAGACCCTTTTTCCACCAGGCTGACCGGGTTCTAGACCTTAAAAAAATCAAAAAATAGAAAAAAGATAAAAAATAAAAGAACAATGAAATAAAGAAAAAGAAAATCAGGGGGGTGGCACTGCACACCACCCAGGCATGGAGCCCTTACTAAATGTCTTCTTCATCAGTTAAGCTCTCAATACCTCGATGAGAGCAACAAGTTCCACTACCTGAGCTGAATAGTACATAGGTAATCTTTTCATGATCAGACCTTCGTGCCCCCCCCCTTTACCGTGCACCACTGCCGCACCTGTGTGCCTCCGTCCCATCTCCTGGTCAATTATTGATGACCCATCAACATATAGTATATCTCCGTCCGTCAATGCACGGTCTCTAGCTTTAGATTTACCCTCCTCTTCACCCTCATATGTAGCACAGTCATGCGTTTTCAGGTCATCATCAGTGGATGCCTCTGTCAAAAATGTGGCGGGATTCACCATCCTACACCTTACTATATGAATATGAGGTTTGGATATTATAATTTCATATGCAGAGGATCACTGAGTCATCAAGGTCAATTTAAATTTTTCCAAAATGACAAATAGTGAATGTCCCACATACAAGGTAACAGAGCATCCCATGAAAATCATGGAACTTTTCTCTATTGCAAATGAAGCCGCTGCGAGTGACTGAGTCAAGCGTCCCACTATAATAAGCCAATGGCTTGTGGCCCATTATGCTCTTTTGAGTCAATACTGCAGTTATGAGCCGTCCATCAGAGTGGGAAAATAAATAAAACTCCTGTGTATGATCCGGAGTTGCTAAAACAGGGGCCATGCAAATAGCTTCTTTCAAGTCCTCAAATTGTCTATTCAATTCTTCAGTCCATTCCAATTTACTGTTTTTTGTCTTCTGTGCCTCTCTGAGACTTTTTAACAGCGGCCTTGTGTAGGCTGCATAGTCTAGGATCCAGCCCTACAATAATTACATAAGCCCAGAAACTGCTGCATTTCCTTGACAGTACTGGGCATAGGGGTGGCACGTACTGCCGCCACCCTATCAGGTAGTATTTATTGCCCGTTTGCAGAAATAAGTTGCCTCAAGTATAGTACCTCCTGTTGGCAGTATTGTAGCTTCTTTTTATCTGCCGTCTACCCTTTGTGAGCCAGCAACTGCAATAATGCAATAGAATCCCTGCTGCACTGCTTTTCATTTTCACTACATACCATAATTGTGCAGGTACATATTGCATGTCCTTCTAAAAAAATAAAGACGGGGTCACCACTGCCATCATGGGGCACTGTATCTTTCTATACTGCACCATGATATCACAGGGGATGCAGATTTCCAAAATGATTTCCCCAATTTGCTCACTGTCCTCAGATAACTCCTCATCAGTCATTTCCTTCAATTGTACTATTGGGTCTACACATAGTACTGTGCTCCACTCGCACCCATCCTGATCTGTTCCAATCAGGGCTAGTCTTTTTTTTATCTGATACTACTAGGCCTTGCAAATCTAATGACAATATTGTCCCCGCCACCACCTCGGGTAGCACCGTGGGTCAGAAAATAAAATCTGTGGGCATTCACCAACATTTTGTCGTAATTTGAAGCACTGCTTTTGCCAGTACCTTTATGCCATAGAAAAATATGTCCGGGACCACAGGAACCCCACAGACTACTGATTCCCTTGCCATTGCATTGATTATTACCATTGCTCGAGCAACACACATCCGTTGAGTGGAACACACTACCCCATGATCTGTGGATGATATAGGTACATTTAGTTTACTGAGCAGATATCTACCCACCAAGTTAACAGGGTAACTCTCTGAATATAAGAAGGGGGCTTGTGCTATCTTCCCTCCCACTTTTATATCCAGCTCCCCAGTGTATGGAACCATGGAAATAACCATAGAGAATCCCTGTGTCTCAAAAGTTTTACCTGATAATGGAAAGTTCCCTCCATAATGCATTATTTAGTTGCGCCTGAATCTACCATAAATATAAATTGATTGTTTCCTATTACCGCCTCCACCAAGGTCTCCTCTTCAGGGTGTGCGGTTGTCAATAGGATTGGACACGGGAGTGCCCTCTATGGGCTTCCTAATAAGAATATGTATTTTTCCAGGGGAATGAAAAAGGGCCCCCATCATAACTCCTTGGAACGGGCGCCCGTTCCCCCTGCCATCCTGTTAAACTGTGTTACCTCACCCTGTTGCAGTTGTTACACACGTTGCCCTTGCCTGTCAGTCCGATAAGGGAACTGATTTTGACCCCGTCGTCCAAATTGTGGTTGTCCCCTAACCTTTGAGGCCGTTGGAATCCCTGCCCTGGAGGTGATGGCCCATAATTATATCCTATCCCAGGCCTGTTCCTGCATTACCTTGCAAAATGCCCCCATCTCCAGCAATACCAGTACTGTGATGTTCCCAATCCTCCTCCCCGGGGCCCTATCCCCCCAAAGCCTCCTGCTCTTGCTCCTCGAAATCCTCCTCTTCCCCTTGGCGCGGCTCCATATTGCTACTGTGGGTTGGGGTTCTGCCCCCCACTACCCCTTTATCCCTGTCCTTCTTCGCCCCATAGTGCCGCAATTGTGGCATTCACAATTTCTTAAGTATCTCCAGTCCTTTCCCCCGAGCCGGTGCTGTCACCGTCAACCTTATTTAGTTTCTTTTCCCCTAGTTTTGCCTCGTCCGTCTGCCCCTTCTGGGCAGTCTCCCGGTCCCGCTCCTTGATTCTCTTAAAATGGTGGACTATTATACTTTGTATCTCCGCCCACCCTTTGGCTTCAACTCCCACAATTTAATATAGTTCCTTCTGGACTTCTTTTGGGAATCCCCTCTTTAGGATAAAATAGAAAAATGGTACCAAATGGTCCCATTGCCCTCCTGTCTCAACTCTCCACATTTTCTGTAACTTAAGAATAAACCTAAATGGGTCCTCATCATCACCCATTTTGCACTGCATTAAAGAATGTAAGTCAGGGGTATCTGGGTACATCTTTCGTAGGGCATCCCATACCCTCACCCTTACTTCAGGCTGCTCCATCATGTTCCTTATTTGCAAGAATTATCCCAGGGTACCCAGCCCTTACCCATATGTCCCCAGCCTGGTCTCCAACTATGGCGACCAGTAAACTCTTAAGATCTCCAACAGCTAAGGCTGCCCCTGCTGTTTGTTTCTCAAATTCATAGATCCATTTACTGGCTCCAGCTGTAAGCTGGGGGGAGAGCTTTAATCAAATTATTTGTGTCCATTTGAGGCCATGGCACATACTGTGTTATCCCTACTCCTTTATGTATAAGAGGCCTCTGCATGTCTATTTTTTTAACCCCTTTTTTAGTATTTTTCTGATCTTGTACTATCACCATTAAATCTGATTGATTTCTCGGTCTATCCCTTCCCACTGCCTCTTTTGGCGGGGATGGGTTTTGTGCCGCCGCCTCTCCCCAATTTTTTTCTTGCCCTGCCTCTTCATTATTTCTGCCACCTTGATCTTCCCATTCATTTTCCCTTGCTGGTTCGACTTCTTGTCCCTGGACCGTCCGTACCCTCTCGCCATCATCTTTTCCGACACAAACATTTCTTATTGCCCAGGGTTGAATCTAACCAAAAAATCTCCTGACTTCCAATCCCCTATTTTCTGCACTGGGCCCCTTATTTCTGGTGGTACTTCTCCAGGTTTCATTTAACTTGACCAACCTTTCCCGCAACGCTCTTAACTCGTTGTTCATATCTGCTTTTGAACCCCCTGGGTACAATGATGCTACAGGCATGTCAGCACTTGTGGATGGGTTCTATGGAGGTGGAGGTGCAAAAGCTCTTGAGTCCCCCCCATAGTGGCTGATCCTGATGATCCTGTTGATGGCAATTTTTCTAACACTGGAGGATTATAGAGTGGATTTATATACCCTACTGCAGGTTTAAGAATTACAGGGTATATCGACTTACATTGGATCTCTTTTTATCTTCCTGATCTTCCATATCCTTGAATAATCGCCAGAGATCTAAAATCTCTTTTCTTTTTTGTAACTTCTTTCCCTTATACTTTGCTGCTAAAAAGATGGACATTTTTTTCTAGCGTGCTTCTGTTATGGGAGCCTGCTCTGGCCAGGAGCAGGACATCCCTCCTTCCTTTGTTTCCAACACCCATTGTTTATGATATTTTTCTATCCTGTCACAGTACAGTGGCAGGGCTCTATGCATGTGTTTTATTGGGGTTTCTTCCCCCATAATGTTACGCACGTCCCTGATGCTTCACTTAGACCTTACTGCAATGCTGCGCACACTGCTGCTTGTTACACAAAAATACAGATCAACCCACTTTTTCCCAAAGACACACACCGCGACTTATCCACCTTCCTTCCTTTTTTACCACAAAAGACAACAAGAGAAAATATACAAAAATAATTGACTAAAATCCAGGCACATTCCTTATACCGAGCCATTACTTATTCTTTCCTTATATCCTCGTAGTACCGCCTTCTCAGCTTTTATTACATGCTAAATATCCCATTGCTTCTATCGTCCTAAAAGAATTTTGCGTGCACTACCTTCTCAACCTATTATGGCTTTATACTTTGAGGCTCCCTTTCTTCCTAGTCTTTATACGGTGAGGCTCCCTTCCCCCATTATAAAAAGTAGAAAAACAGAAATATGCGACAATTTCAATACATAACCCACCTCCTATACAATCTATACCTTAACACATCACCTGAAATCATATCCAATCAATACCGTAACACATCACCAAAGGTCCCATTTAATCTATACCTTAACACATCACCAAAAGTACTATCCAATCTATGTCACTGACCTCGTACTTCATCCATTAACAACAACATACTGTCATATACACATGTCCCCTTGTTGTTATCTCTTACAAGAGTCTACTTTCATGTGCGTGTTCACCCGGGTTTCCCTCTGTTACGGGGTCCTAATACTGGCCTGTCCTTCTCTTTGGAGCAATGCTCCGCTTCAGTGAGCAGAGAGGATTTCTTTAAAAATGGCTCCTTCTAAAGCTGCTCAGGAAAAACACATATTTTTTGATTTGGGGGACCGGTTGCTGTAGGTGGGCGTGGCTCTTTCCTGGTGACTTGGCCTGGGCCTCCGCAAAGTATGGGGGGGAACTGGGATCATGTCGGAATACTCACCAATAGTAAGGGTGTCCCTAATTACACTCATACCAGAATAAATACACCCCTCTAGGGAAATAAGCCAAAAAGGCAATCTTGTAAGTAAAAACAAGTTTAATCTTACAAAATGAGGATGGCAGCAAAGGACTCTGCTGCCTGAACGGTCTTCTCCTGTCCCTCTTCCATTCCTTCCTGCCAAAGCGGTTTGAGGCAGGGGTTTATATAGGTCTGGCTTGCTCTGGTGGCGTCACTGGATATGGATCATGGATTGTTATGTTAGCTGTATTTGTTTAGCGCACGTTCGCCCGAGGGCATCATGGCGCTGGGGAGGTGAGGAGTAGTTCCGAGTTGCGGTTCCTAGAAGAGCAAAGTCTTCAGTTTCCGACGGAAGGCAAAGTGGTCAATAGTTTCCCGCAGGGGGAGCGGCGGGTTAGTCCATGCTTTTGCTGCACTAACCGAAAAGGCACAACCTCCATTTTGGGCACTGCCACCCGCAGGGTGGTTTGTGATTGAAGAGAGCGAGTAGGCAAGTAACGGATGAACTTGGCTTGCAGAAATTCTGCTCCCACGCCATAGAAGGTCGGTGCACTATGCACATAGACTTGAACATAATCCGGTGAGCGAAGGTGGAGCCAGTGCAGTTGCCTCTGCAGAGGGGTCATATGGGCTCTGAAAGGCGGACGGATGATAGATCTAGCAGCAGCATTCTGGCTTCATCCCAATCCGTCCTTTTTCCATAATGGGGATGCTCCAAAGCCTTTTTTCTTTGTTGTCAGTGGTTTTGTCATAACATGCGGTTCTACATTTTGCTAGCTTATTCAAAAACACCCTGCAGCTTTGAAAACTGTTTTTTCAAACCTTGAGGCCCAGCCCAAGGAAAACAAAACATTTTTATATGTACAAATATTTTCTAGTCATTCTATCCATATTCCACTCATCCGCCACACTTTACTCTTACAATTTGTCCCATTCCTATTTTTAACCCGCATGGACCCTTGATGGACAGTAGACAGCTGGTGAGTCAGTTTGTGCTGCCAGTGCTGGCCATAGTGACAAATACTGCATACGCGCCTGTGATCAATTTTTAGAATCCCACAGGCCGCATTCCTTCTCTGAAGGAGCATGACTCCTCTATACTACTAAGATTTTACAATGCCTAGGATCTGACATTACAAATCCATCCAGCTAATAGTTAATTGCGCCTTATATTTAGACAATAACTACCTTCTTCAGTGCTTGCCCATGTCTGTGTATGTGATTATATTTGCATGAGAGAGACTTCCCAGTGCCCTCCTCCCCCTAGTCCATTATAGTGCCTTAAAGAGGCCTTGCCTAACTCTAAAGCGCTTGGGGTTCGGGAGGACCCTGGTTCCTTCCCAACAGGGCTGAGGCGATGCCGAAGGGCAGCACTTTGAACTGGTAGTGTACTTCCACTATTTGGAATCGCAGGTATTTCCTGTGCACTGGGAACATCGAAATATGAAAATGTGCATCTTTCATATCTAATGTTGCCATGTAATCCCCCCGTTTTAAGAGGAGGGATTACCTCTTGGAGTGTGGTCAGGAAAAACCTTTGGGGCTTGACGTAAGTGTTCACTGGGCGCAGATCTAGTACTGGATGCATGGATAGGTCTTTCGTTGGCACAAGAAAGCACGTTGAATAAAAAACCTTGTTTACATGATTTGCTGGGACGATCTCTATGGCGCCTTTTTCCAGCAGTGTCTTTACTTCCTCCAATAGTATGCGCCGCTCTTCTGGCATCATCTCTGTGTTTTGGTGGGCGGTTTGGCTTTTTTGTGTCAAGAGTTTGATGCAATACTCGCCTGCTACGGTGGACAACACCCACTTGTCTGATGTAATCTCCTCCCATGCGTGGGTGAAATGTGAAATGCAACCCCCTACTGGACTGACATGGGAGGGGACCTGTAGAGGTGCGTCATTGTTTTGGAGGGGTGGAGCCTCTCCCAGATGAGGTTCTGCCCTTCCTCTGGATCTTTATGTCTCTTTGAAAATTAGAAGAGTAAGATTGTCCTTGTGAGTGGCCCATGTTGAAGACTAGCCGCCCATGAATTGCTAAATACATGGCAATATTCATATTAAAATCTTTAAAACGTTCATTTGTTATGAATACCAAGATTACATAAGAACACAGGGATCAGGAAACGTCAGTTATATAGTTATTAATGCCCTTCAAAATATAAAACGCTGCGGCCATGATTACAATAGATTCCGTGCCCATAATGGTACTCCAAAATTGATCTCCCTCTCTCTATTGCTGGTTTGCAAGAAACTGGCATAGCCCTTATCATAATAATTAGACATCTTTGCGCACTGAGTTAATACATAAAGGGCCGTCTCAATTTCACTTCCACACATACGGCACAATCTTTTTTCACAGGGATCTTTTCCCACCTCCCTGTATGCTTGATTTATTGTCGTTTATGGAGAATCCTAATTGGAACAGCAGGTTGACTGTTTGCTGGGTTGTCTGCAACACATTTGAGGTGTGTCTCCTGTTATTAGTCAGTCGTCTAAGTAAGGCTACACTGGAATAGACTGCTTTGCAAGTGAGCAGCCACTACCGTGAGGACCTTTGTAACACCTTAGGGGCTGAGGCTATGCCAGATGGTAGCACTTTGAATTAGTAGTGCTTGATCCCCCACTTTGAATCTTAGGTATTTATTGTGCGCTGTCAACATTGAAAGTATGCATCTTTCATGTCTAATGTTGCCATGTAATCCCCCTGTTTTAGGAGGGGAATTACCTCCTGTAGAGTGGTCTTCCTGAATTTTTTAGGCTTGACATACGTGTTTGCAAGGCACAGGTCTGGAACTGGGTGCATTGTTAGATCTTTCTTTGGAACAAGGAAGTACACTAAATAAATGCCTGGATCTTCCTCTGCAAGTGGAATCAGCTCTATTGCGCCTTTATGCAGTAACATTTGAATCTCCTCCTGTAGGATAAGGAAATGTTCCGAAGACATTTTTGTACGAGGAGGATGGTGGTGTGGTGTTTCAATGAACTCTATTGATTATCCTTTTGCCACTGTTGCGAGCATACAGCAATCTGACGTTATCCCCTCTTATTGCTGTGTAAATAGTGTTATGCGACTCCGACCAGTGATCGAAGTGAGCGGGAGCGGTCTAGAGCGATGTTCCACTACTTTTATTTTTTTCTGTTTCCATTCCTCTACTTTTTAAGACCATATTCACCATTCTATCTAGAGGATTTGTCCATTCATGTCCCCGTGCAAGTGCAAAGTTGTATTAGGAGCCTTAGTTACTAGTCACTTAGACTATTGGAATGCCCTGGCAGCAACACTTGTCACATGTTGCACTATGCTTCCACCTACCCACTAACCTGCTGAGACCACAGTTCCACTACTTTTTTGGTACACTTTGTTAGGGAGAATTCTAATGTCTGTGATAACCTTAGAGACCCCAGCTCTTTTGCTGGACTTTAGGACTTTTACATTTTTACCCTTGAGTGAGTGAGCCCTTTTTATCACTCTCTCATCTGTTTTGACCTGATTTGGTTTATGTGCTCCTTTGTTTTTGCAGTCTGACAAACTCCATAGGCATCTACCTTTTGTATGGTGACACACAGCACCTTTAGTGCAGTGTCACAGAGAAATCCTTTAGATTCCTCATAAGGTTTAAATACATTTTTTTGTGTGAACTACAGTTCCCAAGAATAGTAAAATGAAATTGCCTTTACTTACCTTTTCTCTTTGTGGGTCCAGCACACACCATCCTATGTGGAGTGCTGGGGGGTTACTTAGTAGCCCATTATCCTACCTACACATGTAACATTGTTTATATCACTACTTTAAATGGCTGGTGACGGTAGTTTAATTTTCCTACCATTGCGCTTTTCTAGTGCAGGCTGAATCCTCAGCTGCTGTATAGCACCCATGGGTGACCATTTTTGTCAAAATGGCATCAGTCTTCTTTTTTTCGCCATTTTCTTTTTCTGAGGTTTTCTTGGGGTTTACACTGCGCGCCAAGCCAGGTTTGAGTCCTTTGTTCATTCTGCCTATGGCAGGCTTCAGTACTGAAACCCGCCTCTGGCTCCAGTGTGTCTGGATGGGCAGGAAGTGAGGGAGGTTACCGAAAAAAAATCCTCTGTCCTTCGTCTTTAGGAATGCCTAAATGCACCCAGTCCTGATTGGCTGACTGGCTGTCCATTCAGGACAGCCACCCTGCTGTTCGAGTGACAGCTATGCTCAAACTTGCCAACCCTACAGATTTAGGAAGTAGGCTACTGCTTTTGAAGCAGCCCTACCGCCTACAGATTTCAGTGACAGATCCTACTGCTTTTTACAGTGACAAGTAATTTATGTGATTCTAAGGCAGGCTCCAGGACAGAGCATGCAACACATTAATTAGTCTTTCTATACAGTGGACTGGTAGGTGATTACTGTCATTGCCCTCAGATCAATCCACTGACCTGACAGCTGTGTGACTCTGTCCTGCACTCTTGCCTGTACAACCCTTAGGTGAACCAGCAGTGAAAGCAAGTGGCAGAGTGTAACACCATCACACAGCATCTGCCGACAATTTGGTGTTAGCCTTCAGAATTATACATTTTTAACATTTCAACATCTTTCCAAGTTGTATTTTACTGTGATGTCTTTGTTATGGGAATTATTATTTTCAAACTTGAAAATCCTACATCTTTTGGTCACAGAATGTCGGCAAGTATGCTAGGCTGTGCATGAATGGGAGAAACCTGCTTAAAAGGAGACGGTTTTGGAACGGAAGATAGAGTGGTCCACTGGGAAGAACAACCCGATGAAGAAAATGTGAACAAAGCTTGCTGCATCCTCCTGGACCTTTGAATTGCCCGGTGAAGCCCTGCTGCTGTGCTGGAACTCCTTTTTCTAATCGACAAGAGAAGCTATTGACAAGAGAAGCTCCGGAAGGGACGACTTCTTCCATTGGGTTAGTGGGACCAACTAACCCCGAGACAAACTGCACTGGGCAACCTTCGCTGATTGGCTGTACTTCTTTGCTGCTGCAGGAACCGAGTGCCATAGGTCGAGAAATCCGTAGTCGAGTGCAACGTCTGTGATCCGGCCAGAAGCTTCAGAAGTCTCCTGAGGACCCTCCAGAGCAGGCCGACCAGAGCTCGAGTCCCCTCACCAGAGTGCAGGACCCAAGGAGTGAAGGAAGCCCAACCCGTATTCAAGATCCGCGGTGGTGCTGTTTAACGAGCGCTAAAACCGCAAAGTGCTGCTGACCTGAAAAGAGCCTGTGGCTGTCGCCAACCTCCGAATTGCTGCCACAGGAGTCCTCCAGACGTGCTCCCTCTTATCCCCAAGACTGAGGCCCAGGAACCCAGGAACCCAGGATCTGCATCACTGCAATCAGACAGAAGCCAGCTGGACCACTCTTCTGCTAACCAAAGGTACTGTTCTGACTTGGGGTACTTACCTCAATGTCTTTAGCTATGCTCTTCTCAGTGTAGATTGCAGTTGCTATTTCAC
>CM010938.2:86265824-86335419 GCA_002915635.3 Ambystoma mexicanum | reverse complement strand
TCCCGCATAGGGCAGTTCACAATGGGCAGCTGGAGTAGGCTATCACAATGGGCAGCTGGAGTAGGCTAATCACAATAGGAGAGTGGGCTAGTCCCGCATAGGGCAGTTCACAAAGGCAGTTCACAATGGGCAGCTGGAGTAGGCTAATCACAATAGGAGAGTGGGCTAGTCCCGCATAGGGCAGTTCACAATGGGCAGTTCACAATGGGCAGCTGGAGTAGGCTAATCACAATAGGTAGAGTGGGCTAGTCCCGCATAGGGCAGTTCACAATGGGCAGCTGGAGTAGGCTAATCACAATGGGCAGCTGGAGTAGGCTAATCACAATAGGCAGAGTGGGCTAGTCCCGCATAGGCAGTTCAGCAGTTCACAATGGGCAGCTGGAGTAGGCTAATCACAATGGGCAGCTGGAGTAGGCTAATCACAATAGGAGAGTGGGCTAGTCCGCATAGGGCAGTTCACAATGGCAGTTCACAAAGGCAGTTCACAATGGGCAGCTGGAGTAGGCTAATCACAATAGGCAGAGTGGGCTAGTCCCGCATAGGGCAGTTCACAATGGGCAGCTGGAGTAGGCTAATCACAATGGGCAGCTGGAGTAGGCTAATCACAATAGGCAGAGTGGGCTAGTCCCGCATAGGGCAGTTCACAAAGGCAGTTCACAATGGGCAACTGGAGTAGGCTAATCACAATAGGTAGAGTGGGCTAGTCCCGCATAGGGCAGTTCACAATGGGCAGCTGGAGTAGGCTAATCACAATGGGCAGCTGGAGTAGGCTAATCACAATAGGCAGAGTGGGCTAGTCCCGCATAGGGCAGTTCACAAAGGCAGCTCACAAAGGCAGTTCACAATGGGCAACTGGAGTAGGCTAATCACAATAGGTAGAGTGGGATAGTCCCGCATAGGGCAGTTCACAATGGGCAGCTGGAGTAGGCTAATCACAATGGGCAGCTGGAGTAGGCTAATCACAATAGGCAGAGTGGGCTAGTCCCGCATAGGGCAGTTCACAATGGGCAGCTGGAGTAGGCTAATCACAATGGGCAGCTGGAGTAGGTTAATCACAATAGGCAGAGTGGGCTAGTCCCGCATAGGGCAGTTCACAAAGGCAGTTCACAATGGGCAACTGGAGTAGGCTAATCACAATAGGTAGAGTGGGCTAGTCCCGCATAGGGCAGTTCACAGTGGGCAGCTGGAGTAGGCTAATCACAATGGGCAGCTGGAGTAGGCTAATCACAATAGGCAGAGTGGGCTAGTCCCGCATAGGGCAGTTCACAAAGGCAGTTCACAAAGGCAGTTCACAATGGGCAACTGGAGTAGGCTAATCACAATAGGCGGAGTGGGCTAGTCCCGCATAGGGCAGTTCACAAAGGCAGTTCACAATGGGCAACTGGAGTAGGCTAATCACAAAGGTAGAGTGGGCTAGTCCCGCATAGGGCAGTTCACAATGGGCAGCTGGAGTAGGCTAATCACAATGGGCAGCTGGAGTAGGCTAATCACAATAGGCAGAGTGGGCTAGTCCCGCATAGGGCAGTTCACAAAGCAGTTCACAAAGGCAGTTCACAATGGGCAACTGGAGTAGGCTAATCACAATAGGTAGAGTGGGCTAGTCCTGCATAGGGCAGTTCACAATGGGCACCTGGAGGAGGCTAATCACAATGGGCAGCTGGAGTAGGCTAATCACAATAGGCAGAGTGGGCTAGTCCCGCATAGGGCAGTTCACAAAGGCAGTTCACAATGGGCAACTGGAGTAGGCTAATCACAATAGGTAGAGTGGGCTAGTCCCGCATAGGGCAGTTCACAATGGGCAGCTGGAGTAGGCTAATCACAATGGGCAGCTGGAGTAGGCTAATCACAATAGGCAGAGTGGGCTAGTCCCGCATAGGGCAGTTCACAAAGGCAGTTCACAATGGGCAGCTGGAGTAGGCTAATCACAATGGGCAGCTGGAGTAGGCTAATCACAATAGGCAGAGTGGGCTAGTCCCGCATAGCGCAGTTCACAAAGGCAGTTCACAATGGGCAGCTGGAGTAGGCTAATCACAATAGGTAGAGTGGGCTAGTGCCGCATAGGGCAGTTCACAATGGGCAGCTGGAGTAGGCTAATCACAATGGGCAGCTGGAGTAGGCTAATCACAATAGGCAGAGTGGGCTAGTCCCGCATAGGGCAGTTCACAAAGGCAGTTCACAAAGGCAGTTCACAATGGGCAACTGGAGTAGGCTAATCACAATAGGTAGAGTGGGCTAGTCCCGCATAGGGCAGTTCACAATGGGCAGCTGGAGTAGGCTAATCACAATGGGCAGCTGGAGTAGGCTAATCACAATAGGCAGAGTGGGCTAGTCCCGCATAGGGCAGTTCACAATGGGCAGCGTGGAGTAGGCTAATCACAATGGGCAGCTGGAGTAGGCTAATCACAATAGGCAGAGTGGGCTAGTCCCGCATAGGGCAGTTCACAAAGGCAGTTCACAATGGCAGCTGGAGTAGGCTAATCACAATGGGCAGCTGGAGTAGGCTAATCACAATAGGCAGAGTGGGCTAGTCCGCATAGGGCAGTTCACAAAGGCAGTTCACAATGGGCAGCTGGAGTAGGCTAATCACAATAGGCAGAGTGGGCTAGTCCCGCATAGGGCAGTTCACAAAGCAGTTCACAAAGGCAGTTCACAATGGGCAACTGGAGTAGGCTAATCACAATAGGTAGAGTGGGCTAGTCCCGCATAGGGCAGTTCACAATGGGCAGCTGGAGTAGGCTAATCACAATGGGCAGCTGGAGTAGCTAATCACAATAGTAGAGTGGGCTAGTCCCGCATAGGGCAGTTACAAGGCAGTTCACAATGGCAGCTGGAGTAGGCTAATCACAATGGGCAGCTGGAGTAGGCTATCACAATAGGCGGAGTGGGCTAGTCCCGCATAGGGCAGTTCACAAGGCAGTTCACAATGGGCAACTGGAGTAGGCTAATCACAATAGGTAGAGTGGCTAGTGCCGCATAGGGCAGTTCACAATGGGCAGCTGGAGTAGGCTAATCACTATGGGCAGCTGGAGTAGGCTAATCACAATAGGCAGAGTGGGCTAGTCCCGCATAGGGCAGTTCACAAAGGCAGCTCACAAAGGCAGTTCACAATGGGCAACTGGAGTAGGCTAATCACAATAGGTAGAGTGGGATAGTCCCGCATAGGGCAGTTCACAATGGGCAGCTGGAGTAGGATAATCACAATGAGCAGCTGGAGTAGGCTAATCACAATAGGCAGAGTGGGCTAGTCCCGCATAGGGCAGTTCACAATGGGCAGCTGGAGTAGGCTAATCACAATGGGTAGATGGAGTAGGCTAATCACAATAGGGAGAGTGGGCTAGTCCCGCATAGGGCAGTTCACGAAGGCAGTTCACAAAGGCAGTTCACAATGGGCAACTGGAGTAGGCTAATCACAATAGGCGGAGTGGGCTAGTCCCGCATAAGGCAGTTCACAGAGGCAGTTCACAATGGGCAACTGGAGTAGGCTAATCACAATAGGTAGAGTGGGCTAGTCCCGCATAGGGCATTTCACAATGGCCAGCTGGAGTAGGCTGATCACAATGGGCAGCTGGAGTAGGCTAATCACATTAGGCAGAGTGGGCTAGTCCCTCATAGGGCAGTTCACAAAGCAGTTCACAAAGGCAGTTCACAATTGGAAACTAGAGTAGGCTAATCACAATAGGTAAAGTGGGCTAGTCCTGCATAGGGCAGTTCACAATGGGCAGCTGGAGTAGGCTAATCACAATGGGCAGCTGGAGTTGGCTAATCACAATAGGCAGAGTGGGCTAGTCCCGCATAGGGCAGTTCACAAAGGCAGTTCACAATGGGCAACTGGAGTAGGCTAATCACAATAGGTGGAGTGGGCTAGTCCCGCATAGGGCAGTTCACAATGGGCAGCTGGAGTAGGCTAATCACAATGGGCAGCTGGAGTAGGCTAATCACAATAGGCAGAGTGGGCTAGTCCCGCATAGGGCAGTTCACGAAGGCAGTTCACAAAGGCAGTTCACAATGGGCAACTGGAGTAGGCTAATCACAATAGGCGGAGTGGGCTAGTCCCGCATAAGGCAGTTCACAAAGGCAGTTCACAATGGGCAACTGGAGTAGGCTAATCACAATAGGTAGAGTGGGCTAGTCCCGCATAGGGCATTTCACAATGGCCAGCTGGAGTAGGCTGATCACAATGGGCAGCTGGAGTAGGCTAATCACATTAGGCAGAGTGGGCTAGTCCCGCATAGGGCAGTTCACAAAGCAGTTCACAAAGGCAGTTCACAATTGGCAACTGGAGTAGGCTAATCACAATAGGTAAAGTGGGCTAGTCCTGCATAGGGCAGTTCACAATGGGCAGCTGGAGTAGGCTAATCACAAAGGGCAGCTGGAGTTGGCTAATCACAATAGGCAGAGTGGGCTAGTCCCGCATAGGGCAGTTCACAAAGGCAGTTCACAATGGGCAACTGGAGTAGGCTAATCACAATAGGTGGAGTGGGCTAGTCCCGCATAGGGCAGTTCACAATGGGCAGCTGGAGTAGGCTAATCACAATGGGCAGCTGGAGTAGGCTAATCACAATAGGCAGAGTGGGCTAGTCCCGCATAGGGCAGTTCACAAAGGCAGTTCACAATGGGCATCTGCAGTAGGCTAATCACAATGGGCAGCTGGAGTAGGCTAATCACAATAGGCGGAGTGGGCTAGTCCCACATAGGGCAGTTCACAATGGGCAGCAGGAGTAGGCTAATCATAATAGGTAGAGTGGTCTAGTGCCGCATAGGGCAGTTCACAATGGGCAGCTGGAGTAGGCTAAACACTATGGGCAGCTGGAGTAGGCTAATCACAATAG
Organism: Ambystoma mexicanum; assembly: GCA_002915635.3. Taxonomy (NCBI): domain Eukaryota; kingdom Metazoa; phylum Chordata; class Amphibia; order Caudata; family Ambystomatidae; genus Ambystoma; species Ambystoma mexicanum. Next base: position 86,330,590 of record CM010938.2, on the reverse strand, counting down.
GCAGAGTGGGCTAATCCCGCATAGGGCAGTTCACAAAGGCAGCTCACAAAGGCAGTTCACAATGGGCAACTGGAATAGGCTAATCACAATAGGTAGAGTGGATAGTCCCGCATAGGGCAGTTCACAATGGGCAGCTGGAGTAGGCTAATCACAATGGGCAGCTGGAGTAGGCTCATCAAAATAGGCAGAGTGGGCTAGTCCCGCATAGGGCAGTTCGCAAAGGCAGTTCACAATGGGCAACTGGAGTAGGCTAATCACAATAGGTAAAGTGGGCTAGCCCCGCATAGGGCAGTTCACAATGGGCAGCTGGAGTAGGCTAATCACAATGGGCAGCTGAAGTACGCTAATCACAATAGGGAGAGTGGGCTAGTCCCGCATAGGGCAGTTCACAAAGGCAGTTCACAATGGGCAACTGGAGTAGGCTAATCACAATAGGCAGAGTGGGCTAGTCCCGCATAGGGAAGTTCACAAAGGCAGTTCACAATGGGCAACTGGAGTAGGCTAATCACAATAGGTAGAGTGGGCTAGTTCCGCAAAGGACAGTTCACAATGGGCAGCTGGAGTAGGCTAATCACAATGGGCAGCTGGAGTAGGCTAATCACAATAAGCACAGTGGGCTAGTCCTGCATAGGGCAGTTCACAAAGGCAGTTCACAGTGGGCAACTGGAGTAGGCTAATCACAATGGGAAGCTGGAATAGGCTAATCATAATAGGGAGAGTGGGCTAGTCCCGCATAGAGCAGTTCACAAAGGCAGTTCACAATGGGCAACTGGAGTAGGCTAATCACAATAGGCAGAGTGGGCTAGTCCACGTAGAGCAGTTCACAATGGGCAGCTAGAATGCATGATACATAGGAGTTCTAGTAGGCGGCCTTGGGCTGTGGTAAATTGGTTATCACATCAAAGTCTTGAATATAATGGGCATCTTACCAGGACACGCGGTAGCATGCGTGTGACTGGAGGAGAGCTGCCACGCAGTGATGAGAGTGATTAGCATTAGATTAGTTGCATGATAAGCGAAAGGTCAGGGACTTCCAGTAAGTAATGGGTGGGAGCTAGTGTGGTACGAAGGTTCGTATGTCCCGGCAGAAGAGGCTGCTGTGAATTGTCATCGGGCTGTAAAGGGGGCAGCAAATAATAATAACGCAACAATCAGTGCTGCAGTGTACTCACATAGGTGGGCTCAGGTGGCTTGGCCGAGCCGTGGCTGGAGGCGCCCTGTGGCGAACAGGGGCAAACAGGGCTTTATAATGGCTTTGGATATGGCAGGCTCTTCCGCCTGCCGGCGGATGTTCCGCTTTAAGTGGATTCACGTTGCCTAGCAGCAAGCGGGAAGCTCAGCCTCGATTCCATGCCGCATCGCGCCCAACATTTTGGATTAGGCAAAGTCGGCGCATGTGGTTTCGGTCAAGGATGCAGGTGAGAAAAGTGAATTTCAGGCAAAAATAGGGCCAAACTGGCGCCCAGGCATGGCTCAATAGGTGAATCTCACCATATGGGGTACAAAGGGTAGTTGGATGCCTCGATGCCTCGTCGTCGCTGAAGTGATGACACGCTGTAGATCTCAGTGTGCGGCAGGTAGATGGTGGGGGCTCCTGCCCTCTCCCACGCAGGATTTTAAATTCCTAGACCCAGCACACCCTATCTTACAATAGAGTGCTGGAGGGGTTACTTAATATCCCCTATGTCTAAAAACTCATGTAGCAGCCAAATGCTACTCTTTCCTCTCGGAATGGCTGATGGCAGTGGTTTTACAACGAACTACCATGATTTTTCTCGACCGTGAACACCGGTAGCGTTAAATCACGGGAGCCATGTTTTTAAAGATGCCGTCTGAGCCCCCTTTGTTTAAACAGGGCCTGGTCTTCTTTTTTCGACATTTCTTTTTGGAAAGGTCTTTCTAGAGTTTGTCTCTGCACACCAAACCAGGTTTGCTCCCTTTGTTCCTACGCCTTTGGTGGGCTTCAGGTCTAAAGACCGCCTCTGGCACCCGAGTTTCTGGGGTGGGCAGGAAGTGAGGCAGGTGCCCAAAACTCCCTGTGCTTTGTCTCCTAGGAGACCCAAATGCACTCTGGCGTGATTGGCTGGCTGACTGTCCGGCAAGGACAGCCACCCTGCAGGGTGAGTGGCAGCTAGGCTGGAATGAATGGGAGGAACCTGGATAAAAGGCGAGTCTCTTGGCTTGGAAGACAGAGAGGACCACTGGAACGAAAGAACTGAAGACGAGCTGGAAGAGGACGGCTGCTGCAACTCCTGGACCATTGGTTTGCCCGGTGAAGCCCTGCTGCAGGTCCGAATTGCCAAGTTCATCTTGACAGAGAAGCCCTTCAAGGACGACTTCTCCTTTGAGTTGGTAGGACCACTCAACTCGAACCTTAAGCCACCTGGATACCATTCTCGGAGATGGTTGTATTTTTCTCAGAGTGCTGCAGGAAACCGAATAACCAGGGAGAGGGACACCAGTTTGTGTGCTTGTCTACAGCTACCGGAATTGAACATTTGCCTTTGCCAGCTTTTTGACCAGTCCCAGTGCAGTGCAGGAGTCCCCCGACATCCTCCCTCTTGTTCCCACGACCGAGGCTCAGGAACAGCGAGATCTGCAGGAACTGCCAGGAACAGAAATCTTCAGCTGCATCTTTTTCTTCATTTTATGGTACTGTAAAAACCTGACGAGAGAATTTACCTCTCACTGCGAAAGTGTTTGAAACTTTGGCAACTTGCAGGCCTAGTCAGCTTGTGACCCAACATATGAATCTTTCTTTTACGAACTACTTCTGAGAACTTTGGCAAAGACTTTTCCGTTTAACTACCAGAACTGCCTATCCTATAAAAGACATTAGCCCATTGCCTAACCTGTTGCATTGAATTGACTCCTCTGTTGAACTCAAACTATTTGCATTGTCTAAGAATCACTGTAAGCTTCTTTTTATTAACCTATGCCCTTTTTCTCCTACTTCAAACACTCTGAATGCCATTTTGCTCCTCCTTCAAAGTAGTTTAAATGTCTCAGAAACTGATAGTGTGAAGTACTGAAGTATATTTTTCTGTGATATAGATTGCCTCCTTTTAGTTAATGTTTTCTGACTGTGAAATAAATTAATAAGTGTTTTACCAAGAAACCTTGAGTATAAGAGTCTATTTAAATACTTGTGATTGTTGACCTCTGTGTAACATCATTACAGCTCCCATTCCCCTCTTGAGATAAACCTGGTTGCTCAGCAACGCTACCAAAACTGTGTAGTACAGACTTATATCAAAGGTTGGTTTTGCTTACACCTGTAGCTCTAGTTGTGTGTAGTGGTCCCAAAGGGTACTGCATACAAACTTTGCCTAACAGTGTGCACTCACCATCACAAACCTTGATGAGAACCTTGTCTCCCGCAGCACCTATCGCAGCATTGACTCCACTCACTCTCCCATGGGCCCCTTATCTGTTGCCTCCGGGACTCTGACTATTCTGAGGTTGTTTCGCCGGGTCCTGGATTTTAGGTCATCTTGCTTCTTTGCTTACTCTTTGACCGCCTTCTTCAATTGGACTACTTCCCGTGTCGTTGCTACAGATTCATCCTTCACTGTGGACAGACGCTGCTCTGCTTCATCCAGTCGATCACTGTGCCGATACAGCCTGACCTGCATGTGGTCGACTTTACAAGTGAGGGTATTCAGTTTGCTGTCCAGCAAATTAATACCAGATTGTAACTGTGTCAGGATACCTTTTATGTCCCAAAGAGTGTCCGAAGAAGGTTTAGCCTGGGGTTCCATCACCTCCTCCGTGTCCTGCAATCCTTTTACTGCCTGTTTTTGCTGCAAAGGCATACCCAACGGGAGCCTGGACTACGTCTTATCACTTTTCCCCATCCTTCCTGCAGCCCGGCGAGTCAATCGAGATCTCAGAGAGATGTCCAAATCTAATCAGTCCAGTTCGCTTCCCCAACAGCAGCCCACCGCCATGCGCCCAATGCCACCAGTAATCCAGTTGCCCAAATCAGTCCTGAACCCTGTCCCTGAACGAACACCATACTTCTGCCTCCAGTCCCCTGAACTTGCGCACCGGGGCTTAAACCTGTCCGGCAGTGGGGCAATGTGCTCAGAATCACATGGGGGAAAGCTTACCACCATATACCTGCTGCACAAGTTCCTCTGCATGTATCCCATTGGTCACCATTCTCAACTCCAAATAGTGGCACCGAGTTCTCAGGGAAGGCAGCACCAGCCACCTCGGAGAATGGCTGCTTCTCCAGTGGTGGCTGCAGCCTCCACATTGTCATTAAAGGCCAACTCCCTGATGGCCCAGTGTCCTTAGAACAGTAGAAAGCAGCTGTATACCAGGTCGCCTCCCACAGTGACCTCCTGGAGTGATTCCCAAAGGGTCCGGCCCACAGGTATGCTCCAGCCTCCCAGGAGCATGCTGCCACTCCACTTGTCCACCTGCCCACCGGGCGAGCGTGTGCCTGCCCGCAGCTTCAGTGGCCAAGCCAGGAGACCAGTCCCGAACCTCAGCTCCACCTCTCAGCCTGGCGCTGTGTACTGGACGGGCTCTGGATCTTCAACTTGAAAGATGCAACAAGCAGTTGGCTGCCTTGGGCCTTCAGCAACAGGAACATAGAGTCTCCTTCACTCCACGGGGGGTGGGCTGGTTATCACCAGTATAAGCACTGGCTGGCACCCAGATACGATTCTCCAATACGATTGTCACCCCCAGAGGCAGGCGGAGTAAAGCACAGGTCTTCCTCAGTAGCTCCACTGACCTCGGCTAGCGGCCCCAGCTACTCTGCCTGCACCCGTGCCACTGCACCACAGCGGGGGTTTGGTATGAACCTTGCCGGGATCGTATCCAAAAGCCCCCCATGAGGGGGTGTGTCAGAGTGGATTAACTGCATTGCAACCTGTCGCCAGCGACTCCTCAGCCTCCCTGCGCCACGTAGCCAGTGCGCTCTGACAGGAAATTGCTGCCGTCTTGGTACAGGGGAGACCAGGACAGGGGAAGGCCAGTGCCAAAGGCCTACACGACTGCTCTCCACCAGCCAGGATTATAGCGGCAGGGGCCCTTCCACGTCAGCCCGCCACGTCAGTCTCACCTCTGATTCCCTCCCAGGGCACCGCGGCCTGCCACATCTGCAGTCTCCCTTTCTCTGGGCCTCACAGATACTTTGAGGCTGAAGAGACACTGCAGGAAGACCCCTGCTTCACCAGCAGTGTCCACACAGGTTTTTTATGGCAAACGTGTAATGATGGACAGGATAGTCAGGATATTCGGTGGGTGAATTGGGAACTCACAGAAGAGCAGCCATCATTGTGCGGCTCTCGAGCGCACCTCCTTAGCACCCTAACACCCCGGACCCGAAAATACAAATTGTTGAGATGGATTTTTAGAGTCTGGCCTGGCGGACAGATTTTAGGAGACTACCCTAGCTATAGTGAACAGTGAACTCTGCAAGATTAGCCAAAAACCGATCAAGGTAGCAATGGCGAACAGTCAAGGCTTATTCTCAGGAGAGTGTGAGTGGGGTCAGGGCCCCTCAATGTGTCCACACAATATAGCACAAAGTAATTCAATTTAGACAGGTAAGTATAAAAATACATTTGTTTATTCTAGGCCTTCTGCACAACTGAAAAATTTAACTAACAGGTAATAGTATCGCACAATACTCTATGATACAAAATATACATTCAGCATAGGTTCATAAATGCATTAAAAGTCAATTATTCAGCAAGCAGGTAAGTAGATTAAATGCAGTAATGAGTCACATGTTAATTCCCTAACTTAAGCAGCCTAAACCCTAAGAAGAATGGGGCCTTGTGCCCAAAAGTCACAGGAGCCACAATGTTTCTTCCCAGAACGAGTGTCTGTAGGTAAGTTATAATTAACTTGTAGTGGTGGTGGATCAAAATAATCTTCAGCAATTTTACTACGGTAAGTAAATGTTCTTTTGTATTTCAGAAGTTACTATCCAGGTTTGACGACCAAAAGGTAGTGGAATGGAAGGTTAACAGACAGAGGGTCTTGTTCCCAATTTTATCCTATGGAGGACAAGGGGAAACAGGTGCACTGTGTTTACTTACCCCCCTGACCACTGGCGTAACAGGGGCCCCGCACCCCCTGCGGTGCGGGGGGCCCTGAGACCACATGTTGTGGAAGAGGGCCCCACTTGGAGTAAAGAAAAAAAAAAAATTATATTTTCTTTTTGAATTCACTCTGCATTTCTAAAGAAATGATTTCTGTAACAGAAGTCATTCATTTCTTTATGAAGGCAGAGTGAATACAAAAAGTCCGGTGGCTATCCCCACCCCATGACATGAAGACCCTAGGCTGGAGGCCTCCATGTCATGGGGTGGGGGAAGCCCTATGACTTCAAAAATAAATAGTTTATTTTTGAAGTCACTCTACCTTCATAAAGAAATTATTTCCGTTATGGTTCAGTGCTTAACGGAAATAATTTCTTCATGAAGTCAGAGTGACTTCAAAAAGAAACAATGTACCTCATTACGAGCATGGCGGTAGCCAGGCCTGTATGGCAGGCACGGCTACCGCCATGCTCGCTACCGGCACCGCCTCCCACGATTAGGCAATAACCGGCCCATTACAAGATGAATGGGCTGGTAATTGCTCATTCGCGGGTGGCGGTATTGCCGGGCTCCCGATCCCCATTCTGCCCAGGAGGGCAGAATGGGGGTGGGAAGCATGGTTGCGCTGGCACCGTTGATAACGGTGCTGGCGCAATTATAAGTTATGCTCGCGGGTGCCGCACAGCCCGCCAGGTAAGACCTGGAGGGCTGTCAGGAACCCGAGAGTAGAACTCGTGATGCGGCGGGGCGGTTTGAACGGTGCTAGTGCCTTACCGGCACCGTTCATACCGACACCGCCAGGGTCCTAATGAGCCCCAATGTATTTTTGAAGTATTATGGCTCCCCTCAACCAATGACGTGTGCATGTGTGAGTGCATGGTGAAAGGATGCACACTGAAATGTATGGGTGGCTGCCTGGGTGTGCCTGTATGGTGAAAGTGTCCACACTTAAATGTATAGGTGACTGTGTGAGGGTATGGTGAACAGGTGCACACTTAAATGTATAGGTGACAGCCTGTGAGCCTGTGTGAGTGTATGGTGAAAGGTGCACACAAATGTATGGGTGGCTGGGTGTGCATGTACGGTGAAAGGATGCACACTTAAATGTATGGGTGGCTGCCTGGGTGTGCCTGTATGGTGAAAGGGTGCACACTTAAATATATGGATGGCTGTGTGTGCGTGTAAATATGGTGAATGGTGTATGTGCTTGTGTTCAGGGGCGCAATAAAGGAGGGGGAGAGCTACAGGGCTGCGGTCTCGGTGGGGGCCCAAACAAAATGCTGGAAAATGGCCTGGGAAAGTTTCCATGTGTTAAAATCGTGGCAAAAATGGCTGTGGACACAAAATATTGTGGCAAAACGGCTGTGGTTTTGCTGCCACAATCCATGTGACAAGTCATTCTCACAGCAGCCCATAAGTGGGTGCTTTCAGTCTTAAAGCAGAAAGTTAACTGCTTGTAACATTGAAGCTGCACTAGAATAGTCTCATTAAAATGTGTAAAGAAGTTAGATGACCCCACACAAATAAGTTTGCTCCTCCCCACCACACGTGAAGTTAGCACCTCTCCCAACATTTGAAAAGTTAGCCCCCCTGAAATGTAGGTTTTATTGCTGCCACAATCCATGTAAAGGATGCGGGGAATACCCCCGCAATCCCAGACCCATTATACCATTTAAGGGGAGCAGTGGACACCCCCGCCACCACCGCTTCCCTTAAATGGTGTAATGGGGTACACCTTTAACAGGTCAAACCACAGCATTTTTGCCGCGAATTTTTTGTACAGGGAAATTTTTGCTGCGATTTTATCACTGCATACCCCTGGGAAGAGTCACAAGGTAGAGAACACTCACCAGGAGGATTTGCGGCAAAAGAAACAGGCTCTGTGCACCGCGGGTCGATAGACACAGCAGAGGAGGATGGGCCAGCCAATCAGGGCAGGCGGGAACAGTGAAACCAGGAAGATGATGGGAGCGGATCGGTGGGGGAGAGCTACAGGGCTGCGGCCTCAGTGGGGGCACAAGCAAAATGCTGCAAAATGGCCTGGGAAGGGTCACAAGGTAGCGAACACTCACCAGGAGGATTTACGGCAAAAGAAACAGGCCATGTGCACCGCAGGTCAATAGACCCAGCAGAGGAGGATGGGGCAGCCAATCAGGGCAGGCGGAAACAGTGAAACCAGGAAGAGGGAGGGAACAGATCAGAGGGGGAGAGCTACGGACTGCGGCCTGGGTGGGGGCCCAAACAAAATGCTGGAAAATGGCCCGGGAAGGGTCACATGGTAGAGAACACTCACCAGGAGGATTTGCGGCAATGCATTTGGTTGTTGTTGGCCATGCCACCAGGTACCCTGAAGCTATTCCACTGCTAACTGTTACTGCTCAGGCAGTGTCTAAGGCCCTACTTGGTATTTCTGCCAGAGTAGGATTTCCCAAGGATGTTGTTGTCAATACTGTAACAATGATCAATAGTCTCATGCACATTGACTAACCTGGTATGGTACTGTAGTCAACTGTGGCTAGTAAGAATCTCCCTGAGAACTCTGTCAATCTCTTAGCAAAGAGAGAAGGCACAGACACCCCAGAGAAACCCTCTAGGGGGAGAAAAGCCTGTTCTTCTGTCCCGAGATGATGGCGTCGCTGGTGGCAGTGGACTAGGCAGAAATCCATTTCCTTATCCGGCTCAAGGTGAAATTAAACAGAGAGACAGAGAGCGTGATGAGGCACTTTGACGTACATACGGGGGAGAGTCCGGCCCCTACAGCGGACACCATATCTGTCATACACCGCCCCTGGAAGTGCTGGCACAAATGGAAATACACGTAACATAGTGGTCCAGATTTCCACAGTAACGCCCTAGTCTTTTTCCAACTTGGCTGCCTACTGTTTATGTACGAGGATCTGGGATACAATCCTTGCGTCATATCGTGTATGGTTCCTACTCAGAGTTCTGTGTTGTTACTCGCTTCGGCTATCCAGCGCTCCGTTGTTACATTCCTTCTCTGTTTTCCCCTCGCTCTGTTTTTCTCCGTGCACTTTGGTGATTATTCAGCTTATCAAGGTATAGTGGTTTGTATACTTTCATTTTCGCCTTGCTTACTTATACACGCTATCTCTTATCTACTTCCCTGTTGTCTTTCATACAGCTACCAAAGCCTGCGGACTCCGGTGGCTGTTATTTCTGATCTTGTACAGCGCTCGAACGTTCTTACCTTTAAGTTCGGCGCCTTTGACACGCTCTGTATTTCTGTCTCTTGCGACGCATTTCCTCCGCCTTTGCTAACAATACTCAGTGTCCGCGAGAGCACTGTTTCTTTTCTTTGTTTCCTTTCTGTTTTCTCGGCTTCCGTTGTTCATCTCCTCCCTCAGAGCAATTTCTTTCTACCTCTTCTCTCTCAATGCCTTACCATTGACTCATTACTTTGCACACACGGAATTCGCTAGTAATACTCATTTCTCACTCACTGCTTTCCCTTTCTCCTGTTGGGTTTACTTACCTGTTTTGTGCTGCAAGTCTTCCATCCTTCTGCAGTATAAAGAAGGCAGCCAGCAGACCTTCTGATTTTTCTGTACTTCTTGGGGAACCACAATTCCCAGAGTTCTCCTCTACGTACCAAGACTCGGATTGTCACAGTGCTCTATAACTCCACCTTAAGACAAGATTTGGAACAACTTCCATACTCCATCTACCAGGGTTTTTTCAGCCAGGAGGCTTTTTCCCTGAGACTTTTTGGGTCCTGCTCCCTGGGGTTCATCTGGTCTGTTTCTTACCTTAAGTCAAGGTGGCCTCCAAAGGAGCACGTCCTTATCTTCATCAGAAGAAGGAGAAAAAACATGCAGAACAAAGGAAACTGCGAAGAAAGAAGGCTTCAGAAGCTTTGGACAGTTCTATAGAGGATACAGGTGAGGAGGAGTGTGGGGTATTCACTCAGGAGTTTGACAGTATCTGAGTGTCCGCAAGCCAGGACTTGAGCATCGGGGGAGAGTGCATTCTGGAGATAGGAGCGGGTGTACGTTTCCTGAAAAAAGGATGGAAAGCAGTGGAAAAAAACAGAAGGTTAACAGGGATAGGACAGGTAAGTAAGAACGGAGGGACAGCTTAGAGCAGTGAACTTATGAGCGTTAGTACAGCAGAAGCAACGCTCCATCTCTCCGGTCTCCCTTGCATATAAATGCAGCGTTTCCTTGGCGCTGAGGTTGTCATGGTCACGTGACTCTCTTCCCCTGCTGCTGGAACTAGACCATTGCACGGCACATTGGAAGCTATGTTGGAGGAATTTGAAATGAAGGAACAATAAGGAACAATATCGCCACCAACGGCTCAGCAAAGAATAATGCCGGACCTGAGACATGACAGTATGCCCCCTCCCAAGGGACGAAAAGCATGGCTTACCGGGATGAAGCCGATAGAAGCGTCTGATCAAAATCAGGGCAAGAACAGTAGAGGCCATTTTCCAAGCGCGATCAGCCGGGGAGTACCGTTTCCAGTCAACGAGGTACTGCAGCCGCCTCGAAAATATCTGGAATCGCAAAAACCTAAAACCTCATACTCCATGGCGGTGGGAGTAACCACCAGAGGGGGTCTTGCTCCGGCATTTCGATGAAAGCAATCAGGGCCATCTGGTTTCAATTGTGAACCACGAAAAACTTGATGCAACTGTGACCAGGCAGGTGGTAGTTGAAGTAGATAGGTGCCGGAACCCCTAGAATCCAGGATCAGAAATGGGCTGAAGAATCTAGGTGACAGTTTGGATGGTACTAGATGTTTTGGAAGGAATCATGCTGATAGCCACACCCTGTCCCCTGGTTTCATAACAGGAGCCGTAGTGTGATGTTTGTCAGCCGCCGGTTTACACCATTCCTGCGCAGCTTGGAGGGAGGTCAGGGCTAAAGAATGACCTTGTTGGAAATCCGACAGGAGGGCATCAAGATCTGGGAAATTGGTTTTAGAACGATAATGGGTGGGAAAACAGGTAGGATGATAGCAAAAAAAAAGGACTGGGGCCAATGTACACATGATCTGCGTTATTGAATGCACATTCTGCTAGTGGTATAAGAGTAGACCTGTCATCATGTGTGGCAGAAACAAAACAGTGTAGGTAACCTTCCAGGGTGTGGTTCAATCATTAGTTTAGGCTGTTGGTTTGCAGATGATATCCTGAGCTCAGAGATCTGATGTTTAAGGTGGAATACACTAGTTTCTAGTACCTTGACGTGTATTGAGGGCCTCGGTCAGAGATGATAGTGTCCAGGAGACCATGTTGAACGAAGATGTGTTTGATAACGAAGCGTGCCATTTTGGCAGCCGTTGGGACTTGAGACATGGCTGTGAAGTGTGCCATCTTCGTAAAGTAGTCTATGGTTACCATGATGGTCGTGAGACCCTTAGAACTGGGTAGATCTGAAGTAAAGTCATTGGAGATCTTCTGCCGTGGTCTCTGCAGAAGAGATATTGGGACTAGTTGGCCCCAACGTTCCCTTTGAGGAGTTTTTGTTTGAAGACAGACGACGCAGCGGGAAACGCACTCCCATACATCGCTCTCCATCTTTGGCCACCATAAATGTCGTTGTAACAAAGCTAAGGTGCCTTTTACACCCTGATGTCCTGCAACCTTAGAGTCATGACACAGTTTCATGGCTTCTGTCTGAGTGGTAATAGAAGGTAGAAAGACTTGTTGATCGTGAAATAGCAGACCATCATCTGGTATCAAACCGAAGACAGGGATAGCTTCTCTACATATGTCGGCCTGTACTCGAGTATCTTCACTAACTGTTTGCAGGAAATCAGAGATTGCTAGAATGAAGCGTGCCTTGGGGAACATATGTTCAGTTTGAAAACTAGACGCCTTAGAGGGTGATTTCCTGGATACGGCATCCACCAATACATTAACCTTCCCAGGTATGATTACGAATCTGATATTGTAAGGTGAGGAAAAAGTGAGCCCATCGAGCCTGCCGGGTGTTCCTAGTTTCAGCATACTGTAGGCTCTTCAAGGTTTGGTGATCTGTCTGGACCTCGGTGGAAAATATGGATCCCAGAAGGAGGTGTCGCCAAACTTGAAAGGCTTGCTTGATATCCAGGAGTTCCTTTTCTAGAACTGTATAATTAGATTCTGCTAAGGACAAAGTTTTAGACATAAAGGCGACCGGTAATTCCTCTCCTGAATCTGATTTCTGTAACAGCACAGTGCCTAGACGTGAGATGTAGCGTCCATCTCCAGAAAGAACCCTTTGTTTTGATCAGGGGTCTTCAAGATTGGAGCTGTAGTGAAGGCTGCTTTCAGAGTATGGTTGTCCTTCAATCACTGTAACACTGTCTGGATCTGGGTGACATGTTAAGAGAATGTTCGGGAGAAGATAAGGATATCGTCTAAATATACGATCACCGAATGAAGTAAAAGGTCGGAAAATATGTGATACATATATCTCTGAAAGATAGCAGGGGCGTTGGAAAGACCAAAATGCATTACTCTGTATTCAAAATGGCCAAAGGGTGTTCGAAATGCCGTTTTCCACTCATCACCCTCACTGATGCGGATGAGGTGGTAAGTGACCCAGATATCCAGCTTAGTGTGTACTCATGCTCCTTTAACAGCTTCCAGAATATCTGGTATTACGGGCATGATATATCTGTCAGGGATGGTGATCTTCTTCAGCACTCTGTAGTCGATGCATGGGAGTAGTTCATGCAATCCTTTTTTGGAATGAAAAACAGAGAAGCCCCCGCAGGGGATCGTAATTCCGTGATAAGACCATTCTGCAGGCTGGTCTCAATGTATTTCTTTAGTACCTCCTTTTGTCTTTCAGATAATATGTACATTTGGCCGAAGGGCACTGGTTGATCAGTTAAAATAGGAATGGAACAATCATACCGCCTATGAGGTGGTAAGGTCTTGGCTTGAGATCCTGAAAACACTTCTTGAAACTGATTGTACTGAATGGGAAGTGTCCAGACCTTGCTAATTTGTTTAGCATGGGATTCCTCAGTGGAGGAAGGCGAGACAAGGGGTCTGGCTAGTTCCTCAGATGCCAGAGGACAAACAGTGAGAGACACAGTGTCCAGAACCCAGGAATAAGGCACTGGCTCACCAGTTGATGTAGGGATTATGAGTGTACAACCACCGGAGTATCAAAATGATGGGGTGATGGGCAGCCTTAATAAGATCAAAGGATAATTCCTCCTTGTGGAAGGAAACTGACATGTAGAGGGCTTCGGTATGTTCTTTGATGGGGCCAGATATTAATGGAGTCCCATACACTCCTTCCACCGGAAACAACCATCATTTTTGATAATCTTGGAATGCTGTGAGACTTGGCCCAATCATCGTCTATGAAACAACCTGCCACCCCACAATCAATGAGTGCTTTGACGCGAAGAACTTTGTGGTTGGCATAACTCAATGAGATCTGAATGACCACCATATTTGGATTATTTGACTGTGGAAGTGATTGCACTAAGGGAATGACGTTAGAGTCTTGGGAACCCATTTGTCTTTCCCCAGTAATGGGTTCTCATATGACAGCGATCGGGCGTTTCTCTATCTTTTTAGGTGGCGCGACCGGACAGTCGTGAAGCAGATGGTCCTTGGACGCACAATACATACAGAGACCCGACGTTCTGCAGCGGGTCCTTTCTTCAGGGGTCAGAGGACATCTGGCTACCCCTAATTGCATCAGTTCCTTCTGACTGACTGACTTTGCTGGAGTACGACTTGGTTGCATCTGGGATCTAGGGTGCCTGTTCCTCTTGCGCTCCAGGTTTCTTTCTTGTAACTGTAATCAAGTTGCATGGTAAGGGAGATCATTTCTGCTAGATTAGAAGCTCGAGAAGTATGTGACACTTCGTCTTTGAGTTCCTCGGAGAGCCCTCGGCGCAATAAGGTTATGAGGGCATCGTCAGGCCAAGCTGTGTCTGCAGCCATTTGCTTAAATTTGGTAATGTAAGAGAGCAAGTCCATGTTGCCTTGTTTAATATCCAATAGTTGTTCCTGAGCAGAAATGGTGATCTTGTGTATTCCAAACATAACCTTTACACTATTAACGAATGCTGGGTATAAATCCAAAATGAGGTTGTTAGTCGTGTCTAGTGGTGTAGCACATGCTAGTGCGGCACCCGAGAGATTCGCAATCATATGCCCTACCTTATCCCTATCGGAAGGGAATTAGGCAGCTTTGAAAGAGAACTGAACTGTACAAGCCTCTAGGAATTCCTTTAATTTGTGTGGGTGTTCCGTCGTATTTCCCACTTGATAACGGTCCAGGCGGTAATTTGCCTACATTAGGTGGTCTTAGCATCTGTTGTCTTAGCGTTAGGTTTTCCTGCTTTAGAGTTTGTACTTCCTGTGTCAGACTCCGAACAGCCTCAACTAGCTGCTGGATCTGTCCCTTTGATGTGACTGCCTTTGGGCATTGCTATCTGTCAATTCTGTAACGATGAGCAATAGTCTCATGCACATTGACTAACTGGGTATGGTACTGTAGTCGACTGCGGCTAGTAAGAATCTCCCTGAGAAATCTGTCAATCTCATAGCAAAGAGAGAAGGCACAGAGACCCCAGGAAAACCCTCTAGGGGGAGAAAACCCTGTTCTTCTGTCTTGAGGTGATGGCGTCGTTGGCACCAGCGGACTCAGCAGAAATCCAATTCCTTATCCGGCTCAAGGTGAAACTAGACAGAGAGCATAATGAGGCCCTTTGACGTACAGATGGGGCAAGTCCGTCACCCACAGCAGACAACGTACATGAGTGTCAGCAAGCCAGGACTTTAACACCGGGGGAGAGGGTGTCCTGGAGATAGGAGCAGTTAGAAGCTTCCTGAACAAAGGATGGACCTAGGAAAACTTGGAGAGGTCACCTATTTGGTAGACTTGGGCAACCCCAATGAGGCCCCCAGGGTCTTTCAAGCCAACTGTCTGAAGGCTTATGTTTCCAGACCAGAGATAGGAGCTTTGCTCTTAGCTTAGCTTCCAATCAAGAAGAGGAGGAGAGTGAGCCTCTCCCAGATCTTCTAAGGGGACACCCTTCAGATGGGTCGGTAGAAGGGGTAAAACTCTCTACTAATCCAACAGTGCAGCAACAGGAGGAGTGTTGCCCCTCTGTTCTCACTTACACCAGGCTTGACCCCTTGGGGCCAACATGACATAGACACTATTGATAGTGTACCCGTTATAAGCAGGGGCTACAGGATGTCAGAAAATGGGAGGAATCACATCAAAGCAGAGGTCAATAAAAGGCTTGACCTGGGAGTAATTGAACATTCCACAAGTCCATGGGTGTGCACAGTTGTATTAGTACCAAAGGCAGGAACTAATGAACTTAGATTCTGCATGGACTACAGGGCATTAAATGCAGTTACCAAGACTGTCGCCCATCCCTTCCCAAGGACAGATGAAGTGGTGAATAAGCTGGGTTCAGCAACATTCCTCAGTACTTTTGACCTGACAAGTGGTTATTGGCAGATTGCCATGACTGCCTAGTCCAAGGAGAAGGCAGCATTCCCAACCCCAGAAGGCTTGAACCAGTTTAGGTTCATGCCCTTTGGTTTAAAGAATACCCTTGCCACATTCCAGAGAATGGTTAATCATGTTCTGAATGGGTTAGAGAACTTCCGCATGACATATCAGTGTTCAGCCCTACCTGGGAAGAACATCTTGACCACCTGGAACATGTGTTGCATGCCCTTCAACAGGCCAACCTGAAAGCCAAGTTGGTTAGAATAAAGTAGTCTACCTTGGTCATGAGGTAGGAGGAGGGGAGATCAAGCCCTTATGCAGCAAAGTACATGTTGTATAAAACTGGGCCACTCCAACTACTCAAACTCAAGTAAGAGCCTTCCTAGGACTTACTGTTTATTACAGGAACTTCATTGAGAACTATGGGAGCATAGGTTCTCCTCCAAATACCTTATCTTCTCCCAAGTATCATAAAAGGTCAAGTGGAATGAGGACTGTTAGGCAGGATTGTATGCATTACCCTTTGGGCGACTCCACCAACCTTGTCCTCCTGGAAATAGGAACCCAACCTTTGTACACAGGTTGGTAGTGTGGCTGAGCAGGCAGGCTTATCCCAAGAGGGGTCAATGTGAGCTGTAGGATTATCACATAGAGATTCACAGTGACAGTTGTCCAAATAAACTCTTGCACTCAAGGTTTCTTGATTAAACAAGTATTTATTAATTTAATAGTCAGTTGAATAAGCCTTCTTTAGAAGGGAGCAAATATGTTTAACACAAAAATATACTTCGAAAAACACACTCTCAGTTTCAGTAAATCAGTAGATACCCATTGGGGATGGCACACAGACACTTCCTAAACTCTCAGGTGACTTAAATAACTAGGACACTGTGGACATTGATATATCACTGGCACATTTAGATCAGTACTGAGTTTGATGTCAAAGAACAGGTTTTAGGGAATAAAACAAAGGTTAACAAATATTCTTAAGCAGGTAAGTACTTTTTGAACCCTCCAATGCAAAGTAAATTAACCCTTTCCTGGGGGAAAGGTAAAGCCCAAAGTCAGAGGTAAGAAGTTTCTCTCAGGGAGCCAGGACAGCCAATGTTAAGTTAGCAAATGTCTAGGTGAGCTGAAGCACTTCTTGCGGGTAGGTAGAATGTCTTGCACAATGTTTTAGAAGTCTTTGTAGAAAATGCATTCACTGTAGGGCCACAAGATGGGAGGCTTGTGAGGGGCAAAGCTGCAAGCAACTCTGCAAAGGCAAACAAGTCAATTCTCAACTGAGAGCTAGCAAGGCTACACAACAAGAGGCATGTCCCCTTAGTTTAACAGTGCCTTTGGTTTGAAGAAATTGGTTCCAGCTGGCTTCTGTTCCTGTGCAGGTCTGCAGGTCCTGTTGTTCTTGGGCCTCAGTCATGGGAACAAGAAGCAGGATGTCTGGGGACTCCTGCACTACGAATGGAAGGTCAGCGGCAGCAATGAGCAAACTTGAATTCAGCTGCACTTCGCGGTTTCAGCTCCTTGCGACTCTCGCAAATAGCACCACTGCTGTTCTCGGATACCACCATGGACTTTCCTTGCATCTGGGGTGCAGCACTCTGTTGACGTGGCTCAGGCTTGGTTAGTACTGCTTCACGGGGGTCCAGAGGATCTTCCTGGAGCTCGGGTCCGACTTAAAGACTCTCACTCGATTCTGGTCTTCCTCTCCCTGGCAATCGGTTCCCGCGGCAGCAATGGAAGTACAGCCACTCTGAGAGGATTTCCAGATGAGCTTGTCTTGCGGTCGATTGGTCCCACTAACCCAAGGGGAGAAGTCGTCCTTAGCAGGGCTTCTCTAGTCGAGGCGAATTCGCAGCTTCAGCACTGCAGCAGGGCTTCATCGGGCAAACCAATGGTCCAGGAGTTGCAGCAGGCGTCTGTTCCAAGTTCTTCTTCGGATTCCTTCGTCCAGTGGTCGACTCTGCCTTCCAAGTAGGTTTCTCCAATTCATTTGTAGCCTAGCTGTCAATCACATAGCATGGTGGCTGTCCTCCAAGGACAGCAAGCTGGCCAATCACCTTTGGGTGCATTCCTGTAACCAAGAGGATTAAGCACAGGGAGTTTCGGGCACCTCCCTCACTTCCTGCCCCTGTCAGACATACTTGAGCCAGTGGCGGGCTTCACCAGTGAATCCCGCCAAAGACAAAAGGAACAAAGGGACGAAACCTGGTTTGGTTTGCAGAGTAAATCTCAAAAAGACCTTTCCAACAAGAAATGGTGAAAAAAGAAGACCGGGCCATTTTGACAAAATGGGCACCCATAGGTGCCTTACTGCAGCTGCGAACGCAGCCCGCGGTGAAAACACTCAATGGTAGTAAAAAGCAAACCACTGCCACCAGCCATTAATTGTAGAAAGGGTAACATACAAATGTTACATGAGAATCTAGACAAAGGGGATACTAAATAAGTCCTCCAGCACTCTATTGTAAGATAGTGTGTGCTAGGTCTAGAAAGTTACAAATGTAAGTAAAGTCAACTTCACTTCACTGCTCTTGGAAACCGTATTTATCCAAGAGTACTTAAACCTTTTGGGAAATCTGAAAGACTTCCCTGTGCCACTGCAGTGAAGGTGCTGTGTCTCACAATGTAAAAAGATGATGCCTATGGAGTTTGTCAGACTCCAAAACCAAAAGAAACACAGAGTTCAAATAACAGAAAAATACATGGGAGAGTGAGAAAAAGTTCTCACTCTCTCCAGAATTAAAAATTCAAAGTCCTAAAGTCCAGCAAAAAATGGCTGGGGGTCTCTAAGGTAGAAAGGAATTAGCACATTTCTGAAAATTCTCCCTAACAAGTGCTGTGAAAAAGCCTTGCAAGGGCTGAACGATGCTCTCTATAAAGCTACAGTGCTGAGAGCTCCAGATTACACTGAGGCCTTCCTAGTCCAAACTGATGCTTCCAACACAGGGACAGGAGCAGTCTTGATCCAATTTGATAGCAAAGGCAGGGAGCACCCCATCTGCTTTATTAGTACAAATTAAAAGATATGCTAACAATGTGGGCAACCATTGAAAGTGAATGTTTTCTATTGTGTGGGCCCTGAAGAAACTCAAATCATACATCTATGGAACTACTTTCAAGATTCAAACTGACCACCAACCCTTAAGGTGGCTGATGCAGATGAAATATCCTCCAGCAAGTTAAAATTCAAACCAATTGTTAAAACTTATGGGAAAAAAGATGAACACTGGTGAAAAGAATGGGTTTATTGTAGAATTGAAAAACTCTACTAGTAAATACCTTGAAGAATTGGACATAGAGATGGACATCTTTTATACAGAACCACATTTTGAAAGGATAATTAAAAGGAAGTCAAAGTTATGGGGCTAAAACTATTCATACCCTCTATCCAAAGAGAAGATATAATGAATTTTCTCATCAGAGGTTCCTAATGTACAAACCATGTAGCTATCTGATTAAGTCTTGCCCTGTAGGGCTAAAACGCTTCATAATCTATTTTCAATTTAATTTACTACCAATAACAGAGTATGTTAACAAATGGCAAAAAACTCCAGTGGACGAAGGCATATACTGGCAGATTGTACAATTTAAAAAAGATTGCTACTATAAAGGTTACACTGATTATGTATCACATATTGAGGATATTACCAAAGATCAAATTTGGTCAGTGTTAGTTCGTGCAGAGTCTATAATTATCACAGCTGCAGCCTTTCCAATATGGAAAGAGGCTCAAAAGAACTTTTGATTTGAAAAATGTATGTTTTTTAGAACTTTTGATGCTTTTTATATATTGATAACATATGTGTGTTTACATTTATTTGTATACTGTTGATGTATGATCTATGTATATTGGATTCCTTTTTTAATTGAATTGTATTTTGTAATGTGCTGAAAGTTTAAATTTAACTAATGCTCAATAATGAAAAACATTTAAAAAAAAGATGAAAGGAGAAAACCCAAAATTGCCAGGTGGTCCATAAGCTTACAAAACCTTGGCTTCACTATTGAGCACAGGTCAGGTACGCAACATAAGAATGCTGATGGTCTCTCCAGAAAGTATTACAGACTGGATCAAGAGAGGCAACCAGGAGTGTATTCGATCCTCCTGTCCCTAGTCCCTATGCTGTGGATTCTGTGGAGTCTGCAAGCTTATCGCATCAGGAAAAAGCAGGCCGATTTCATAGTAAATATTTTAAACACTTCCTGCCATGCATACATGGCAGGCATCGTTTACTTCATTTGCACAGTGGAATGCAAAAGTTCTGCATACAAACATGTACGTCACCTTTTTTCACTCTCCTTTTGCACTCTGCTGTGCAAATGAGGACAGATTCAGCGGCTGGGACCTGTGCATGCACAGGTGCAAACATAACAGGTTCCCGCCACCAAATTTACACAAAGACTCCAAAATGAGGTCCATTCTGTGCTGCTTCCTCGTCAAGAATATATTTCCTTGTTTAAACAGTGGTTCACTCTGTTTGAACAAGGGAACTCTAAAAACTAGGTATGGTTTCTGCCAGATTAGTTAATATATTTTCATTTTTTTCTGCTTCACCACAGGAAACACACACTTGCTTATGCTCCTTCTCTTGGAAAAGTGTATGCTTTTGGAGCTGGAGAGCATGGTCAACTGGGTAACGGGAAAACATGCAAACAGTTGGTGCCACTTCCTATGGAACTGCCAGGTAGGTTATATTCCATACGTTTGTGGTCACCTTAACATTTCACATGCTTGAAACCTGATTTGTGATGGTTGTCTATGGACAATGTACACCCACTCATTCTCCAGTGTCATGTAACGTGTGAGGAAGGTATGGTATCAAGCAGTAGACGCAGACAAAATGGATACAAGTTTTATAACCTTTATTTATGAATATGGTGGGGATGGTGAAACTCCTAACCTGCCCTAACTCTACACTGGTAGTAATCTTGACCATTAAACAATAATAAATATGTCCAACTCAGTCTGGTCAAAATAAAAAGGCTTATTTTAAGAAACCCTAACATTGCCTTCCTTCTCAAGATAACAAATGAGTTAAGGGAATACAAAAAGGAAATTAGTGCGTCAAAATAAATGTCAGAATGGCTTCAGCACCAACTCCCTTCCCCAGGTTCAATCCCACGTGGTCTAGAGAGTCTCTCAATAAAGCAATGATAGGTGGATGGCACAGTTTTATCAGTCTTGCACACTTTGGCTTACTGGTACAGTTCAACAGTTCAATCCTAGGCTTTTAACTCTTGGTAATTAAATCACTTCCTTATTGCCTCATTACACGGACGGCGGTAAGGGTTAACGGTCACCGTTAATGGTACCGGTGACCGTTAACCGCCTTACTACGAGGTCCCTTTGCGGGTTGGAGACTTTAACGCCTGCTTTTTGCAGGCGTTAAAAACCAACCCGCAAAGGGACCAGGGTGCTAATTACGGTACCGCAATTTGCGGCACCGTAATAAGCGCCTTCCCCATTCCCATAGAGCCCTATGGGGCAAAAATGGGAATGGGGAAGGGCAATGGGGGAAAGGGGAATTACCGCCCCACCAACCTTGGTATAGGGCGGTAATTCCCCTTTCCACCAAGGCGGTGCCGGTATTTTACCGGCATGGACCAAGGTGCTAATAGCACCTTGGTCCTCCGCCTACCGTGTAATGAGGCCCTTAGACTTCAGCTGCCTGAGTTCATATGTGTTAGGAAAGATTTCTCTTTACTGCACCTTTCCTTCCATTTGAATGGACCCCCAAACTTGTTGCTTTTCTTTTTGATCCCGAGCTGTACATTTTACAGTGCAGTGAAGCCTTAAGCCAAACCTGTGTCAAGCCTTTTTGTTGCAGAGTGTCGTCACAACATGGGCCCTTCCACAAAAAAACGATTCCACTTTCTGGTTGGGTGATCGGAGTGGTATACAGTACAGATTGCCCCAATGGATCTTACTTAATTGGCCCTCTCATGTCAGGTGGCTGACCTGCCCCTTCCCCAAGAAACTATCTTTTAAATTGTTGCAGGGTCGCAGGATTACCATTGGCCCTGACCCTCTGCCATCCACTCCTGAAGTTCTCTCCTCCGATTGGCTGGAACTGGTCTCCCCAGGCCTGGGACCCAGCTCTGTTCTCAGCGCTCTGTGCACCTCTTCAAGGTGATGGGAATGACTATGTGTTCCCAATATATCTGCTAGCAGTTCCACTTTTGCCTGAGTGCTCTCCATGTTGCAACGTTGTTAACTTGTTTGTGTTTCACTTCATGTTTGTGGTGCTGAGAAATGTTTGTCTTCCCACCTTGGGTGAATAACCATTGTCTAGCTCGGCTTCATCATGTGGTTGAGGACCACAAAATCAAGCTCTTCTAGTCTGCAATTTGTGAGGATTTATTCTGTTTTTCTGCAGATGGCCCTTGTCGTTTAAGGTTTGGAATGTGCTGCTGTGTCTCTGACCTTGGCTGTGAGCCCTGGCCTTCCTGTTATGTGCAACCTGGTTCTGCTTTTCCTCATCTCTCGTCCTGCGGCTTGTGGCCTTATGTGATCCTCATTATACTCATACTATGATTTCTACACATCTATATTGTGCTATGTTTCCTATAGGTTAGTCGTATTGGGTCCTGCAATGCTCCTTATGTGGTCCTGTAGTTCCATTGGGTTAGTTGCCATAAGCATCTGCAATCTTGCTCTGCATCTCTTTGTTACCTTGCATTCAGCGTTTCTCCAGTTAGCTAATGAGGAAAATAAAAGCTTTCGAAAGTATGTATATGTATGTGTCCTCTATCTACAGAACTGTGTAAGCATGTTCTTTTTATATACAGGTGTGTGTTTGTGTAACATTGAGCGTGTTTGCAAGTGTACTTCATAACTAACGTGCCTATGTCGTGGTGTCACTAATGACATCAGCACAGTGGTTTCTCAGCATTAGTCAATGTCATCCATCGAGGCATTTGGGTCCATGACCAATGTTGAAGCACCTGTATCCATAAAGACATTCACTGGATAAGGTTTGACTGGCTGTCTGCGGGAATAGCTTTCTGCATGTGTGTCAGTCACTGGTCTTCCTGGGGCCTGGCCGAAAAATGATTGACTTTGTGCATTTTTGACTCTTCAGGCCGTCGTGTTCATGGGACGAAGAGGGGCACACCAGGGACCTACTCTTCAGTCCCCCTATGGTCAACATGTCACCAAACCTCCATACATTGTCACTCTTGCTTTGGGTAGCCACATCTTCATTACTCCTCCAAGATGTCCATAGTAATTTGCATGGTCATCGAAACACCAGGTCATATAGCTACAGTCTCCCTCCGGGTTGCACCATACCCATTTCCCCCAGTATCTGTAATTGTCGACTGGATTGTCAAATGTTATCATCTCAGTCGGGAACAGTGGGTATTCCTTTATCCTTGCCCTCAGGTGATTTCTTTCTTCTACTATCTTTTCTTCTTCCATGTTCACATTTACTAACACCGTCATTACTATTGTCCTCTCAGTGGTTTTGCGACATTGTGTAATGCAGATCTTGACCACACATAGTCCCTCTAGTACTAGTATTAGTGCTCCTAGTAATACTTTCAGTCTGTCAGCTAACCATGTTGGCATCCATGACCATATGTATGACAACCAGCTCTGTTCCTTTCATGTCCCTTTGGCTTCCTCCTTGATCTTGGCGTCCATCTTTGATAATTGTGTCGCTGCTTCTGTCAGTGTGCCATTCTCTCCATCATTTGCAGGCATGAATTTGCAACAGGAACTCCTGATCTTGGCACAAACTCCTCCTTCCATTGCTGTGAGAAGGTCTAGAACATATCTGTTTTGGAGTGCCATTAACCTTACTGCTCGGAGCTCTTCTTTTATTGCATTGAAGCCATTTACTGTAGAGTGTATTGTCTGCATCAGCTCTCATCTTGTTATCTGCAACCATTTCATATTTGTGTATGTTTGGACAGCTGGAACTACGGACACAAAAACATCTCTGTCCTGCTGAACAATCACTTTTGATCTCTTTTTTCTCTTGTTAGTATCCATTTTAGGGAAGTTGTCTATCTTCACATCCTTCTGTGGCACTACCAGTGCTAGCATATTGATGTGCACCAATGAGCAAACTCCTCCCCAGTTGGGTGGCAGCTTCTCGTATGTCTTGGATCCACACTCCCAATAGTGGTCTATTAATACATCTGTGCCAACCTTCATTGCTGGATCCTTTTCTGTGTACCTACATTCTGTGTTATCTCCGACTTTTACTGCACCGTCATTCTGGTAACATAATACTGGTTTCTTCAGTGGTATTATGGGCAGTGGTCCAGCTTCGCTGTCTACCCAGGTGAGCAACTTAGTGCTTGCATCTCATTATTTCCAGCACTTGTCGTTTTCTCCTTGTACTGTGTTTTCTGGTGCTTGTACTAGGGTGCAGGCTTTGCTTCCTTCTACTCCCTCTTTCCATCCTTCTACAGTGTATACTTGGCCATACACAAGCATCTGTGGTCTTTGCAAGCATCCTGGTTCTCCGCCTATTTTCTTGAGCCCCCCTTGTCAGGCATGGTAGTTCTTTCAGTGTTATTATTTTTGTCTCTCCTTTATGTGTGCCATAAGTTATGTATTGCATAGCTTGGTATAATTGCCAGTAATTATTCATCATGTCATGAGTCTTCATATAACTGTCTTCATATAAGAACGTTGTCTTGGACATCCATCTCAATGTTGCTGTCTTCGCTTGGAATCTTCCTTGGGTTGTAACCATGAATAGGTACATAAGGCATTGTGCTCTTGCTGCTGGTATTTCGGGTGCTATAAATGTTCTGGAGGCACTCATGGCATAGGGGATTAGCAAGCAGAAATAGCTCTCCCCAGTGGTTTCTTTACCTACTTTGTTCATGTGCTTGTACAACATATTGTTAGACACTCGAGCAGAGTCAGTGAGATATAGGTCCACCCCTCACATGTATGTATCAGCACTGCGCTTACCTCTTCTTACTGTGCTTACAGTGCTACACTGTCCACCTGACATGGTCGTTCCACCTGCTGGATTTGGGGTAATGTTAGTAGAGGATACATGGGTAGCACTATATACAAGGGATATTTGCCAAACGAGAAATGCAAAAACACCACTTGGAAATAAGAGACAAGACAAAATGAAAAATGTTGTAATAACTGGTTCTATTACCTGTGCTGCTTGGATCCTGGTGCAGCTTGAAGATATCAGTTGCCCGCCTGAAATGTGCAAAAATGAGCATTAATGTATTAGTATTATATTAGTTCAAGCCCACTAGACCATGTAGTCTGTCATGGCAGAAATGTATAGTTGTTCCCACACAGCCTTAATTCTAGGGTCTCTGAGGACTGCAAGGATGGATGGGTTTCCTCTTTCTAGTTCTGGGTAAACTTGGGCCAAGTATGCTATGAAGACATGGAAATCCACATTAGGATGGCATGCTCGAGACCTGTTGGACCTTCTGATGAATTGGACAAATTGGCCTTGAGAGGAGTCAGGTTGGAGATCAGTGGGAAGTATGGAAGAAATGCAATAAAAACAGTCTTACTTTCACGAGGAATGTGTGTGGAAAGAAAAATAACAAACAGACAGTGTACCCTCACTCTGGATGTGTAGGAAGTCCTTGCCCTGACGCTGCTGTCTGTGAGCGAGAAACCGTTAGGTGTCCTCTGCTCTGCAGTGCTGATTCCAAATTATTCCTTTGCTCTTTTTGCTGAGGATCGTTGGCCCTGTCGATGTTGGTACCAGATTCGGCCACTGATTTGTAGGGCTTGATGTCACTAGCAAAACAGAAAGGTGATGGCTGGAAGGTTTTGAATAAATCATAACCACTGGCAAAGCTCTGGGCAACCCTCCAGACCATCGTTTTTCAGCCTGCCAAGCCATTACAGAAGGGGAAAAACCATATGCAAATCAGGCTTGGTCCTACCCCAAAAGGGGCAGTCCAGCCCGAACTGCTAGGTCACATCCCTTCTGCACGAGACCACAAGCATCCCCAGACATGTTTCAGCCTTGTTGGGCGTCATCAGTGAGGAGTAGCTTGGGTCTCTAGGCCCGGCAGACTCGGGACCCACGTCTGGGCATACCCGTCCCACTCGGGGTGACTTTAGCAAAACAGAAAGGTGATGGCTGGAAGGTTTTGAATAAATCATAACCACTGGCAAAGCTCTGGGCAACCCTCCAGACCATCGTTTTTCAGCCTGCCAAGCCATTACAGAAGGGGAAAAACCATATGCAAATCAGGCTTGGTCCTACCCCAAAAGGGGCAGTCCAGCCCGAACTGCTAGGTCACATCCCTTCTGCACGAGACCACAAGCATCCCCAGACATGTTTCAGCCTTGTTGGGCGTCATCAGTGAGGAGTAGCTTGGGTCTCTAGGCCGGCAGACTCGGGACCCACGTCTGGGCATACCCGTCCCACTCAGGGTGACTTTAGCAAAACAGAAAGGTGATGGCTGGAAGGTTTTGAATAAATCATAACCACTGGCAAAGCTCTGGGCAACCCTCCAGACCATCGTTTTTCAGCCTGCCAAGCCATTACAGAAGGGGAAAAACCATATGCAAATCAGGCTTGGTCCTACCCCAAAAGGGGCAGTCCAGCCCGAACTGCTAGGTCACATCCCTTCTGCACGAGACCACAAGCATCCCCAGACATGTTTCAGCCTTGTTGGGCGTCATCAGTGAGGAGTAGCTTGGGTCTCTAGGCCGGCAGACTCGGGACCCACGTCTGGGCATACCCATCCCACTCGGGGTGACTTTAGCAAAACAGAAAGGTGATGGCTGGAAGGTTTTGAATAAATCATAACCACTGGCAAAGCTCTGGGCAACCCTCCAGACTATCGTTTTTCAGCCTGCCAAGCCATTACAGAAGGGGAAAAACCATATGCAAATCAGGCTTGGTCCTACCCCAAAAGGGGCAGTCCAGCCCGAACTGCTAGGTCACATCCCTTCTGCACGAGACCACAAGCATCCCCAGACATGTTTCAGCCTTGTTGGGCGTCATCAGTGAGGAGTAGCTTGGGTCTCTAGGCCCGGCAGACTCGGGACCCACGTCTGGGCATACCCGTCCCACTCGGGGTGACTTTAGCAAAACAGAAAGGTGATGGCTGGAAGGTTTTGAATAAATCATAACCACTGGCAAAGCTCTGGGCAACCCTCCAGACCATCGTTTTTCAGCCTGCCAAGCCATTACAGAAGGGGAAAAACCATATGCAAATCAGGCTTGGTCCTACCCCAAAAGGGGCAGTCCAGCCCGAACTGCTAGGTCACATCCCTTCTGCACGAGACCACAAGCATCCCAGACATGTTTCAGCCTTGTTGGGCGTCATCAGTGAGGAGTAGCTTGGGTCTCTAGGCCCGGCAGACTCGGGACCCACGTCTGGGCATACCCGTCCACTCGGGGTGACTTTAGCAAAACAGAAAGGTGATGGCTGGAAGGTTTTGAATAAATCATAACCACTGGCAAAGCTCTGGGCAACCCTCCAGACCATCGTTTTTCAGCCTGCCAAGCCATTACAGAAGGGGAAAAACCATATGCAAATCAGGCTTGGTCCTACCCAAAAGGGGCAGTCCAGCCCGAACTGCTAGGTCACATCCCTTCTGCACGAGACCACAAGCATCCCCAGACATGTTTCAGCCTTGTTGGGCGTCATCAGTGAGGAGTAGCTTGGGTCTCTAGGCCCAACAGACTCGGGACCCACGTCTGGGCATACCCGTCCCACTCGGGGTGACTTTAGCAAAACAGAAAGGTGATGGCTGGAAGGTTTTGAATAAATCATAACCACTTGCAAAGCTCTGGGCAACCCTCCAGACCATCGTTTTTCAGCCTGCCAAGCCATTACAGAAGGGGAAAAACCATATGCAAATCAGGCTTGGTCCTACCCCAAAAGGGGCAGTCCAGCCCGAACTGCTAGGTCACATCCCTTCTGCACGAGACCACAAGCATCCCCAGACATGTTTCAGCCTTGTTGGGCGTCATCAGTGAGGAGTAGCTTGGGTCTCTAGGCCCGGCAGACTCGGGACCCACCGTCTGGCATACCCGTCCCACTCGGGGTGACTTTAGCCAAAACAAAAAGGTGATGGCTGGAAGGTTTTGAATAAATCAAAACACTGGCAAAGCTCTGGGCAACCCTCCAGACCATCGTTTTTCAGCCTGCCAAGCCATTACAGAAGGGAAAAACCATATGCAAATCAGGCTTGGTCCTACCCAAAAGGGGCAGTCCAGCCCGAACTGCTAGGTCACATCCCTTCTGCACGAGACACAAGCATCCCCAGACATGTTTCAGCCTTGTTGGGCGTCATCAGTGAGGAGTAGCTTGGGTCTCTAGGCCCGGCAGACTCGGGACCCACGTCTGGCATACCCGCCCACTCGGGGTGACTTTAGCAAAACAAAAAGGTGATGGCTGGAAGTTTTGAATAAATCATAACCACTGGCAAAGCTCTGGGCAACCCTCCAGACCATCGTTTTTCAGCCTGCCAAGCCATTACAGAAGGGGAAAAACCATATGCAAATCAGGCTTGGTCCTACCCCAAAAGGGGCAGTCCAGCCCGAACTGCTAGGTCACATCCCTTCTGCACGAGACCACAAGCATCCCCAGACATGTTTCAGCCTTGTTGGGCGTCATCAGTGAGGAGTAGCTTGGGTCTCTAGGCCCGGCAGACTCGGGACCCACGTCTGGGCATACCTCCAGACCATCGTTTGCCAGCTTTGCCAGTGGTTATGATTTATTCAAAACCTTCCAGCCATCACCTTTCTGTTTTGCTAAAGTCACCCCGAGTGGGACGGGTATGCCCAGACGTGGGTCCCGAGTCTGCCGGGCCTAGAGACCCAAGCTACTCCTCACTGATGACGCCCAACAAGGCTGAAACATGTCTGGGGATGCTTGTGGTCTCGTGCAGAAGGGATGTGACCTAGCAGTTCGGGCTGGACTGCCCTTTTGGGGTAGGACCAAGCCTGATTTGCATATGGTTTTCCCCTTCTGTAATGGCTTGGCAGGCTGAAAAACGATGGTCTGGAGGGTTGCCCAGAGCTTTGCCCGTGGTTATGATGAATTCAAAACCTTCCAGCCATCAACTTTCTGTTTTGCTAAAGTCACCCCGAGTGGGACGGGTATGCCCAGACGTGGGTCCCGAGTCTGCCGGGCCTAGAGACCCAAGCTACTCCTCACTGATGATGCCCAACAAGGCTGAAACATGTCTGGGGATGCTTGTGGTCTCGTGCAGAAGGGATGTGACCTAGCAGTTCGGGCTGGACTGCCCCTCTTGGGGTAGGACCAAGCCTGATTTGCATATGGTTTTTCCCCTTCTGTAATGGCTTGGCAGGCTGAAAAACGATGGTCTGGAGGGTTGCCCAGAGCTTTGCCCGTGGTTATGATGAATTCAAAACCTTCCAGCCATCAACTTTCTGTTTTGCTAAAGTCACCCCGTGTGGGACGGGTATGCCCAGACGTGGGTCCCGAGTCTGCCGGGCCTAGAGACCCAAGCTACTCCTCACTGATGACGCCCAACAAGGCTGAAACATGTCTGGGGATGCTTGTGGTCTCGTGCAGAAGGGATGTGACCTAGCAGTTCGGGCTGCACTGCCCCTTTTGGGGTAGGACCAAGCCTGATTTGCATATGGTTTTTCCCCTTCTGTAATGGCTTGGCAGGCTGAAAAACGATGGTCTGGAGGGTTGCCCAGAGCTTTGCCCGTGGTTATGATGAATTCAAAACCTTCCAGCCATCAACTTTCTGTTTTGCTAAAGTCACCCCGAGTGGGACGGGTATGCCCAGACGTGGGTCCCGAGTCTGCCGGGCCTAGAGACCCAAGCTACTCCTCACTGATGACGCCCAACAAGGCTGAAACATGTCTGGGGATGCTTGTGGTCTCGTGCAGAAGGGATGTGACCTAGCAGTTTGGGCTGGACTGCCCCCTTTGGGGTAGGACCAAGCCTGATTTGCATATGGTTTTTCCCCTTCTGTAATGGCTTGGCAGGCTGAAAAACGATGGTCTGGAGGGTTGCCCAGAGCTTTGCCCGTGGTTATGATGAATTCAAAACCTTCCAGCCATCAACTTTCTGTTTTGCTAAAGTCACCCCGAGTGGGACGGGTATGCCCAGACGTGGGTCCCGAGTCTGCCGGGCCTAGAGACCCAAGCTACTCCTCACTGATGACGCCCAACAAGGCTGAAACATGTCTGGGGATGCTTGTGGTCTCGTGCAGAAGGGATGTGACCTAGCAGTTTGGGCTGGACTGCCCCTTTTGGGGTAGGACCAAGCCTGATTTGCATATGTTTTTCCCCTTCTGTAATGGCTTGGCAGGCTGAAAAACGATGGTCTGGAGGGTTGCCCAGAGCTTTGCCCGTGGTTATGATGAATTCAAAACCTTCCAGCCATCAACTTTCTGTTTTGCTAAAGTCACCCCGAGTGGGACGGGTATGCCCAGACGTGGGTCCCGAGTCTGCCGGGCCTAGAGACCCAAGCTACTCCTCACTGATGACGCCCAACAAGGCTGAAACATGTCTGGGGATGCTTGTGGTCTCGTGCAGAAGGGATGTGACCTAGCAGTTCGGGCTGGACTGCCCCTTTTGGGGTAGGACCAAGCCCGATTTGCATATGGTTTTTCCCCTTCTGTAATGGCTTGGCAGGCTGAAAAACGATGGTCTGGAGGGTTGCCCAGAGCTTTGCCCGTGGTTATGATGAATTCAAAACCTTCCAGCCATCAACTTTCTGTTTTGCTAAGGGCTTGATGTCACTGAGGTGATTCCAAACGTTCTTCCCAACCAGTTTTAACAGCTCTCTCAGTTAGAATCTCTACGATATGGGAACCAGTAAACCGTGGTGAATCCCACTTTCTGGAAGAATTCTTCTAGAGAACCTGGTCTACTGGGTATATGGGTAACTGCTTAAGTAATCCTCATGGCTTTCAATGGTGTCGCTTTCTTCTCTGGCTTCAGGCCTCTCCTGGTGTCTTTGCAGCTGGTGAGAAATAAAAGAGGCACTAGCAATTAAGGAAATCATATATGCGTATATTTCCTGACCCAATACAGTACCCACATTCTCAGCATCCCTTATTGCTCTAGTGGGAGGAGCCAGGGAAAGTTGAATGCACCGTCCTGTCACCACCTTGTGTGGGGTTAAATGGTGGTCACACACAGGCTTATTGCGCAGTGCGAACAGGGCTAGAGGGAGGCAATGCAGCCAGCTTTTGTTCAAACTTTTCTTAGTTTTGTCTATAGCTTCTTTAAGCAAGCTGCTCAGGCGTTCACATATTCCGGTTGCTTGTGGTTGATAGGTGCAGGAGAATTTGTGTTGGATTCCCAGCAAGGTTGTAATATGCTGGAACATCTCATTGGCGAAGTGAGTGCCATTGTCAGACTGCAGGACCTCACACATGCCCCATCTTGTGAATATCTCCCAGACCAGCAATTTCGCTGCTCTCAGGGCATCAGGATGAGAACAATGACCAGCCTCAATCCAATGGGAAAACGGACACACAACGACTATCATGTAGCGGTACCCTTGCCAGACTTGGATCATGTCGACATGGTCGATGTGTAGGTGTTGGAATGGATTTTAAAAATAAGGGTGCCCAAACTGCCACAGGTCCTTCAGGCTAAATATATCAAACAACACTACAATCGACCTAGACAAATGAGATCAGAACCTATCTTCATACAGACAACATAAATCTTGTCAGTATCACCAAAATATATTTATTTAAATACAACTTTGCAATATTTGTTCATATATCATATCTTTTTAATGTAAACAAATTATTAATTTACAACATCTACATCCATACACCACCGTTCATTACGTTATTCATTCAAACTCTCTCTTAATGTACATATCTTACATGACCAGGATTATACATAAACCAAATATTCAAAATATTACATCAATCAAAACACAAATCTAAATTCACAATGAGTGTTAATACAAAAATCAAATAGCAAAATGCTTATTCGATACAGCTCGACATATGTTTCGGTAGCCTATCCCCTGACGACTGAAACATATGTAGAGCTGTATCGAATAAGCAGATAGGTTCTGATCTCATTTGTCTAGGTCCATCAAAGCGTTGTTTGGTGTTGGAATGGACCCACTGGGCGAGGTATGGCTCCTCTCACTACCCTTAATGTATGACCTGCAGTATATTGTTTACACACCAAACAATTAATCATGAATTCAGCAATGTATTCCGCCAAGTTAGGACAGAACCATGTTTCTCTATTATGAGCGGCAAGCAACTCCTTCCTTGTATGGGTTTGATAGTGTAGTTGTGTCAGTGCTGTGTGCAATAATGCAAGCGGCATGACCACCTTCCCCGTGTTGTTTTGCTGCCATAGGGTGCCTGTCAGAGATACTGTACATCACCCCCTTAGCCACAGTACCTTTTCCTCCTTGGGTGCAGATCCCTGCAGCTCCGTAATTTGTGTCACTGGTAATATTTTTTTACCACTCTTTTAGTATCATGGTTCTTGCATAATCACGTGCGTTTGATGAAGCCCCCATTTCTAAAATATCCCCAAAGTAGGCAGCATGTTTTGCCTCTGTGTCTGCTGCTTCATTACCCCTGGAGATAGGATCCCCCCCTTTTCTGTGTGCTTGGCACGTCACAATTGCTATTCGCTCTGGGAGATTTATGGTGTCTACTAATCTGACCAAAAGGATTGCGTGCTGCACCAGTGGCCCATCAGCATGTCTGAAGCCCCTCCTCATCCAACATTACAGGCCAGAATGCACTGTGGATGTCACGTAGGCTGAATCTGAATAAATTGTCACTTCCTTCTTCCTGCTGCACTCTAATGCCAATATTAAGGCCACTAATTCTGCTGCTTGTGCTGAATAATGTGATGGCAGGCGTGTTCTCGTCACTACCTCGTTTGTCCCGTCATCTCTCAGTTGTCTGGTCAACTGTTGACGGCCATTCAATATAGAGCACGTCTCCCCCTCAAGTGCGACCTCCTGTACTTGGCGAGTGTCACTGTGTTCTTCTAGGTTTGCTGTGCAGTCATGTTTATAGTCACCCTTCTGTGAAGTGTCAGTGAGAAAGGATGCCGGGTTAACAAGCCTGCATCTCATTATCTTGAGAGCTGGGTTAGATAGTAACACCCCATACCCTGAGTGTCTCTGTTTTGTCAGTGTTTTCTTCGGCCTGTCAGTATTGCAAAGAGAGCATGCTTCATCTGGAGAGTGGTGCTGAATCCAATGGTAATACTCGGTAAATGCAGCTGCAGGCGATGCTTGTTCACATGGATGGTGTCCTCTCATTACTGGGTCTAATTTCCCACTGTAACAAGCTAGTGGCTTGTGCCCCAAGCTGGTCGTCTGTGTCAGTACTGCAGTCATCACTACTCAATTGGAGTGTGAGGACAAAAAGAATTCATTTTGATAGTTTGGGATCCCTAACACTGGAGCTGTGCATATTGCTTCCTTCAACTCGTTAAAGGCCTCAGTCATTTCTGTTGTCCATTGTATTGTCTTCCCCGTCTCTGTGCTTCCTTCAGTGCACTTAATAAGTGCCTAGTGTAGGTGCTGTAATCGAATACCCATACCCTGCAGTAATTGCATAGTCCCAAGAACTGCCACCTCTCTGACTGTTGTGGGTTTTGCTGTCCTGCGTATTGCCTCTGCCCTCTTTGGCGTCACCCGGCGGCCATTTTGGGAGATCATCTGTCCAATGTATAACACTTCTGTCTGACAATATTGTAGTTTGGCCTTGTCCACCTTGTATCCCTTTTCTGATAGTACTGTCAGCATATGTGCTGAGTCATTTCTACATTGTTCTTCCATCTTGCAGCAAATTAATATGTTATATATGTACTGTATAACCGTGCTTTCCATCTGTACTTTGCCTAGGTCCATTTGAAGGACCCTATTGAATATGGAAGTTGATTCGCAGTACCCTTGAGGAAATCTTGTATGTTTCCACTTCTTATTTCTATATAGAAATGAAGTTCAGTCTTGTGAGTCTGGATGTAATGGTATAGAGAAGAATGCATTCTTCAAATCTATGACCGTGAAGTAGGCAGCTTCCATGGGGATGCTGCAAAGAATTGTCACTGGGTTCGGAACTAAAGGATATTCTGCTTCTACAATAACGTTAAGTGGACGCACGTCCTGTATACCAGGCCATGACCCCCTGTCGCCTTTCTGACAGGATACACAGCCGCGTTGCATGGTGATTCTGATGGCACTAGGGTGCCCTGCTTCCCTAGTGCTGGAATGGTCTCATAAATACCTTTGCCTGACTATCTTGAAAGTGGTTATTGTTTAACCCGTGGCAGAATGGTTCCTGGCTTTAGTTTTATTTTCACTGCTCCTATCCACTTCAGAAGCCCCACATCATAGGGACTTGTGGTCCATAAAATGCTGGGGACCTTTGCCAAATCCTCTTCAAGAAAGTTCAGCGGTGTTTTCAGCACCCTCGCCATTCTCTGTGGTACTTCTCTGTAATGTATTCTCACCTAATATGTGATGCTCATTTCGAACACTATCTCGTGATCTAATCTGTTGTCTTTGAATAGTTCTTTGTCTGTGACTGTAGTCAACCTGTACCCTTCAGCTATGGCAATCACTGTTCACCTAGGTCGCCCTGTGTCATCACTCTCGTGCACTGCTCTCCAGTCATCACCCACGATTACTGCCTCTAATTCTAGTGGCACTATCGTCCCTTCTTTCTCATCTAATGGTATCTGTGGCCTGAATAGGTACTTGTTTGGAAGGCACCACATTTTCCCCTGAATCCCTGGAAACCATGCTATTATAATTTCAGTCCCATATTGGAACAGCTCTTCGTCCACTGGCACCCCACTCTGTACCCTTTACCCACAATAAGCTTGCATAATTTACCTCACATTTAGAAGGTGTTTCCTCGGTGTGGAGCACACTATCCCCTTGTCAGTGAATGAAATGGTCATGTTGAGTCTGCTAATGATGTCTCTCCCCAGTATATTTACAGGTGTCTGTCGAGAATAGTGTTGGGGCAATGATAGATTGTGCTCCCCTATAGAAGGTGCATTATCATCTGTAAAAGGAACCACGTTTGTCACCCCAGAGAACCCTTGAGCATTCATGGCATCGCCTGACATACTATATTTCCCTTCTTGGATGCAGGATTTTATCACTATTGTGTCTACAAGAAAGGAAAGAGTCTTGTCACCTATTGCCACCACTATATGAAGTTCCTCCGCAGGGTTGGACGTAATCGATAGGAGGGAAAACATCAAGTCGATCTGTGGGCTGTCCTATTGAGGGTATAAGGACATCCGGTTCCCCAGGAATGGGTTACCCCCACTAGAGTGACCACCCCAGATTCCTAACTGAGTTTTGGTCATGGAGTCTGTGCGTGCAACTGTCCCGTCGTTTGGTTGTGTGCTGTTCTGCATCTGTGGTTTTTGCTGTGCCATGTATGCATGTTGTGCATTACCCTGCATCTGTGGTACCTGTGAATACTGCTGCATAGGCGCTTGCATTTGTGGTGCCTGAAGGAGTCCATGGGACCTTGCTTTTTATTGGCCCCTTTTGTCATAGTGTTGGAGAGCGCTATGGTATATTTATTCGTTCGTTGCTATGAATTTAAATTCTGATAATTGATTCAGGTAGCGCTGAGGTCCAAATATGTCGTGGGGAGCCTGCGCCTGAGTTTCTAGAGGTGCCAGTACCTCTCTGGCTATTTACAGTATAGACATCTCCTCTTGCAGCTATGCTTCATACAGTTGTCACTGCTCCAGGTTTTTTTTGCTGCTAGATATGGCGAGAGGCCTCATCACCATATCGCCTATGGGCTGGGTGTCTCAATGTCTGTCATCCAAGCTATCACAGGGTGGAGTGCTGCTAACTGACTAATCCCAGTCAAGCCACGCGTGCCAGTGGGGTTGTCGAAGTCACCCTGTTACATAGACTGCAGCAACCCGCCATAACCCGGGTTTGCAACATGTGTTTGTCTCGATGAGGGCAGTGTCACCCCTCTACTGCAATTTACTGTGGCAGGAGCGATGAGGATGGGGCCCTTGTTTATCTTTGGGGTGGATGGGGTGTCCACGCAGCAGAATGTTGCCCAACTCAGGGTATTCTTCCACAGCTAGCGTGTTAATCTTGTCGTCCCATTTCATTACAGGGTTAAATGGGTGCCGTCGGGGGCCTGCAAGTCACCCAATCACAACACCCCGAGGCAAGCTCTCCGCCGGCTGGACCCAGCCGCACTCTGCAGTGTGCCAATCAGGTACCGGGCTACGAGGCAATGTCTGCGGCGTTCGTGGAAGAAAGGGTTTAGGCGACTGCTCATCAGCATCACACATCGGGCCCCCAAATGCCTTGCCCCCATAGGGTCCGGGGCTCCCGACCCAGGAATCACTCAATCAACGGGATGTAACCTGGTGCGCTGCCGCTACATTGATGTATGGTGCCCTCCAAGCATTGTTGCGCTCTGGTTCCCAGGTGTCCACCTGCTGTTCAAATTACCCTGCTCAGCCGCGGGGTCTTGCAGTGGTGGTGCGGTATGCACGATAGTGGAACATTGGGCAAAAGGTTGTCTGCCTTCTCCTTATGCAGGGCAGAGTGACAAATGTTAATTTCCCCTTCCCACAATACACAGCGGGTGCCGGCCAGCCGCCCCGCCCACTGTTATGTAGGGCTTCCCCTGTCTATGCCACCAAGCGGCCAGCTATTCTCTGACAAGTGGAGAGTCTCCCGATCGCACCTACCGGTGTGACTGGACACAGTCAGAGTGTGCATCACATGGGTGTCGCTGAGGTGAAGGAGAACCGTGTTCGTATGGAGGTCCTCAGCGGGTCTCGGCGTATTCCTCTGTGCCACTCCGCCAAGTCCGCTCCTTCACTGTAGATGCCAACTTCTCTCCAGAGGGGAGGCCCGGGACGGTCAATCCCTCGATCACTACACTGAAGCACGAATATCAATCAGGCTGAGGGCACGGCCATGTCCGCGAGCATTGAATTTGTGGGACCGCCCACACAGAGGCGCGGGCCACAACACTTCTTCCACCAGTCCCGGGAGTGGCTCTGCCCGCGCACACCGGAGACGGATTCCAAGCGGTCACTTCCCCACTCTGGGTAGGACCCTTGGTCTGGAATTTAAACAGTCTGTGCCCCGAGTGGTTGTCTTCACGTTCCAGCGTGTTTTAGAGCAATATAAGACATTCAACAGGATTAATTCATAACAGGATCATGGATTGGCACAGAGCTACACAATCAGGCAGCCATTTCCCGTGGCTGCACAACATCGCCAACGAAGAAAGATTCTTGAAGACTAAAGTAAAACTAGAAAGATCTTTAGCTTTTTTCTAAAAGCCATCAAAAATGTTGTATTGCGTAAAAGCCAGCAAAAATGTTGTATTGCGTAGTTATCAGAGAAGATAGTTCCAGGTGGAAGCCATCTGAACATGAAACAAGCATCCCAATTATTATTATTATTTATTTGTATACAATTCTTAAAGAATCTTTACAAAACATTTTCAATGATACAGGTTAAAAAATGTACATCACATAATAGTTATAGTTATTACTTAAAATGCTTCCATATACACACTAAATTGTCACAACGTTAAAATACAGAAATCGATCATCATTAAAATACAAGAATCATCTATTAAAAATACAAGAATCATCCATTAAAAACCCATATTAGTGAGAGCACATACATGTATCCTGGCTTAACCAGATAGAAGGGCATCCTTATCTATCGATAGTAGTTTGGCGATTCGACGCCATAGCCAATATTGGCTAATGTGGAGGCTTTGTAGATCGGAGTGGAGGCAATATGTCCAAAACAAATCACTTTTTATAGTATCATTGTTGTGAACATATCCACTGAGTATGGTCATGTATGCATTGCCCGAGAATGTACATTCATTGAACACGTGTTTAGGGGTCTCTAGGGCACCCAGGACATTGCATATTCGGCACACTCTGTGTGTCAGTGGGATTTTCAGGTGTGCTCACATGAAGATCAGGAGTGGTAGTGGATTGGTGCGGAGTCTAAAAATTAGGCTGCACACTGCCAGAGAGAGGAACTGGCATGCCGGTAATACCACCAAACTCCCTCAAAAGCCCCCACACCGGTACCCTTGGTACCGGTGACTCCGAATCCAGCTCCACGCTTCCAGACTCACCGGCACCGGTGTTACTGGTGCCGTTATTACTGTGACTGGAAAAAACGTGATCACCGGAAAAGGAAACGGAGAGGCAGCCATTCCCAAAGCACAATCCACTGCAATCCTCTGTGCACAGGAGTGAGTGTCACATCCTGAGCTCAGATAATCAACAGGGGACATGTCTGCCAGAGGCCCAGCAATGCAGAGGCGCAAACCGCGGTTCAGCGAGGCT
Organism: Ambystoma mexicanum; assembly: GCA_002915635.3. Classification (NCBI taxonomy): domain Eukaryota; kingdom Metazoa; phylum Chordata; class Amphibia; order Caudata; family Ambystomatidae; genus Ambystoma; species Ambystoma mexicanum. Next base: position 86,292,793 of record CM010938.2, on the reverse strand, counting down.
GAACTTAACCTGCTGGCTGACACCCTAGTTGAGCATGCTGATGAGGTATTCAGCAGCGACCTCCGAAGGCAGCCACAGTTGCGTAAGAAAGCAATCTGAGAGGAGGTGGCCCAGAAGGTCATGGAAGTCAGGGACTGCAACAAAAGGCAAAACCCTCTCCCTCGCACACAAATGCCTCCATGATCTTGCACCCCCATACCTTGTCAAAAGAATTGTTAAACACACCGCCACAAGACCTCTTAGGAAGGGATACTGGAACATGATTCTCACACCCAAGACTAATAGGATCAGCGCTGGAGGATCTAGTTTTCCCACCATGGCCGCCTCCCTCTGGAATGCCCTTCCCACGCACCTAAGAACCATTGAGTCCCACCTTGCATTCTGCAAAGCACTGAAAACCAAGCTTTTTGTCTGAATACTCTCAAATGCTCAATGTTGTAATATTCACTGCACATTTGCATGTATACTAATGAACCTGTAACCAAGAGATCTTACGGTCGCCTGTGAACCACTTAATTTAAAACTTTCTTGTAACAGCGCCTCAATGCCTCTGGGCTGTAAGTGCGCTATACAAATGCAAATAAATAAATAAATAAATAAAAGTTGGGACGACCTTCGTCTCTGTGTGCGGAACCTCCTGTCAGCCCAGTGCTCCCAGGGCATGGCCACCGGAGGCAGCCCTGTATCTCCCATCTGCCTGCAGCCATGGGAGGAGACATGCAGTAGCGTACTGCACCTGGAGGCCATTGAGGGAGTTGGCGGAGCAGAGGCTGAAGCTGTGATATCGGAGGAAGCTAGTGAGTACCCGTAAGCCCAATGTCAGATCATACACCTTGTACCCTGTAAACAGAGTAATCAAACAAGTCAAGTATGTTGCGCCCTACGCCAGTACAGTCCTGCTAGCATCCCCCGCCCCTTCAACCTGGTTGAACACATCCACATACACCTTGCACCCAAACCACACTCATTACACCACTCACACATAGACCATCACACAGGCCCCCTGAATCGCCCTCACAAGATGCACCTGCTGGCACTCAAGACACACATCCCCCTAACACAGCCCAACGTATGTTGTCACCGCCGTGCTAGCACATGGCCAAATTTCCGTCAGTGTCAAGCTCCTCTACCACCAGCAAATGACCTGCCGCATACTTCAATGATACATGTGGGCCACTCGTCCCATACACCATGGCCCATCCCACAAAATCATCACCAAGGCAGTAAGTGTTATAGGCAGGAGTCACATGTCACAACCAGCCACAACAACATATCATACAGCTTGTGTGGCACACCCATAACACCCTAAATGTAGACCACGCAACAGCCACTGCACACCCCATGTTGGAACACCACACATGCACCGGAAAAGTATCCCTGACACAGGCATGTGTGCACCATGCCATGGCCACTACCATATCCATGACACAGAATTGACATCAGAAAGTACTAGCATGTATGTCTGTCTCATCAATCCACACCCATCACTGATGCCCTGCCTTCCGGACCCCCTCAGGCACATTATTTGGCAATGAGGCTGAACAGCCGAGTGCATCTCGGGCCAACAGGCCACAGCGCTCACGGACCACCACCAGGTCCACACAGGAATCACCATCATCCTCTGGCAGATACGAGAGGGCAACATCTGCATCCCACCAGCCACCCACCATCCCGGAGGCACCCGCACCCCAGCCAATCCCCAAGCAGGAGGCACCTGCACCACTTCAGCAAGGACGTCCACAAGGGGGTCCAGATGATAGCACTAGGGAGGATGGTGGAGCAGAAAGCATAGATTCAAAGTTGGGGGGGCGGGTGTGTGGATAGTTGGGGGTTGGAGGGTGGGTTTAAGGTTGGGTAGGATGTGGGGGTGTGGGCATAGTTGGGGTGAGGGGTTTTTCAAAAGTTGTGGAGGGGGTGGGGGTGAGGGGATATTTGGGGGATGAGGGGTGGGGGGAAAGTTGGGTGGGACAGTATAGTGTGTTAGGTCGTCCCACAAATATACATAATCTTTTTCTCTCACAATATATTTGGTGTTGCAAAAGAATACATGACTGGACATTGCTCTTTCAGTGTGAGTGAATTTATTCACGTACCGTGCCCAGTGTGTGCTGGATGGCTTGTGCCGTGTGTGTTACAGGGGCTCAGAAGTAGTGGTGTATGAGTTCTTCACGTGCAATACGTCCATCCATCACGGCGCTGTGCAATTGCCAGCTCATTGTCACTGTCTTCCTCAGCCTTGGGTGGCTGCATGTCCATGTCTGTGGGCAGGGGGATGTTCTGCCTCATGCACATGTTGTGCAACATAGCACAGGCAAGCACTATTTTCCCAACCTTTTCAGGACTGTACATCAGTGCCCCCCACCCCGCCCACCGCCGCCCGATCTGCTGAGTCAGCGGAACCTGGCCTTCAACAGACCAAATGTCTGTTCTCTGGTGCAGCGAGTACGTACATGGGCACGATTGTATCCCGGCTCGTGGATGTTGTGGGGTTGCCTGACAGGGGTCATCAACCATGGCATCAGGGGATACCCAGCATCACCTGCACGGGAGCAACAGAAAGTGTACATGTCAATTTCCTGGTCATTTCATGTTGGCAAAGGCAGTACAGTGTTCATTTGAGGGGACAAATATACACTATCAACATTGACTGTAGGTAACATATGTCCATTCTCGGGTACCACAACAGCACTTTATCACTATGCTTGTGGGGGTAGTGGGGTGCTGTGCAGTGGCATTCACAAGGACCATTCACAGACAACATGACAACATGAGCTCAGACCCTTCGTATGCGACTGACACATATGTAATAGATGGAAATGATGTGTTAGTTATAATTTCCAGCTAAATGGTCAGGTACGACGGTACATTTTGTTTTTCAATGATATGCTTGTGTAATTGTGTGGTTATACCAGTCCAAATTGTGTATAGCCAAAAATCTGTTTTGTCGGTGGGAGATTCAGTATAATCTGGCTGTGCAACATGAGCTGTGGGTTTGTTTTATTTGTCTTTCTGCTTGTCGTTGTCACTTTGGTGTGGTGCGTTCTGGTACATGTAGTTCTTTATTGCATCACTGTACGGGATAGCTGTAGTTAAGTATGCAATGGATATTCTGCGTACATGGTGACACGCCTGTCAAGGAGTTGCACTATGGCATGCTACTACTGTGTTGCACCTTCTGTAACCGGAAATCACCTTATCTCTACATATAGAGGGATTATCAACCCAAGAGAAGAAATTTCTTGCTTTATTCAAGGCTACTTCTTCAATTCTCTCCACAGAACAAACCAGGTACTTTTACCCTAGGCCTGTTCTAGGCATTTGATTGTCTTTAAGAGATTCTATCAAGCACACAGGGCTGATTTTCTCTTTTGTTGTTTTTTCAACAGCTACAACGGTTATTGTACGAAGAGATCTACAGCCACACTGTTTTACAAGCAGCTGTAGTAGTTATACAGCTATATACATTACTTGTAGATCTTGTAATTTTTTTTATAGAATTATTAGTGACACTTCTCCTGACGAAGGTCCCTTTAATAAACTACAGAGGACTGAAACATGTTGAGCAAATGACAATGGTTTATATGTTTTCTCCATTGATAACATTCATAGGTCAACTAACTGATGAAGATGTTCAAGAGATATTAATTTGAGCCTCTCTAGCTATATTGATCCACGATCAATTAGGATCGAAGCCAATTTCAAAAGGCAGAGTTTGTCACATTTTTTTATTTGTATTTTTTATACAGTGTTTTATAAATGTTGAAGTTTTAATAACTTGTATTTTTATGATTCAATAAATTATGAATGATTATTTTCAGAACAGTTATGTGTTTAATGTTGATAACTGTTGAATAGAGCTCTCTATCTTCCGTTTACATAGAGTTTTCCCTACCCATTATAAGGTAGAGCTTCCACCCTGGTGGTAAAGATGGGACTCCCTCCTAAATTTAGTGCACCTTCTGTAACACCACACACTTGCACATTTCATGCATTCACAACAATGAGTAGGGTCAACCCCCCCTCAATGTCAGAGGTTTCCTTGTTTTACATTTATCGGAAATTATGTTCCTTGCTCTCAATCTTGATCTGCCCTACTCTTTTGATGCCCTATGTGACCTGTGTGCACTAACATGGAGGTTTTGTACTTGTTTCTGGGAATTGCAGTAGGAATAATGATGGAATTATGCATGCGGTGTGCACATCCACTGGTCATGGGTGTCATACTGGGCCATTATTCAACACTCCACATGGCCTTGTAGTTAGACTCAACCAGCAGCAAGGTATGCAATGCTGTCTACTGCCCCCACCCAATTCAACACTCCACATGACCTTGTAGTTAGACTCACCCAGCTGCAAGGTTTGATATGCTGTCTACCCCCCCCCACCCGCCAATTCAACACTCCACATGGCCTAGTAGTTAGACACACCCAGCAGCAAGGTATGCTATGCTGTCTAACCCCCCTCCCCCCAATTCAACACCCCACATGGCTTTGTAGTTAGACTCACCCAGCAGCCAGGTACGCTGTCCACTGTGTCGTGCCATGCATCAAGGCAGCTGGAGTTCCGCAGCACCATGGAGTTGTGTGTTGACTCGGGGAATCTTGCACAGCAATGGGTGATGAGGTGGCGGGCGTCACACACCATTTGCACATTCACTAAATGAAACAGCTTCCTGTTGTGGTACACATGCCTAGCCACCTGCTCCACATGTGTGCAATCAAAGGCACCAATGATGTTAGGCATGCCTGCAAGAGCATGGAGGCTATTTTTGTGACATTTACAGTCCTGGGTAGGCTGATCTGGTCTCGTACGTGACACAGGAGTGCATCCATCACCTGGAATAGCACACAGGAAAAACAGTGTTGCGATATCCCATGCAGCTCACCAACAGTGTGCTGGTATGTGCCTGTGGCTAGAATGTGTAGCACAGACACTACCTTCAGCAAGGGGGAGATGGTTGTGTGGATATTGATGAGGCTAACAAGGTCATCATGTATCAGGTCCACTATTGAAGTGATGGTGTTCCTGTCTAGCCGGTACAGAGGGTGGATCTTACCTTGGCTGAGGTTGAATGGTGTGGCCCTTAATCGTGGGATTGGTGGCTGCCTGCAGGCTTCTACCTGCTGGACATTGGGGATTTGATGGGCAATGATAGCCCTCCTTCTCCTCAAGCGCCTCTGCTGCATCCTCCGCTTCCATGCCTCTTAAAGTAATAGCTCTGCAGGCATGGCCTCTAGCTCCATTACAGCTACTGCTAGCATTGTGGTGTTGGAAGGGATGTGGAGTGTGGAGTGGTCATTTTGTGCTGTGGCACGGCCCATTTGGGCCACCTGTGCTGATTCTGAGCACCTGTGGCATGTTTCTACACACCAGAATCCATTTAATGCCTGGTCCGTAATGTGATGTGATGTGTTTCCGACATCGTTTTTGCGTTCTTACCAGCATGTCCATGTCGGTGATTGTGTGTCCTTGAACCTCGGAATGTGCACTTACTTACGCCATGCAGGTATCTCAAGGACGACTGCCGCGTGTCTCAGCAGATACCGACAACGGTGTTACCGGCATCGCTACTCGGAATTTGCCGGTCCGGAAAAAGGTGTCTGTCGGTACAGTACTGTCAGCACCATTGATTCCGGACCGGCAAGGTTGTAATGAGGCCCAATGTGTTTATAGCTCAGCCTCTGACTCATGTCCAGGCCTAAGTAGGGATATTTATAGACATAAGGCAGGGTGCCCAAACTCGTGGTGATCTTAGGGCAATTCATTTTCTTGGCTGAGACCAGCATGATCTTAGTTTTAGACATGTTAATGGTCATTTTATTTTTTGCTGCAAATTCAACCAGGGTTTCAAACATATGCTTAATACCACTATATGTATGGTTGAATCTAACCAAGTCATCTGCGTAGATCAGTCTGGGGATTGTCACCCCACTTATTCTCAGACAACAGCCTGTGATCTCTGGAAAAAGTGCAGGTAGGTCCCCCATATATAGATTTTACAATAGGGGGACCAGAATACACCCCTGTTAAGCCAGACCGGGCTGTTGTCAATCCCTCATCATTCATCCTTACATGTCCCGAGGTACCGTTATGCAATCTCCTCACAATATCCAACAACCATCTCGGGCAGTCCCACCCTGCCAGTTTTGCCCATAGGTTGGAGTGGCTTACCCCATCAAAGGCTGCCTGAAAGTTGATAAACACTATGTATAGGGCGGGGGCACTTTTCTTTGCAGCTGCCGTATCAATATTTCGGAGGCTTGTGGAATCTGCTTAGATCACATTCTATGCGTAGGCCGACATGTAGTTGAAGCTGCAGAGTATTACAGTTGTTGTTTTCGAAATTCGAAAAGGGACGTCGACAGGGCGTGCCAGTAATACTATCACTAGTGTGACGCCCACTGTACCCATGGTCCTTCACGCGTCGAGGTCCCCCAGATTGTTTTTTCCGCCATTCTCGCGGAGTACAAGTTCATCTAACGCCATTTACTTTGACAAAGTTTAATAATAGTTACTCTTTCTGTCCTTTTCGACTGCCGTGTCTCGACGCGGTGAAGATTCACGCTGAAGGACAAGACGAACAGTCGGGCGAAGCAACTTCGACGGATCCCTTTCGGCCTTGGAAGGCCCAATGGGCCTAGGGCCTTACAGTAGTAGTAGTGGGGGGGCGGTCATTACACAATGTTTTTTCCACCCCTTTCCCCTCTCTTAAATCAAAGCTTGCCCTGGTAGCAGCCGAAGGCAGAGCCACCACCAGCAGTCTGCTTAAAAATAAACCTGACATGGCAGATAATACCGTACTCGTCATCCCAGAGGGCATTATTCTCAAACGCCATGCCTGGCTTCGACAGTCCGGGTTCAAACTGGAGACACAAGAAACCTTGCTAAATATGCCAATAGAACCTATTGTTTTATTTGGCAAATCAGTGGGGGAAGCTCTGAAGTTGGCCAAGGAGGAGTATGACACACTCAAGTCCCTTGGCCAACTTACTAACAGACAGACTGGACAGAGAGGTGGAAACAATTTTCACTGTTTTCACGGCCAAAATCCAAAAAGAGGCTGCAGATACGGGCAAAACCAAAATAATTCATGGAATATCAACCAAGGACAATCGTCCCAGGGTTATCCGAGAGGCCAGCGCAGAGGCCACGGCCGGGGTAGGCCCTCCACCTCCTGAGGTGGAGGTACGCCTCCCAAACAATGGCGCCCCGCTACAGGTCCCCTCCCATTCCTCCCCAGTAGGAAGACGAATTACAAACTTCACCCACGCACTGGACGGTATAACAACAGACAAGTGGGTGTTATCAATGGTAGCGGGAGGTTATTGCGTGGAGCTCCTGGAAACACCATCAAACCTCTGCCCCGCGCCGTAAGAAAATATCAAAAGAAGTCCAGCTCATCTTGATGGAAGAGGTCAACGCACTACTCCTCTAAGACGCCATCAAGATTGTGCCGTCCAACAAGGTAAACAAGGGTATCTATTCAATGTACTTCATTGTTCCAAAGAAAGATCTGACCATGCGCCCAGTGTTATACTTGCGCCCTGCAAACCGTTATGTAAAGCCAGAAAATGTTTGCATGACAACGCTACAAGAGGTAATTCCCCTACTAAAGCGTGGAGATTACATGGCAAATTGGATATGAAAGATGCTTATTTTCATATTTCAATGCTCCCAGCGCACAGAAGGCTGTTGCGGTTCAAGGTAGCAGACCAGAACTACCAATTCAAGGTGCTACTCTTCAGAATAGCCTCAGCTCCAAGGGTATTCACCAAAGTAATGGCGGTGGTGGCGGCACACCTGCGCAGGGAGTCAATCCCAGTGTACCCCTACCTCGACGACTGGCTGATCACAGGAGAAACTCCCCATCTTTGCAAACAAAACACACAAAGAACCATAAATCTCCTTTTCCAATTGGGTTTCTCAATAAACGAGAAAAAGTCAAGTCTTGTACCAAACACATCAAAACAGTTCCTAGGAGCTGTATTAGACACAAAAACAGGCTTAGCCTCTCCGTCCATGGAAAGAGTACAAAACATGCTTCGGCAAATACCCCAGTATCAAGCCGGTCTCCAGATAAGCATACGCAGAGCAATGCAGTTACTAGGCATGATGGCATTGGGCATTTATCTGGTCCCACACGCACGTCTGAGTATGTGACCAATGCAGGAATGGTTGGTGAAACAATGGTCTCAGGCAAGTGGTCAGTGGGACGATCTAGTGGTCATTTCGTCTACACTGGTTCAAAACCTGCGCTGGTGGTCAAGAGAAGATCTGTTAAAGGGAAAATCCTTCCATGATCCGGAAGCGCAAGCGATTGTCACAACAGACGTGTCACTTTCCTGGTGGGGGGCTCACTACCTTCACCACACAGCACACGGTCTGTGGACACAAGTCACGGCACAGAACCATATCAACCTACTGGAACTACTAGCAGTCTTCAAAGTACTGCAGGCATTCGAATTGCAGATGACAAATCAGTCAGTTCAAATTCTACAGACAGCACCACTGCCATGTTTTATATCAGCAAATAGGGGCACACACTCTCCAAATCTGTCCAAGTTGGCTCAGAAAATATGGAAGTGGGCACTCAGACGAGGGATGTCCCTATCCTCCCAACACTTTCCAGGGGTACTCAACACTCTCTGAGCAGAGACCCACTACCAGAATATCACGAGCGGCAACTAGACTCAAACGTTGTAGACCACATCTTCTCTCAGCGGGGTTACCCTACAATAGACTTGTTTGCTACAAAAGAAAACAAGCAATGCCCAGACTTCGCGTCCAGCTTCCCCCTACCAGACTCCAAGGGGAACGCCCTGTGGATGAGCTGGTCAGGGAGGGAAATTTGCTTACGCTTTTCCTCCAACACCATTAATGAGCAGGAGAGTGAACAAGATGCACAGAGAATAGATGACGCTCATCCTAGTTGCTCCTAGGGGGGACAACGGTGCACCCACAACCACACTCAATGAACTTGGCAGCATGGCTCCTGAAGCCATAGAGTTTGGACACCTAAATCTTCCACAACGGTGTATGGCTATCCTCAAGGAGGCACGAAAACCAAACACTAGGCACTGCTATTTCGACAAGTGGAAAAAATGTGTCATTTGGTGCCAGTCAAAACAAATAAATCCTGTCGAATGTACTCCTTCACACATTCTAAATGATATGCTCCACTTGTTAGACTCAGGGTTAGTCTTTAACTTTATAAAAGTCCACCTGGCAGCTTTATCAGCCTATACCACCTCTCAGAGCAAAGTCTTGTGGTGGAAAGTACCAGTCATTAAAGCATTCATGGAGGGAGTCAAGAGACTCCACCCTCCTATTTCAAACTCACCACCAGGATGAGATCTCAATGTAGTGCAAGCAAAGCTCATGGGGCCCCCATTCTAGCCTATGCATAAGTCAAGCTTTAAACACCTGACATACAAGACTACCTTCTTAGTGGCTGTTACTTCCATAAGAAGAGTTAGTGAATTACAAGCATTATCAGTGCAGGACCCTTTCTTTATCATACATAAAGATACATTGATTTTACGTACTCATCCTAGGTTTTCCCCTAAATTCCTCTCCAAATTCCACGTGAACCAATCTATTGAGCTTCCGGTGTTCTTTCAAAAACCAGCTAGCTCAGCTGAGGTAAAACTCCACACACTGGATGTGAGGAGGGTGTCTTCCTAAACAAGACCAGACCGCTTAGGAAAACAGATCAACTGTTTGTCTCCATAGCACCAGGCAGAGAAGGAGACCGCATTTCGAAAAATGCCATCTCCAGATGGATAGTAAGATGTATTCAATTGTGCTATTCATTATCAAACAAAACCCTGCTTTTTACACCAAGAGCTCACTCCACAAGGAGCACTGGAGCTACTCTGGCCTTTATCGCAAATGTCCCCTTAGACAGCATTTGCAAAGCAGCTACATGGAGCTCAGTACATATTTTCACTCAGCATTACTGCATTGACACACATTCCAAAGCAGATACACAGGTGGGACAAGCGGTTCTAAAAAATCTACTTGCCGATGCTCCTTCTGACGACCCACCACCTTCTTATAAGACTGCTTGCTAATCTATGCATAGTATGTGATTAAAGCAGATTCCACAAGCCTCAGAAGGGATACATTACTCACCGTAATCGTATTTCTGATACTTGTATCTGCTTAGATTCTCATGCGCCCACCCTTCCTCCCCTGGGAGAAGGTGCATAGATGTTATATGAGCTTTCTGTCTTTATCTGCTAGGAGACAACTGTACTCACATTACGCTTTATGCAACCTCATGTCAGAAGAAAACAATCTGAGGGACCTCGACGCGTGAAGGTCCATGGGTACAGTGGACGTCACAGTAGGGATAGTATTACTGGCACGCCCTGTCGACGTCCCTTTTTTCGAATTTCGAAAACAACAACTGTAATACTCTGCAGCTTCCGCTAGATGTCGGCCTATGCATAGCATGTGAATCTAAGAAGATACAAGCATCAGAAATACGATTGCGGTCAGTAATGTATCCCACCCATTCAGTGCTCGCTCTCAAGTTATGGGATGTGGAACACCCTGGCAGGAATTCTGTTTGGTTAATATGTAGTCATTTTATTTCCTCAGCCCATGTTTGCAGAGGGTTCAATACCAAAGTGGGTATATTTTAAATGTTACATCCACGAGGCATAGTAGTCTATAATTTGCTAGTGATAATCAATCACCCTTTTTATAAATAGGGAGGAGTATCGTCTGTGTCCAAGATTCTAGGATACTTTGTTCCGCACAGACTTTATCAAACAGTAAACTCACTAGTTTCACCTATCCCTCCGGATCTTGCTTTAACATTATACTGGCAAAGCCATTTGGGCCGGCGCTCTGGAATTCTTAAGATTTTTAATGATTTCCTGGATTAACCCAGGAGAGTATGTTAAAGGCCAATCAGATACACACCATGGTTTGCTTGTAATGGCCTTCTCCTTCCCAGATTTGTTTCCCAGATAGAGTAACCAGTCTTGTTCCTGTATGGGATTAATCGATTGTCTCATCATTCTGTCCCCTTTAGTGCTGAATAAAATCTGCCAAATAGAGCTGTTTTTTTACTTTGTAGGGCAACAATCATACCTTGCCAATGGCTATTACAAACTGAATCTCGCCAGCGTTTTAGACAATTCCTGTATTCAGCTTTTATTGCCATGGCCTTTTCTATCATGTCGCTCTGTTGCATCCCCATACCTGTTACGGTTTCTTAGTTTTCCTCTCATGGCCTGTTTTGCATCACGTATGTCAATGTCAACTTTGTTGTCATGTCTCTCAGTTATTACTGGGTTTTCCTGCTGGTCTCGGCCTGCTGTAGAAGCCAAACCTTTTACCCATTTTTCGATATTGTTATTATTGGCCAAAGGCAACCACTCCACGCCCATGAAATTGCTTTTTTTTTAAACAATAGGTTGGCCTTACTTACATGGCTGGCTGTCCAGCGTATACGATTACCCGCGTGGTTAGGGAAGGCCTCACTGCAACTCTTCATTTCCGGGCGTTCACTTTGGAGCTCCAGGCTCACTGATAAGATTGCGTGGTCACTAAAATGGTTTGGTACCGGGGGCGTGGCTAGCCGCGGGATAGAAAGACGTAGGTCTCCTCGGCTCCCGCGACCGCAACAAACATCCTGATAAAATCGCCTGATATTCGACGACATAAGAGCTGATAACACCTCTGTGTGGTGTCGGACACTCTTGGGCACAAACCAGGTGTAGAGCAGAGGAAACCGCAGCCAATTTCAAGAGAAACAACCACAAGAAGTTTGGAGGCGTACGAAATCCAGCCTCCAAAATGGTCACTGGCGCGCACGGATGATCGCCCTGAAGCGGAGCAGTGAGGCCGCGCTGCAACGGAACCCAGTCTGCTACTGATCCGCAGGCTACATCGGAAGAAGAGTGCCCAGTGAGGCTCCGGCGGTGTCGCTTCCAACTGGCGGACTACAGCGGACCCGTGCGGATGTGAGGGCGGGGCACGTATCCACTCGCGTGGGACGCCCGGCACCCCCGCCGACAGCGCTGCTACTCGAGAACGAGGGACGTACACCCCCAAGTGGCTCAACGTGTGAGGCAAGCCTGAGCGCCACCGACGGAGAAGAAGTGCCGGCGCGGCTGGGAGGCGCGGGCGAGTGTCCCTGTCCAAGCCCTGCTTCTGGTGGTGACGACGAACAAGATATCCCGGGAGAGAGGTGGAGGGCTGGGGGTGAGCCGCTAGAGCCCACGCACCCCCGTCTACTGGCGAACTTTGCAGGCGCCGCGAACCTAACAGCACATACGCGGCCTCGTGGGCTGGAGGTGTGCCACCACGAGACACGGAAAGGGGCTCTCTGGGGGCGTGAGCCTGTGTGGGCCCGTGGCACAGAAACCCCCCGGAGCGAGACCACACAGCGACATCCGCTAATCCACCGGGCTGGCGAAGCACACAGCACAAGAGGTGTACAGTGGGGGTGAAGTGCTAATACTGATCGGGCCAAAAAGCCCACACCGGCCCACAAACTCATGCTGTATCTGGACCCTGGAGGACCACCGCTCCCCCAAATAGTTGGCCGTGTTGCAGTGGAACACCGTCAGGAGCGGACTCCGTAGGGTGGCACCAACCCGCACATTGCCGGGCCCCCCTGCAGCAAACACACCGAGCCATCCTCAATTTGCATTATTGAAGAAGAGCTAGACGCGAAGGGACAGCACCCGAAGAAGGAGAAGTGGCGGGGATAGCTGGGACACGCGGACCTCTCCCAGACTAGCCCAAGCTGTGGTCCCCTAAGCGCAATCACAACGCCTACAGGGTGCGGTCAGAGCACTAATACAACACGCAGTGAGACGATAACACCTACAAAAGGCCAAGCACGCAGAACCATACGCATCTAGTGATATTGGTACCATGGGGAAAGACAAGTCTAGGAAACTCCCCACACAAAGCAGGATGGATCAATACACCATCCCTCCGCCCCAGGCGTCAAACCTCCACCCGCAATCCTCGGATGAGATGGATACTGACCAGGGAATTTCATTGAAAGACATTATGGCTGCGATAGCCGACTCCCGCACATCAATGGAGCAGAAATGGACGGGATAAGTATGGATGTATCCCTCCTCTGACACGATCCACAAAAACTAACGGCACGCACCGTGGAAGCTGAGCATCGCATATCCAATACAGAGGATAAAAGGCATAACTTGCAACAGCAGCTCCAAAATGTCACAACCAAACTGAAGGTACTGGAGGACAGAATTGAAGATGGAGAAGGCAGATCCAGACGTAACAATGTGCGCATACTCGGCATACCCGAGAAGGCCGAAGGCCGCTGCATAGAACTCTTTCTAGAACAATGGCTGACCGACCTGTATGAGCCAGACGCCTTCTCCAAGTTCTTTTCCATAGAGAGGGCAAACAGAGCCACGGGCAGACCTCCGCCCGGCGCACCTCCATGCACGGTAATACCAACGTTTTTAAACTACAGGGATCGTGATGCCTTACTACAACATGCGCGTGCAAAAGGCATTAAATGGCTCCAAAATTGCCTTTTTCCCCGACTACACCAGGGAAGTGCAAAAGGCGAGGCAATCCTTCGACCACCTCAAAAAACAACTGCAAACAATGGGAGTGAGGTATGGCCTGCTCTTCCCTGCGCAACTCAAGATTTATCACAAAGGGAAAACAGTCCACTTCAATGACCCCAAGGAGGCTTGGCGCTGGGCTGAACAAAACATAGACGGAGACTGGTCGACCCCCCGCGACAACAGGTGGAGGAATAGAAGGCCTCCACCAGACCAACAGCGAGAGGCCCGTCGACCACCAGCGCAAGACCCAGTGGAAGATCTGGGGGGATGACCACTGCCTCAACGCCTGCCGGATGCCCGAGGCCCCGTTGGGTCTCCCTGGTTGAGCTACTGATTAATTTTGTCTACACACACACACGCAACATCAGGCTACACACACTTACCTGATGCGGCCGCAGTATGCCCCAAGACCGCAACACAAGGAGAGCCCCCTCCCGATAGTGAAACAAACTCCCCGTTTATTATACGTGGCGGCTCCCCCCTGGTCACACCCCCAGGGAAGGGCTCCCTCCCCCTGGGGTTCCAAGCAGGGGGAGGCCACCTGTACTTGAAGTTAAGTTAAACGCATGTAAGGTGTCCGGTTGATACCATGGGTTCTTTGTTCGGGCGACCGATGCTTTTAGTTGGGAGGAGTATGGGGAGGGGGGTTGGGGATTTGTTAAGTTTAGTTACAGACGGGACCAGTCAAATGCAAAAGATAATATGGCTAGATAAGACGATGATAACCCATGGGCATATTCGCAGCTGGCGCATAACACCGTCAGTGGCAACACAGGCCGTGACTATCACAAGCACCCATGGTATCACATAGCGGTAGTAGCGACGCTCTCAGAACACTGAGGCTCATGACATGGAACGTTAATGGTCTGGGCAATGCAGTCAAGCGCCGGCTGGTGTGGCAATTTCTAAACAGGTGGGGTGCTGACATAGTGTTCCTGTCTGAGAGCCATCTTGCGGGCACAGAATGTACCCTATTCAGACATACAAACTACAAGCTGACACTCCACTCAGGTTTCACGATGGGCTCAAGAGGCGTCATGATCCTGGTACACAAAAGCCTCCCCTTCCACCTTACTACAGTAACCCATGACGCAGGCGGCAGATACGTATATGTGACGGGCAAGCTATGGGATCACTCCATTGCACTGATAGCCACCTATGCACCCCCAACCCTACTAGAGCCACTACTTACTGACAGTGCCCCGTTAATCGCAAACGACACTTCTAACCTCATGATACTGGGAGGTGACTTCAGTGAAGTCATGAATGTAACCCTGGACAGATCACACTTGCGGAATAGAAACCCCAATGTTCCCACCAGACTTGCCACGTTTGCCAACGCACTAGGCCTATGCGATGTATGGAGAGAACTCCACCCAGACATGAGAGGATACTCCTTTCACTCAGGGGCACATTCCTCGCTCTCCAGGCTAGATTATCTCTTCACCCCAGCAACTGATCTACATAGGGCACAAGAAATAAACATACTTTCCAGAGGCATCTCTGACCACTCCCCGCTAGAACTGACACTCATAACATCCAGGCGGATTCCGCCGCCGAGCTGGCGCCTGAATAGCTACTACCTGGGTGACCCCGAGCTTGTGGACAGGCTACAGAAGACCACCAATACATATTTCGAGCTCAACTCACAACCGGCAATGAACCCAGGAACACTGTGGGAGGCCTACAAGACGGTGCTAAGAGGTGAACTAATATTGTGGACGACCGCTAAAAAAAGTCAGCACTTGAGCCGAACAACAGGTTAAGCAGGCAAAGGAGAGGCACATAAATGAGGACACACCGGCCTCTAATCGGACGTTGCTACTAGCACAGAAAAGGCTTCAAAATATAGCAATAGACAATGCGAAACAAGCGCATGCTGCAATGCGAACAAGACTCTATGAAACAGGTGACAAGGCTGGCAAGATGCTGGCTTGGCTGGAAAGGAAGGAGCAGGGACGCAGTCATGTCCAAAGGCTCGACACAGGAGGGCCGAACGCAGGGGTGACGGATCAGGAAATAAGCTAAGGCTTTGCTGAATACTACGCTGAGCTGTACAGAGAACCCACGACACAGATGGACGTCACGATCATGGACCAAATTGATATCCCCACCTTAAATGAGACGCAACTGCAACTGCTGGAGAGGGAGATCACGGAAGATGAGATTCTAAGTGCCATGTCGTGTCTCCAAACCGGTAAATCCCCAGGACCTAACGGCTTCCCGGTTGAGCTATGGCGGAGGGTGGGAACCAATGTGTTGGCCCCCCAACTACTCCAAATGTATCAACATGCGCGAGAAAAGGGCATTCTCCCACCAGATCTGCGAGAAGCAACAATAATAGTGATACCCAAGCCGGACAAGCCCCGGAAGATGCAGTTCATACAGACCCATTTCACTCATCAATAGCGAGACCACAATACTGGCGAAATTACTTGTGGACCATCTACAACAGTTATTCCCTCTCTGATGCATCCGGACCAGTGCGGCTTCATGCCACAGAGATCAAACTCGCATGAACCTCCACAGGCTACACTCAGCCCTGGAAAGGGCCAACAGCATACGGGGCCCACTAGCCCTACTAGCAATTGACTTTGAAAAGGCCTTTGATTCGGTGAGATGGGAGGCCCTCTGGACCATAATGCGCCGCATGGGCTTCGATTAGAACTTTGAGGTGGGTGCACCTGTTGTACGAATCCCCTGTGGCCAGGACCACGGTCGATGGCTGGTGATCGGACCTCTACAATCTGGGGAGGGGCAAGAGGCAGGGCTGCCCACTGTCAGACATGATTTTTGCAATCGCTTTCGAACCACTGGCAATCCTCCTGCGAAACGCACCAACCTGGGAAGGCTTCCGATGGTCTGAGACCTGGGAAGACAGAATATCCCTCTATGCGGATGACCTGCTCATCTATCTGAAGGACCTGAGCAACTCCTGCCCCAGAGTCATGCACCTGTTAGAGTGATATGAGGCCTTCAGTGGATTACGTGTGAACTGGTCCAAATCCATCCTCTTCCCTATAGGAGACACCTCAATGGCAAACCTAGCGGCTGGCCCTTACCAGATCGAGAGGGAACAGTTCAAATATCTGGGGATACGTATCACGAAGCATCTTACTGAATACACAACCCTGAACCTCCCCTCCTTGTAACAAGATTTGCAGAAGATACCCGCCATTGGATCTCCTTGCCACTAACGCTGATGGCAGAGCTGCCCCGTTCAAAATGATAGCTCTTCCTAAATTCTTATTCTGATGTTTGTTAATCTGCTAGAATCACATGCTGTTGCATATGGTCCGACATCCAGTGGTCACTGCGGGTATTGCATTTTGTTTTTCGTAGTCGAAAAGGACGTCGACAAGGCGTGTCTGAAACACTATCCTAAAGTGACGTGCGTTGTACCCACAATCCCTCACGCGGTCGAGGTCCCTCGATTGTTTTTTTCCGCCCAGCTACTGGTCGCCTTTCGCGGAGCTTCCTCGAGAGACATTGCAGATTTCATCTCCTCGACCTTTGGTCGTTTTCCATATTTAGTATATACATTATCGATCCTCCCTCGCGCCGTTGTGAAGCTGTCTCCGCCGAGCAAGATCTTTGACGAGGGGACGAGCGGAGGAGATCCTTCGGCTTGCCGAACACGTGGCCTGGCCTTGCAGGCCATATACAGTAGGGGAGTTGGGGTCGTGGGACATCTCTGGTTCTTTTCTGAGAATGCCTTTCCTTTTCCCCTTCCTTTCCCTTGGGTGTGTTATCAATGATTTATTGCCTCGGCTATGGAGAGGACACCCTTTAGGTTTTGCCCACTTTGCAAGGGCAGTTTTACTTGGAAGGACAAGCATTCACGGTGTTAACCGCTGCTTTGCCCCTCCGATCACAAAGAGGAGGGTTTGCACGGCTTAGTCGGCTTCTTAAGCCAAAGACTCTAAAAGACCGTAGGGTCAAGAGTGTGGCCGGCCTACGCTATGTCGAAGGCCGATGCTTCACCCGCCGCTGCTACCACGACAGTGACGATGGAACTATGATAAACTACACTTCCGCTACGGAAGTCGAAAACCCTCTTAAGAGCACTCGCGCGCTTCGTCGTCTGTTCCCCGCCCCCGACGGGCTCGGCTCACGCCCTGTCTTATGGGATAACACCCCGGCGACATTGATGCACACAATACCACACATAAGCACACAACCATGGCTCTTCTCGTCGAAGCGAAGAGAGCATCAGCGCCCAGGGACGCAGGTTCCACCGGTGGCCACCTCGGACCGTTCGGGTTGGAAGCCCTCTCGCAACCGCAGCGCGACCAGCGACTGGCGCTTCGGCAAATAAGGGCGCTGCCCCCAAATCATCGGCCGGCGCGCATCAGCAGAAAGCGCACGCCGCCGTAGAGCGATGACACCCGTAACGTCGAAACCACAGCCCTCCGCTGACAAACGAGTCGCTGAGAGCTTGGCGAGGATCGTGGTAGCCGACCGCCCAGAGCGTACGCCGAAAGACACGTCGAGCGCTACGCAGAGGTCGAAAGACACGCACGAAAAAGCCTGAAGAAAGGCAGGGACTACCCCCTTCAGTCGGGGGACCCCAGCACACCGCGAAGGCTTTCGGGAAGGCGATGGACACTTTCCTCGACGTTATGGGAAAGGTCGAGCCATTTTCAGCTAGATGACACTAATTTTCCCCCGTTAGACCGCTCAGGGGTACCCATGAAACCATGGAAAGGCTCCATCTCTGCATGGAGAGAATGGAAGGTTTATGAAGACCCAGAACCCTCCCACTCCAAGAGAACAAGAGAAGGGCCTCAGGAGGACCCCAGGGCCAAATATCGAGACTAGTCAATCCCCAGCAGGACACAGCCTCAGACTTCCATAATGTGTATGACCTCACGGAGTGAGAACATACTTGGAGGAGGAGGATGACTTTATGGACGATGAAGAGGAACAGAACCAGGAGGAAGGTCTGGAAGACAGCCCAGACATTAGAGGAGAAGGCTTCGGAGAAAATCCAGGAGAAGGACCTCTCACCCCTGGCAATCCCATCAGTATATTCGGACACTGATGTCCTGAACCTAAATCCTCCTGACAATTCACCTGTTAGAAACACTCTCCATTGACAATCAGCCCACATTCAATGCCCTGTTGCGCAGCGCAGCAGCACATTTCGAACTGGACATTGGGGAGATCTCTCCTGAAAATAGACTTTGTGGAAAGAGTAATAAGGAGAAACCCCGGTCAGCCAGTCCATTCCCCTCCTCGCTTCAGTGAAGAGAAGAATCAGCCCTTCGCTGTCCACACCCGCACTAATCAGAGGGGTTAATCCAAGAATTGAAAAACTTTTCACTCCTTCACCTCAGACCCGCTGTACATCAGGGACATTCCATTCCGGATTCCCCTGGTAGTAACTAATCAAGGAAGAGGGCAGGGGTACCACTTTCCACAGTGAGCGGACCACCTGACAAGGAGGGAGAGGTTATATGCCCTTGCAAAGAGTCACATCCTCAGCTGCCTTTTCGGCAAGAATTGCGAAGCAACAATTCTTTGCTCGCTAGCTATGCGGACGCGCAGTGGGCCAAACTGCGCAAAGACGCCGAAGAAGCGCCGGAACCACTTACGTACACGCCTGCTATCAAACTATTGGCAAAGGAACCCAGGTCAACCAGAGTATTGTAAAGAACTCTCTGGATGCTGCAGAGACAGCGGGACGTTCCTGGTTCAGGGAATACTCCTAAAACGCCATGTATGGCTGCGCAACTCAGGGTTCAAACCGGAGTCACAGGCGTCTTTAATAAATAAACCTGTTGAAGACTCAAACCTTTCGGGAAAGCGGTGGATGAGGCTCTGGAGAATGGCTAAAAAAGAGTTCGATACTATCAAACTCTTGACCAAATCTCTAAACCCACTTACCAGACGCGGCTATGGCAACAAACGTTTTTTCGTGGCCAACGCCAACAGCAGAATCAGCAGCAACAGTAACCTGCACCCATTTACCAGACCAATAGTGGGCAGTACAGCCAAAGAGGCCAGCGCGGGCAAAGGGAGAGTCGGGGGT
Source organism: Ambystoma mexicanum (assembly GCA_002915635.3). Taxonomy (NCBI): domain Eukaryota; kingdom Metazoa; phylum Chordata; class Amphibia; order Caudata; family Ambystomatidae; genus Ambystoma; species Ambystoma mexicanum. Next base: position 86,273,182 of record CM010938.2, on the reverse strand, counting down.
CCACCCCAGAGGCTCCCAAGTCCCAACAACCCAAGTGACGCGAAGATTCCCTGTCCCCTCCCATGCAACACCGGTCGGGGCCGATAACATCCTTTCTTCCAGCATGGGAGGGTATAACGTAGACCGCTGGGTACTTTCCACGTAGCCCACGGGATGCTGCATCGAATTCAACAGTTCCCCAACATACAGACCCCAGAGGGGACGACGCAATGACACGGAACATCTTGCCATCCTTCTCCCAGAAGTACAACAACTGCTGGAAAAAGGAGCCATAGAGGTCGTGCCTCTATCTCAGTAACGGAAGGTATTTTATCAGTGTACTTCCTTGTAACCAAAAAGGATCTAACCATGCGCCCTGTATTAGATCTGTGCCCAGCAGAACAAATTTATCAAACCCCAAAGGTTTCGTATGGTGACCTTACAGGAAGTGATCCCACTGCTTTCACAGGGAGATTACATGACAACATTGGACATGAAAGATGCATACTTTCATATTTTAATGTGTGCCAGCGCACAGAGGATACCTCAGGTTCATGAATAGAGGGCAAACACTACCAGTTCAGAGTGCTACCCTTCGGCATAGCATCAGCACCAAGGGTATTCACGAAGGTACTGGCAGGCAGCGGCCACCGCGCAGGTTGTCCATCCCAGTTTACCCTTACCTCGACGACTGGCTCATAACAGGGGATTCTTACGAAACATGCTTCTCCAATACCAAAAGACTGTAGACCTTTTGTTCCAGTTGGGCTTCTCCATCAACGAAAAAGAGTCCAGCCTAGACCCCAGCCAAATCAAACAATTCCTAGGGCACTAATTCAAACAAGGGACGGCTCATCTTCCCCTCCAAAGAGAGGGTCCAAACATGCTGTTTCAGATCCCTCAATATGTGACCGGTCGAGAGGTGACGGTACGCAAAGCAATGCGCTTGCTAGGCATGATGGCGTCGTGTATTTATTTGGACCCTCGCGCGCGCCTGCGCATGCGCCCAATGCAAGAGTGGCTCAACAGCCAGTGGTGTCAGGCCAGCGGACTATGGGACGATCTAGTGGTGGTCTCGCAGGCCTTGGTTCTCTCGCTACGGTGGTGGACAAAGGAAAACCTGGAAAAAGGAACCCTTTGCCCACACCCGCGCGGAAGCACTCTACCACAGACGCATCCCTCACAGGATGGGGGCTCACCTATCCCATCAGACTGCTCACGGAATGTGGACTGCGAACGTAGCATCCAAACACATAAATCTACTGAGCTACTAGCTGTGTTCAAGGCGCTAAAAGCCTTCCAGGAACACCTACAAGGCAAAACAGTGATGGTCCTTACAGACAGCACCACAGCCATGTACTACATCAACAAGCAGGGGGCACCCACTCTCCAGGACTGTCCAAACTGGCCCAAAATATATGGAAGGGGCTCTCAAACAAAACATGTCCTACTGTCACAACATGTACCAGGGAAACTCAATCTGCTGGCAGACAAACTCAGCAGAGATTTCCCCTGCCCGAAGAGTACGAATGGCGACTGCACGAAGACATCGTCTTCGACGTCTTCACACAATGGGGATTCCCAGAAATAGACCTGTTCGCACCCTGGAGAACTCACAATGCCTAAGTTACGCCTCCAGGTACCCCCAGAACCAATCCAAGGGGAACGGTCTGTCGATGCAATGGTCAGGGAATTTGTTTACGCTTTTCCCCCGACTCCCCTTCTCAACAAGGTGGTGCACAAGATGCACCAGGAACAAGTGACCATGATACTGGTGGCCCAATGTGGGCCCGACAGCCATGGTTCGCTCACTTGATGGAGATTCTTCTATCTCCCCCAGTGAAACTCCCTTGCCCGTACAACATGCTGTCACAAGACAGGGCAGGACTCTGCATCCATGCCCCAAGAACATGAACTTAGCAGCTTGGTCCTGAGATCATAGAATTCGGACATCTACAGCTCCCGCAGAGATGCATGGACATCCTCAGGGAAGCCAGAAAACTAACACTCGCCACTGCTATTCTAGCAAGTGGAAGAGATTTGTCATCTGGTGCAGGGGTAAAAGCATCAACCCGATTGACTGCTCTCACACACATATTGTTCTATACCTGACCCACCTATTGGATTCAGGTCTAGTGTTCAATTCCATTAAAGTCCACCTAGCGGCACTTTCTGCATACACTACTTCCCAACTCAAGGTGTCGTGGTGGAAGATCCCTGTTATAAAAGCCTTCATGGAGGGAGTAAAGAAAATACACCCCCCGATAGCTGACCCCGCTCCCGGTGGACCTTAATGTGGTACTTACCAGACTCATGGGCTCACCATTCGAACCCCATGCACAAAGCATCTCTTAAACACCTCACTCTTAAGACTGCTTTTTAATAGCTATCACCTCCATCAGGAGAGCAAGTGAACTACAGGCTCTTTCTGTTCTAGACCCCTTCGTTACAGTTCACAGAGATAAGGTGGTTCTACGCACTCACCCAAGTTTTCTTCCGAAATTCATATCGAAATTCCACGTAAACCAGTCTATAGAACTACAACGTTCTTTCAAAATCCTTCCAACTTGGGAGAAAGGACTCTGCACACACTAGATGTGCGCAGAGCGGTCATGTTCTACATGGAAAGAACCAGACCACTGAGGAAGACTAATCAGTTCTTCGTCTCGGTGGCAGCAGGAAGAGAAGGGGATGCAGTTTCAAAGTCCACTATTTCTAGATGGATTGTTCAATGCATCACTCTCTGCTATACTCTTGCTAAGAGAGAACTGCCCTTTAAGCCAAGAGCACACTCTACTCGAGGCACGGGGGCGTCCATAGCATTCATTGCAAATGTTCCCTTGAGTCCATCTGCAAAGCGCTACCTGGAGTTCTGTGCACACCTTTACAAAACACTACTGTCTAGATGCACACTCTAGATCTGACTCCCAGGTGGTACAGGCAGTATTAAGACATCTTTTCTCTACTGTTCCTTCTCATAACCCACCGCCAACTCCGGGTACTGCTCGCTAGTCTATGCACAGCATGTGATTCTAAGCAGATTAACAAACATCAGAAGACAATGCATTACTTACCGTAAAAGCATTTCTGATGGTTGTATCTGCTTAGATTCACATGCGCCCACCCTTTCTCCCCACTCGGATGGAAGGAACATAGACTTCCTTTTATATCTCTCTTTTCTGTACTCACTCACGTCTAGAAGGCTCCCTCAGGGCAGAAAAATACAAACAGAGGGACCTCGACGCGTGAGGGATTGTGGGTACAACGCACGTCACTATAGGGATAGTGTTTCAGACACGCCTTGTCGACCTCCCTTTTCGATTACGAAAAACAAAATGCAATACTCCGCAGTGACCACTGGATGTCGGACCTATGCACAGCATGTGAATCTAAGCAGATACAACCATCAGAAATGCTTTTACGGTAAGTAATGCATTGTCATATCCTGCAAAACGCTCCATTATACATCCACCATCGAGAATTCCACAAAATCGAGTGCATCCTCCGGAAATTGCTATGGGGAGGAGGACATCTGCGAATTACTCTTGCCACGCTCCAGAGGTCCATCTGGGAAGGAGGGATTGGACTGCCCAGACTGCAGTCATATTACTGGGCCAGCCAGATGGAGGTAGTAAATGATATGCTCCATGGGGACGGAAGCCTCCCACACATCAAAGGTCTTATCTGCAATGCCACGACCACGCCACTAGAGCACCTGTATGGAGGCCTGAACCGCACGCCAAAAACAGATATGGTAACATATATAGTGAGAATATGGAAGGAAGCACATCGATACTTAGGATGGGGAGGGAAATTAACGCTGGCGCAACCCCTCTGGAACAACTACAACCTTCCCGAAATACGAAAATTGCCCAGATGGCCCGAATGGGTCCAGCGAGGAATCGCCAACATAGGAGATGTGGTACACGAGGACGACCTGGCACCATTCGAGACATTGCATTTGAATTTCTCCCTCCCAGTCACAGAATGGTACCACTACTTGCAGCTGAAACATGCTTGGACGACCCATCGACAGATCACACAAGACATGCCGGAAAGCTCCCCATTAGAGCGAAACATAGTTCTGGACCGGGTGGACCGGAAGGTCACCTCTACCATGTACAATGTGATAACATCCTTTGCGACACCGGAACTAACCAGTTTGAAGACAAAGTGGGAACGAGATGTGGGACCACTTCAACCAGAGGACTGGGTGGAGGCCCTGATGTACCCGCGTGAAACAACCATTTCCTCAAGGCTAAGACTGGTCCAACTGAAGATCCTGCACCGCACCTACTACCCGAGAGTGGCCCTCTTCCGCTGGGGCAAATCCTCGGATGCACGATGCCTACACTGCAAACGAGAAGAAGGTACCTTTTTCCATACTCTGTGGGAATGCAGTAAGATTCAGCAGCTCTGGCAGAAATGCTGTGATAAACTGTCTAGCGTTATGGGTAAAGCGATACAGAGGTGCCCAAAACACCTTCTCCTAGGGATCTCCAGTGAAACTGACCTTTCCCGATATGAGAAATTGCTCTTTTCAACTGCGATGGCGGTTCTCAGGCGGAACATTGCGCAACTGTGGGGCTCGGAACGTACGCCCAGCTACTACCAGTGGGTCACAGATGTGGACATATGCGCTATAATGGAACATAGAGTGTACGTGGCGAGGGGTTGCCCGTAAAAGTGGACAAAATATAGAGAAGATGCGAAGAGGCTAGCTAAATGACAGGTGTGGCTCCACAGCCTCTGAGACTGAGAGATGCCCCGGGAAAGTGGGGTAACGAATCTGCCATGAATAGACTATGCCATGAGGTCATCCTATGTCAAATTGACGGTCTATCGGACTGTGGTCCGGAAGTCGAGTTTCTAGATGCTTTTGTTTCTTGATTGTCTCTCTCTCCATCCCATTATCTTCACCTGGAAATGTTGATGTTGCATATGTTCCTCTCCCTTCCACCCCCCTGCCTTTCCCCCTGCCCCCCTGCTGTTCCTATCTCTCCCCTCCTTTCCCACGTCCCTACCCTGTATTGCAGAGAGATAAGTGTAATGTTGTTTTAATTTTCAAAATCTATAAAATCTTTGATAAAAAAAAAATAAAAATGGTTTGGTACAATTTTGTATTCGCTTGTCCTCATCATACAAGCATTGTTACCAAAAAAGTAGTCAAGGGTAGCTCTGCTCTTATTTGACTTCCAGGTGATATGATATGACATGATATGATATTTTATTTATATCGAGCTCGTACACAAGTGTTTCAGAGGTGAACTGCCCGGCACATCTCCCCTGGTTCTCCCGTTCAACAATGTAAGATCCCAGGTTCTTAAAAACTGCACTTATTGGTTACCTGTGGGGTTACCCAATTTTTGTAGCATTTGGCAGGATGTTTTTACGTGGCTATACAGTGCACATTCCTGGGCATCTATGCATCGGGCATTCAGGTCACCCCCCAAAAGGGTTAATCGCTCATCTCCGTGGCTTGTTCTCTTGGTAAGTATTACTCCCAGGGATTCCTGTTTATCCTCCAGGTTATTAATGTCTGGGGGAATGTACAAATTCACTATTGCCAGGTTGAGTTTCTCGTTTAGGTTTTTAAATAGAAGCTCAACTCTGAGGATTGTGTTACTAGTAGGGGGTCAGTATCTGATGGCAGGCACCGAGTTTATGATTAATGCCTATGACCAGCCCCCCATATGGTGTACCTCGGGGGCCCCGCTTAGCTTAGCCATAACTTGATAAATCTGGAACCCTCATCAATTAAAGCGATCTCCAGCCAGGTCTCTTGCAGCAAAAAAATATCGGCTTTGCTAATAGTGAGGCTGAACCCACTTTACTCGCCATATGACATAGGCCCTAGTATTCCAGCTTACAATGGTACACCTTCAGGGTCTCACTCGCCCACGATCAACATAGTTGTGTGTCAGCAGGACTGCGTGTGTAAACTCACTTGGTACTTCCCGTCCTTTGGTACAATATTCCCTTTGTTCTTATTAAGTGGGCGGGCAGATCACAGCATACGATTAATGTATACCCACAGCATACTGTTAATGTATACCCTAAGGATCTTAACTTTTCAGCAAACATGCACAACAAAGAAACAACAGCAGGGGATGCAAAGTTAATCAGTGCCCAGTTTGTCACACTATACAATCCTGGGAGACCAATCTGGAGCATGTCACTACTGCCAATAGATGATAGGCTGGGGATAGACGACCAAAGGCACAGAAGAGTCATGCAATTCATAAATGGGCTTCCTGCAGTGGGATGGAGCTCTTCTGATTTTACTGGGGTTCCCAGTGTCGCCCATTCATTACGAATAATGAGTGGGGGGAGGGAAGAGAGAGAAGGGGACAGGAAGGATGGAGGGAGGCAGAGGAGCAAGGGTAGGATAGTAATAGTAATGGGGACACTGTGGGGAGTGATGGGTGCGGCAAAGCACTGTTGTTACCAATTTTTTCTCTCCCTGTCTCCACCGTCTCAGGCCATGCTCATGACCCCTTTGATCGAAAGTACATATAGGCACGTTCTCCAAGAGCTGGTAATTTGGATCGCAGTACAAGTCTCCATGTGCGTTAGACTCCGCTGTAACTCTCCTCCCAGACCACTGGCAAGCTGTTTTGACCTGAGCCTTTACCCCTTGATTATTTGATGCTCGGTCAAGGGGTGCTGAAGATGGAGATTTTTTAAGAGTCTATTTAGTTATGGCCCCGAAGGGTAACTTGCCTACTTGTGCCAACTCCCTGGTTTTTAATAATTATCCTCTGTCCCCCAGGATGTGCACACAGTCTTTTACCCTTATTGCGAGCTGGTTTAGTTGGCGGCGGGAGAGTGCGCTCTGCAGGTTTCCCTGTTTTGCAGGGTTTGGTAGAGAGACCGTCTTGCACTTTTTGTCACACTCCTCCTTTCCATCATGGACAGTTCATTACAGAGGCCATCTAGGACGTCATCATCGTTCTCTGCAAAAATTGTCAAGACATCTGGATCTTGTCCCCCGGATGCCGGTTGTAGATCTGTTTCAGCCTGGGCTGCCTCCTGGCTCTGTACACCTTCCACCTGGGACAGCCTAGGTGTCATAGGTCTACTCAATATACAGTTCACCATAGTAGGCTCTTGGTTAGTTAATGTAATCTCTGGGAAACTATCCAATATGACATCTGCATCGCCATGGCCTGATGGTCTAGCAAATATAATATTAAAGACCAATGCTGAAGCCTGGGCGCACATATTATTGTGCTATTTCAATAAAATAGTGGTGACAAATAGGATACCAGCCTCTTGGAGAGAGTCATGTCTGGTGCCTGTCTGCAAAAAGAAAGATCGCATTAGCCCCACTAATTATCGTCTTTTGGTCTTTTTGGATGTCTCAGGAAAAGTGTTTG